>OX453089.1:788568-1388568 GCA_949708635.1 Hirtodrosophila cameraria
AAAAACAAGTAAGAATGCTCTAGTCGAGTGTGCCCGACTACGAGACTCCCTGTTCCACACTTGCATTTCAAGCAGTTCAGCGGCAACACAAGCAAGCAGCGCACTTAACTTGTGCAGTGCCTGTCAAACTGTTGTTTCTGCCTGCTGAGACGGGGGTAAAAGATTCTTCCGTAACTTTGGTGTTTTTTATCCGATCGTGATGAAATTTACACAGCTGATCAACACTGATACAACATGTATGTGTACCAAAAATCAAAGCTTTATCTTGTGGCTGTGAGAGTCTTTTGCGATTTGCGTGGGCGGGGTGCGGGGGTGCATCCGAAATTTGAAATAAACTTGATCTGCGTATGGTATACAGGAGCCTGCATGCCAAGTTTGGTGTCTCTAGCTCTTATAGTCTCTGAGATCGACGCGTTCATACAGACAGACAGACGGACAGACAGACGGACATGGCTAGTTCGTCTCGGCTGTTGATCCTGATCAAGAATATATATAGTTTATATAGTCGGAAATGCCTCCTTCTGCCTGTTACACACATTTGCAGTACTTAATAACTCTCTTTTTCCCATTTTTAATGGGAACAGGGAGTAATGACAGCTATTTGTTATAGTAGTCTTAGCAAGAACTATATAGTACATATAATAAGTTTAAAATAAGCTCTAAAAGAGACTTATGGCACAGTTACTAGATGGAATTTTGACCGACTTTTCTGAAGGCAGATAAAGGTAAAGTTTTGTCGAAAGCAATATGAAACTTTGAGTTATTAAAATTGGTTGAAATATTTGAAATTCCGAAATATGCATTGCAAGCAAAAAGAAGCAAGTTTCATTAACATAGTTAAAAGACTAAGAGACCAGTTGGCATAAATAAAAGCATGACTCAAATCGTAGTCCTGATGTACTTATATGGCATGTATATATATATAGTATAACGGGTCGGTAACTCAATGTACCCTGTGCAAGTTTATAAAAATGAAAATGAAATAAATAAATTTATGAGTTGTGTGCGCGGCAACAAACTCATTTTGAAGTTGTTGACACCGCATAGGTACCCAAGGCACCACTTGTCACTTGGCTGCCCCCGCAGGGTGTTAAGGATAGGGATGGGGGAGCGTGTCACATGCCACATTGAATAGCACAAAGCTGAATACAAAGGACCGCAGACAGGTTGGACTCGCTGAGGTCTTTGCAAATTGCGGTCAAGTGCACTTTTCACAGCCTTTGAAAGCAGCGCCATGCTGTGGCTGAAAGCAGCTACTGCGGCTGGTGTTGGTCCTGGTTACAAAAAAAAAAGGACACTGCTTCCGCTTCAGTTTTAGTGTTAGTAGCAGCTACTAAGTGACACAGCAAAAGAAAGCAATCAAGTTGAGCAGCGTTAATTAAAAAAAAGTATTCAAGACAAGTTTTGTTTAAGCAATGTTGGACTTGAATTACACTAAAGGATATGTTGTGCAAGGATATCAAATATCGGAATGCGTCAAATCTTATCATCTTGTGGCATAACCTTGGCAACTCGGAAGACAACATGTGAATCTTTTTTCAAGTCCATGTTCGTGTCCAGCGCAGGAAGCTGACAACTTGTATAAAATACCAAAAAGGACACGTACGTAATGAACACCAACACGTACGTATACGTAACGTACAGTAGCAACAACAGCAGCAGCAGCAGCAGCAGCAGCGACAACGTTTGGGGCTTAAAGTTTCAGCTGGCCAACTTGCACATTCTCAAGCCCTTGGCTAAGCACCAACAACAAAAACAACAGCAGAAGACAAAAAATAAAAAAACTTGCTGCAAACTTTACAGCACTTTTTGCAGCAACAACAGTTGCTGTTGTTGCCAGTCTGCCTGCTGCTGCTGCTGCTGCTGCTGCTACTTGGAGGGTGTCCAGGCGCATTGGTGTTGGTATCCTTACAAGGAGCATGGAGGATGTGCAGCCGACGTGACGCTCGCATTCAACGCACAACGGAAGCTGCTCTCGACTGTTGCATTCTGGAGCTTAGTTGCCTCATCCATGTACTCAAACTCAAACTCAAACTCAAATTCGAAATTCAAGTGAAACTAGTGTTGCCAAAACCAAAACCGATTCCTTGCCTCAGTTGTGGCTTTAAAACAATGTTTTAATTATGCAAAATTGTTTGCCAACAGCTTTTGAGTTATTCTAAAGATATGACTTGACTTCCTTTATTAGAAAGATAAAGACAAAAGACCAAAATCAAACTTTGGCTCGAATCTTACATTCTTCATTATACATTTAATGATAAATGAAGCAAACATTATAATTAATTAATGCATTAATTACTACTAATTTCGAATTCAATGAAGATTTCATACACAATTTGTGTTTAAATCGTTTCCAATTCAGCATAGACTTAATTGAAAAGTTTTAATTGATAATAGTTCTGGGTATCAGAAAATATTTTATTCTGAGATCTCAGAATTACATTTAATGCGTATAATATTGTTATTTGCACATTTTTAAAACGTAAAATTAATGCAATGTTTAACAAAAATGTATATTCCTTCACCCGAATGGATATAAAGTGATTCAGCTTCTGGTGCATTGGTTCAAGGTTCAGTTCCTAGAATAAAAAAACGGTTGGAAATGCAATTCTGATGATCAAATATGAGTTTTATAAAGAATCGCAAACATGTTATTACTTTAATCGACTCTATCAATTATCAGCAGCTAACTTTTGGTTTCATTTCCAATTCGAATGAAATTTCCTTAAGCGTTTTCTTAAAATGAAATCAAGCTGTTGCTACGGAAACCCAAAATCAATAAAAAGTTGAATTTATTATGAATTACTCAAAGCCTTTTTTTGTGTATAAAACCTTTGCAGACTGTTTACTCCCTGTTCCCGTTAAAAATGGGAAAAAGGGAAATATAAAATACTGCAAATGTGTGTAACAGACAGAAGGAGGCATTTCCGACTATATAAACTATATATATTCTAGAGCAGCATCAACAGCCGAGACGAACTAGCCATGTCCGTCTGTCTGTCCGTCTGCCTGTCCGTCTGTCTGTCCGTCTGTCTGTCTGTATAAACGCGTCGATCTCAGAGACTATAAGAGCTGGAGACACCAAACTTGGCATGCAGGTTCCTGTATACCACACGCAGATCAAGTTTATTTCAAATTTCGGATGCACCACCCCGCACACCCGCAAATCGCAAAAGACTCCCACAGCCACAATTTGAAAGATAAAGGTTTGATTTTTGGTACACATACATGTTGTATCAATGTTGATCAGCTGTGTAAATTTCATCACGATCGGATAAATAACACCAAAGTTATGGAAGAATCTATTACCCCCGTCTCAGCAGGCAGAAACAACAGTTTGACAGGCACTGCACAAGTTAAGTGCGCTGCTTGCTTGTGTTGCCGCTGAACTGCTTGAAATGCAAGTTGGGAGCAGGGTGTCTCGTAGTCGGGCACACTCGACTAGAGTATTCTTTTTTGTTTTCTTTTGTAGCAAAAGATGTTAACCAAATTTTGGCAATATCGAAACACTGTCATTTTCACTTGTTCCGCTTTCCACTTCGGTATTATATTGCGAAAGTGATTTAGGCTTTTAATGTTTCCATTACTCCTTTTTGACAACACTTTGCGGTTTCAAATCACGTGCATTTCATCTAGAACTGAATAAATTTGCTATTGTGAAGAGATTACATGTAAAGTAATTTCAATTCCACAAAATGTTGCTGAAATTGGAAAGCGGAACAGGCCTGTATATCATACAGCTGGCCAAGGAGCAAACGCTCGGAAATTATGATTAGGGTATTAAACTATCGTCATGCCAAGGACAATTTTTCTTGTTTGTTTTGACTACTTTTTTGTACCTCTGAAATTAGCATTTTTGGCTGCTCAAAAATTGGCAGCACTGACTCGAATCGTTGTTGTTGTTGTTGTAACAGTTTTCCTAAATGTTATGCGACATGCATATGTATGTGTTTTTCTGTCTCTCTGTGTGTGTGTGTGTGTGTGTTGCAGTTATTGTGCTTGTTGGTCTTACATATTTACTTGGCAAACACTTGCGTAAACGCGACTTTGCTATCGCTGCCAAGCAGGCAGGCAGCGACGCCGGCAGAGACGCCAGCAGAGAAGCAGGCAGCGAAGCAGGCGGCGTAGAACGCAACTTTGGCGCACTTGGCCCAAAAAGTTTTAGCCAAGCTGCGGCCTTGGCTAAGTTCAGCCACTGACATTGCCACTTCCGTGCCCTGCCCGAATTGCACTACCCCTCCACCCACCGCCCCCCTTCGCACACCCTTCAATTCACAATAAATGAACATGAAATTGAAATTTAATGTAGCGCAGTACTATGATTTTATGATGCACTCTACATTCTGAAAGGGGAACAAGTGGGGAATGAGGCTGGAAAGGGGGGGCAATACACGCACGAACTGCAAGCTGCAACGAGTTGACTTTGAGTTAGCCAGAAACTTGGAAAAAAGTTTTGAAATTATCTGAGAATTCACTTTGCAATTTCCTATATATCAAATACAATTGTTGACCATTATTTAATCTAAGCGTTTCTTAAAAATAATAATATTGCAATACCATTGTCACGCCTACTTCTGACTCCGCAAAGAGGCTAAAAAAGAGTATATCGCAGTCGGGTCCATCCGACTGCAACGTTCTTACTTGTTTTATCTTCGTTTGTTTTGTTCTGACCTTTTACAGTTAACTTTTGTAACTATTTCATTTCTTATCTTTCTCCTTTTGCCTGTCGCTGCCAGATTGGCCAGAGCGAGAAAAGGCAGTGCTTGGATTTGCATGCGAGCGAAGGCGAAGGAAGAACACTGAGCGTGACTTTTGCCTCTCACAGGTGGCTGCCATATTGTAAAAGAGGAAGAGAGCGGGAGAGAGACTCTTAGTTCAGTTCGGCTTGTAAGTTGCAGTGCGCAGTTGGTTTTGTAACTCGCTTGATGGAAATGTTGTTTTTAACGGAACTAAGTGTGCAATATTTGTGTGTATATATAAATATATATAAGTGAGTGTGTGTTTAATTGTTGTGCATCTGGCTTTTGCAGGTAAGTTTGCTTTTTGCTATTTATTTCAATTACTTATGTACAATGTACATACATATATCATGCATAATGCAGTTACTATATACATACATACATACATATGCAATATGTAAATTCAATTCTTCTTGCTTCGCTTGTTTTGTTCTCCCTTTCTCCTTTTTGCTGAGCGCCCGCGACTCGCAGCTGCTCTGTTTCTTTTTGTTGATTTGAATTCACAACAACAATCCAAGTAAGAAGAGGAATAGAAGAATGAAGTCGATTGCGAAAGAGACAGAGCATTACGAAGGCTGCGAAAGGCGACTAGAAATATATGCAGGAAGAATAAAAGATTTGCTGCGAAAGTCCAATCAGATCGAGTTACATATATACCGATCAAAAGGTATTCATTTAACTAAGAAAAGTGCATGCTACAACTTTTGGTACCTTACCTGGTATGAGGGTAGGGGGGTGCAGTTGTGAACATATCAAATGTTCCCTGGTATTCCCAAAACGAGATGAAGTTAGTTTGGAAAGCTTTCTGAAATTTTGTGGACTTGTTTCCTTTTATAAGCCAAGAAGTGTTTATTCAATCTCTTTTCTTTTCAAAAAATACTTCAGACACTTTCGAATATTTAATTTTTAATATCTTTTGAAAATTTTATATTTTTTTCTGACAATTCATTAATCATACATTTAAATGATTTGGTCAAATTAATTTAAAATAAGATTTGTGTATAATCTTTGTTCTCGCCGAGACCATATTGGAAGTTCTGAAGCAGCAGCTTATAGCTCAGGATTAGGGAGAAGGAGAAGCTAATGCCATATTCGCCATGCGTCTGTTCCATGTTTTTCAATCAAACGAAATGGGAATATCGAAGATAGCAGCTATGATATCAGATCAAAACGTAACGGCTCTAACGGCAATCCTCTTAATTGCGATTGCTCTTCAAATGAGAACTGTCGAAGGCATTAGTTAATTGATTTTCAGTATAATGAAGGAGTATGAACTTACCACTTAATGATGCTTGGGGTGGTGGAAAAACAATACAATCTCGTGAAGCGGCAAAGCAAAAGATGATAAAAGGATCGAAAAATATAAAAAATAAATTTTAAAAAGAAAAAAAAATAAGATTATAAATTTTGTACTCCAGCACTAGAGACAAAATAAGATTAGGTTTTTTTTTTTTAGTCTTGTTCTGTATGTAAGACATTCTTGATCAGTCACAGTCAGTGACAACATGAGAATGCACGATATGGAGCTGATGTCGAAATGGAGTCAGAGACGGAGATTGGGACCAGCAGCAGAGCCAGAATCAGAGCCAGAATCAGGGTCTGAAGGCAGAGGCAGATCCACCAAATAAGTAAAATCAGATAGGAAAATGTGTTAAATAAGAAGGTGATGAAAGATATTAATTTATTCCAGGTTCCATTCCATTTTTCATTGTCTTGAATCAGAATTCCAATGACTTTTGTTTTACATTGAGAATTAGCTCGTTGAGACCATATTGGAAGTTCTGGAGCGCATAAAGTTCAGGATTAACTCACCAAGGAGAAGTTAATGCCATATTATCCCAAAGGATGTGTATACTGCAAGTGAAATAATGTGGATCCTAGTTAAGGAGTGTTGAGAGGAATTTAATAAGTTGCGATTTGAAGCCGTTGATATATCGACAGTCATTACTCACTTTCTAGGCGAAGTTAGTCGGATAATGTTTGGAAATGATCAAATAAGATACTCAAACCACAATCTTCAATCTGCTAGATTCCTTGTCCAGTGTTGCGAATGAGAGCATGCCAAGCGTGTATTCCATGTTTGCACAACGATTTGTTGAATCCATTCATTCCATAAAGAATATTGATAAGGATAATCAAGACATTGCGTCTCTAAAGCCATCACAGACAAGGGAACAGAAACTTCAAAAGTTGAAAAAAAAAGAACTATTGTTAAAGGAATAAATTAATTTTTAAATTTTGTTCTCTAGAAATAGAGGGAAAACTAGAAAGCTTGTTCTCTACCAGTTGAGAGATAATTTGAGAATGAAAATATTTAAGGCTAGCTGTGATAGGCTGAACTCGAGAATGTGACAGTTAGATCATCGTTTGCTAAGGATAATATTTTGAAAATATCAACGCTTGCTAAGGTTTATTTGTTGTAAATACTTAGACAAGCAGTTTATAAAATGTATTTCATCTGATAATTAAATTTAGTTTTTAACAATTCGCTCGGAAACTAAACTTTCACCCTTACAAACTTGTCCAGTCATTGTCCACTTAGGGGGTGCAAGGGAATTATAATTTAACTTAATTTAAGTTTAAAATGTAACAAAAAAACGAAATTTAAAATCATTTTGAGCTAAACATTGGACCAAGAGCAGTTTCTTTTGTAATATGCCTTATTAGCCCAATTGTTTTCTGTTTTGTTATGAAAGCTAGTTTGCAATCTGCCAGTGTGACTTTAGATTTGAGATAAAGTTGCATGTTTTGGCAATATTTAAGCAATCTTTTCAATTTCCACACCTTTTTTGGCACCTTTTGGCTTCGTCATTTGCTTGGTTTGGTTGCCTTTTGCTTCTTCTGTTTCCAGTTTGCGTGTTTGTTTCACTTTTTTTGTTCGCTTTCGTTTTACTGCCCTGAAAACTCTACACGCACAGTTGTGTGTATTGTGTATATTGTGTGTGTGTGGTGTGTGTATGTGTGTGTGTGTGTATATGTGTGTGTGTGTGTATGTGTGTTTACCTTTGAAAGTGAAAACGTGACTGCACCCCACCACCCCCTTTTCAACTCTTAAATTGCCTTAATACGTCACGGAATGTGCTCTTATACGCTTATTGTTAGCTCTTATACGCATTATTATGTATACGCAGCTTTGTAGAGTTGCCAATTGTCTTACTATCATTTCTACTACGATTGCATTTGCCGGCTCACACACACACACACACACACATACAGATATATACACACACAGAGACATACACATTCACGTGCCTATTTTCTTGTTCCTCTTTTTTATTTTTGCCATTCTTTTCAGTATGAACTGAACTTTTCTCCTATTCGATTTGGTCCGCTCATTTAGCTTTTTCCCTATAGCTGCCTTCGGGCCTTAATTGTAAAAGCTTTAAAAATACCATCCTAATTTGCACTTGGAAAAAAAAACTCAAATTAAATTCCAGTTTCCAGTTTGAAATCTATATTCGTAATGCCAAAGATTTAATACACTTGCAAAGTTTCTGCTTATTCTTCTGCCAGCCATATGATAACGCTTCCTATTCCTATACAATCCTATGTCAACTATAAAATACGCTAATCAAAAACGTCAGCCAAGTAAATTATGCATTGTCAAGAGTTAAACAAATCAACGCTGCCTTCTCCTTCAGGACGAAGCCTCCTCACCCTCATCATGGACAAAGTTTCTTTTCTGTAAAACATACTTTTCAAACAGAAGAACATAAAAGACTCAGTTCAAAGGACCTACAATAGTTCTCGAATTGGGTCGCCAGTCTATTAACCCCATTGTAATAATAATAGGGTATAGCTGTACCACTTTCCGACAACTTTATTATGCCATTTCTATAGTCATTTTTGCAGAGTTCAGGTTGATAATGAGCTCAGTTCGCTTTCAAATGCAGCACACACATACAGACAGACACAGAGCGTAGCCATACTAATGAACCGCGAATCGTCCTTTCAGCCCTCTGCACACCCTACGACTCCTGCAGCTGGTACTGCTTCTGCTCCTGCTCCAGTTCTGTCAGAACTTCCGACATGGCTTCTAGTCGGGGGCGTTAATTAGCGGCTATCATATTTCTGGCCGACTGCAGCCAAAGCAGAACCTGTTGAGGCGCATGTGTGAGCGCAAGAGGGAGGAGCAGTGAAAGAGAAGGCTAGCTGCACTCGTTTATTGGAATTTATTGCGCTCCTGGCTCCTGCTGAATCCTGGCTCCTGGCAGCGACATGCAATCGAAATGAGCGCACGCCAGCTGGCACTTCCGGAACCGTTCCGGACATACTCTATACCCATGCCCTACACTTTTCGTACTCATTCCTCACCCATTCCGCATACCTTCCCTGATTCTTGCAGCACGTGGCAGGTCAGCTTTTTGGAGCCGCAACGTTGCGTGCCTTTTGGCCAAAAGCTGTCATTTTATTGTTAGCCAAATACAAATCAGAGTGTGCTAATTACAGTCAACAGCAACAGCAGCGCCCTTCTTTTTTATAAGGGGCGTGGCATTTGGCATGCAAGGCCCAGTTGACACCTCAACTCCTCCCCCTGCTTCACTCTCACCACTCTCCCCTTTCGAAATGGGGCGTATCTCTTGCGGTCTGTTGCGTCTCGCTGCTTGATTCCTTTTGATTGCAGTGCAAAGTGCGATATTAAAATTCAGTGCATGCTAAATGCTTTGACACTTGCCAGTGATAGTTGCGCCACCCTCCCCCCTCAGCTCCTACTCCCCTCTCCAGCGCAGCGACTAGCTGTTTATATCTCTTACTGTTTCACTGCACTTGGATAAAAGCCTTAGGCAAAAAGACAATTCAAAATAAATATTTTGTTCTCCAGCGAATCAAGCGTTCCTGAGCTTTTCTTTCAGTGTATACTGGAAGCTGTCTCTTAATCAATTGTATTTCAAAAATATAAACAAGGAATAAAATCGATACAATGTTGTTAGACATGTTCTTGTTTTCACTTCTCGTAAGGTATTCTTAAATTGTTGATAAACTAATTGATTATTTCGCTGAGTGTAAGCATCTAGCTGTTTCTTTAACTATTGTATATCAAAAACACATAAAGTTAATATAAATTAATTTTTATACACAGTCAAAAAAGAAAACATCAATTATAGCATAGTCCACAACTATTTCTTTAAGTGTTGCTGTCTAGCTGTATCTCTTTCTATGTAGGACAGTGGCCAAGCAGGCTGTTTGTTCATTTGGCCGGCTTTCAGAAGCTATTGTTAATTTTTGGCACGTTTCAAGTTGGCGGCAATTCGAGCCCCTCGTTGCATTTATCTTAACACTTTTGGCACCATGTTTAAGCATGTTGCCAAAGCGACAGACACTTGGACAGTTGGACAGAAGAAAAGAAGAAAAGAAAAACAGAAAAACAGACAAACAACAAGGATATGCGAGAGTTTATAGAGTCAGATACGATGTGACTGAGGGTCAATCAAGCCAACTGTTTACAGCCAGCTTTATGGCTAACTGAAAGGGCTTTAAATAAATAGAGCTTGTGTTCAGCGTGCAGGGAGAGAAATATTAGGCTGTATTCAAACAACTTTAACAATTTTATAAATATCAATTATGCATAGCTAGG
Source organism: Hirtodrosophila cameraria (assembly GCA_949708635.1). NCBI lineage: Eukaryota > Metazoa > Arthropoda > Insecta > Diptera > Drosophilidae > Hirtodrosophila > Hirtodrosophila cameraria. The sequence continues at coordinate 798,883 of OX453089.1, forward strand.
CTTAAATTCTATGATCTTATGCATAGCTAATTATGGCTAACTTAACCTATAATGTTATTTTCTTCAAAAGCCTGCATAATTTTTTATTTTTTATGCACAATACATGATAAATAATGCATAATGTTTGAATTTTTATGCGCTATATCTAATAAATATGTCAAAATTTGTGCATATTAATGGATAATCTATGCAAAAATTGTAAATTTCAATGTAAATTTTGTGATTACTTATGCATACATTATGACTGTTTTATGCATAATTAAATCCAAAGTTTGAAGTTCATAATTAGTTATTCTAGGTTCGATTTCATACATAATTTGCGTATAAATCATGCCTTAAGTGCATGCATTAAGCATCGATTTCTCTCAGTGTATTTAGATATTTGATGTTCTTTGTAATTTGCATTAAATATGATGCAAACCGCAATGGTTAACAATTTACAGGGCCTGTCATCAATTAAACAAGATTTTTACAACCCATATAGAGGAGCTCTCAGCAGAGCAATTACACATGCAAATCAACACACACAAGAAGAGAGATACAGAGAGAGAAAGAGAGAGAGAGTGTGTGTAAGGACTACAGTTACAAAACGGAATCGCAGGACGAGGCTGAAGCAAAGCCTGAAACAAAAATGAGCTGTCCTTTCTGTTGCCCTGGCCCAATATATCAAATGTCAGTTGAGCTTTGGCAGCATTTGAAATGTCCACGTGCCCCCGACCATGTCCCCTGTGCCCTGTCTCCTGTGCCCTGTCTCCTGTCCTTTGTCCATGTTCACGTCCATGTCCATGTCCAGACATGGACTCTCGGATGCATGCGCCATGCGCCAGGATCCGCCAGGACACATAAATTTTATCTGCAAGCGGCCCGAGTCAGGGCCGTGTGATTGTGATGAATGCGAGCCAGCCACAAGGCCAGGAACATGCTCGATAACCAAGTCATGCCAGTGCGAGCGAGATAGGCACACAGCGTGCAAGCGAGAGAGATATATATATGAAGTATCATGTGTGTGGCAAACAAATAGACGCAAAATCCCAAATTAATTTGCAGCGGCTGACCAATCATCCAGGTCAGGCAGAGGCCAAGTAACCAAGTACCAAGTCATTCCAAATAGAGTTGTATTTCAATTGTACACAATAAGTTCAAATGAACGAACTATAAGTTCATTTAACTTGTTCATTTTGTTCGGTTGAGTAATTTTATAGGTTTGTTTTAATAAGTTTGGGTCAAAGAAGTGCAAACTAGCAGTTTATACTGTATTATTTTCTTTAGGCATGATTTATGCACAAATTATATATGAAATCGAACATAACTAATCATGAATTTTGAATTTGGGCGTAACTTATGCATAAGAAATTCATAATGTATGGCTAAATTATCATAAAATGTAGATTGAAATATAAAAATCATCCATAAGTAAGCATAAATTATGCACTAATATGTAAAAACTATGTTTTAATAAGATATTCTTCATAATGATGCAATAGTTAAGCATTATATATCATAAATTGTGCATAAGAAACCAAATGTTATGCATAATTAAGAATAAGTAATGCATTACCAAGTAAAATGAATGTTTTATGCATAAGATATTGTGCAAAAACTATGCATAAGTGTGCATAATTTATGCATTGTTGCACATAACTGCCAGACAACAGTTCAAATACAAATTTTTGATTAAGGTAAGTATGAACACTGCCTAAAATGCATCTGTAGCAATGTTTTTATGAACTGGTTCGTTCATTTGAACCAGCTGGTACAACTCTATGGCCAAGTGTTGAATACGTATTGCTGCACAATCAGCAGGCCTAACTAATGGCAGTGCATATATCAGAGTCGGATCTTATGTTGGCCAGGTTAAAATACCTTCATTATGCACGTAAACGTGGCCAGGCGCAAAAACACAAAAATAAAATACAAAGTACGAAAAAAAAAACGAATGTAACGAAATCATTTTATGTTTTTATGCCAAAGCATTTAATATCAATTTTCAGCTTAAACATGCAACAGACGTTGACGCCGCTGCCGACGTCGCTGTCGACGTCGACGTTGCTGCTGCCACCGCGTAACATGAACCGGAAAGGCCTGCGAGCTTTAAACGGTATATTGCCTGTGGTTTCTCTGCTGGATTGCCCCAACTGGCTGACTTGGGGGTGGTGGGTGTTGGATTCCAACTGTTTCAGTGGGTGGTGGCATGCCATGCTTGCTTGCGTGGCATATTTAGAATTAGAATCGCTTGCGGATTACATAAATAGAAATAAAACGAATTTCTTTTGTATAGCGAACATTTTATACACTAACAAACAGACTTAATAATTATTTATTTTTTTATATATTTACATTTTAATATTATTCTTTTCATATTTTGAAATCTTTGTTATGCAACACTTTCAGTTATAGCTTATAGCGGGAGATCTTAACACTTTGTCTGCCTATGATATATACCAACATGTATACCAAGTTTGGTTGCTCTAGCTTCAAAAAACTGCGGTCATACAGACGGACAGGCAGACGGACGGACGGACAGACAAACATTTCACAAACCCAATATACCCTTTTTTCTTTTTTTTTCAAAAAAATTTAAAAAAGAGTATAATAAACTTGATTTTGATGTAGAGCTCCATTCACTACATTAGAAACTTTCAATTTAAAGAAATTGTTAAATATGTACATTTCTAAAAAAAAATTTTAAAAATATGACGCTTTATCTATATTTTCCCCAAAACATAAAAAATATATATTCGAGTATTCATAAAACATCGATTGACGGAAGCTATATAGTATGCTTACAACTGAACAATACCAAGTTTTATCTATGAAGCTGCAAAACTGAGGGAATAGACATCTAACAAAGGCAAAAGACAAACGATAAGCATGACTATAACAACTCAGCAGATTTAAATTTGAATGCAATATAGCTTTTAAGCACAAATTATAAACATAAAGACATTCCAAATGAAAATCGGTTGAAATTTGACAAAGTTAAAGGAGAATAAAATTCAGGAAGACCTTTTTCCACCATTTTTATAACAATTTTAAGGTCTGCCATCGAATAAAAGGGAGATGAACAGCTGGGAGCTGACCAACTCCTGACCAAGAATATATATAGTTGGAGTTAGAAAGCAACCTTCTTAACGCGTTACATATTTCGAGACAAAATTAGAATTCTCCATTATTTAAAGGGTATAGAAAGGCGGAAAATGCAACTAACTGAACTCAACTAAGCCCAACTCTAACTCTAACTTTAAGCAAGTTAGGCTGAAGTGTTGGCGTGTTTGGACTAATCGCTGGCTTTATAGTTACGAGTAGAGCTACATTTTGCAGTTAATGTGGCTTACAGTGGCTGTGCTAAATATTCGCACACTCTGTGCCATATCGTGTGGCTAATCGGCGACTGTTGCTGAAGAAAACAATGTCTGCTCCAATTGTTGCAGGCCATTTGCATTTTGGATGTTTTTTTTACTATATATATATATATATATAAATTTAAATATGCTTGCCACGCCCATCAGTTGCATGGAGCAAGTAGCTTGCAACATGCATCGATAATAGCTCACTTTGCATACAAATTGCAATTGTTGCGAAAGGACTAACATAACATAAAATACAACTATATAAAATCAGAGACAATCAAAAGAGAGAAGCACAACTGAGCCAACGTCTGGTGTCAAAGTTGGTAATAAATTTGTAATAGATGCCACCTTCGGCGACAACTATGAACATCCTTTCAATAAACTGAGCACGTGTGCTAGCCGAGGACAGCCAAGGATATCAGCAGCAACAGCAGCAGCAGGAGCAGGAGCAGTAGCAGGAGCAGGACATGGGCACGTTGCAAAAACTTTGCTACCTTAACGTAAATTCATTTTTCAGACAATAAATAACGACGCTTTGCACACTCCCTTTCCAACACAGACGCCAGTCATTGGCAGGACCTGGCCCAGGATCATGATTAACATGCGGCCGCAGCGCAGCCCGAAAGGATTGTCTACCGCTAAAGCGATTTTAGCTTAAACAACAGAAACGGGGCAGTTGGGCAGGCTCCTTCTATAATGCTTTCTCCATCTTCTGTCATATATCTACACTGAACAGAAAACGCTGTTAAAGCTATAAATTTCAGATAATTGTGAAAAATATTGTCAGTTTTAGGAAGTTCTGCAAAGCAAAAGTTAATGTTCTGTATTTTTGCAAAAAATTTAAAGTAAAAGTTCTAAACATATTTTTACTTGATTTTTGATCAATGTTTATACTCTTTTTTTAACTTTTTTGAAAAAAAAGGAAAAAAGAGTATATTGGGTTTGTGAAATGTCCGTCTGTCCGTCTGTCTGTCCGTCTGTCTGTATGAACGCAGGTTTTTTCCACAGTTTTGAAGCTAGAGCAACCAAACTTGGTATACATGTTGGTGTATACCATAGGCAGACAAAGTGTCAAGATCTCCCCCCCACCCCCACCCCTTCCCCCACAAACCGCAAAAACCTATATCTTCCACAGTTTTATAGCTAGAGTAACCAAATTTGGCACAAGGGCTACTTATCACATCCTTCATTGATGTGGCAAAAAAAAATCGGCCACGCCCACCCCCGCCCCCACAAATAGGCAAAGTCTGTATCTCCCCCACCCCTTTAGCTAGAATCACCAAATTTTGCAGGTTGAATTCTGTTGCCCTATTTAATAGATTGGATAAAAATATTTTTGCCACGCCCACCCCCGCCCTTGCAATCAAGCAATGTTTGTTTCTCCCAAACCTGTAGAACAGGCCCAACCAAATTTTAATTGATGGCAAAACTTTGAAGATTTGAGCAGAAATTCAATTGCCACGCCCACTGACTCCGCAAAGAGGCGAAAAAAAGAGTATATCGCAGTCGGGTGCATCCGACTGCAACGTTCTTACTTGTTTTTAATTACTTCAAAGAAAAATTTAAAAAAATAGTGTTTTATAACACTATTCAACAAAATTATTCAACACTTGAAAAGGACAGTTCACTTCTGCAAACAAATTAAGTAAATTTTTAAAAAAAAATTCTAAAAAAACAGCTTCTGCATGAAAATCTGTTTAGTTTTGACAAAGCTATGCAAGTGGAAAACCAAAGAGAACTATTTTCAAAGGAAATTTCTAAATATTTGTAAATATGATAATGTGCTTATTTCGCTCAGTGTATTTATTTGTATTTATGCGAGCCTTAACATTGATTTTATTAAGCATGCGGGCGTCTGCGGTCTGCGTGGAATCGCACTCAAGAAGTGCACGAGGAGGCGGCCACAAAGGGAATTTCAATTTAACACCCAGACAGGACAGGCAGAGGTAGGTCCTGGAACATGCTCAGGCTCAGGCTCAGGCTCAGCCGCAGGCCAGGAGATGGGCTATGATAAATTGTAGGCAAGGCGTCGATACAAAGAGTTATGAACTCGACTTGACCTCAATGGGCATTTAAATATAAATCAAATGCTCCAAATAAAGCACGAATGGTCGGAAGGGGCTAGTAACAGGACGAACAGGACATGGCAGAGGACAGCACAATGTTGGCATGTTGTGTAAACGACTGCGACTCTTGGCCAAGGTCAAAGTACGCTTAGATTTGTGCGGCAATTTGGTTGTTGTTGTTGTTGTTGTTGCTGTTGCCTTCCTGTTGCTTGGACCTATCCCTTTTGCTAAGGACCTCCTATCTAACCGTCCGTCTGCCTGTCTGTCCATCTTCTTTTATTAACATAAGCCTTGGAGAGTTGCCTCGAATTTGATGAATCGAGCAGCAAACAAATACGAATACGAATACAAAAACGAATAAATACAAATGTGATTTCTTTGTTTTTGTGCAAAGGCGACCAACCGCGTGTCGTCTGATAAATGGGTTTCACGTGGCGTATGATAAATGTTAATTCGCCAGAACAACAACAAAAAACCATACTGTTCAGGATCTTTTGCAATAAAGCGTTAAAGCCAAAGCCATGATAAACGTTTCAACAAGTATCGATATTATTTGGCATGCCTTAAGTTTCTTTAATGATTGAATTAAACTGTGAATGAAATGAATATTAATTATAAAAGTGATTTATAATTATTGAAATTTGGCAAGTGAAAAGTCCTTAACACTATCGATTATTTAAGCAATCATTTAGTTTATGCTGCACTTGCTTTCCACATATGACAGCCCAGAGATAACTCTGTAAGCTGATTCAAATTGCATTCACATTGGACAGCCGTCAGAAACAATGAATGTAATTGCTTAACGCTTGATGCTTAATGCAGGCCAACAAACATGGCCATGGCCAGGACCAATGCTTACCAAAACTTGCGTAATTGCAATTCGGCATCAGCTGCAGCAGCAGAGGATGCAAGGATGCTTTTGGTTGGAGATGAGCTCGTGAGTAGTAACTTAATATATATAATTGTAATAATTCAGGAATAATTTCGGGAATACTGTGCTACGTGTAACGAGTAGCAAAAATTGTGCAGCGAGTAGTTAATAAGGTGTTTCGTGTAACTAGTACTATTGACAAAGACTTCAACTCTTTTTAAAGCGTTCAACGACTTAATTTTAACGAGTTACGAATACCACATTAGTTATATATGAATACACTCACACTACTTAAATTAATTCACTTTACTTCAAATAACGTTGTGATGGTTATGCTACTCCATTAGTGAGATACTAGAACCAGTTGGGAATTATAAGTTCAAATTAGAAAAATGCTACTCCTAAATGTATGTTCCAGCCTACTTTGTGAACTTCGTAGCTTCTCAGCGAATGGTTCCCGAAATGCCTAATTCTCAAAGAATTAATTCATTTTCAAAAGCAAAAGAAAAATTCCCGAAATTGTAATTTCTTAAAGAATAAATTAATTTTTAATTCAATTCTTTATGATTAGAAAAAGTATGAATACCGAAATACCTAATTCTCCAAGAATTAATTCAATTTCAATTCAGTTCTTTAAAGAACTTCTTTATCATAATGAAAAGATTCATTAATCTTAAATTAAATTAATGTGTTTCCAAAAACCAGTATCACAAACAACGACTTCATCTCTCCTCCAAGCATCCAACGAGAGAATTGTAGAGAGTATTGAATAGCGAGTATTGTGTAACAAGTGGCGAATAATATGTTTCATGCAACGAATAACATAGACAACGACTTTGACTCTGCGCAAATCTTTCAACGAGTGAATTTTTAGTTGTAACGAGTATCGAGTAATGTGTTCTTAGTAACGAGTACCACAAACAACGACTTCAACTCTCCTCCAAGCATCCAACGAGTGAATTGTAGCGAGTATTGTGTAGCAAGTGGCGAATAATATGTTCCATGCAACGAGCAATATATCCAACGACTTTGAGTCTGCTCAAATCTTTCAACGAGTGAATTTTTTGGAGTAACGAGTATTTGCAGCAACGAATACCACAATCAACTACTTGATTTCTCTTCCAATCGTCCAACGAGTGAATAGCAACGAGTTGCGAATAATGTGATCCGTGCAACGAGTTACATAGACATTCATTCAACTAGCAATATATCCCATTGAGCAAAAAGTAGCGACTAATCAGTCGCAGAAAGCGAATAACGAGTACCATGCACAATCAGAAACTAGCAACATAACGAGTAGCGACTAAAGATTGAAGAGTAGGGAATAGACTACACCGTCGAACGCCTTCAAATCTTCTCAAAGTGTCCAAAGAGCAAATTGCAACGAGTAACGAGTAGCATGTACCGTGCAACGATTATCAGAGTCTAGCAACTTAACGACTACCATAGACAATCAAATACTTGCAGTATAACTCAAAGAGAATAGCGAGTACTTTAGACAATCAATAACTTGCAATAAAGCATACATCGAGTAGCTCTTAATCTAACTGAGGCACTCAAAACACACTCAGATGCCTCAACACGATCACAACGCTAGTTTGATAGGAGCACACACACACACACACACTCGTTTAAACAATATGTCAAAATCCATTTAATGCTCCAAACTGTAAGCAGCTTTTAGTTTGAAGTTTAATTTTCCCTTACTTTGATTTACGTAAACTAAAAAGCACTTCACAAAGCACAAATCGCTCCTGCTCCTGGAACCTGTTCCTCTGCTGCGTCTCTGCTGCGTCTCTGCTGCGTCTCTGCTGCTCTGCTGTGCCGCTGCTGCCTCTGGCTTTGGCTGCGTGTGCAGAATGCACCCTCATATAAACACACACACATGTAAGGCTTTTTATCTATTGCAGTGCTATTTACACAGGTTTCATTGAGTAACCGTTAGCAGCGTTAGAGAGAGAGAGAGAGAGAGAGAGAGAGAGAGGGGTAAGGAGTGAGATGGAGAGTGTGCTTTTGTTTTTGGCCAAGTTGCCAAGCTCTGAAAACAGATTTCTTGGACGAACAGTTGCCCTGTTGTACCAGCTGCTCGAGATTACGTTTATAATTCAACATTTTTGGTGCTTAGCCAAAATGAAAAAGCGTTGATTGGTAGCAAGTTTTCTCCACCTCAACCCTCCATCACAGTTCCCTCCCTCTGCCCAAAAAGTAGCTTAAAAATTCAATTGCTATTAAAGTGATGGCAAAAATCAACTTGCATATTTCAAGCCATGTCTGCTCGAGTGCACAAGCTTTTATTGCAAAGGTCACTCCATCAGTCAGTTAGTCATTCAGTCATTCATTCATTTATTCATTCAGTCACTCATTTCATCCCAAAGGATGCCTGGCAAATTGCACAGCTGTGGCCACGACTTGAGCTGACCATTTTATTTATTAAAATATTTATTTAAATGCATGCAGATGCTGTGTCGCAAATGTTTTCATGACGCTGCCAGCAATGAAAACAAAAGCGGCCAAATGGAAATAATAAAAACTCAAATCTAGTTCTTCTTGTTCGTGTTGTTGTTGTTGTTGTTTTTGTTGTTGTTGTTATTTCTAAAGTTGTTGTTATTGCTCCTGTGCACTCTGCATTATAAACAAGCAAACAAGACTAACTTCGACCTGTGAAAGTTGTATACCCTTGCTGCAATTTTCCAGATATCATTGATAAAAGCATATGCAGCCCTGTTCTAAATTCCAATTCCTGATATTCACTTGATTATGATCGAATGAAACCAAACTGTATAACTTGTAATACAAATTGCAATTGCCGAACTAGATTCAAATATCTTGAAAAACAAAGTTATTTTTTAATAACTTCTTCTTGAGTTGTACAAAAAAAAATAGAATATCGATTTAATCGATGCTTTTGTGGATTGCTACAATTATCGATCTTTCGATGTTTATGCACTTATTTATTTCCAAAATTATAAAAATAGTATATTGGGTTTCTGAAATGTTTGTCTTTATTTCTGACTGTCTTTTGAAGAAAACAAAGTTTTAAGATCTCGGAAGATATAGTATAGGTACTTTATAAGCTCGGTTGGCGATTGCGTAACATATTAGGTGATAAAATTATGATACTCTCTGCAAGAGTATGCAAAATGTTTAAAACGTTGCAAAAACTAAAACAAAACACACAAATAGTATCAAGCAGACAAATGGCAAGGCTAAGTCCAAATGAACACAAAAAGCAGAAAGTGAAGTGCCACGCCCACACATGCAAACACACAATCACACACACACACACACACAAACACATACACACACATACTGCGACACACACATACACATATGGCCATAAAAAGTCACTCAAGTGGTATTAAACGTACCGCCAAGTGCACCGGGCGAACGACGAACAACGACCAAAGAGAGAGAGAGAGAGAGAGAAGAGCGACGGGACAGAAACGGAAACGGAAACCGAATGAAACTCTAGAGATGGCTCTAACAAAAGGTTAAGACTGCCTACACTTATGGCTGAGCATTAGGTCGCATTCCCAGCATTCAGGCTAACTGCCTGGGCAGCAGCAGCAGCAGCAGCAACAACAAATATATACATATATGTATATACAAGAACAAAAATCAAAATTTAAAAAAATTAAAAAAGTGGAAAAGTGCTTATTTTTGGACCTGCTGCAGCTTTAATACCCTGGCAATTATTTAAACAATTATGAGCGTAAGTAAATGATATTCTCTACTTAAACGGGCACTAGCCCCATTACCAACAGAAAATAAGTAAGAATGCTCTAGTAGAGTGTGCCCGACTACGAGACTCTCTGCATTTCAAGCAGTTCAGCGGCAACACAAGCAAGCAGTGCACTTAACTCGTAAAGTCCCTGTCAAGCTCTTGTTTCTGCCAGCTGAGACGGGGGTAATAGATTCTTCCGTAACTTTGGTGCTATTTATCCGATCGTGTTGAAAGGGTGCGGGGGTGTGCATCCGAAATTTAAAATAAACTTGATCTGCGTATGGTATACAGGAACCTGCATGCCAAGTTTGGTGTCTCTAGCTTTTGTAGTCTCCGAGATCTGTGTGTTCATACGGACAGACGGACAGACGGACAGACAGACAGACAGACAGACAGACAGACGGACAGACGGACATGGCTAGATCGTCACGGCTGTTGATCCTGATCAAGAATATGTATAGTTTATATAGTCGGAAATGCTTCCTTCTGCCTGTTACACACATTTGCAGTACTTTATAACTCCCTTTTTCCCATTTTTAATTATTTAATTCAGGTAGCTATATATTTTAACTGTCATATGAAAATTCATTCGAAAAGAAATTTTTGGTGTAAACAAACTGTCTGCAAGGGCATGTATCTTCGGCATGGAAGATAACTCTTCAATCTATTTTTTATTTTAAGTATATAGATATATATACCTTACATATATATATATATATATTTAATGTGCACAAAGAGCTGGACCGAAGCTTGTTTATTTGTGGAGTGTGCGGCTGTCGAAAGCATTAAGCATTTTTTACACTTAACTGGCAAAAAACGCAAAAAAAACGCAAAAAAAAAGAAAAAAACATAAAAAATTGGCCAGCTGTTGCTGCTGGCTCAAAAGGCCAAAAGTTGGGGCAGGCTTACAATTTGTATTGTGCAGTGAATGGAAGGGCAAATAAAGAAAACTGGACGCTGCAGCAGCATGAATGTAATAAGCGAAAAGGGTTTGCCATTTGGTGGCAAGAGGCAGCTGGGGCAGCTGGATCAAGGAAAGCAAAAAAAGGACGAAATGCTTAGAAGAACTAAGCCAAAAGCTGCTCAACACTTAAAGTCAAAAGTATTCAAGTCTAAAACTGAGGCAGCTGGCTCGACTAATTGTGGCATTTACCTGTCGGTATGTGTTGCAAGCGCTGCAAACTAAAAATTGCGCAAAAACGTATAAAAAAACAAAAAAAAAAACAAACTGAAATAATAAACAGACAAAAAAAGCAAGCTTTTATGCAAGTTTTTGCTTTGGTGGCATGCAGCGTGTGGCTGGGGCATGCAACATCAACTTTTATCAGCTCATAAAAACGCTCAGAAAGAAGCGCAAACAAAAATCGAACGCACATCAAAATTGCACTGCGAAGCGAGGAGGAGAGTTGAAGAGAGTTTGACTCGGAGTGTGGCACACACAGTTTGGGGCATGGATTGATTTCGTTGCGTTTATTGAAAGCGCAAACAAGTCTCTATGTGTGTGCGTGTATGTGTGTGTGTGTGACCTTTAGAAGAGTGCAAAAGTGCAGGGCGTTTTGCGTTGTGTGCAAACAAATGAAAAACGCAAAACGCGCAAAGCGATGAAAATCAAAAGTTACGGCGTCTTTTGACGGCGTTGCTGTAAAAAGATTAAACTTGCCACTGCTTAGATTGCCACAGGACGCAGGACGCAGGAGGCAGCACACAGGAGACGCAGGACGTAAGTTTGTGCGTGTTTTTTTTTTTGTAGCATACATTTGAGCGCACAATGTTTTATAATTTTTTATCACTTTGCAATTTGGTTGGCAAATTGCGAGGCCATAAAACAAAAACAACGTTTGATGTTGTCGCTGTTGTTGTTGTTGTTGTTGTTGTTATGCCTTGATGCGGAACGTGTTCCAATTAAACGCAACGCTGCCACGCCCAGCGTTCTGTCAGTGCCGCCTTCGCCAACTTGCCAACTTGCCAACTTGCCAACTCGCATTCGAATCGAGCAGAGTAGTTAATTTAAATGAAATTCGCAACGTGGCACGTGATACATGCAAATATGGCAAATAAAAATTACAACTCATAAAAAAATCGAATCGTGCAGCAGTTGTTGCTATTGTTGTTGTTGTTTGTGGCTGCTGGAGGCGCTGCCAAAAACTGTTATTTATGAGCAGCCACCAAAGCAGCAGCTGCCACGCCCACAGCCCATAAAATAAAAGTCAGTTCAAAAAAAAAACACACACAAAAAGCAAAAAAAAAAACAGCGAGAAAAACTCAGCGGCACTTTGGCAAATTGTTCGCTTTAATTTTGCACAACTTTTTCACGTAGTTCTCAACGTAATAATGTGAAAAGTTGATTAAAATGTTGCATTTCATGTGCCACAAGCTTTCCTGCGCCACCCTTCCCTCGTCAGAGTTGCACTTTGTACTTAAAGTAGTTCACTAGTTCATATTCTTTCAGTTAGCTTAAGACTTATGCATTACGGTTCCAAATTTCACTCAAGACTGCATTTTACATAATTTAGCAAAGCATACTTTTAGGCTTGCCCAGGAAAACTAACTGGAACACACCTTTCTGTTGAAATGATTCGAAAATGGAATTGGAAAGTTGAGTACAGACTCATGGATTAGGCATATTGAAAAACATCGTTTCAAAACTATGCAACTTAAAAGTTATTTAAAACAAATTTGCACTTGATTTTGAAAGCATTTCTGTTCAAAATTGTAAACTTCTTTGACAATCGGAATCAAAAGAAAAACTCGAATGTTTGATTTGAGCAAAGAACTTTAACAAAACATCAAATGATATGCAAATCAAATTAATTCTAATAGGTCTCAAATTACACAAATGAACTATAAACGGTTCATTTGTACAGTTCACAGACAAGTACAATGAACGATTCAAAACAGTTCTATTCCCCGGCAAACCCCTACTCCAAAAGTGCTAATTGAAAGGCGTTGCCGCTGCGTGACTTGCTAAATGCTCGATTCGCATTTGATTCAATTAGATAGTCAAATGCATATGTGTAAAGCGTCAAGGGGATGGGTTGGGAGGGGTGTAGGCTTGTCCTGTAATTTAGTAGGCCCTAAACTTCTGCCAATCAAAGGTTAATTGCGACTGTTGCAAATCAACGAATTTTATTATGTAATCAGGCGTCGATGCGTTGTGCAAAGTGAGTAGGGCCAGAAGGGAGAAAGGGAGTTGAGGGTAAGTCATAAAGTTCTTGAGCAAACGCAGCACTCGACACTCAAACACTCACATACTCACACTCATATTCACACCACTCACATGCATTTTAATCACATAAAACTCACTTACACTGGCAACATTTTGCGTTCTTTGTATGTCTTGTTGAGCGGTGTGGGCAACATCCTTGTCGTTTATTCTATAGGGTATTATAGTTTTGGGTGTGTAACTAGCATAAATATCTATTTAACTATATCTATTTTATATGTATATGCATTGAATTCCACAGGAATTCTTTCAGAAGTGCATACAACGGAAATATTCTACGACCTAGAAGAAAGTAAAGCTTCTTCATTTTATTGTCCTCAAAGAAAGTTTCCAAAGATTTCAACAGAGCTGCATCAGTCACTTTCTCTCATTAGAGCGGAACTTCATCCTTTCAACTAGTGAACTTAATGACTATTTACTTCATCCTTCATCGTTTTACGGAAAAAACACTCTCGCAATATCTAACTGAAAGTAAAAACCGGTACAGGCTACAAAATCCTAAGAACTACATCTGAATATATTCTCTTTGACCTTTTTTGTTCTTGATATAATCGCAATGATGCCAGTTTTCAAATAGTGTATCAAGTCGTCGTCTTTATGTTGCTGAATTCATCATTGAAGTATTTCTGTTATTTGTTGTGGCTCCGAGCAGTGTTACATGGCGTATGCGCAACATTTGCTGGCAAACAAATTTATGCGATTACACATAAATCTGCAGCTGCTTTCAGTTGCTTGTTGCTTGTTGCTTGTTTGGTAGTTGTTCTGCTTCTGCTTTTGCATCTGCGTCTCCTTCTCCTTGCTCATTGTTGTTGTGCACACACATGTGTGTGCTAAACCATATAGTTTATGTGTGCAAACGAACCAAAAACTTTCATTTTGCAAACCGAAAAACATCTTAATTTAATAAAGTGCCAGCAGGCAACAAATTTGGCTTTCAGTGCTCTGAAAATTTGTTGGCCAGCTTTTCCACATATATCTCAATTAGGCTCAAAAAGCGAACTGCAGTGAATTCATTATGTGTTCTAAATGATTGAGCCAAGTGCTTTTTCACTCCAACTCTGACGAGTTTTCGCTTTGGTTTTTTTTATTCAATATAGTTTTATATTTAGATATATATTTATTCGTAACAGTTTATTCGATTTTTGTATGAGTTTTGCTACTTAAATGATTTGGCAAATTTCTAGGCCTAGAAATCTCGACATTCAATTTTCTTTTTGTGCACTCAAATTAGTTATATAAAAGAAAAATTCAAAAAATTAAAACAAGAAATGAAAATAAAGATTTGAATCATGAAAAGTAATCCAAGTAATGCACTATCGTGGACCGCAACCGATCTAGAAGACTTGTACGCGATGATTCTCGCGATCGCATACCAATATATTGCCATTGGACATGATGGCAACACCCTCGAGTCCTTTGAACTCCGAGTCACCGGAGCCCCAGGAGCCAAAGGTCTTTAGAAAACTGCCATCCGGATTGAAGATCTGTATGCGATTATTGCCCGAATCGGCCACAAATATATAGCCCTGATCATCCACAGCCACACCCCTACAAATGTACATTGAGTTTCAATCAATTAAAGTCAATTAAAAATTGTAATTAAATTATACTCTCTTTCTGTCTCTTACCGTGGAAACTTGAATTGACCATCGTCGGAGCCCTCGCCGCCCACAGTGGACAGCACTTTGCCATTAACATCGAATATCTGTGTGACATGGCCAAAAAGAACAAAAATAAAACAAAGGGAAAGAGTTAAGAGAGTTGAATTGAGTTCAATCTGGCAGCAGATTTTAATTAAAAAATGGTTCAGCTAACCAGACAGCCATGAACTCAGATAGTATCTGAAGCTGAAACTGAAACTGAAGCTTACCTGAATTCTGTGGTTATTCGAATCGGAAACAATAACACGATTCGTATTCGATACGGCTATATAATGCGGATGCTCAAGCTGGCCCTCGCCACGGCCACAGGAACCGAATTTACCAACGAAGGAACCATCGGATTGGAAAACCTGCAAAGCCAAAACCAGATGCCACATTCATAAGTTTTTCAATTCAAATGGACACAAATAAAAAACGGCAAAAACAACTAACAATGCTCAAGTAGAGTGTGTTTGACTACGATATACTCTGTAAACAGCTCTTAAATGAGACCATCTTCATTTTTAAGTATACACAAGAATTGTGCTTAGGCTCTTCAATAGTACTATTATTATGTAGGGACTGTGACCTAATTAAAGCTCCTCCATTTGAATTACATCTTAAACGAAAGCAAGAATTTGCATTGGATTGAGAGTTCTTATATCTTGTTTTCCCAGCTTATATCTCCCTAGAATTCTACTTTTTCTCCTGACAAGAAAAAGTTCTACCAGAATATGAGCTGAGATTTCCTCCTTAAGGTTATATAATCCAAATTTGTCCCTACAGACTACACCCTGTTTGCTTAGTTGACTTTCGAGCCTAAAATGTCCATTCAAGAATGTTGTAAGTATTCCGATTGGGTAACTTCTCATTGTGGTTTATTTCCTGAATCTTATCTGAATTTAGTGGTTCCTATTACTCCCTCTTAGTCATTTGTAATGAGTACAGGGTATTAAAAGAGAGAAAACAAAACAAATATTAAAATTGGAATGGCCGTCCAGTTCAGTCCATTTCAATTCAGTCCAATCTGTCCAGCCAGTCCCAGAGTCCAATAGTCCAAGAGTCTATCATTGTACACGAATATATTGCAGTTAAGCGCATGAAAATTGCTCTGGCTCATTGTGGGCGTGGCAAAGGGGCTGTGGGGCTCTTATGGAGGCTGCGGTAGCCTTCTGCCGTAGCTCAAGTGTGACAAATTGGGCAAGACTCTGACTCTGACTCTGAGTCTGGAACTGGCTCTGGCTGTGGATTGTGGAACTGGCTCTGTTCTGCTGATGATTATAAATATTTGCATGGAAAGTGGTAAAGGAGAAAGAAAAGGGCAAGGGCAAGAGGAAAGTGGAAGTAGATGAGGAGACATTACCTGCACTCTGTGGTTCTCCTTATCGCAAACGTAAATGAAGCCGAGTGCATCGGTTGTTACGCCCCAAGGATAATTGAATTTGCCATCTGCGGTTCCCTGCGAACCGAAGGCGCGCAGGAAGCGTCCTTGTGGATCAAGCACTTGTATGCGATGATTGTATCTGCAAAATACAAAATAGTAGTCAACAGTTCAAAGGCAGCTCGTGTAAATGGTAGAATAGTAAATGGTAAATGAGAGTACACTTTTTAATTGCATATTTACTGTAAAGTTATCTCTCGCATTTAAACCTTAAGTCTCTTGAAATTGTCCAACTGCAATATTTAAATATTTACTTGTTGCATAAGCTTCTTATAATATGGTTTTCACATTGAAAATTTCAATAGCATTTTCATCCTTAATATTAACGCGAATAATTTTAACCACAAATGCTTAAACTCTTTGAAAGTTGTGGAATTGACAAAAGTATACTACTTAAAATATTATTTTTAATCATTATCTTCTGGCTTTTCAACTGACTGTCTATTTGAATGAAGACTTTGACCTGTTCCGAATTCCAGGTTTGAATTTTGGAGTAGACTTATACATTTTTTCAACAATCTTTAAAATCTGATTAAATCTGTGTCAAATTTATGTTAAAGTAGAATTTAGAATTACTTTTCATTCCACGTTTGACGTTTTGAGTACTTCAGGACAGCAAGCAATTCGGAATAGGCCTGTATAATAGAACTTTTTATTGACAAGGGCACTTAAATCAAACAATTCACCCTTTGAAATACAAGGACTTCGTATTTATCTTTGTTAACTGAATGTTTTATAAAGTTGTGATAAAACCAACAGTTGATATTCTAGCAACTATTGTCTGTACTTTAAAACAGAGATATAAGTTAAGAAGGAGCCTCATAAGATCTATAAGATCACATTAGTTATAATATGAAAAAGAATCCACAGAGGTGGTTTTTCCTCCCTTTAACAGATCATTATTGTCTGCAACTGGGCAACAGAATGTGAAAACTCTTCACGCTGTCATTAATTACAAACTGGCACTGAAGAACTCATTACTACGTCGGAACTTTAGTCGTAGGTATGGGGCAGGTGCTGAAGCTGAAGTCAGTGGAAGGGGCAGCTGAGCGGGCGGAGGCGGGGGCATTGTCCGTGGGCACACTATGACGCGTTTGGGCTTAGGGCTTAGTCAAAGCCGCTTAACGTGCAAAATCAAAGTTGAGACACACAATGAGGCTGGCCGAGCACAATGTTGGTGCTTAACGAGATTTTTCGTCAGACAATGACAGCCCGGATAAGGCATGAAGATTGGGTGCCCAGATACAACATGCATGCGATACTTCTACACCTAAAAAAAAAACGACAGCAGCAACAACAACAACAGAAAAAAAGGTTAGCAGCGAACATGATGCTTAAACTTGGGGGCAGGAGCTGATGTAGCCGCAACGCACATGTTTCTCATTAACGCGGCTATTATGCGCTTAGCCGTGCCAATTACCAGGATCAGGACCAGCAGCAGCAGGGCCAGGACCTGTAACAGGAGCAGGAGCAGCAACAGCACCAGCTTCAGCTTCAGCTGCATAGGGTCCTAAAGCATGAGGCTAAGACCTGGAATTAATCATAGACTATTGTTTCGACTTAATTAAAATGCAGCTCAACAATTGGGCGGGCATGAACTAGAGATGGCACACAATTGATGACAGTATCGAAGAGATGGGAGCTTATGACTGTATCGATAGTATTTCTTTTTTAATTTATAGCCGCTATCAACACTTTACATTAATTTGAAGCTTTCTTAATATAGAGCCAAGCCCGCAAATCTTTTTAGCCGTTATCGATACTATCGAACCTTAAAAATCGACTAAAGTATGGTTATCAAACTCTAGCCGTTATCGATACTATCGAACTATAACAATCGATGGCACTAGCTAAAAAACGTAATCTTATTTAAGAAGTTATCGATACCATCGATACAATCGATGATACTACTGAAGTAGACAAGTCTTATTTAAGGCGTTATCGATAATAAAGCTAATTTTCAATGAAATTAAAGTTTAGACAAAATACAAACGGTACTTACGAGTCGTATTTCTACTAACAATAAAGTAACAGCTTAAGCTTGCATTATCGAAAATATATCGATAGTTGTACTCACCTATCGGCTATGATGTACTGGCCAATACGATTGACCGCCACGCCGGCCAGACAATCGAATTCACCCTCGCCGTTGCCGTACTCGCCAAACTCCTTGACAAAGATGCCATTGGAGTCGAAGACTTGGACGCGATGATTGCTGGAGTCGGCGACGACGATGCTGTTATCCGGGCCGACGGCAAGGCCGCGCGGCCAGGTAAAGGATCCGGGCTCGCTCCCCCGGCCCCCCAATTGGAATAGCTGCTGTCGCTTGCGCAGGTACACCTGTTTAGGGATAGTACCGCCGGTTATACCGGCTGCTGCTGCTGCTACCGTAGGGGACGTAGGGGAGCCTAGCCCGTTTTTTGACCCGTCATCATCGGATGAGGGTAACTCATTCGCCTGGCGCAATGGTAATCCCAGACTCAACCGTCTGGAGACCTCGCTAGCCGTGCTCCGACTACTACCAGCACCGTGCGACCCTGTTGAACTTGTACCATGAGTATCGCGTGTGCTGCCCACTCCGCTGCTGCTGCTGCTGGGCGCATCCTTGGAGCTCTTGTTGCCATACTTGTTCTTGAGATAACGCGCCCATGAGCTGAGCGCCTCCCCATCCTTGTTGTCCGCACTGCTGGCCAAGGCGCTGCGCGAAGATCCTGCGCTACGATCCGTAATTGGCGAATTGTCACGCGACTTCAATGCGTGCGAGGAGCGACTGCGGGACAGATCGCTGCTGCCATAGCCGCTGTATCTGTAAGATATAGATTAAGGATTAGCTGAAGGTTGCCTGGACGAGAGCTAAGCGATGCATTTCGCAAGTGACCAGTAAATTTGATAAATGCAATCGTTTGACAAGCTTTTGAGCACACGGATACGGGAAATGAAAAGCTGCAAAAATATCGATATAAATTTCGATTAAAACAATATTTGTACTTCTTCAGCAGCTTTCGATATTTCTATGATTAATTTACATGATGTCGGACTTCAAAATAAAGTTACGAATGTGCAATGAAAACGTATAGATAACTTTAACGACAATTTCGATTTCATTTCTTGAAGAATTATCGATATTTTAATGATAAATATGCAGAATGTGCGTTAATAGTAACTAAATTTGCAATGAAAACATATCGATAGCAGTATAATCATTTGTTATCAAATTAATGTAAAGTTATCGATAGTTTTTGCAAAAACTGTGTCTGGAAGTGCCGTTAAATATGAGTTTTAAGTAGATGAACTTGTAATAAATACTTGTCGATACAAATGCGATAGTAGTATTGCTTATTATCGATACATTTTCGGCAAAATTATCGATGCATTTGTTGCTCAAACAAAATGTGTACTCAAAAGCTTTCTAATTTAACTGTTCAAACGACTACACAAACCAATTAATTGTGCTACTTATGCGAAACATATCGACCAACTCTCGTTTCGAACTTTTGGACTTTTATCATGTTTTTTTGTTGGGACATTTGTGGTTCTAATGGATGTCTGCTTTGGAATTGTGCTGTTTGATGAATGAGTCTGGAACTATTGAACTGAAATGGAGCTGCATGATGACAATGCATGAGACTGAATGAGATATATTTGTACAGATTGTGGGAACTAGTTTTAAAAACAAAAGACAGTAAAAATAACTTTACAAAATGGCTTTCCTGTTAATTTCGGTTAATTGAACGCGCAGAATAATTTGTTTTGTTTTGTTTTTGACGACAAAAAACTCAAAAAAAAAGGGTAATAAAAATCAAAATCAAAATAAAAGGAACTCAAAACGAAATTAAAAAATATAATTATAACTTGAATTAGTGTGTCTCTGTGTGTGTGTGTGTGTGTGTGTGTGTGTACGTGTGTGTGTGTGTGTGTGTGTTTGTGTGTGTGGAGTGCAACATAAACGAGAACGTAACGGGACCAGAGCACGCAGTGAAACTCATAAAAGAAATATGAAACTCATAAAATAAATATCACAAAATATTCATATTAAAAATCCACGCTTGACAAGGTGGCAGGGTCATGGGCGTGGTCAGAAGGAGAGGGGGACAGCACACGCACAATGAAAGCGCCCAGATACAACTATATATATATGTATATATGTATATAATTTTAAAAAAATATGTATTTACAACCGATAGCGTCCTATATACAACTGAGATTTGGTTTTGGGATTGGTTTTCATTTGATATAATATTTTGTTGTTGATTGGGTTCGGTTCGGTTCGTTTATGGTTTGTGGTTTCTTGGTTACGGTTACGGTTTACGGTTTACGGTTTACGTTTACGGTTACTCTCTGCGCACCTTGAGGCCAGGTAAGCGGATGGCGAAACGGTTGTTGGTGACACGGGCTCATCCAGATCCTCATCCTCGTTGCCAAATTGATGGGAGGAGCGGCTGCGGGCTAAGCGGGTGCGCCGCTCCTTCATGGCCAGATAACGGGAGCGACCGGTGCCGTAGCGGCTGTCCGAGTCCTCGCCGGTGCCATTGGCGTCCTCATCGAAGGAGGCGGTGGGCGTGGTTAGCGAGGGTTGCGCGACAATGGCGCTGCTCTTGCTCTTGTTTAGAAAGCGGCTTGTGTAGCTAGAAAAATGTTGATTCGTTTCGGTTTTTGTTTTGCTTTTTTCTAAAACATATACATATATTTTTTTTATTTGCGACTTGTTGTTGCTTTTGTTGTATTTGCATTTGGTATTGTTTGTTGTTGATGTTGTTGTCTAGTTGCCTAGTTGCCAGGTGTGTCTTTTGTGTTCTGTGTGTGTTTCTCGTTTAACTTTTATAATCCCCTTCGCATTGTGTTAAATCCGCGACCGCTTAATGAACTAACTTTTAACTAGCTTAAATCGATTTTGAGTTGGAGTTCAAGTTCATGTTCCATATAGAGTTCAGGTATGTATCCTTGCTCTGCAGTATTTTGGCTCTTTTATTAGGCAACCAAATTCAAATTCAAATTCATTTAAAATACAAACGTAAAAAAACCCACAATGCGCTCGCAAAAACTTTCTAATTAAATTTCACATTTCACATTATCAAAAAGTTCAACAAAAAGTAGATGAAAGTTACATAAGTACAAGAAATTATGGCGCCAATTGGCACAGCTTGCATAGGATAAGGATTTATATAGTATTTAGGTAAAAGGATAAAAGGCAAGTTCGCTTTTTGGTGCGGCAAAAGCAACATTAATTAAACAGCAAACTACAAATACAAATAAAGCAACATCAAAGACACATTTAAAGGCTACAAAAATACTGAAAGAAACACAAAAAGTATTATTTATATTAAGGCATTTGCACAAGTCCTTTTCTATTAAGCTTTGGCCATGTTAATTGCTATGCTCTTGATCCTCTTGAAGGCGCATATAAGTAGGCAACGCTTTTTTTTTTTTAAACACAAGCATCGATTTCAATTCAATATGCCATTGCAGTTTAACAAAAACAATGCACAAATAAATGACTGAAATGAATGCGAATGAAAATGAATGTAAATGGTGAATGTAAATGTAAATGTGAATGAATGTGAATGTGAACCGATTATGTGTGGCATGTTTGAGTTGGTTAATTGCTTTGCACTTGTTTACACATCAGCAAAAAAATGCTTTCAATGGAAATTCAAAAAATGAAAAAACAGCAAAGAAGTGAAAGGCTTACTTTGGTTTGACGAAGTTTTTATACCCTTGCAAAAGGAAACCCTATAAAATGGCTGGCTTGACAACTCTAGACTACAAAATAACTGAATTTTGTTGAAATTTGATAACTTATGCACATTTTATGATAAATGCGGCATATTTATGCATAATGTCCAATAAATAAATGTATATTATTCTTGCTTAAACTAGCTTAATGCTTATTTAGGCATAGTTTTTACATTTCAAATTTTATAATTACTTATGCATAAATTATGATTATTATATGCATAAATTACAAATTGATTAGAAATTCAGTTAGAGTTATTCTTGGTTTAATAAAAGTATAATAGGGTTTGATATCTTGAAAAAAACAAGTTGCTCATATAATAGCAGCTTCTTAGCCGAATTTTGATTTGTCGGCAATGAAGTATGTATATATATTCATCCGATTTTGAACAAATTTGTATATTAAACATAATGAGAAAACATTGCAAACTGGATGAGAAAACTATTATACACTCTGCAAGAGCATTAAAAAGCGCACAAGCTGCGGGACAGCAAAAAGCAGTTTCTCATAAATATACGCAGTAGTAAAAACAAATATATATATACATATATATATTTACGGGTATATATTGTTTGTCAGCTGAAAAAAGCAACACAATAAACAATAAAAAATGTCGAGTGCGATAACAGCTGCCAATTGGCAGTTTGGCACACTTGAAGGCATCAGGTTTTAATTACATTACGCAAGATTTGTTGTTGGCCCCCCAAAAAATAAAAAAGAAGGATTCAATATTGTGTTGTCAATAAGGTAAATTAAAGAAAGTTGTCAATACGCACGCACACACAATGACAGGATGAGTGCGCATTAAATCCTTTTTGAGCAAATGAACGAAAGGTCATATTGAAAAGTGGTGCTGCTTCCTCAGCTGTGTGAATTGAATTGAAGTTGCTTTCAACCACTGAGTGGCTCTTTCAGCACCCACCAGGGGTTAAGGGAGTGGGGTAGAGGTGGCTTGTTGAAGCAGTCAAGCGGCATGTGCGTCAACTTATTTCAAGTTCTAGTTGCCTGTCTTTAAACCCACTTCAACCCCTTGATGTCAGCTCAAAGATTGTTGCACAGTTAACTGCAGATTTCGAGCAGCTTGTTCTGGCATCACAATCAAAAGAAAAATCAAAATCAAATGCTTTAAGCTGTTTAGTAGAGTGGTATGTTATAGTTCAATTGAAACAAACAGTTCCAGTAGCAGTAGCTCCAATTTTCAGTGAACCATTTAAACTTTAATATGGTTTTTTTGTTTTATCAATTTGTTAAACCCTATTGTTTAGTTTGTTAGTTTGTTTATTTTTATGTCTCCCGGAACCTTTTTATTAGATTTTAGGAATACAGTTCGTTCTTTCTGTTCAATTGAACTTATGCTGAACGACTTATTACAACTCTAATACGTAGCTTTTGCACAACAAAATGTCAGAAAAAACTTATTAAATTGTGAGAAAAAGAAAACAGATTTCAATTCTACTTCAAATCAATGAAGTGAATTCGAAATTGCAATTGAAAACAGCCTGTACATAACTTGTTAGTCCAGCAAAGATACTTTTATAATTTGTAGGTAAAATTCACTTTATAATAAAATGCCACACAAAGTTTTATTATAAATCCTTTGCTTTATGGTTTTAAATCAAAGCCTTTGTGGTCATTAGAACTTGTCCTTGGAGTCAAACTCCTTCAATGACAAGACAAAACGCAAATGGCAAGAGGCAAAAAAGCAACTTAAAAGCCAAGTTTGTTAACTGCAGAATGCTCTTAATGAATTTAACTGTGATTCTGAATCTGAATCTGACAGAAGCATGAAATATAATGGTTGACTGTGTAGAAGTTGAATAAAAATACAATTTATGAATGCAATTGCACAAATTTAATGAAACAAAAAGAAAATGGGGAAATAACATTGCTAAAGGGAGTCGTATCAGGTTCGGAGTAGCATCTCTGCATCTCTGCATTTCTTATTTATTTGATTTTATTATATTTCACTCAAAACATCCGCAAGGTCACTTTCGGTAGTGCGCTCGGTAGGGTTTACTTATGTACGGTATGCTAAAGGGCAGTGCGCTGCAAAGATGAACACAGATACAGATACAGATACAAGATACAAGATACAATTTAGAGATACATTTACAGCAAAAGTAAAAGATACAAGTGTATATAAAGAGTGGGGGAAGGGAATTGGTAAGTCGTGCAGCAAAACTATCAATTTCGATAGCAACAGTATCTATTTTTCATTATCGATGGTTTTTAAACCTATCGATAACTTTGGAATATTTTAAATAGGTGTTCAGAAGAAATATTCAATTGAAGAAAAATTATGAACTTTATATATTTATCAGCATGTTTTCTATTCACTTAAGCTGCCCTTTGAAAATATCTAAAACTATCGATTGATTCGATAACATGTGTTTCTCGTGTCACAATCGATAGCTTTCGCTTTTTTTTAATTTTTATTAAGATTCTAATAAGCTTACAAAGGTATTTCAAAACATCGATGGTATCGATAAATTATATAACAATCGATAGTTTTTAGCTATACAGAGTAAAAACTTCATTTGAAATTTGTTTTATTTTTTTTTTGTTGAAATTTAAGTTAATGTGCTTGAAAATAAAATTAAAATATCGATAGTACCAATTTCTGATGTTAATATCGATAGTTTTTAATCGATTAACTGTTTTTATAAGTTGCATTTTCAACACCGAAACTTAAATTGCATCACAAAAGTAATTATAACTCTCAATTATGATGACTATCAAAGTTATCGATAGTTTTGAAGCACTTGTAGGGGTACTACGATTATTTTTACCTAGTGCTGGCTGTGGTTGTGGCAGAGCAGAGGCAGAGGCTGTGGGCTGTGGACGCTGCTGGCGACATAGTACACATTTATGTAAAGGTTATGAACTTGACAATTAGACGCCACACGAGGCGTATGAGCAATAAAATGGCCACTGCGATGGTGATGCCAATGTCACGCAGTTGTTCAAAGCTGCAGCAGAGAGAAATCACAAATACATACATACAATACAATACATACAAACATACACGCATACATACAAATTGATAGATTGATATATAGATATACATAAATACAAATACATACATATAGAGTACACATACATGTTAGCAATTAAACTGCAACGGCATATAAAATTCTAAACAGAAATCAATTAATCTCATTAAACAAATCAATTAAATTGGGAATTGTTTTGACATAATACTAAATTTCAATAGCTGTGAGTATTATTGTGAGTGTATATGTGGGTAGGGGTGTGAGTGAGCATATGTCTGGTGTGTGTGTGTGTGTGTGTGTGTGTGTGTGTGTGGGTGTTGTGAATTATTTAACATTAAATTACTCTCTGGCACTTTGGTGTCATTTGCAAACTGTAATCTGATTAGGGCAACAAAATAAACTATAAACAAAACGATGGAATATAATTGCAATTTTGTGCTCGTCAAATATTAAATACTCTTATACATATATCGATAACTATCTCTATCAATCAACTTATAGGCATACCGATAGTGAAAAGAAAACTTTGATGGTGCTATCGAATGCTTAACAACCAAACAAAATTTCGTTACCCTTATGATATAATATCTTCAAAGCAATTCTTTGAATTGTTATCGATAGTATCGATAGAAAACAGAAAATAAATAAAACTAAGAAAAACCTTAATACTTAATAACACATTTTAAATCAAATGGAAATATGTTTATAAGTCAATTCTTTGAATTGCAATCGATAGTATCGATAGAAAACAAAAGCCTTCATTACTATCGATTATCGAGCCATTGCATTCTTTTCAGCTCTTAATTCAAACTTAACTTCGATTGATTATCAATTTTTATGCATTACGCATTCCAAATCAAACGGAAATCTGTATATAACTCAATTATTTGATTTGTTATCGATAGTATGGATAGTTAAAAAATCCATCAATACTTTCAATTAAGTTGTTAAATCTTTCTAGCTCTCATTTGAAACTTAGCTGGTCAAACATCGTTTTCTTTTCAAAATTAAAATACCCTCCTTTTTTAGTTGTTATCGATAGGATCGATTGTTCAAAAACCATCAATACTACCGATTAAGTTACTTAATATTATTCAAACTATAATTACTAAATATCGTTTGTAAAAATGTCAATGCCCTCTTCTTTTATCTTGAACAGTTATCGATAGTATCGCATGTTAAAAAGAAAACATTAATGCTATCGATAAGTAAATAAACTTAGTAAGTTACTTAACTTATGGCACGTTTTGTCTCAATTGTATGATACCCTTTGCAAAGGGTATGAAAGACACATGAGATTTGATTTATTTTGTAATTAATAACAGTATATGCATATGTGTGTGTAATTTTTGTGTGTGTGTGTGTTCATTAAGCATTATACGATTATAATTGAAAAGCATAATCAATAGCTGAAGTTAATCATCATTAAACATGACCCATGCGCAGATTAGTCAACAAAATTGTTATACAATTTTCTAAAATCATTATTAAAGTGAAAGCTTTGGAAATTCGGATGGAAATACCTGCTGCTGCCGCTGCCAGCGCCGCTGCCGGTGGTGCTGCCATAGCGATCCTCGTTCTCGCTGAGATGATGGGGAGCGGGCACGGCGCGTACGCGGGCGGAGCTGCTGCTGTAGCCGCTGCTGCTTGAATTGGGCGTGGCATAGCTGCTGCGTGAGGTGGAGGCAGAGGCGGCGGTATCATCCCTTGAGGCACGACGCGCCTCCAAACGATCCCGATAGCTGCTGGTAGAGCTCGACGCTGCTGCTGCTGCTGCTGTGGAGCTGGCAGCGCTACTGGGCGTTGACTTGGCTGCGCTGCTGCTGCTGGCAGCGCTTGTGGCCGCTTTGGACTTGTTGTTGTTGCTTTCCGCCTCCGATTCGGACTCGGACTCCGAGCTGGTCTCCTCCTCGCTGCTCGACTCCGACTCTGCCGGCTTCTTCTTCGTCTCGGCAGCGCCGTTGCTCGGATTGCTGTGATTTGGTAAAAAGCGACTCACAAAGGGTTTCTTCTCCGGCGTCGCCGTCACCGTCGTCTCTCGGGTTGTGGAGTATCTCGCTGTGCTGGGTGCCTTCTGCTGCGCAGCGCTGCTGCTGCTGGCTGCACTTGCCGCCGCTGCTGCTGCTGCTGCTGCTGCCGCTGCCGCTGCTGCTGCCGCTGAGCTGGCTGAGCTTTCGTTGGAGGCGCTGCTGTCGCTGCTACCGGAACGCTGCGTCTTCTTTACAGCTGCCACCTGGGCGGAGACTGCCGGTTTGGACTGTTGGGTAGGAGTGGGAGTTGCATCAGAGTCTGAGTCAGTGGCGCTGTCAGCCTGTTAGTTGTTGTTGTTGTTTGTTGTTGTTTTTTGGATTGCAAGCGAGCAAACGAAACGAGATGCAAGTTGAAGAGAAAGAAAGATATCGATATGCATATGGATGGATGGACATGTGCAAATGACAAACGATGCGGGGGAGGAACAGTAAATGGTAGGGAGAGTAGTTGGCGTGGCAGGGGGGAGAGGGGGCGGGGGCGGACTGCTACTGCGGCTAGGCAAATGTCAAACTCAGGCACGATACGAATATGACGCACCACCACAAAAAACGTTTGGCATCATTTTTATTTCATTCAATACTGGTATGCTAGTGCGAGGGTGGCTCGAAAACTTAGAATCATGTTATTAGACATTAGGATGTTAGAAAAAACGATGTTTTAAAAAGTCAACTGATATTATTTCGAACAGCAAGCCATTTTGAAAACTGATATTATTTTGACTAAGACATTGTATTCAGAACTGTTTTGAAATTCGAATATCAATGGGAAATAGCTTTTGAGACAATAGAAGGAAAACTATTTGAATTTATCATTCAAAACAATGAACGATTGCTGTTTTATTCAGAAACAGGAAAACAAAATAGAAAACAATTCGGCAAGAAAAGTTCTCGGAAATGGGAAATTAAACACAAAATGTAAAATACTATAATTCAACTATTTTTAGGCCATTATTGTTATATCAAAATAAAAAATATTAATAAATAAAAGTTGAAGCTTAAAGAAAATATTGATACTTTGAAGCATATTACAATTTTGTTGCTATAAATGATTTGACAAAAGAGAATTTTTCAAATATTTCTGGCTCTTTGTGTTTTGTGATATTTCCGAAATGTATCGAGTAACCTTTATTGTTGTTGTTTGTGCACATTGAAAAATGCCAAAAATACTTGATAACAAAACAAGACAAATATGCAGCGAGTGTGCACATGTCATACACACACACACACACACATGTATAGTACACACACACAAATACATATCTAAAAGTGAATAGGTTGTTAAACTGACGGAAGCAGCTACGCTGACAGCCAGGCAGACGAACAGACGGACGGACAGACGGACAGTCATGATTGAAATATTCCCATTGAACTCTTCACAAGCATCTCTCAAAGTATGGCTAACAATGTGAGGCAAGGGGAAGCAGAAAGAGAGAGAGAGGAAGCACACACACACAGAAAAATATTTACAACGGACATCAGAAAACTTGTGACAATGAAAATAGAAAAATAAAATAAAATAAAAATCAAAATAGCAAGTGAAATGGCATTGGGCGTTTTTGGCGGTTTATTTAGCCGTTTCTGGTTTTGGCCAAAATCGAGTAAATATATATTTAGTAAGGTTTAAGCAAATTAACATCACTACCACATCGTTTGTCCACTTGCAAACAACAACAAAAAACAACAGCAAAGAGCAAGAAAGAGAGAGAGAGAAATGGAAGGAGCACAAAAATGGAATGGCAAATAAAGTAATAGAAATTACTCAAGTTGGTGTTTTTTTTTTTTCATTTTTTGTTGTTTAACACAAAATAAATTTTGTGATTTCTTTGTTTTTATTTGTAATTGTTCTCTAACTAAGCATTAAACGACAAGGTAATAGATGTTAAATTACTATGATCAAAATGATCTATCAACTTTGTACAATTATTATTTCTGATGTCCCTGCTTTGGGTCAAAACTTTTCTCGGACAATTTTTCAAAATGTTTATGCGGCTTGTTGTTGCTTTATACTTTTCAAAAGATTTGGCAAAAGTAAATTTTACACTAATATTTACATTTTTTAAAAATTACTTTCAAATTTTGAATTGCATTTCACTTTAAAAGCAAGTGAATTCAATCCGCCAAATCTTTCGATAACATTTTGCAAAAGTTAATTTTATTCAAATATTTAAATTTTAAAATAGTGAATTGCATTTCACTTTAATAGCAAGTGAATTCATTCCGCTAAATCTTGCTATAAGCGAAATTCACTTTAAAAAATGTTTGCAAAAAGTGTAAATCGGAGAATTGTTATCACATAAAACTGTAATTTAGTTTCGAATTTGCCGAATTGCAAATTCGATTTGCATTAGTCGATTAGGTTGTTTATTTTTTGTTTTGTTTTTGTTTTTTGTTGATTGTTGATTGTTGATTTGTTGAAAAGCTTGGACCCAAAACAGCATTAAAAAATGAAAGGCGCTCACAAGACACAAACGTAAACGTAAAACGTAAAATGTAAAATGTAAAAGGTAAAAGGTAAATAAATAAATGAAACTTAACGTACACATATAAAACAAAACAATTCATTTGGCATTTGTTAGGGTAATAAAGGGGCAGAAGTAATAAACATGGGTAATAGGTAAATATGTAGTTAACGGTTAACAGTAAATAGTATTCATTTCTTGTTCATAGTATTCATTTGTACAACAAACGAACAGACTTACGGAGCGGGGGGAAAGTGTGAACATTGAACACAAATAAAGAAGACTTTTGTAACAATGTGACAAACAGTTGGCAAACATGGCGTATACATAACATAAAAAACCGAATACTGTGTGCAGCCGAGACGTGTGTCAAGTGGCAGCTAGTTGACTGGCCTATCGGAACTATCGATAATATCGATAATTGTTAATCAGTTGGTTTTTTGTTGGATCAATCAGAATTGAAAATTGCTAAAATTGCTGAATATACGAGTACAAAATATTTTCATAAAAGAACTGAGTTGAATCGATAAGCCATCAGCAATATCGATAGTTGTTAATCGTTTGATTTCCTGTTTCAACTAAAATTCTAGCATTACAACTACTCCAACTAAAATGATCGAACTTTCACTAACTGATTAGAGCTCCAACACTATCGCTATCTGAGCTCGATCGATAATCATTATTATCGATAGTTGGTAATCGTTTGATTTCCTGTTTCAACTAAAATTCTAGCATTACAACTATTCAAACTAATATAATTGAACTTTCACTTACTGATTAGAGCTGCAAAGCTATCGATATCAAAATTTGATCGATTAACATCATTATCGATAGTTGTTAATCGTTTGATTTCCTGTTTTAAAACATATTCCAACTGAAATGATCGATACATCTATAAACTATCGACTATCGAATTGATCGATTGGGCCTACTATCGTTATCTACCTCTAATATTTAGCCTAATCTTCTTCTGTCTCCGCCTCCTCTTCAGCAGCACCTTCATCTTCGGTTACCTCAACCTCCTCCTCTGTATATTCCTCCTCCTCCTCATCTTCTTCCTCACTTTCAGCTGCTGTCTCTGTCTCCTGTTCCTGCTCTTGCTCTTTTTGTCTATCGCTAATCAGCTCAACACTCCTCTCAGTTTCTTCATGCTTATCAATCTCATTCTCTGGCGGCACCACATTTATCACTGGACCTGTAACTCTGTCCTCACCCTCCTCCTCCTCTTCACTTTCGCTGGCTGTTACCTCTTCGTATTCAGACTCGGAGGAGGAGTCGGGTTGCTGCTCAACTTGTTGCAACTCTGGCTGCTCCGCTGCTTCCTGCTCCTGCTCCTGCTCGTGCTCCTCCTGCTCACTCTCAGATTCTTCGCTCTCAGTCTCGCTGCTGCCACTGACCACGTCTGCTTCTTCTTCATTTGCCTCATTCACACTTACCTCGGCTCGCGCTGCTGCTGCTGTCGACGTCGCAGTACGCACTGGAGATGCCGCTGTCGCCGCCTGGTTGCTGCTGCTGTCGCTCTCCTCGCTGGCTCCCTGGCCACCACGTTTCAGTGCAGCCACACGTTCATTGGTGGATTCCCCTGCCCCGCTGGCCGCTGCCGTCGAGCTGGCTGCAGCTGTGGATGCTGCCGCATTCTTGTGTTTCTGACGTGCCAGTTCATCAACATCAGCGGCTGCGGCGGATTGTTGATTCTTTTGCTGCTGGCGCTGCATGGCCGCCTTTTGTGCCTGGATGGCTGCCTGGACCTGAGCTTGTGCAGTGACTGCGGCGTCGGATTTCTTCTCCTTCTTCTCCTTGCCAATGTCGGCCAGACGCTGAACGACGCGTGAGCAATCGCTGAGGCGTATGATGCCGCTTAGCTGGCCACGTGAGACATCCTCGCTGTCGAGCACACGATCCTTGCGCTTGTCCATCTCCTCCTTGCGCTGCTGCTGCAGCTGCTGCTCCGTATCCGAATCTTCGTTCTGATGCGAGCGCACAAAGCGTGAACGGAAACGAGAGGATTTGCCAGCACGACTCGCCGGCTCGTTCTCATAATCGTTATCATAGTTATCATACTCGGAGCGTCCATAACGGGAGTCGCTGTACCGATCACTGTTGTTGTTGTTGGCGGCGGTGGCGCTGCGTTGCGGGCGTTCGCCAAACTTGCGTCCACCCAAGACAGGCTCATCATTATAGCCACCACCACGCTCTTCCTGCTGGCGGAACTGTGTTGCCAGGCGATGATCGCTCTTGGAGCGCATGAGGCCAGGTTGCAGGGCGCTGGGTGGTGCCAGGTGAGAGCTGCTGACGGAACCACCTGGCGTTGAATGTGGCGCTATGTTGAGATCGCCAAAGGTGGCCAGATTCATGACCAGCTGATTGGGATCGATGGATACGATGAAGCGCACACGACGACTGTAATCGTTATTCTCGTATTCAAAGTGACGTAGAAACTCCACCGTCTTCAGGAAGATCTCTTTGGTGTCCATCAGCTCGCAGTCATCCCATTCGACAGTTTCGTTCATATACTTGTCGACAATGTCACAGTTGCTGCCAATGTTTGTTATTTCCAGATCCAGGTTCTCTTTAAGCGTTGTCAGATTGCGCAGCTCCACAGCCAAATAGCGATCGATTTCGCCCTTCAACTGATCCGAACGATCCTTGATGGCCTTCGTGATGCGTCGATAGATCTCATCGATCTCTTCGGTTACGCTTATTGCATTCGTTTGCAGGCTCACCGTGTTCTTCTCGATGATCGCCAGCGAGTCCTGCAGTCGATGCAAACTGCGGCGAATCTGAATTGAGATTGTAAAAATATGTCGATTAATCGATTTGTTGACTTTGAAATGAGCACGCTAAATCGATAACTTTTCTGAATTTATTAGCTCACCTGTGAGTTGAAGCGGGTAATCTCTCGCCGCAATATGTCCATATGTGCGCTTTTGCAGTCCTCGCAGATCTTCTTCTCACAATGCGCACAGTGGGATAGATAGGCCTTCTCGGAGCAAACTCCGCAGCGCTCCATGATTTGTCCTGCAAGAAGTGGAACAGTTGAATTGAAACATTAATTTGGCGCTATATAATTTGAGCTGAAGTTAATTTTCCCAAGAGCGTTTAATCTTCTTTGGAACACTTGAAATGTAACATAGAATCTTTATCTTTATTTCTTTTTTTAGTGAGTGGTTAAGCGGAACATTTGAAATGAAACATGAAAGCAAGTACGGATTGATTTAAGTTTAAGCTGCAAGAAAATTCAATTCTTAAAGCTTTTCAAATGTTTAAAGAGCTTGCAAAAAGAGTCTGGATAGCGGATACCCGAAACAGCTGGATTGAAACATAAACAAAATATGCCCAAGATGCTGCTTGCAAATTGTGCAAGAAGTGTCTAGTTAGCGCAAAGCCACAAAAGCTGATATGAAACAGAAAAAGAAAATGGGCCAAAAGATGCGATTCCCAAAGCGTTTCATTACGTTTGAAGAGTGTGCAGAAGAAGTGTCTAAGTGAGTGGAAAAGCACACAAATTTGTCAAATCCCAAATTCACAACGCGTTTTTGTAGCCACCACTTAGCTGTCAAACTGACAGAGAGAAAAACATTCTAAATTGTTTTCCAATTGCAATTCCAGTCGTTTCGGTGCAAATCAGAGCACGTTCAATCAAATTGCATTCCTTTTTGCAGCTACTATTTTTGGCTTGTTTACCAAATGCCAAATTCGCCAAAAACAGGACTAGAAACAGTGAGAGCCATGTTAACCATCCACTGACTTGTCGCACTCACTGTTACGACTACTGTTGCCTGTTGTCTGTTGTCTGTTGTAAAACTCAGCAATCAAATGCCAAGCAGGGCCACTCTGACAGGCCGCCAAGCCATCAATTTGCGCAGAGAGTTGTTGGCAATGGCAACAACAAGTCCTTCGATTGTATCAGGCAATGCGATTGCACTTAAAAGCGCATAACATGCCAAGTGGAGCACAGAGAGGGAAGCAAACGGGAGCCGCAGCTGGTACAGGAACAGGACTAATGCGATTTCAAGAGTGTCGCCAAATGCAAGAAATCAACTGCACCTAAGCGTCCCAGTTCTTTCTGTTCTATGTGTTTCAGATGTTTATGTGTCGTTTGGCAGGCACATCCTGGCTGCCATCCTGCCAATGTCTTGGGCTCCCTGCAAATGCAAATAACGAGCCGTCTTTCTCTCTCCTATGCCTCCCCCCACCTTCCCCTACGACTCATCCAGCCAACAATGCAAACATTTCACAGTGTCCCAGTCACAGTGGCAGGTCTCATTGCAAGGCTAGCAAAGTAAACTTTTCTGCATCAATTGTTACGAGCATATTCCCCGCAAACACCCCTCGGTTGTCCATGCCCTTTAGAGCTGTGCATTGTAGTTCATTTGAAGCAGTTCAGCGACCTAGATCCTTTTTTTATAATCTAACTATTCACTCCTATTTCCATAGATAGTTCATTCTGTTCGTTTATTTGATTCGTACTTAGTTTGTTCATTTCGTTCGTTTCATTTAGCTGGCAAGAAACTCTTTTTTTGTATACATATTGCCAACTTATACATGCTCAAGTTATGTATACCTAAAATTGTTTGATCATTTTGCTCATTCTTATCGATGTGCTTGTTCGTTTGTTCCGACCGTTTGTTTCTCTTTGCTCAATCATTCACTTGAACGCACATTCAAATCATATTGTACAATTGAAGAGCTTAAGAAATATGGCAGAAGTTAACAAATTTAAGATCTGGCTCAGAAATGA
The DNA here is from genome assembly GCA_949708635.1 of Hirtodrosophila cameraria. NCBI lineage: Eukaryota > Metazoa > Arthropoda > Insecta > Diptera > Drosophilidae > Hirtodrosophila > Hirtodrosophila cameraria. The sequence goes on from OX453089.1 coordinate 833,155, forward strand.
ACATTATACTCAACTGCAGAGCATCAATGCTAACTGAATTATAAGTAAATAGACTTGATGAACAACCAGAAGGGAACTAGCTCGTTTATTCAGGGTAACGCGACATTTGATTGAAATTATTTTGAACGCTTTGGCTACTCCAGGTCGCGTAAGTTCTGGCAATGTTCCAAAGAACTAGCTCACAAATGAATATGAGACTTAAAAGAAACATAATCTAAGAAAATAGACTTGATGAACAACAATAAGTGAACCAGCTCATTTATTCAGTGTAATGAGACATTCGATTGAAATGACTTTGGACGCTTCGACAACTCTAGTTCGCATAGCTTCTGTGGAACCCATAGTTATGTTCATACCAATACCCGTTGTCATTGCCTGATGAACTCGCCTCTACTTTCGAACTGGGGCTGGGGCATGACAATAAACTTGCCACACACACATACACATACTAAGGTGTGTGTGTGTGTGTTTTGTTGGATGGGGAGGGGGAGGGGGAAAAGTATGCTTGCTCTGCGCCAATAGTTGGCTGTATTTTCTTGTGTAATCATATGGAAAAGTGAATTTGCAAATACTACATGCGATTGCGATTGCCGACTCCTTGTTGAGTACGAGTATCATGGCATCCAGTTATCCATAACAGCGCGGCTTGAAAGGATTTGCCAGCTAAAGCTGCAGCAGGAGCAACTTTTACGCTTTGTTATCCCTCCCACAAAAACACACACAGAGAGAAATTTGCATACCAATTGTTGAAAATAGTCAAAAATTGTCGACAAAAAAATACTTGATGCTTTGTCTTTGCTTATTAACTGCCTGATGCTGATTGCAGCAAATGCGAATACATTCAACACTCACTGTCTTCTCAAACACTTATTTGCATTTACTGATGAGTGTTACTGTCATTGTTATTGTTGTTGTTGTTGTTGTAGTTATAACTATAGTTGTCGTTGCCGTTGTCGTTGTCATTGTACTTGTCGTTGTCATTGTCGTTTGCAATTTGCTTCGACTATCAACTTTCAAGTTACTTATTTGCATAGTCATGGTTACAACCTGATCTGCAATATGGCCACAATGCAAATTATTCTCAATACAAATAAGTTATAAGCCTTATCTTCGGCTTGCTGAAAACAAATGCCCTTACTGAAAGATTTTTCACGCAAAAACTCAATTTTATCAGCAATAATATATAGTTGACCAATTTTAATCAAATTTAACTAAGCTTTATTAAATCAAAATGCTATTAAAACAAGAAAAAGTTGCTCAAAGTACAGCATTTCAATCCTAAACCGTTTGATCCTATAGCAGCTAAAAGATATAGTACACTGAGAGAACTCCTGCATCTTAAGCATGATTTATGCACACATTATGTAAGAAATCGAACCTACAATAACTAATTATGAATTTCGAATGGTGAAATACTTTATGCATAAAATAGTCAGTATGTATACCAAAGTAATCATAAAATGTACATTAAAATGCATAAATAATGCATAATTAAGCATAAATTATGTATTAATTTGATTAAATTATGCTAATCAATAAGATATGCCAAAATTATGCATAATTAATCATAAATTGTGCATAAAAATCATAAATTTTGCATAATTAATCATATTTTGTGCATAAAAAATAATAAAATTGTGCATAAGTTTAAGCGTTGCATACTTGATGACAAAATTATAATATCTTTTGCAAGCGTATACAAAAATAATAAAAATTGAGCCGAAATCAATTTTGTCTTTGCTTAGTTTTAATTGCTGACTGTGGGCGTAGTGTGGGGCAGGAGGAAAGGGGGTGGGGGGAAGCGATGTTTTAGTGGAATCTGCAAAATACACAAAGCATCTGATTTTTAATTGGAAACCAAATATTATGACCATGGCATTTGCTTTTTATTCATTGTGTGTGTCTCTCTTTTGAATTATTTATGTGATTTTGAAGGAATTTAATTAAAGTAACACCAGACTGATGCACTGACTGCAAAATTATGAATATATTTATAATATTTTTAGATTTATCTCAATTATGGAATGCACAAAGCCTTTTACAATATATTATAATAAAAATGGCAATTGCAATTACATTTTTCATAGTTATTTTAGTATATGTTATTTGATTGACGCACAAACAGACAGATAATGTCAGATACTTTTAATTAGAGCTTAATTAAAATTCCAATAAAGTTTAGTTTTGGCTTTGATATGAAGTCTTACCTGAGGTGGGATCCGGCAATTCACCGGTGATTTCAATATGCAGTTCCAGAAAACGCTGTAGGGTGACATTCGTGGGAAAGGCTTGAACACCATTGTAGGGTATACGATGTTCGGCACGGCATTCGGGGCATTTGACCTGAAAGTGCATTCAGTTGTGATTAAATGCAATTAGAAACTAATTAGTTATGATTCTGATTTTGATACTGGCTAACAATTTATTTAGACGATTCAAAAATGAAAACTGAAACAGCTCTAATTACAATCTGTGACAATTATCAATAATTAAATGTTTTTCTTTCATCAAACATATATGTTGAATTTTGGAATATTATTTAACATTTTTTACAATAATTTATGTCTCTCTTTCATTTGATAAAAGTATATAAATATTTTTTAAATTTATTTTTAACAGATGCGGCAATGTCTAGTCAAAAACAAACGCAACTCAGAGAGCTATTTGGTAAGTTTTTAACAATTGTTTATTTTTTAAAAATTATTTCAAACATATATTTTTGAATGTACCTTGCTTTAAAAACCTTCAGCATTATACAAACTAACTGTGAAGGCATCTTGAGCGGGTTTTTGCTTGATCTCTGTCTCAGTTTTATATGCCTTGCCCAGCAGAGTTGGTAAATCTCTCGAGGACTTGGCTTTGACAGTTATTTTGGTAATTTTTAAATTGTTTGAAATTGAATTTTGATAACTTCTTTGGAAAACCTTCAAAAGATATTTGAATGAAAAGCTGCAGTGCTAAGAAACTTGACTCTAAAGGTGTTTTCTGCCATTTTCTGTTCTTTTGGTCTTAAGGTTCAGGCTCAGATGAGCTGGACTTGTTGGCATTGAGTTAACAAGACAGTTATTGGTAGTTGGTTAACCGTTTTTGGCAATACGCCTATTTGGCCAACGGATGGCATACAATGGGAATGTTTACCAATTATTTGCGTGGCGCTGGCGCTCAGCCAAAATGAATTTAAAAATACACACATACTCGTATACAGTGGGGGCTATAAGTAGCGCAGTAGACACATTTTCATTAAATATATATAGATGCGAGTAAGCATGCATGCTTTATACTTGTACATATGTAAATTTTATAATTTTTCAACAGCGACCAACTCAAAATCGACGCAAATGCGCCGCAAGCGACAAGACCAACAAAAAAATAATATTAATAATAATAATAAAATGGAAAAAAAAAGAAGCAAATAAGTAAGTAAAATGAAAAGCAGAAAAACAAAAAGAAAACTCAACTCATTTCGATAATGTTGAGTTGCCTTTGGACACATTCAGTTTTCTGTTTTCATTTCCCTCATGCGATTTTTCGGGGCTTTAGTCGAGCCATTTATTAAGCAGCTTTTGGCATACGACTTATTCATATATCTTTGTATATATATATATACTCGTACGATATGCGACTATATATGTGACGTAGTCGCTGAACAAATACGCCGCATTTACCAACAAATTGCCTCATATACTATATGTTAGTACACAGCAAACAAAAGCCAGATATTTCATTCTTCAAAAACATTATTTTTAAAAATTTCGAACAAAAACATGTAGATGTCTGTTAAATCAACATGACACCATTTTTTATGAAATATTATAAAATCAATTTGATCTTTTTATACCCTTGCAAAGTATTTTGTATATGTTCTTATACTCTTTTTTTAATTTTTTTGACAAAAAAAAGAAAAAAGAGTATATAGGGTTTGTGAAATGTCCGTCCGACCGTCCGTCTGTCCGTCTGTCTGTCTGTCTGTCTGTATGAACGCAGGTTTTTTCCACAATTTTGAAGCTAGAGCAGCTAAACTTGGTATACATGTTGGTATATACCATAGGCAGTCAAAGTGTCAAGATCTCCCCCCCATCCCCACCCCTTCCCCCACAAACCGCAAAAACCTATATCTTCCACAGTTTTATAGCTAGATTAACCAAATTTGGCACAAAGGCTACTTATTAAATCCTTGATTGATCTGACTAAGAAAAATTTGGCCACGCCCACCTCCGCCCTCACAAATAAGCAAAGTTTGTATCTCCCCCACCCCTTTAGCTAGAATCACCATATTTTGCAGGTTGAATTCCATTGCCCTATTAAATAGATTGAATAAAAATAATTTTGCCATGCCCACCCCCGCCCTTGCCTACGCAAGCAGGCGAAAAAAAGAGTATATCGCGGTCGGGTGCATCCGACTGCAACGTTCTTACTTGTTTTAATTAAATTTAGTTAATTTTGATATTGATATTAATCAGGCCTGTTCCAATATTTCGTTTCCTTTACAAACTTGTGAAATTTATTGCTGTTTTGAGACTTATTTTTGTCGCTGTGTAGTTCACACACACATTCACACGGTTTTGACTTATGCATTTGGTGTGATTATGATAAATGGATTTTGATTTTATTTCATATTGTACAATATGCGTATGTGATAAATAATCTTACCTGACGCCGCACATAGTCGACGAGTCCTTCCATGCAGGGCTCCATGCAGAAGGAGTGCTGACATGGTAGAAGCTTCGGTATGCGATACCTGTCCAGGCAGACGCAGCACGTCAGCAACTGTTCAAACTGCTCCATGACTTACTAAGAGAGAGAGAGAGAGGGGTGGAAGAGAAGAATGCAATCAGACATCATTAGACAAGACTTGATTTGATTTGATTAGATAGCTGCGAGAGAATGAGAATGAGGGTCCTCTCAATTTGATATTCATATCATTATAAATTCGCGAGCCTGCTGCTGCTGCTAAGCTTATCATAAGATTGCCTGCCCCGCCCCCTTTTAAAGCCACCCTAAATCGGATTGTTACATTACGAGTCCTTCTCACATTTGAATAAGCACAGGACGACGACATTACGAGCGACAACAGGAACAGCATCAGCAGCTCCCAAAAAAGAAACAAAAAAAAGGCATACAATAAATTGACCATTTCTGCGCAATTGTCGTAAACCACGTGCCAGGGGCGTAGGCAGCAGCTTTTAAAAAGGGAGTGTGGTAGTAAGTTCAACTAGAGAAACAAAAGAAGAACTCATTACCCCCGCTGTAAATACGACCATGTTGTTGCCTCCAGTTTCATGCTGGTGCCCTTCACCTTGGTTGCCCCTCCTGCACACGCCCTGCAAAGCCCCTACTGCTTGGGCAGTCGTGGCTTCATTTAGCCTTGGCAAATATTCTAAGCCACAAATCTGCTTATGGCTGGCTTCATTAAAAGCGGTTTATTTAAAAGAAGAATGTAAATAGATCCCTGTCAGAATAGAATAGACTGAAGAAGATTATGGGGCATATATCCCAGACACAGATACAGATACAGATACAGATACAGAGACAGAGACAGACATAAATTGTACTCTTGCTGTTCATTGTCAGTGTTAAACACAGTTTAATTGCCATAACTCAGTTTAATTATGAGCACACTTAAGAGCTGCTTTTGTCCTGAGTGGCTTCTAAGTACACTCAATCAAATTTTTGGTTGCCAACGACAACATGCCACAGAAATACAAACATCTATTGATGTTTATATCATATCACATTTGAAATTGAAATGCATTTAATCATTTGCAGTTGCATTTACGGGATTAAATCGATTTTCAGCTTACGATTGAAAGCTCAACTCAAACTGCAAACTGCAAACTGCGAATTGCAAACTAAACTCGAATAACACAAATTCTAACGCATTTCTTTTCAAATTTAATTCTTGATTCTTTGTGCTTTTCTCTTGAATTGAAATTGCACTTGATTAATTATATTTTACGAAGAAATTCATTAAGTAGCATATTCTATATTGAATTGAAAAACTTAAAGCATGCTTGTATCTCATATGTCGTTTTTACTCAATGTTTCCATTAAAAATAAAAAGGGAGCTATAAAGTACTGCAAATGTGTGTAACAGGCAGAAGGAGGCATTTCCGATCAGGATCTACAGCCGAGACGAACTAGCCATGTCCGTCTGTCTGGCCGTCTGTCTGTCTGTATGAACGCGTCGATCTCAGAGACTATAAGAGCTAGAGACACCAAACTTGGCATGCAGGTTCCTGTATATCATACGCAGATCAAGTTAATTTCGAATTTCGGATGCACCCTCCGCACGCCTGCAAATCGCAAAAGACTCCCACAGCCACAATTTTAGAGATAAAGCTTTGATTTTTGGTACACATATAATTTATTTCAATGTTGATCAGCTGTGAAAATTTCAACACAATCGGATAAATAGCACCAAAGTTACGAAAGAATCTATTGGTTTGACAGTTTGACAGGCACTTTACTTGCTTGTGTCGCTGCTGAACTGCTTGAAATGCAAGTTGGGAGCAGGGAGTCTCGTAGTCGGGCACACACAACTAGAGCATTCTTACTTGTTTGTACACTTGCATTGCAGGAGACTTCTTCGACCCTATAAAGCATAAATATTCTTGATTAGCAATGTGAAATCAACTTTAAGTTGACATTAATGTTTATTATATTCCAGAAAATTAGAAATGTTCCGTTGAAATTTAAATTTGTAGCTGCTTCACGCGATAAAATGTCAAAGGATCTGAGGAAAGCGAAAAGTAATTTAAGCAGTTGCTTCCTACAAATTTACATACATATTTTGTGGCCAAAAATAAGCGGAAAATGCGCAGCTTTTAATAATAAAAATGACACAGATTTGCTCATCAAATTTTCCCACCCAAAAATATAACTTGCACTCGTATCTCGTATACTATATACATATATATACATATATACTATATATATATGTATATAAAATAGAAATGCAATTTTGGCGCTGGCTGCAGTCGCGTTTATTGCGTATACGCCACGTCAGCATACTGCTCTTAGGCAAGAAAAAGGGAGGTGTTGCTGTGCCACGCCCCATAGCGGCACTCCTGTGGCATGCCCCACGCTGCCGCCTGCTGCCTGCCACACTAAATAAACATCGAGGTGGACCGCTAATTGTCGTGTGTTGTCTGTTTGCTATTATTGTGTGTGTGTGTGTGCGTGTGTGTGTGTGTAATATATATTTAAAAGCGTTGCTTTAATGCGGCCAAGAGTTCATATTGTAATTGCAACAGCCCAACCCCTACCCCCCTCTTGCACTGTGCACTGCTCTCACACAAAAAAAAAAAACCTTATGCGATTTGAGTGCAATTGACTGGAAAACACGCTTAAAATCAAATTGAATAGAAATTTTGTCGCCCGCTCAAATTGTGCGTACTCAAAATGAGTGTGGAATTTGGGGAGGAGAGATTGCTGTAGGGTTGGGGGCAAGTTTTTAAGGGTGGGGGTGCCACATGTGTGCGGCGAAACTAATTTTGCAATTGCATTGGCGCTGAAAGGATTAAAATGAAAGGCATGCCGTAGCATAAAAGAAACCACCAAACACATTTCACACACACACACACACATACACATAGATATTCGCAGTGAAATTTGGTTGCAACTTGGGTGGTCCCTGTCAGGTCCTTCAAAGCACATTCAATGCACAATTTGAATGGCCATTGAAAGCAGCAGCGGGCAGCAGCTAGTCCTGAGTTTCAGTTCCAGTTCTAGTTGCAATTCCTAGCCAAATTCAATTCAGAGCATGTTTATATGCTTGTGTCCTTGAGCACAATAGCTAGTGCTTCAATTTTCAATTCCATAAACAAATGCATTAAAATATATATAGATATATATGCTAAAATCCCAACTTCATATAACTGACCATTATACAAAAGCTTAAATGCTATTATACACTTGCAGCGAGTTTTATCAATTTGTGAATAGATTGAAAAACACATTTAGAACTGCATTCACTATTTGGATTCCTTTTTACATCCTTTCAGCAACAAAATCCTAATCGATTCAACATATCACTTTAAGAGCTATCTTAAGTAAACGCAGTAGGATTCAAAGTTAACAAAATTTACTCAAAATTGAAATATTTTATAGCTATTAAAATGTTTCAAAAACTGCGTTTCTAAACAACTTTTCGTGATTTTAGCTCTTATGTTATATGTAGATTTGAGAATCATATACTAGAGATATAGTTTGTTGCTTCAGAAGTGTATTAAATGTTCGGCAAACTACAAATAACATTTTGCTTTGATATGAAATTGAGCATAGAAATTCAATATCATGTTTAAATTGCAGCAATAAAATTAGCAACTGATTTTGAATTGATAATAATGTTGATTTAAGTTTCAAACTGCTGCAATTAGTTAATTAATAAATATTGTGCATAACAATAATATTCATTACATTTGCTTGTTTGAACAGAAACTGTGTTCAAGCACTTTTTGTTTATCTGACAATCGGTCTTTAAGATTGATGGCAACAGTTGTTCAATGTTTTGTTTTGCTTAATCTAGCTATAATCATACATACACTTATATATATATATATATATATATATAGAAAAAGCATTAACCTTGGTGCTTTAAAATTAGCCAATTATGTGACAGTCAGCGCATGGCCAGCGGAAACGGAAATGCGTATACGCGATGTTGTTCACTTGAGTTCATTAGAAACTTGAGTTCAAAGACTTGCAGCTACTATTGACCCTGGACGTTTGCCAGCTGCAAACTTTTGTTTCAATTGCACTTGCAGCTTAACAATTTAACAATTTGGCACTTTAGCAATTTAGCAATTCATCAATTTTGCGAAAATGGGGTCAAACTTTTCAACAGCTGTCAACGCCAAAGTGACAAAAATCGACAGTTAGTTGATATATACACTCTCTTCTATATATATTGCTTGTCAGAGCAGAGCACAACAACAATAACAAAACCGCATACAAAAAGATTGAAAGCAAATACGAATAGCACAAAATTTGGGTTAGACATTTTTTGGCAGGGCCAAGCGAAATGCAAAACCGCAGACCTCAAAACTCAAAACTGAGAACTGAAAAACGAAAAAGCAACAACAAACTCACCGAGATATATTGGAAAATATTTGACGATGTTGCTGCTGTTGCAGTTGCTGCTGTTGATGTTGCTGTTGCTGCTGTTGATGTTGCTGCTGTGATGTTGCTGCTGCTGCTGTGTCAAAGCGGCACTCAGAGGCAATCATAAAATGCAATTGGTTTGGAACTTGACTAACGGGCAATCGGTTAATGGTTTGATATCGATTTGATAATAGTATTCTATTCGTTGAATCGTTGAACTTTTGCAAACATTTAACTAATATGTGCATAAATAATTGCAAAAATTTTCAAATTTTGTTTAATTAAGAAAAACTTTTGTGAAATTTGAATTGAATTTCAATTTGAACGTTGCGAGTTTTTCGCAACGTGCCGCGTAGAATTCGATTGGAAATGTAAAAACCGACTGAAGCCAAGTGAAAATTGCCAAGCACATGAGGCGAAAAACAACAAATATACATTTTTAAATATATACAAAATCTATATATATATGTGTGTGTGTGTGTGTGTGTGTGTATCTATATATATATATACACACAGAGAGCAAAGACGTTGAGATACAAACAAACAAACGCGCGATCGAAATACAAACGCAGCAAAAGATATTCTTGGCAGCAGTTGCTGCGCTTGTATTAGTTTATTGTATCTGTGTAAATTGTATCTTTAGCTGTGCGCAGCTCATTAATAAGTTACAATTTTGAAAACTGTATGAAAATCGAAATGAAGTTTTCACATTGTTTACTTTGAAGGCTTTGAGCAGACCACAAGAAAGCGCTGCTAATTGCAACAAAGTAATTTGCTTATCACAGATACAAACACACACATATACACAAAGCGAGAGAGAAAGAGAGTGAGAGAGCGCGCGTTGACGTCATCAAATGACGAACTATTAATAAAGCTGCCGGCATTTTCCGCTTTTCCGCTGGCAATCTAATGTATTATATCTTAGTGTAAGCAGGCCTATAAATAAATTCCATTGAACAAACTGGAACAATTCTAAATTGTGCTAGTTGGAATTGCGCCCTAGTTATTACAACTTATAGATACAATATCTTTGAGATACTTTAGCTACAATTTGACTTTGCAACTGCAGCTGTCGCTTTTCAAATTTCTTCGTGACGCTGCAATTTTCAATCAATTATATATAGATTGTAAACAAAGGCCAGTCCATTCGCTTTTTGGCAGTCAGAAGCAGCTAAAGGGCTGCAGTTCAACCTGAGCAGCCAAGCAGCTCAAGGTCGTATCCAACGTATTAAGTCCCTAAGGAACAGCATTGAGAGCCGCTAAAAATAATGCCTTTGCCCGGAATTTAGTCACAGAGTGCAGAAAACCTAAACATAGCCAAAGAGAGCTCTGCAAAACTCGCCAGCTATAAATAAAAACGCCAGACAGAAACAGAAGTTGCAGCAGCTGAAAACTTTACAGACCCAAAACGAACACTCAGAGTATTTGATTGGCCAAACAGTTAAAGAAAACTTTCAATTTCAATTTACAAGTGCTTAAGAAACTTAACTTAACTTAAGCATACTCAATATATACATGCATATTAAAATTATATAGTTGTTTAACTTGTTTATCGATTCAGCTAATCAATTTCATCAACTTTTGCTTAAATAGCTGCTCAAATGCCTTTAAAGTTACAACTTTGTAATAAGATTATTAAGATTCAACAAACAAAGAGTATTTCACTATAGCTTTTGATTACAGCTACTTACAAAATCGAAGAAAAGCTAACCTCGGCGTGTCGTAAATATCTACTTTTGCAGTTTTAAGTTTTACATATAGAAACTTAACTTTGCACCGATTTTGTACTCCTTGTTCCATTAAAAATGGAAAAAAGGGAGTTATAAAGTTCTGCAAATGTGTGTAACAGGCAGAAGGAGGCATTTCCGAGTATATAAACTATATATATTCTTGATCAGCATCAACAGCCGAGACAAACTAGCCATGTCCGTCTGTCTGTCTATATGAACACACAGATCTCGGAGACTATAAGAGCTAGAGACACCAAACTTGGCATGCAGGTTCCTGTATACCATACGCAGATCAAGTTTGTTTCAAATTTCGGATGCACCCCCCCGCAAATCGCAAAAGACTCCCACAGCCACAATTTTGAAGATAAAGCTTTTTGGTACACATATATGTTTAATCAATGTCTTTCGGATGTGTAAATTTCAACACGATCGGATAAATAGCACCAAAGTTATGGAAGAATCTATTACGCCCGTCTCAGCTGGCAGAAACAAAGTTTGACAAGCACTTTACAAGTTAAGTTGAGCTGTTGTTTGTGCATAGATATGTTATATTGGTTTTTTTTTTTTTTAAATAATTAATTGTATTTGTTGCTAAAGTTAAGCATTGAATGAAATGAAGTCATTGCACACTTACAGCTTTTTTTCTTCCTTTTGTTGGTCTCTTCCGCTTTGTTTTAACTTCCTGTTGCTGTTTCGGTTTCGGATTCGGATTCGATTCCTGTTGTGTTGCTATTCGCACTCGTAATTGTGTATCCGAGGCGCCCCTTGGGGCCCTGCTGCGTCGCTGTTAACTGTGATGGCTGCGAAAGAGCAGAGACAGATAGAGAGTGATAGAGAGAGAGACAGAGGTAGAGATACAAATGTATCTTGAATTAAACAAGGGTGAATGCCAAATTGCATGATTAATCATTTTGAGTTTTTGGCTGCCACTCAACTGGCAATCAGACGAAGGCAACAGGCAACAGACACCTGCCACACCTGCCACAATCCCTCTGACCCATCACACAGCACCCACAACAAATGACAGCATTTGCAAGCGCATATTGCATTTCAGTTGCATCATGCCACATGCCACATGCCGCTTTGCAAGCATTGTTTACCAGCTAATTATCATTATGAGTTGAAGCCACACACACAAAACACACACATTCGATGCCAAATTTAATTGCATTTCTCGGCAAAAAGAACCGCAACACACACACACACACACACACACACGCACGCACACACAATGTTGCAAGTGCAACATATCCACATATTAAGAACAATGCTTTAAGCATTTGTCGCCATATTTCTGCTGCATGCCACGTGATAAGCGCCTCGCGTATTTCAGCTTGATTGCACATGTCGAGCATAATTAACGAGCTTCAGTTCCAGTTGCAATTGCAATTGCAATTTCAGTTGCAATAACTGTTGATGCTACAGTTACAGTTGCAGTTATTGTTGCTGCTGCTGTTGCACGTGCCATATGCAGCATTCAATGCCACTCAACCGTGGCAAGCAACATTTCAATATTGCAGCTCCTTCTTCTTCTTCTTCTTTTTTTAAATCAAGATGCAGCCAACTTGAAGAACGCATTCCACTTTTCATTTTTGTAATTCACAGAATTGTTACAGCTTTGATAACAAGTTTCTCATTTAACTGTGCTTCACTTTAAGCTGTGTTAGTAACTTATCTGTCTACCTAAACTAACTTATGTTTCAAAACAGGCATTTCTTAATAGTTCTCAGAGTTCTCATTAACGGGTTTGTGATGGTAATCTGTAGAGATTTTCGGTTGATTTGCATTTGCATTCGCTCATAGAAACAGCCGGTGCTGAAATGGAAGACTCACTGAAGCCATTTCTATTAACTTGCAATCATTTTATAAAAAAAACAAGTAAGAACGTTGCAGTCGTATGCACCCGACTGCGATATACTCTTTTTTTCGCCTCTTTGCAGAGTCAGAAGTGGGCGTGGCAATTGTATTTTTGCTCAAATCTTTCAAGTTTTACCATCAATTTAAGTTTGGTTGGGTCAGTTCTACAGGTTTGGGAGAAACAAACATTGCTTGATTGCAAGGGTGGGGGTGGGCGTGGCAAAAATATTTGTATCCAATCTATTTAATAGGGCAATAGAATTCAACCTGCAAAATTTGGTGATTCTAGCTAAAGGGGTGTGGGAGTTACAGACTTTGCTTATTTGTGGGGGCGGGGGTGGGCGTGGCCAAATTTTTTTTAGTCAGATCAATCAAGCAAGCGATTAGTAGCCCTTGTGCTAAATTTGGTCACTCTAGCTTGAAAACTGTGGAAGTTATAGTTTTTTTGCGGTTTGTGAGGGAAGGGGTGGTGGTGGGGGGGAGATCTTGACACTTTGTCTGACTATGGTATATACCAACATGCATACCAAGTTTGGTTGCTCTAGCCTTAAAACTGTGTAAAAACCCTGCGTTCATACAGACGGACAGACAGACAGACAGACGGACGGACAGACGGACATTTCACAAGCAATATACTCTTTTTCTTGTTTTTTCAAAAAAAATTTAAATCGAGTATAATTAAGTCAACCAAACCAACCGAACATGGGCTATGCCAACTTGCTCAAAATTGATTGCTATAGAAAAGAGTTGGCAGTTCAAAAGAATAATTTCAAAACGAAATTAGTGTGCTAATACTTTAATAAACAATTAGCTTAATAAATTTGTTTATCGCAAGAAATAAAAGTGCGAATTTCTGTGTGTTGGCAATATTCAAAATAAGTTATTCTTATAAGACTTGGTATTAAGTTTGCTTTCCTAATTAGTTTCATAGCAGCATATGTCAAGTTTTAAGTTTTGAATGAGGTAATCTAATATATCTTAAACTTCCAGTCCAAACACAACTAAGTTGCGAAGTAATCATTGCCTGCAATTCGTCTTTTGTTTAAAAATATGCTCGTGTTTTGTTTTGTATGCTATTTGCGACCTTGAACTTCAATATAACGCATACGCCGTGTGTGTTAGCTATGATATAAATGTATAAAGGTCTAACAAAAAAAAGCTGTTGCATACTTTTGGGCTGTCGCTAAACGAGTCAAATGAAAAAAATAAATAAAATATTTCCATAAATTGTGTATGCTGCTAAATGTCATTTAATTATTTCATTTGTTAAGCACTTTGCGTAAAACAATAAAAATGAATTGTAGAAAAAATTGTAACATAAACAATCAGGTGCGAATAAAATAAAAATCAAAAAAAACAGAAAGCAGAAAATAGCAAATAGCAAATAAAGAGCCCAAGAGACAAAAGAATTTTGAATGCGCGAAATTGTTAACAAAAGCAAAAGTGCAAAAGCAAAACTAATAAAGGAGCCCAAAAGCACACACACACACTCACACACACACACACACACACATACACAGAGAGGGGGGCAAACATAAAATAGAATTCAAAAAAAGCTTTCGAAAAATGTGAGTAAAATGTCGCTGATTGAATAGAACTAAAAATAAAGCGGCGACGCGGCGTATGAGCAATCTACTCAAATGATGGGGAATAGGTGTATAACTAAATCAAAAATCATTCTATAAAAAATTGAAAAAAAAAAAACAACATTTATATATGTTTTTGAATGTGATAATATTTATAAAAGTAAAAAATACGCATAAATTATTCCAAGTGGAAATTAATTTTGACAGCTCTTTACGTTGTGGGTGTAGCATTGAGGGGGGGGGGGGGGCTGTGGCGGTCTGTGTTGCATGTCAACAGCCAGTTGACATTTTCAATTTTGCTCAGCAATTTTTTGAACATTTTCGTTTTTCAATATATATATACTATTTATTTTACATAATCAGCGCACTATGCAAATGCACACATCTTCAATTTTCTTAGCTGTTTTGTTGGTTTTTGTTTTCTCAACACACTCACTTGAGGGCTGCACTGCAATTTGATAAATTGAATTTTGTTTGATTTTGCACACTTATTCGCATGCCTTGGCAACACGTTCCGATCTCCAGTTATTTGCACTATATACAACTATATATCAAAAACTAAGTATCTCAAAAGATTTAGCTTAGGTTTGCTCAAAACACACACGCGATTTGCACTACGCGCTGCGCGGCAGGTGTATGATCTACAGATCTAGACACTATATATATATATATATATATCTATACTAAATGTATATGTATCTTATATATATATATATCTTGTGCTATATATCGAAAGTATTGTATACTGCGACACGTCCACTCGCGAGCTTGCTACAAATGAAAATGAATGTTGCTCGTTCTTCAAGTTTTCACTCTCAGCGGTTTCCCAGCGGCAACATCGTTGTTGATCAGCCGTTCTGAGGTGAGTTTTATAAAAAGAACGTGCAAAACAACAACACGACATATTGATAGAAAGAATTTCTTTATGTTCACTTTCCACACACACACACACATATGCATACTCACAACAGTTTTTCTCAGCGGAAAACTGTCGAGTCTAGCTGCAATCTTTTTTACAATGGACATTAAACGTTTTCATTGTCGCCTACACCAAGGCTGCAATATATAGCATATATATATATATATATATATATATATATATATCTGCATATCTGTACAATATATTTATCTGCTTAGCAGCATTTACAATTGCTGCTTTTCACAGCACCCACAACATTTTTTGCGCTTTTAGCCAGCTCTCTTTTCTCTGTCTCCAGCGGCCCACGCATTTTGGCCCAAATGCATGAATCACATTTTTGCTATTTCGCGTATATTTATAAATGAAAGCCTATATTAATTGATCGCCAAGTAAACATATATATACCCTATATATATACATATATATATTAATATGCCCAAATAAACAGAAATGTCTGCGTTTATAATTCCTTTTTCATTTACAGATGCATTAAATCGAAATGTTAAAAGACCACAAAAAGTATTTTACAACAAAAACAAAACTGTGCTCGCCACTTGAATACCCTGTAAATGGAAAAGGGTTATTTAAGTAAACCTTACATCATTGAAACCTTATACAAGAAACCCTATAGGAAAGAAATATAAGCATTAGTATGTGGTAGTAGTAACATACCCTGAAAACTTGGTCTAGAGTCTACAAATCTTGACAATATTTTTTGTATATAAAGCTTTATTTCTATACAATGCTTGCTATTTAATATATTTGTTCAATTAATAAAAAAAACTAATACTCTGTAATTTGTGGTCAGCCATAAAAATTAATGTTTAATTAAAGTAAACTTAAAATACTTCCTATTATACCTTTGTAGAGGGTAAGGAAACGTAGGGAAAGCATTGAAGGCGAAAGGAAAATAAGTAAGAATGCTCTAGTCGAGTGTGCCCAACTACGAGACTCCCTGCTCCCAACTTGCATGTCAAGCAGTTCAGTGGCAACACAAGCAAGCAGTGCACTTAACTCGTAAAGTGCCTGTCAAACTGTTGTTTCTGCCAGCTGAGACAGGGGTAATAGATTCTTCCGTAACTTTGGTGCTATTTATCCGATCGTGTTGAAATTTTCACAGATGGTCAACAAAAATCAAAGCTTTATCTTTAAAATTGTGGCTGTGGGAGTCTTTTGCGGTTTGCGGGGGTGCATCGGAAATTTGAAATAAACTTGATCTGCGTATGATATACAGGAACCTGCATGCCAAGTTTGGTGTCTCTAGCTCTTATAGTCTCTGAGATCGACGCGTTCATACAGACAGACGGACATGGCTAGTTCGTCTCGGCTGTTGATCCTGATCAAGAATATAAATAGTTCATATAGTCGGAAATGTCCCTTCTGTCTGTTACACACATTTGCAGTACTTTATAACTCCCTTTTTCCCATTTTTAATGGGAACAGAGAGTAAAAACTATTTCAAAACTTTTTCTGAGGTGGTCCAAAAATCGTTGAAAAATCATGTCAAAATCATAATAGCTGGAATGCCAATATTCCAGCGAATAAAGTACAGTAAACACTAGCTAAACGGAAAATACTATACAAATCCTTTTCAGTAATATGAAAAAGCACTACGAAGAATATGAACTAAATATAGAAACTAGTTTTCTATTTTGAGCACTTTTCTATAATTAGAACTGCCCTCAAAACCAAGTAGATATATGTATGTATGAGTGTTGAGTGTGTACTGTTATTTCCAAACAAGCCCAAACATGCAACAGTTGCTGGGGGGGGCCTATTCTATGTGCAACAAAAACTGTAGCAATTGCAATGCCAACAATACAGTCACAGTCTTGTGTGTGTAAGTGTGTGCGTGTGTGTGTGTGTGTGTGTGTGTGTGTGTGTGTGTGTGTGTGTGTGTGTGTGTGTGTGTGTGTGTGTGTGTGTGTGTGTGTGTGTGTGTGTGTGTGTGTGTGTGTGTGTGTGTGTGTGTGCAATGATGTGTGTACATGAGTGTGGCAATGGCCTCTGTTGTGGCTGGACTTCATTTGCATTGCCATTAGACTGTTTGTCTTTTGTTTAACGCCGCCAGCAACAGCTTTCCCTCATTTCTCTGCCTTTCTGCTTGCTCTCCCTTGGTCTGTTCTAGCTGACAGGCTATTGTCAATCATGGTTGATGAATTTATTTTGTGATTTTTCCGCTTCAGCCAAACACACACAAAAGCTGCAAGTGCAATGCGTATGTGTGTGTGTGTGTTTCTTGTTGTTGTTGCTGCCGCAATTTATGACAGACATGCTAACTTTTCATTTTCATCAAGCAAGATGTCAGCGCGTCGCAAATGATGTCCGCCTTGCGCCAAGGCGCATCGTCACTCATCATGGACTAGGTCATTCTCATAAGTATTCTCATCTACATTCCCATTACACTTTCGGATGTTCGGAACGCATTTTTGAACGCTGTTTGTTTCTTGGATAATGCGCATTTAAAAGTATATTGGCCTCGTGTAGAACGGGACAAATTATATGATGAAAATATTGATGTTTTTACTTTATTTGTAGTTTGTTCCTGTTCCCATTAAAAATGAGAAAAAGGGAGTTATAAAGCACTGCAAATGTGTGTAACAGGCAGAAGGAGGCATTTCCGACTATATAAACTATATATATTCTTGATCAGGATCAACAGCCAAGTTATGAAATCTATTACCCCCGTCTCAGCAGGCAGAAACAACAGTTTGACATGCACTGGACAAGTTAAGTGCGCTGCTTGCTTGTGTTGCCGCTGAACTGCTTGAAATGCAAGTTGGGAGCAGGGAGTCTCGAAGTCGGGCACACTCGACTAGAGCATTCTTACTTGTTATTTCAGAAATTGTGAAATTTTCAGCCCTGTTCCGGTTTCCACTTGCAAATTTGAAATTTCTTTCAAATTTCCAAGAGTTCCAAAATTTTTTGATTGCTATTGAGCTCGTAAATGAAGTGCGTTATCAAAGACGAGTTTATTTAATGCTTGATCAAATGCAAGCAAACTAAATTCGCAAAATTTTGTTAGAACTGAAAATTCATATCCATATATACTTATATTTGATGTAAAAGTAGCTTATTGACTTCATTAATCAACGGCTATCGATGTTATTTTCGATAATATATCCATATTCTGACTGTAGAATAATGCATTAATTTATCGATAACCAAAAATGTTGAAAATTCCATTAAAATCTAAGCTGTCCAAAGCCTCGATAATTTTGTTTTTAAAATTTACAAAAAAACTTTGAATACAACAATAATTGATCAGTTTTGAAATGGTAGCCGTCAAGTTGAGCGTTGGTTAAGTGCCACACGAGCCTTGCAACATGTGAGAATTTCTCACATGGTTTAGTTATGCGGCAAGTGGCAAGTAGCAAGTGGCAAGAGTTTTATATCGATGCTAATTGCGGCATCAATTTGCTGCATATTTGAAGTGAAATCGTTAGGCTGAAGCATGATTAATTACAATTGATGGATGGCCAATTGGCAAACGCGAACGGCATAATGAGTGGACGAGGCAAACAGGCATTATTAATGGACATCTATTGGCACACACACACACACACACACACACACACACACACACACATTCAGGCTCTTGGCTAATTGCTGGAGACTCTTCAGCTACAGGAGATCCAATAGAACAGCTAACTGGCGTACTAGAGTGCCAATAATAAGGAATTAGCAAACAATTTCAAGTATTAGGTCCTGCCACAAGTAATAAGCGAGGGTTGCTAACAAAATTTGTAATAAATGTAAACATTTTCACAAATGATCAATTTAAATGGAATTATATAGTTTCTGTTTTAATTTATTTCCATATTCTATGCTTAAAACACTTAATCTTGAAATAAGAAAGAAAAAGAAAAACAAGCATGAAAAGTTATCTTGCCGAAGCTAAGTATCCTTGCAGAAAAGTTGTTGCCGAAGATAAATATCCTTGCAGAAAAGTTGTTCAGATGAAAACTTAATTTTCAACAGATTGTTCCTGTGACAGCTATAAGATATAGTAGCCTGACTTTGACAAAAAACATAAGACAACACATAATATGTAATTTTGGTTAAGATGCTTTAAGTTTGATTGAATTATCTTGAACATTTATATCAAAATCAAAAGTTGTAAGTTGTCAACTTACTGAGCAGCTCTCGCAGTTTCTCTCTGAATGCTTTTGGCAAATACAAACTATTTCAGTCAGACAAATGGCGTTAGGCACATAATAACCAATTTCTCTAAATACGGCCATAATTATGAACGCCTTAAACCTACACATGAACATATGTTTTCTATGTGTGTGTGTGTGTGTGTGTGTGTGTGTGTGTCTTTGCTGTTGCTTTTGGTTTTTGTTGTTGGCTGCTTCATTTGCGCGCGCTTCTTCTCGCGCTAGCTGCTGGCTCGTCCTTGTCCCTGCACATCCCTGCCGCATCCTGCTCCGCTTTGAGTTCCAGCTAAGGTTTGGGGCAAGGATTTGTCGTAATTAGGCATGCATAAGCATATGCTGTCTTGTGTCCTCTGTTCTCTGTTCTCTGCCGTCTGTCGTCTGCGCTCAAGGCTCAAGGCTCAGCCGTTTATGCTGTGCTGGCCTGGGCAAACACAGACGCAAAGGCAAACATAAAACACAACACACAACACAAAAAACAGCCTATTATATTTGCTTAAACGAAGACTTAATACTCTAAAGATATTATAATATCAAATAAAAATCAAAATTAATCATCAAAATGTTGGCATCAGTTGAAATGCATTTTATAAACTGCTTTTCTAAGTATTTACAACAAATAAACCTTAGCAAGCATTGATATTTTCAAAATATAATCCTTAGCAAACGATGATCTAACTGTCACATTCTCGAGTTCAGACTATCACAGCTAGCCTTAAATATTTTCATTCTCAAATTATCTCTCAACTGGTAGAGAACAAACTTTCTAGTTTTCCCTCTATTTCTAGAGAACAAAATTTATAAATTAATTTATTCCTTTAACAATAGTTCTTTTTTTTCAACTTTTAAAGTTTCTATTCCCTTGTCAGCTGTGATGTTCTGTTTGGAATGAAATGATTCAACAAATCGTTGGGCAAACATGACGCTTGGCATGCTCTCGTTCTCAACACTGGACAAGGAATCTAGCAGATTGAAGATTGTGGTTCGAGTGTCTTATTTGATCATTTCCAAACATTATCCGACTATCTTCGCCTAGAAAGTGAGTAATGACTGTCGATATATCAACGGCTTCAAATCGCAACTTATTAAATTCCTCTCAACACTCCTTAACTAGGATCCACATTATTTCACTTGCAGTATACACATCCTTTGGGATAATATGGCATTAACTTCTCCTTGGTGACTTAATCCTGAACTTTATGCGCTCCAGAACTTCCAATATGGTCTCAACGAGCTAATTCTCAATGTGAAACAAAAGTCATTGGAATTCTGATTCAAGACAATGAAAAATGGAATGGAACCTGGAATAAATTAATATCTTTCATCACCTTCTTATTTAACACATTTTCCTATCTGATTTTACTTATTTGGTGGATCTGCCTCTGCTTCAGACCCTGATTCTGGCTCTGATTCTGGCTCTGCTGCTGGTTCCAATCTCCGTCTCTGACTCCATTTCGACATCAGCTCCATATCGTGCATTCTCATGTTGTCACTGACTGTGACTGATCAAGAATGTCTTACATATAGAACAAGGCTAAAAAAAAAAAACCTAATCTTATTTTGTCTCTAGTGCTATAGTACAAAATTTATAATCTTATTTTTTTTTTCTTTTTAATTTATTTTTTATATTTTTCGATCCTTTTATCATCTTTTGCTTTGCCGCTTCACGAGATTGTATTGTTTTTCCACCACCCCAAGCATCATTAAGTGGTAAGTTCATACTCCTTCATTATGCTGAAAATCAATTAACTAATGCCTTCGACAGTTGCCATTTGAAGAGCAATCGCAAATAAGAAGATTACCAACACAGAGCCGTTGCGTTTGTTTTGATCTAATTCTATAGCTTCTATCTTCCATACTTTCATTTCGATAGATTCAAAAACATGGTATAGAAGCATGACGACGCTCTCGTTAACTTCTCTTTTACCTCAAGCATTATTAAGAAATCTCTACTCGACTGATATCGACTAATAAAGATATTCTACTTCAACATCTTCGATTTGATTAAGCAGTCCCAAAGGATAGTCTGAATGGAGCCGCTGCGTATAACTTCCTTTGTACTATAACTATATGAAGAGATGATTTCAATTTGAGCAACACTGTAAATGTATGAAATGCGAATATTATATCACTGGACGGCAGTCCACGCTAGTGACGAAGCATCACGAAGTGCTATTTAATATACTCGTATTTAGTTACAAAGAATTTGTTACAGTAGCTAAATCTAGCGATCATTTCCTCTACACTGAATACTTATTATCCAGATAATTTGAATTCGAACTGCATTTTAAATTGTTCCATTTAATAGATTTTGATTTACTTCGATAAAAGCTTGGCTATAGCAATAAAGATCGTCGTCTTGTTCAAAAATAAACTCTTTATAAAGTCGTAAATGTCACAATTCTTGACATATTTATAGTATCCACTGCATAGAGTATACAAACAGCAGCAGCAACACTCTACAAAGGCTGCAGAACATAATTAATTGTGCTTGTTGCTGTTGTGTTAGGCGACACGCGCGCAAGCCTGAAAGTAGGCAACGCTTTTTGGCAACAAACTTAACTCAAGTTGAATGGGAAAAGGAAGAGGGCAACGAGGCAGGGGAGAAGAGTGTAGGGCAGGCAACGCGTCCTCTTTTGGCTGCCATAATTGATTGCTTTGCACGTCAGAAGCCACATGAGCAACATCAGCAGCAGCAACATCAACAGCAGCAGCAACAACAACAACAACAGCAGCAACAACAACAACAGCAACAACAACAACAGCAGCAGCAGGACGAAGGACCAAACAGCAGCATCAAAATGGCTGCGTTTGTTTGTTTTCAGAGAGAGAGAGAGAGGCTACAACAAGATATTTTTAAACGTATATTTCTTTAATTAGTTTGGCTAAAAAGACGGCCGTCTTAGCCTTCTCAGCTTCGGCTTCGGCTTCGGCTTAGCCAAAAACAATTAATTGGCTCCAAGCAGCCAGCCGCAAACTAAAAAGGCCTCCGAACTTGCCCGGAACCACATTTACCGCAAATAATATTGCACAAATGTTGCCAGCCACAACACACACACACATAGACATACACATACATGCACGCATAGCATGCACTGTCAGAAATATATATATATAAATATTTTCTTAAATTAACATTAGCAGCATTTGCAGCCGCCATTAAGACGAACCCATTGCCCAGCCACAGAATGCGACTTGGAGTTGCCTTTTTTGCTTAATGGCCAACAGCAACATGGCCCAAAACTTTACTACTATGTCTATGTGTGTGTCTGTGTGTGGTTGTATGTGTGTGTGTGTATGTGTGTTTGCTTTTGAGGCATTTCATTTGTGGCCACAGCTCGAGGCAAGCACATTTGCTGTGGCAAGTATGTCAACAGTGTCTTCACATTTCTGTTTTCTCCTTTTTTGGCTTCTTTTTGAAATTATGAGCAACTTTTTGGTTTTTGTTTGCTTTTAAGCAAGCTACAAAATATTCGTTTGCCTTTTGCACCTTTGGGCATTCCAAATTAGCAAGCAACTAAAAATTACGTATACGCACCATTTGGCCAACTGATGTCCTGACATCCTGACGTCTCATAACTCGTTCACAGACCTGCGACTGCTGCTCTGTCAGTTGTTGCCAACTGCGCTTTTCCCCGTCAGTTCTGGCTATAACTTTTGTATGCCCTTGCAAAGGGTATTATAATTTGGCTTGAACTTGTGTTACATATTAAAAGAAGTTTTGATAATCAGGTCTGTTCCTAATTTCACTTTCAGATCAATTCCACAGAAAAGTGCGTATCATACTTTTTCAAAACGATCTTTACTCTTAGCTTTAAAGCAATCTGGAAGCAACGTTGCACAGATGCTTCTTATTGCTGCAAGCAATGCATATGTCAGAATCAAACGGATCGGACCACTATAACATATAGCTGCCCTATAGAAAGTTTTATCAGTCTTAAGCATGTTTAATTTCATGAAAATCAGATTGGAAAATTAGTTTTTGTATGAAAAACTTTTTTGTTTCTCAAGCAATCTTAATCAAATTTACCTAATCTTTGTTTTAGTATGTTCTCATCATGCTGACGAAATATAATCAAAATCGAGATACTATATCTTATAGCTGTCATAATAAACAATCGCTCGAACATTAACTTTTTCCACGAAAAAAAAGGGCATATAACTTTGGCATTCCGAAGTTAGCTATGCTTTTTTGTTTCTAATAAGTTTTGAATTAGTTTTTTTTTTTTGGATCTGAAGGGTTGACAACACTGCTCGCTGTGGTTGGCGTTGTTGTTGTTGTTGTTTTTGTTGTTGTTGTTGTTTTCGCTGTTGGTTATTAAACAAACGTCAAATGTGTTGTAATGGTGGACATTAACATTTAACCTTGAGGCACAAATTACCAGATTTTTGTCGCCCCAAGTGACACACACGCACACCACAACCAGACACATACACACACACACACACACACACCTACAATATGAAAAGTTTGTTTGCCACAAAGCCTCACAACGCATTTGTTGCCAAAAAGTTCAACTCAGAAGAACCTATAAAAAAAGAGAAAAAAAAAAAATAAAAAACTCCTGCTGCGTAACATGTGCATGCAGCAGGACTCGCACGAGGAGAAAAGGAAGCGGCTCCTGCTGCTCTAGCTGATGATGATGCAGATGATAATGACGATGAGAATGACGAGGACGATGAGGATGGGGATGAGGATGAGAATGTTAATGTTAATGTTGATAAGCGCCCGGCTTCAACCTGCTGAGTCCTGATTTCTGATTCCTTGCTGAAGGCTGAATATGTAGCATGATTTTTAACAGCATTGGCAAAAATTTCATTTGCAGATTTATGACACACAATATTTATAAGACCGAGAAAATGCTTGCTGGAAAGCTGTAAGCTGGAAAGCCACAAAAGCCGAAGGCCAAATTTGAAAAGAAAGCAAGCGGTAGGCGTGTCAAATGGAAATTGATTTTCAATATGGATGGCTTACACAGTTTTTGATTGAATTTCTATTTTATAATGACAGTGCAATATGTGTTGTAGCAGATTTTAATTTCCTTTTTAAGATTTATGCACAAATCTAAAGAAAATAAATGAAATTCATTTTGTTTATTTCTTTTCAGTTGAATGTTCGAATGATTTTTATTAACTGACAGCTGCTTTGATTAATTTAACTGCTAATTTAACTATTAAAGTTGAGCTCATAAAACAATTTTTCTATTCAATTTTCCATTTTCACCTTTCACTTTTATTATAACTATTTCAATAGCATGCTCTATTTATTTTAGTGCTTTGCTCGTAAGTTTTATTTATTTTATGCTTATCAATTTCAATTTACGATAACATTGAACACTTAGATTGACCCCTCAGCTTCCTCCTCTCTCTCTCTCTCTTCCATCTCCCCCTCTAATAGAAACGTCGTCATTTCACTTGGCACTTGGCAACTTGTAACGACCGCAACTTTTTAAGTGCTGCCTGCATTGAATACGTCGTCCTTTGTCTGTTGTCCTTGTTCTTTCAACTGCAATCCTTGTCTGCAGTCTCTCATCATCAGCATCCTGCATCCAGCATTCAACTTACACTTCAGGCACACGCATTTTATGACCATGGCCAAATACTTTTGCGAATTGACGTCTCCATCAACTTGTTTGATGCGAGAGTTATCAATAAAGTTATTCATAAGTGTGATGTATAACTGAACTAGTCTTAAAATATAATTTCTAATCATTACCTTATTGCTTCACAAGATGTCTGTTCAAGTTTCAAGATCATATTGTAAATCAACAACATTATATTATAGTTAAAAGTTATAATGTATTTGCTAGAACAAACATTTGAGAAAAAACAGTCAAGGACAACCTTCCTTGTTTGAGTGTTAACAAGAAAGAAAAGTTCGGCGTGGCGAAGAAAAGTCGGAGAAATCTCCTTTAATGCGTTTCTGCAAGGATTGGAAAAGTTGTATTGTTATAGTAAACCTTTAAGACCACCCTCGTATAAATGACGAAAGTGTTTCTTTAGAACATTTGGCATTTGAAAGTTTTCAGCTTTAGCTTTTACATTGGCTTGGGATACGTTTTCGTATTCGTATTCGCATTCGCATTGGCGTTTGGATTTGGTTTTAGATTTAGATTTGCAGTGCGTAAATTGAGTCATTGCTGTTTGAGTTAAGTTTTGATTGAGCATTTAAAGGATGCTGGGATTGGGTTTCACACGCCGTGCGAGGACACCAGGACACAGGACGTGGCTGCCACAACGTATCCATGGCAATTACCTTGATGTTGTTGCCAGGCATTGGCCAAGATTGCGCTTCTACTTCTTGCTGGTGATGTTGCTGGTGTCGTCTCTGGTCTTTGCTTGCTCTTCATCGTAAGCAGCTTAAGCATCCTTCTTCCAAGAAAAATACGCGAGATGTGCGCTGCGGAACGTTAACAATTTGAACATCCGGCTTCCGCTGCAATGTAATGGGAAACTCTGGCGAAAACGTGCCACGCTGTGCGCTGTGTGGCAAAGCCAAAGGCAAAGGCAACATTACATTCAACAGAAAAAGGCAACAAGACGCACAAACTGCAGGCAAAAGTGTCGCAGGCGGAAATCTAAGCAGAAATGAAAGTGACACATGCCCAGCTGATTGGACTGAGTACACTGCAAGAAAAAACAGATTAAATATTAAATAAATGATGCAGTTTGAAATTTGTATCGTTTAAAAGACTTAATCAATCGAGATCACAAACTAAGACTAGCTCCGCATGGAAATCGATTCAGTTTTGATAGAGTAAACTCACCTGGATTTCTGAGAAGCGCATTCTCGATTGAGTTGGAATCCTTAAAAGTAAATGTTTGGCTTTTCATTAGTGTAGTACGCGGAACGGTGCAGGATATCGACTACGCTTGACATTTGAATTTTTAGCCCAGTTTTCAGTTGTAGCGGAGAAATGCGATTACATAAATCAAATCAGGCAACGACAAGGCAAGGACAGCAACAGCAACAACGTTGCCATATGCAACACATCACAATCAGAATCGGTATGAGAACCAGCTGCAGAGTCAGGGTAAGAAACAGCTTCAGTTTCAGTTTCAGAGTCAGAGTGAGAGTCAGAGCCAGTGTCAAAGTCAGCGTTCATTAGAGTTAAACGGCTTCAGGAATGTGGCGCCAGTGTGGAACAACATATTTGTGGATGCAACATAATTGCCGAAGCGTGGCATATCATTGTGGCATTTGATTAATTATACGCTGCGGCAAATGTGGCAATTATTTTAATACTTTTTCATCCGCCCCGCAGATAAGGCTTCAAATGAGCAAGCATTTAACATTTATGCGGCATAATTCAGTTACATTTGACTCTAAGATATGATACCAAACATCATTTCATATATTTCATGTAGCCTTCTTATCATAAAACTCACATAAAAGCCGCTGATTATTGTAATATTTGTATTTGTAACTGAAGGCTACTCTGATTTATGCAATTTATGCGTTAAGTTCAGAGTGTTAAAGTAGCACAATGTGAAACGGTGCGTATGCTTGATATCTGCCTCGTTTACTACTGTCCTATTCTGTCCTGTTCCTGTCGGCGGCAGCGTAATTTGCAACTCAAACTTAAATCTCGCCAACTTTTTGACTTGGCAATCAAATTGTCAAACCAAAAACCACCAAAAACACCCTCATCCTCTATCATTCGCACCCTCTCGCTTCCTGCTCTGCTCGGCTGCAGCTGCAGTTTGAAATGCAACGGCAACTTCTTAAGATAAACATGCTCAAATGATTGATATCGTTATACTCTGTATATATATATATATTTTTATATATATACTTTAAGAAATATCGATATTCGATATTAAGGAAAATAACAAAACTTTAAATTCTCTCACTATTTGGCTCCAAAAAGTACGCTACAAACGTATTTGTGGTTTTGATTCTAGGAATTCGGTGTTCTGACAAATCGAAAACAATAGTTTCTAACTGATTGTTATTCACGTTTTCAACCCTTAGATTAATCGATTTATTTCAAACGATTTATCTGAAGATCATCGATTGTAAATTTGTAAGATCAATCATCGAACCAAACGTTTATTTCATGATTCTTTACAAACCTACATTATAAATGCGGTTTTCACTTTCGGCAATATTTTATGGAATTGAATTTCCTTTAAGTTTCAAAACTTTCTTTTTGGTGTTCATCTTGTGAGTTGAATGACAAGTTGATTCAATCTTTGAACAAATGAAAGTGTATGTAATCCGAAAAATCTTACCTTAAGTGAAAATGGGAAAATCACTTTGGCAATATCTTACCAAAAGTGAAAACCTGAACATGCCTGTTAGACCTGACTTGATTTTTTCAAAACAAATGAAACTTATATTATCTTATACCCTTTATATTCAGATATTTGAGTAGAGGGTATTAAAAAAGTTTGAAGCGCAACGCTTTTATTTCTTGGCTGGCAACTTTGCGCGTGAGCGTTGGGCTGTCTGTCGATGGAGTGGCTGTACGGACAGACAGACAGACGGACGGACGGACGGACGGACGGACGGAAGGACGGAAGGACGAACGGACGAGTCGGCAAGTCAAATAGAAAGTTTTTCGTCAACATTACGCAAATTAGTTTGCCAGTCGAGCAGCAAATGCAGCAGGCGAAGAAAGACCTAATGCCATTTAGCCAAGGTCTAAGTTTTTGTGAGCCAACTTTAAATTGGGATAAAAGCGCATTGTATGCGCTAGATAATAAGAGATGTTGAAAGATTGTAGAAAAGTGTCCGGTTATATTATTGATCTGCAAGCAGATAAAGACAAAGGCAAGTAAGTAGGTCTTAAGATCTGACAGCTTAAGCTTTGGGTATTACAAATTTATATTGATATGGATTCGCGCCTTTTTATGCTACCTGCTGAATCATAAAATCAAATATGCATTGAATTACAATGTGTACCCGGGGACAATTATATTATCCCTTTTTCAAAAAAAAATAAAAAATAAATAAAATGAAAATAAAATAAAAATATAAAAAAAAATTTAACTCAATTTGCTGCCCATAAATTTGCTACCACAAGCGGCCGCCTAACGCCCAACGCCCTTAGCTCCACTCCCTTTCCACTTTGCATCTTTTCCGGAAAACAGCCGCATTTTCCACTCGACATTTTGTTGCTGTTGTTCCTCAATTTTATTTGGCTCTCGTTTATGCGCAAAAGTGCGTGTAACTCAATTTTTCATGCGCCGTCAGGCGCCACTGTGACAAGCTTGGGGGGCGCATTGTGACTGCTGCACAGTGGGACGAAATAACCAATTGGGCTAATATTAATTCGTTCAAAATTGAGTGGCATAATGCACATATACCAAACTGTGTGCGGAAATGTATTTATATCCAATTTTGTTATTTTGAAAGTAGTGAAAAGGTTTTGCGGTTTGAATTCACTTCCAATTGATATGCGATTCAGTTGACAAAAGTTTAACTGAAATAATGAAACATATTTTAGTTATTTTAAATTTGTTTGAAAGTGAGATGCGAAGCACTTACGAGAAATAGACATGCAACCTTTCGTGATGCTTCGTCACTAGCGTGGACTCCTCAGTGATTTAACTAATTATATTACAGAAAATTTAAAACTTATTTTTAAAATACTACAACAACACAAAAAGACATTTAACAAGTGCTCTAAATTATAACATTTATTTGTAGTTATATAATATATATAAACTATGATGAAAATACTTAAAAAATACAAAAATTTAATATACTAATATGATTTTTTAAGAGTTTCTTAATGAAAAAAGTTTTCTTAATGAAAAAAAAAAATATTTGAAATCTTTCCGATTTCCTGTGAATTTTAAATGTTCCAAAATTGACGCAATTTGAAAACCAAATCGAAATGAGGCCACAACATTGCTGGTTTTGGCCCACTGTGCGTATGGGGGCTGTGGGGATTCGGGCAATGCGCTTGGTTACCTTTTTTGGACAGCGAAGGCGACGCTAAATTAAAACAAAGGACGCTCTACACCAAAATATGCGTCAAAGGCATATTTTGCACGCAATTTCTAACGAAAGAGGATGGAGGATGGAGGGTGTATGGGGGCATTATTGTCCTTATTGATGAGCGATCCCTTTTCAGTTAACCGTTAAGCGTTAACGGTTATCAATATTTGATGGCGGGGCCAAGCTTTTAAAACTTTTCTTTGTTTTAGTCTCGCATTGAAGTTGGAAATACGTTAAGCTCGTTTTATTTATTATAGATGTGCATAATAATACACAAGAGGCATCCAAAGGCAACGTGCCACGTGCCTAAATTACATTAATGTCCTTTACTAAGGTGTCCTTTTGAGAAGTGTCTGGTGTGTGGTGTGTTGTGTGATAGGATTCTTAACATTTGAAAGTGACTTGATTCATATATAGTTTTGAAAGTGTTTAAAAAATATTAAATAAATCTTTTAAGCATCTTTTTGTGTTTCTTAATACATTCGTAAGTGTTAGCGATACTTTGGAAGAGAGTTGGAAGAGACTTGGAGGAATGCTTGAAGATACGCGATATATCAAAAAATTTCAAAATAAGCCCTTTTTGCGTTAAATAATGATAATTTAGTACAGACTTAGGCGATTGTTTGGCTATAAATATATCAACTATATATATATATATATATATATATATATATCAACTTCATATCAACGAAATTGTTGTATCGATACTTTTTAAGAGACTTGAAATGAAAATGAATTGGGATTAAGTCTTTTTGTGGTTCTTAAGAATAGGCTTAGATTCTTTAGACAAAAAGGACTTTGAAAAAATAATTATTTTTTCTTCTCTGAGAATTTTGAAGAGTTTTGAAAGTTAATTTGAATTGAAGTATATTTATTTGGTTAAGCCATTTTGTGTTCCTAAACTTCACCTCATTTTAGTGAGATTTTTAAGATAGTTTTGCGAAATCTTCGTTCTTAAAGTTTGAGTATTTGAAAAAAAAGAAACTTAAATATATTTTGATGCCGTTATTTTGCATATCCAAGTTTTTCTAATAAGAGAAATATAGCGTTCAGTTATACTATTGAAATAAAAGCATTCCGAACTACCTTAATATAAAAAAAAAAGTGTAAAGTGATATTTAAGTGAGAGCTTTAAGTGTAGCGAAATCAACATTCTTCATGTTTAACGATGTGAAAAAAAAAACTAAAACTAATTTTGAAAAAGTTCTTTGAAATTTTACCTTTAAAAAAAAAAAAAAAATGTGAAATCATGTGTGTATCCATGTGCAAACTTCTTTATACAAGATCTAACACGTTCAATCGCGATTCAGGGGGCGGCGTCGCTTTTGAACAACAGCTGTTCTTGGCCTGGGCACGGCTCTCAAGGCAGCACGAAGTCCAGCGGAAGTGGTCTGAGCCGCACGAACGGCAGATAAAGCTGCATCGGTATTCCTGGCAGCAATAGTTGCAGCTGACAAGCGTGTATAGCCAGGAATTTGGGTTAACATGGACGTATGTGGGGCACGTCGTTGGGGCAAGGAGGGCATGTAGTACTCGGAGCCAACGCGATCCAGCATGCTGCGCTCAATGGCCACCTCGAGGCTCATGTCGCCGTGCAGGACGCCCGAGGACATCATGGCAGAGACAGGAGCTGTAGAAGCGGCTTGTGCTTGATATTGTTGTTGTTGTTGTTGTTGTTGTTGTTGTTGTTGCTGTGTGTGGACTTGAATCTGAGTAGCACGCTGTGCAGCTGCGGCTGAGGTCGGAACTGAGGCTGCAGCTGCAGCTGAATTGCGTTCATTGATCATGCGACGCAGCTCGAGCACCAGCGGATCATTTACCTCGTTCAGCTCATTGTGCTCTTCCTCCGGCTCCTCATCCTCCAAATCCACGTCCATGAAAAGGCCCACGCATTCATCGTCATCCACGCGCATCGAGAAGCTTACAAAGTTATGCAAGCCTGGCAGCAGCTGCTCCGACTTCGTAGTCGACTGAGCTGCATCCGGCTTTGGATTCACTTCCGGCTGCCTGGCACGATACTGCACATTGCACTCGTAACTTATCAAATCATTGTACGGCGAACGTGCAAAATTGATCAGTTCGTGCACAAAATGTTTCGTTTTGGGTCCCAAATAGGCAGCCAAAGTGGCGCTAAAATCCGCATGCTTCATGTTTACCTCCTGAATCAGCTCCAGCAGCACTTCAAAGACATTCAAGACATCCGCTCGGCTGCTGCACAGCAGCACGGACAGATCCCGATTCGCAAAGTGCAGCAGACGATGCACCTCACTCGGCTGGCGTCTATTAAAGATCACTTGAAATCGTATAGGCCTAGCAATATTTCCAAATCCTACTCACCTAAAAGCACGTGGTGTCCATTCCCGATAACTTGGCGCCTCGGGGCCAGGCAGCGAGTACAGATGGTTGGAATAGATGTAGGCACGCCAATAGACCATGTGGCGAGATCCCATTATAAGTTAGCAATTCGAATATTTCAAATTCAAACGCAAAAAAGTTCCAAGACTTTGCCTAGAAAGTTAATTAACAATCAAATAAAACACAAAACTAACATAAAACAAACAAAATCAAAGTTTCAAGTTTCATTTCCAATGTTCCATTCCAATTTTAATTTAATGTAAACAACTTTACACCGGTAAATCAGATTTCAGCCTATCAAACTGCGCTTATTTATTTATTAAACATAACTATACTTTGTATGTATTTATTTATAATAAAATGTCTTACCTTAGCTTTAACAGCTTTCCTTCTGCTCTAAAGAACTGTATAAAAACTGTGAGACAGCAAACAGAATGTCACTCACAATTGACAATTGGCTAGCTGACGATTACACGGCGTCAAATGAGTTATCGATAGGCTTATCATGAATATCACAACCAAACATTGAAAAGTTATTTCGATATTTTACTATTTTGTTAGGAGGCACTTTCCACCACATAAAGTATATAAATTCCTGAACAGCACAACGAGATGGACCTCTGTTTATAAATATATAATTGCTCCTTTTTGCTACTCTAAACGAACTATACAAATTCAGCAATAATTGAACTACTGAACTTTTCAAGACTACTCGACGAAACCGAGCAATTTTTGATTTTTAGCATCATGTAAACATGTTTACAAAATTTTGATCAAAATCGAAACTGTCTTATATGAAAAACTTTTTTGTTTATATTTTATTATCTTGCACACATATTGGCTAACTTTTACCAAAATCGGATGACTATAGATATCATATGAACAATCGATGAAAAATTAACTTTTCATACACAAAACTTTTCTGCATCTTTTCGTTTTATGTAAAACGATCCAGCTTATAAAGTTTAACTTTGAAAAGTTAAGACCAGATTACTATATCGTATATATTTAACTCGTAGAAATATGTTGCTTTTCGGGATTTCTAACACAGGAGAAGCCGCTCGTATAAACGACTTATGCATAAACATCCAAAACACAAAAGTGTTTATATACCCGAAACTTATAAACATCTGCATACATGGATTTTCATTTGTGTATATAAAGTGAAGTAATCTAAGCCAAGCTAAATGTTTATATTCTGAATTTCAATGAATAAAACTGGTTTTCATAATGCAAAAAGCATTTTATCTTTCATATTCAAGTTAATTACTATTTCGAAAGATCTGTTCATTTTTACAAAGAGGCTAACGCTTGCTTTGATTTTCAAAAATACTTTCGTTAGGTTACAAATGTAACCCAATAAAGTAAATATAACGTCTTGTTTCACAGTCCGTGAACTCAGAGTCAGCAGGAGCTGTAGCAGCATCCTCATCGTTATCCTCTTCATTATCCTCCTCCTCATCGTCCTGCTCATCATCTTCATTTTCCTCGTCCTCCTCCTCATCATCATCAGCATCATCATCATCATAATCATAATCATAATCATCATCAGCATCATCATCATCATCATCATCATCATCATCATCATCATCATCATCATCATAATCGTCTGGCTCGTCTTCCTGCTCTTGCACTGGCTCATCTTGTTCGTCTAACAGCTCATCCGCCTGATTCTCATCTGCCGTACCGTGCTCCGCATCAAATTCTCAGTGCTGTTATCGTCGCTGCTGCAGCCGCTGTTGCAGGTACGCCTACGCTTTGCTGCACTGCTCTCGGAATGAGTGACCTGCAGTTCCTCCTCCTCCTCCTGCTCAGTCTGTGGCAAAGTCTCGTCTTCAGAATCCAGTTCGCGCTTTGGTGCCTTTGTCTCCTCGCTTTCGTAATCATGCAACTGCTGCTCTTGCTCCGCAGAAGTCTCCACTTTCAGCGTCTGCCGCAACGTGCTCCGCGCCAAATCGTTGTTGTTGCCTACAAAAAAGAGAATTCTTATTACTTTCAGTTGCGAAATAACTTAAATTTCTGTTCAAAATCAAAAACTATATTAATCCGATTTAGTTCCGAAAATAATAACATTTAGAGACGTCAAGTTAAATTGGTATAGCCTGCACAATAAAGAAGATATCATTCTACTCATTTCTGGAAGCTTTAAACGAGCTGCTGGATTTTAGAGAGATCTGTTCCGGCCGGTTCCGGATAAACATCTTAATTTAAAAAACACCAAACATAAAAAAAAAACTGAACTTAACAAAATATTAAGTCCAACTAAAATTCTGTTTAACAAGAAATAAATGTTATCTTCGGCGTGCCGAAGTTATATACCCTTGCAGAAAAGTTTTTCATAAGAAAACTTAATTTTCAACAGATTGTTCCAATGGCAGCTATAAGATACAGACGTCCGAATTTGATGAAATTTTGTAAGCATGCATATAATGTGCTTAAACTTAGGTAATGTGAGTTTGGTTCAGTTATGTTGAAAACCAAAAAAGGTTTTCATACAAAAGCTTAAATTTCAACCGATCGGTACAATGGCAGCTATATGTTATAGTGGTCCGATTTGGCCGATTCTGGCATAAGTACTGCTTGCAGAACAAATACAAATGTTGAAAAACCCGGGTCATAAGGTTAATTGAATTCACATGCCGCTGATTTAGGATTGGATTCAATTCAATTCACTAGCTAGAAATTGTAATATTTAAGTTAAGTTCAGTTCCGCAAAGTCTTGTCGAGAGTGAGTGTCGGAACAGGTCTCAATTGAAAGATTTAACTGACGCACCAGCTGGCAACTCTTCTGCGCTGCTGTCATCGCTGCTGCTGCTGCTGATGTCGCTGCTGCTGCTGATGTCGGTGCTGCTGCTGATGTCGCTGCTGCTGCTGCTGGTGTCGCTGCTGTTGCTGTTGTTTTTGGGTGGAGCCGCTGGCGACAGCAGCAGCTGGGAGTTGTGCTGACTACGTGTGAGCTGACGTTTAGGTCGCCCGCTGCGCACACGAATCAGATCCCGACGACGTGCATCCTCCAAGACCATCTTCCAGTTCTTGCCCGAGGTGGAGCAGACGCCCTTGCTCGTGCTGGGACCCATGAAGAGCTCAGCAGCCGCAGCAGCAGCCTCAGTTTCTGCCTCGGTAATGTGGCTGCCGTCGGCGGCATTGCTCGTATTTCGTTCGTATTTGTCTGCAAAGACCACATCCGAGTCACTACTTGAATGCTGCGACTTGACTTCGAGCACAAAAACACAGTCATCATCCTCATCGCTGCTCTGAAGCTCAATGTTTGCGCTGATGGGAAAACTGGTGCCGTCTTGATCATTGATGGCAGCGACCTCTGCATTGGCCGCCGCATCGCCATCATCGCCAATTTCAATGACTTCATTTTCAGGACGACGCATGGTGATATTGATGGCTTCCGTTTGGATGCCCACATTCGAAGTGGTTGTGCGGCGTATTGAAATTCCGGTTAGCTTGATGTCGTCGGTGGCCATGTTCATGAGAAAAGAATGTGCTGCAGTGTCATTTGATACTGTTAAGCTTATCGATTCATGATTATCAATTATATTCAGACGCTACCTTGTCCGATAAAAATGCGATAAGCAACCCTGCAAACTATGTACTTATAAGAAGATGATGAAAGGGCTCTTCCACGCCGACGCGGCCACACTTGCCGAGTCCTGAATCACAGGATCATAAGTTATGATTCATTAACAATCACGACATGGACGCCAGTTTATAATTATATAAATCCTTTTTGATACACTGGGATTGAACGAACTATATCAACTAGTTCATTCAACACTAACTCTGAACTACTGAACTTTTCAAGACAAAACCGAGCAATTCGGATTTTTAGCATTATGTTCAAATGTTTACAAAATTTTATCAAAACCAAAGCTGTTGAAAAATGAGTTTTTGTATTAAAAAACTTTTTTTGTTTAATTCAACAAAATTCGCTATTACTCAATTTTATTAGCTTCCACATATGTTGACTAAGTTTTATCAAAATCGGATGACTATATCTTATAGTTGTTGGCACGCCGAAGATAACTTTTCTCTCTTGTTTTATGAAAAGTTAAGATCAGATTACTTTATCCTATATATCGTAGTTTTTTTCGGGATTCCTAACACAGGAGAAGCAGCTCGTATAAACCTTAGGCATAAACATCCAAAACACAAAAGTGTTTTATAAACTCGAAACTTATAAATATCTGCATGGATTTTCATTTGTGTATATAAAGTGATGAATTTCAATGAATAAAACTGGTTTTAATAATGCAAAAATCCTTTTATCTTTCATATTCAAGTTAATTATTATTTCGAAAAGATCTGTACATTTTTGTTTTTGAAAAATATATATGCGTTAGGTAACAAACGTAACCTAATAAAGTAAATATAACTGCTTGTTTCACTTGAAATCGTTTAAGTTTATTGCATTCTGGAAAACTAAATTAAATTAATAACCAGCTACATTGCTTAATGCAAAAAAAAAAAAAAACCTTTGGATATATGCACACGCACATATGGTATTCTTATTTTTTTTTGTAGTAATAGCTTTTATACTTATCTTAAGTAGAGTGCGATATATATATATATATATTTAGTTTAATATATACTTATATATATTATCTTATATTAGTACAAAACATTTACATTTATTTCATTTTTTGTTGCTGGAGACAAATTGGATATACGAGCATCTTCAGTAGCTGTTTTTTGTTTTTTTGTTTTGTTTTTTTCTCCACGAGGCTAATGTGAATTTTGGGAATTTCAGATGAGTTTATCAGTTGTACACAGATTATGTGATGTATTATATGCTATTTTCTTAAATTATGTTGTGTTGATCTATATGTATTATGTACAAATTAAAAGTTTAAGCTTCGGACTTAACATAGAAGTTTTAGTGAGTAACATTTAAAGTTAAATTAAAATTGATTTTCATTACAATTTAAAAGGAAGAATAGGACACTCAAGATGGGTGCAGAGGAGGGATGGGGTATAAAAGTGATATACGCTAAGTACAAAACACTTATATTTAAAATACAAAAAAAACACAGTTCTTGCTTTCAAACAAGCGGCAAGGCGTCCTAATCCGAGTCCGTCACATCAGAGTCAGCAGGAGCTGTAGCAGCATCCTCATCGTTATCCTCTTCATTCTCCTCCTCCTCATCGTCCTGCTCGTCATCTTCATTTTCCTCGTCCTCCTCCTCCTCCTCCTCCTCCTCATCATCATCATCCTCATCATCATCATCATCATCGTCTGGCTCGTCTTCCTGCTCTTGCTCTCGCTCATCTTGTTCGTCTAACAGCTCGTCCGCCTGATTCTCAACATCAATCTCATTGTCCTCGTTGGTATCGACGGACGTTTGTTCTTGCAGGCTGTGCTCTGCATCCCCTGCATCCTCATCCTCATCCTCATCCTGCTCTTCCTCACCCACAACATACACAGCCATCGCCGGCACTGGCCCTGGTGGAAAGTGTCGCAGCTCTGATTCGGTATAGATATCCAGCGGTGCATCCTCATTTAGCGGATTGGCGCTGGGCAGCGTATGACGCAGAAAACTAAACGCATTCGGCTCCTCATGGTACATGCCCCCGTCCATGCGTCCTACACCTCCACCAGCAGTGGAGAGATCAATCAGCGAGTGGGCAATATCATGCATCATGGACGACGGTGGCGCCACCTGATCACCTGTATTGGTATTGAAGAGACTCAGTGCCGAGATACTGGACATGCTGGGCAGGGTGCTGTTGCTGTTGTTGCTGGACAGATTGCTGTTGCTGTTGTGACTGATGTTGCTGTTGTGACTGATACTGATGTTACTGTTGCTGTTGCAGCTACGCCTACGCTTTGCTGCACTGCTCTCGGAATGAGTGACCTGCAGTTCCTCCTCCTCCTCCTGCTCAGTCTGTGGCAAAGTCTCCTCTTCAGAATCCAGTTCCAGTTCACGCTTTGGTGCCTTTCTCTCCTCGCTTTCGTAATCATGCAACTGCTGCTCTGGCTCTTGCTCCGCAGAAGTCTCCACTTTCAGCGTCTGCCGCAACGTGCTCAGCACCAAATTCTCAGTGCTGTCATCGTCGCTGCTGCTGCCGCTGTTGCTGCTGCTGTTGTTCAACTTGTCGTTGTTGTTGCCTACAAAAAAGAGAATTTTTATTACTCTCAGTTGCGAAAAAAATCAATTTCTGTTCGTTCATTTGAATGGTTCTTCTTCATTTGATGCGATTTACTTTCGATATTCACAAAGAAAGGATTTTGACTGACCTATCGTATATATTTGATAAAAATATGTTTAAACAAGTAAGAACGTTGCAGTCGGATGCACCCGACTGCGATTTACTCTTTGCAATTGTTTTGAGAGATCTTGACACTTTGTCTGCCTATGGTATATACCAACATGCATACCAAGTTTGGTTGCTCTAGCTTCAAAACTGTGGAAAAAACCTGCGTTCATACAGACAGACGGACGGACGGACATTTCACAAACCCAATATACTCTTTTCTTTTTTTATCAAAAAAATTTAAAAAAAGAGTATAAAAACAGAAAAGTTTCTTGTACAGCAATTCGATTTTTAACAGAATGTTTCAATATATGATATCTAATCCAAAAAGCAAAAGGGTTCGTCTATACAAAAACTATATCAATCCGATTTTGTTCCGATCTCAAATGCATAGGAAATAATAATATTTAGAGTTGTGAAGTTAAATTGATATAGCCTGCACAAAAAAAAGATCATATAGTGATATTACTAAGAAAAAACCCAAAACATTTAAAAAAAAAACGGAAACATAACGAAATATTAAGTCTAACTAAAATTCTGTTTAAAAAGTAACAAAAATGTCGAAAGCCCCGGTTATAATATGAAAAAAATCGTTCACAACTTGTAAAAATATGCAGCCCTGTTTCGGTTTGCACTTTCGGCAAGCTTTTGCGGAAGTGAATTCACTCTAAATGTTCGCATTATGACTTTTCGGTTTGAATTCACATGCCTCTGATTTAGAATTGGATACAATTCAATTCACTAGCTAGAAATGGTAATATTTAAGATAAATTCAATTCCGCAAAGTCTTGTCGAGAGTGAAAGACGGAACAGGTCTCAATTGAAAGATTTAACTGACGCACCAGCTGGCAACTCTTCTGCGCTGCTGTTGCCGGCAGCGCACTCCTCGCTGCTGTCGTCGCTGCTGCTGCTACTGCTGGTGTCGCTGCTGCTCTCGATGACGGGACGCTGCTCCTGTGGCTCCTCGGACTCTGGCTCGGGCATAGTCTCAAGGATTTGCTTTCTGCGGCGTTTGCTGCTTCTGAGCTGCGGGGATAGCTGAGCTGGAGTTTTGGCTGGACGCTTGCGCGTTTTGGGTTTGCGTGCGGCGCGTGCTTTTCTGCGCTTGGATTGCTTGGTGCTGCTGCTGTCGCTGGAAGTGGACCAGTCGGTGTCGCTGCTGCTGCTACTGCTGCTGCTGGAACTGTTGCTGTTGTTGCTGGGAGGAGCCGCTGGCGGCAGCAGCAGCTGGGAGTTGTGCTGACTACGTGTGAGCTGACGTTTAGGTCGCCCGCTGCGCACACGAATCAGATCCTGACGACGTGCATCCTCCAAGACCATCTTCCAGTTCTTGCCCGAGGTAGAGCAGACGCCCGTGCTCGTGCTGGGACCCATGAAGAGCTCAGCAGCCGCAGCAGCAGCCTCAGTTTCTGCCTCAGTAATGTGGCTGCCGTCGGCGACATTGCTCGCATTTCCTTTTGCTTTTACTTTGGGTGGTGTGCTGAGCTTTTGTTCGTCTACAAAGACCACATCCGAGTCACTA
Organism: Hirtodrosophila cameraria; assembly: GCA_949708635.1. Classification (NCBI taxonomy): domain Eukaryota; kingdom Metazoa; phylum Arthropoda; class Insecta; order Diptera; family Drosophilidae; genus Hirtodrosophila; species Hirtodrosophila cameraria. The sequence goes on from OX453089.1 coordinate 872,596, forward strand.
TTCGAGTCCAGGCTGACCAGTTCGGGTGTGCGCAAATGCGGCGGCTTGCGTTCGAGCACAAAAACACATTCATCATCATCGTCGTCATCGCTGGAGTTGCTGCAATCGCTGCTCTGAAGCTCAATGTGTGCGCTGATGGGCAAACTGGCGCCGGCTTGTCGGCGTCCGGTTTGATCATTGATGGCAGCGACTTCGGCATTGGCCGCCGCATCGCCATCATCGCCAATTTCAATGACTTCGTTGGCAGGACGACGCATGCTGAGATTGATGGCTACCGTTTGGCTGCCCACATTCGAAGTGGTTGTGCGGCGTATTGAAATCCCGGGCAGCTCGCTGCCATCGGTGGCCATGGTGACGCTAAAGGAATGTGTTGCACTGGGATTTGTTACAATCACGCTCGTCGAAGGCCTCGACAATCTCTGGCTCCAATCGTTGGACGATGGGCCTGCAGTCGATTCGTTTTGATTGCCATTTGGATTCGGATTTGCATTTGCCTCGGGCTCAACGGGCCCTCCCACGCCGACACCGACGCCCACGCCCGCATCATTGCTGGACACCAAATCCAGCAGATCCACCTCCACCTCCTCGGCCACACGTGCCGAGTACTGCACCACACGATCGTAGCCAATCATGTCGTATGGCGAACGTGCAAAATTGAACAGTTCGTGTATAAAGTGATTCGTTCGCTCGCCAAGGAACGGAGAGAGACGCCTTCGGAATGTCCTGGTCGGTATATTGATCATTGGCAGTATATCGTGCATCATTTGCATTACCTCCGTCACCGTGTTGGGCGAAGTGCGCAACAAACAGGCAACGTCTCGGTTTATCCATGGCATCAATCGATGCATTTGTGCCGGATTATCTCTGCAGGACAAAATATAGAGATAACATTAATATTGAACAGGTCTTTGACGTTATAATTATACAATATATATATACGTTCCTATAGGATCAATGTTAATAGTGATTAAAAGTACAAAATTTGGGTTTCTACTTCAATAGCCTCCGAGGACTCTAATATAAAGATCTGATTCCATTTCCTAATACTTTAATTCATATTTGTTCAGAATATTTAGTTAGTTTTCCAATAACAATTTAAAATGGGAATGAACAGAAATTTGGTTTAGAGAAAATTTGTTTTAGAGAAAGATGCAAATTTATTTATTTATAAGTTCCGATAAATCTCAGTATCAATTACCAATGTGTCAACCGGGCCAGAGACAAATTAAGCCAAAGTTAGAAAAGTTTCTCATATGAAAACTTCATTTTCTTACTGTTTTTTGATTGTCCGATGGGTTTTTATCTGGTTCTTAACTAACTTAAACCAGAGACATATGAAACCTAGAAATTTAGGTATGAATTGGTATAGGGAATACTTAGAGTGAAAGATACAGTAGGTATATTGTAAGGAAAACATTTCAAATTGAATATTCAAACGTTTTTGCACAAATCGGAAGTAAACACTAAGCGTTTTCGAACAATTAAATCGAAAACGGAAGTGGGAACAGTTATATACCTGTAGAAGCGTGCACTCCACTCTCGAAAGTGTCCTGTGAGACTATCGCTAACAGGAAGCGCGTAGAGCTTGCGATCATAGACATAACGTCGCCAGAGATGGCTCAATGCAGCGGCGCCACCCGCATCAGGATCGTGGCGATAGAAATTCAAGAGTTCCATGCGATACGGCTCAAATCGATTGAAAGGGGCATGCATGCGCGATGAGGGCTGTAAGATGGGACCACCATCCTGTGAATCATCTGTGGCAACCGCATCGAGATCGTTGGTCATAACGGACTGATTCTGTAGCATATAACGCTGTCGTCGTATGTTGACAATGTGAAAACTGAGCGCCGAGTGTTCCGGCGTGCTGGATTGCACGGGATAACGATCATAGTCATCCAAGGTGCGTACATTGTGTATGATGGTCTTGAAGGGCTGCTTGCAGAGCGGGCACTCTGGCTTGATCTATGGGAATTAGACAGAGAGAGAGGATTAGAGTTTGTGCAAAGGATGGCAGGGTGCAGCTTACCTTGCTCCACTCGCAGAGACACTTGAAGCAGAACTGATGCATGCACGAATCCGTAAAACATTTGCGTTTGCAGCGGGACAAACAAATGGCACAGTTGGGCGGCGGGGAGGAGCGTGCAGCGGAGGGCGTGCCGTTGGAGGAACTATTGTTGCTATTGTTATTGTTGGCTATCATTTCTGCCCGCTCCCGGTCCCGCTCCCTTTCCCGTTCCGTCTCAGCATTTGCCTCGCTCTCGCTGCCGCTCTCTGTTAGATCTGCAAACTGTATGGCTGCAGCGGGCAATGTGCCGGCTCCAACACCAACTCCTCCCGCTCCCGCTAACGCTCCAGCTCCACCCGCTGCTGCTCCTCCAGCTGTGTCCATAATCACCGAGTTGGTCGCATCCTCGCCAAACGGAGGCGCCTCCTCAATCAGCAGCGATTCGGCCATTGAGCCAATCTTGAATTTGGAATCAGTTTAACTGAAACTTGAACTGGAATTCGAATTGGAACTCGAATTGGAACTCAGACTAGGACTTGGACTCGGACTCGGATTTGGTTTCCGACTCGGACTTGGTTTCCGACTCGCATACACTTTGGCTTTCGGTTTTTTCCACTCGCGTCAACTCGTGTCTCGCCTCTCCTTGCCTCTTCTCACCACTCCACCTCTCCTTAACCAACTCTCCTCTCCTCACCACTCCTCTCTCCCCTATCAAGCGCTCTCTCGCTCAGTTATCATCTGGTTTTGTTCGCTTGAGTATAACTATATGACTATAAACTTGAACATGCGTCTTTTTTTGCATGGCTTTTATTATATCAATTTGGCTATTTTCAAAACTATTGCACTTGCGCATTTGTTGACCAGTTATTTTGGCATTGTTTTGACGCTTGCGGCACGCTTCTACTTCACAATAAAGTTGTTATTTTTACACTATAAAGGTGCAAAGAAAAGTATTTGCTGTATTCCACTTTATAATGATTCCGTATGTTTATGGGCAGCACTTTTCATTCGGTTGGGCAGCACTGCCTACTATCGATAAATGCTGAGTGGCGCAACACAAACAAAAATTACAAATTGTAATGTTATTTTTTAAATAGTTTTTTAATTTAAACATATGGAATATTAATGAAGTTAATTAGCCTATTCAGTTGTAAAATCATTCGTCTGTATTTTATATATTTGATATTTTATTCGTTTATATCCAAGCAATATTTTTAGCTTTGTTAACTATAAAAGTATATATATGTTAAGCTAAAAACAAATGTATAAATTAAAATGAAAGTTATTTATTTTTCGACAATATCCTGTTGTATTAAGTTTTTTATAACACGATTTTATCATATCATCATTTTGCTTTCACACATTTTTTCACTAACAGCGTACTGTCCTTAGCTTAATACGTTTTTCACAAAGAGAAACGTTATCGACAATCGACAGCAAAGCCGGCAGCTGTCCAGTTAACATTTTTTGACAATTTCACATAATTTGTAAACTTTGCGGTTTCGAAGTAAAACGAATTAATAGGAAATTTGTTGTTGTTCCATTCGTTCTATTTGAAATCATTTTCTGTTAAATACAACATTTTCTGTAGAGCCCATATCAATTAATCAGCTGTTTTCAATTTGCGAGCGCTTATGCTATCAAAAAATAAGCTAGTTCAAGCGCTGCCAACTTCACGTTCAATGACAAAATAGCTAGTTTTTTAATCAGCTGATCCCCAGTTAACAGTTTTTGACAATTTTGCCATTTTTGATCTATTTTGCGGAAGTTTATGGTTTTGGGGGTGGATCTTGAAATAAAATGAATAATGTATGAATAGGAAATTTCATTATCTAATTTTGATTTTTGTCCAAAGACTTAAAATCACCCTCTTTTACGCTTTAATTTTGATGTTTGTGAACACATGTCCTTCGGTAACTTCGGTTTTTGCTTATTTGTCACTAAACTAACAGCCCTCTAGAACAACTTTTTTTATTCACATGCCATTTTATGCTATTTCGAATCGAAACTGCATCAAAAAAAACAAATGTTCGAAAAAATCGCAAAATTGAAAACGAACGGCATTTTCTGCCGCAATTTTGTTGTTGTTCTTAACATTTTTCTAACAGAGGCTTAACATTTCTCTGTTAAAAGCCCGCAATTTTTGAAAAATAATAAAATTTCTGTTAAATTTGCTGATCTGGCTTTTTTTTTAAATAGCCAGAACTAGCTACGAAGATAGCCAAAATACATACAGCTGTTTTTTGGCAGGCGCGACGCGGCAAATTTTTTGTAGAGCCCATTTAATCAGCTGTTTTCAATTTGCAAGTGCCTTTTTTTGTTAACAAACAATACAAATCTTACAAAAAGTTACATTTCGCATCGTCAAAACAACACAAAACAAACAAGTAGCCTGTGTGTTTAATGAAATAAGTAAAAACTACAGTTTTTGGTATAAATATAATGTCGGTGCCAAATGAAGAACTACCAGCTTATATCCTAATGCTAAACGATGATTGCCTGATGAATATTATGGAAATGCTATCGGTAAACGATTTCATATCCTTTGCGCTCAGTTGTAGCCGTATCCTTGGCGTATCTCATGAGCAAAGGTACAAAAAGCTGTTTGAACATCTGGACTTGAAGGACCTCAATGATATACCTTTGTATAACAAGATGCCGTTTTTTCAATTTTTCGGACATTTTATTAAGGAATTAAATATTGTTCCCGAATTTTATTATTCAACATTCAACGACCTGGAGTTGTTGGAACTCGTAGGAACTTATTGTGTCAACATAAAGTCAATCAAAATCAAGGACACAAAAACACAACTCAACATGAGAATATTTTCAAAGATGAATCAGCTTGAGAATGTTGGGTTAATTAACTGTGGTCTCAAAGATGCTGGTGTTGAGGAGCTGATCCATCTATCGCAGCTTAAGAAACTTGATATTTCATATAATTGCGATTTATCTGGCTTGAATATGAACAGATTACCAGCCTCAATTGAGTCGCTATCAATTTGGTACTGTTTATCTCTGCGTATGGAATTATTGCCAGATATCTGCCAGGCTCTGCCAAAGTTAAAAGAGTTGCAAGTTTACGAGCTTCCCGAATTAAAAACCCTGTTTCAGCATCTAGTCAGAGACCATTGCTGTGACTTGCTGGAGAGTGTTAAAATTGGCCTAGACCCAAAAGATAATGGTCAGGAGGATGGTCAGGAGGATGCGGAATACGCAGCAATTGCGATGCTGCCAAAACTTAAGGAAATTACTATAGTCTCAAGTTGGGAAGAGGTGTATCCAGATTCGTTCACAATGCTGGTGGAGCACAAGTCGAAGCAACTCGAGTATTTAAAGATTGCTGGCAATGTAACTACTGATGCGCTATTGGAGATAAGCAAGTTGAGTGCATTGCGAACGCTTATATTTGGCAAATCTCGATTCGCAGATCATGAACTAGATTATATATGCAAGTTGAAGGAACTAGAGGAATTTGAACACGATGGTTGGGACCACAATATCAGCAACGATGGTTTACTTCGACTGGTACGTGCCTGCCCCAAACTACAGAAATTGAGGCTTGGGTATTGTGAAAATATGACAGGCACACTACTATCTGAACTTGTTCGTGAGTTGCGTCCGCAAATTGGCCAACGTCCGCTTCCTTTTAAATGGTTTTTAAGGAAATCCGAAATAATTCCATCGATGTGGCGAAATTTGGAAGAGGCCTCTGAGCAAATAGTTGATGTAACTTGGCTATATTAAATATTTAAGCCTATTTAATAATCAAGTTGTAAGGCAAACATGCTCTACTTTTGTATTATTTTGCATTACTCACTTATAAAAAGCGTTATTTGAAAATGCTAGAAAATAGCCAGATTGGCAACACTGCTCACTGTTCGACATTGTTTAGCTAAATCTGAAGTTCAGCATTATTTGTCTATCGATAGCTGGCAACACTGATTGCGTACAGTTGGCCAATAACATCATAACCACATTTTGCCACCGAAAAATGGTCACTCTTAACACAGAGCAGTGCAAATGACGAAACTGTTAAAGCAAAATGTTAATTAGAGGCTCCTAGTACAACAAATCAATAAAAACCATATAAATGTTGTCGACTTTGGATTAATTTCGTGCATTTGTTGTTGTCTTAGGCATTTGCAGTCGATAACACAGCTTTGCAGTGCAGTTATCGATAGTTGGCAGCGCTGCTGCTACTGCTGGAATGCACTAAAAAATCCATAGCGCGTTAAAATTGTTTGCATTTGGTGGCGTCGATTTCAATAGTTGGTGTTTTAAGTGCATTTTTCGTTGGAATAAATCGCATTGCATTGCTATTAAATATAGCTGAGAGCTTCACAAGATGGATAGACGTAAAAAGCGCACCTCGTCGGAGCAATATCAGATGTATATTGATCTAATGGAGAGCGACCCAATTTTTGCCAGTGGACGCGTGCCGCGCGATTATGATCTGAATTATTTGACCAAAAAATGGAAGGAACTCTCCGACAGGCTCAACAAATGCGCCTCGGGACCCACGCTAACATCCGAGGAGTGGCGCAAGGTAAGTTTTTCCCACCCACCAACCACAAAGCCCCCAAAACTCAGCGCCTGCTTGTGTATGTATTGTGGAAGAGGAATGGGGGAGAGGGCAAGGTTTTCAGTGTGTGTGTTTTTGGGGAAAGCGGGTGACAGGGGGAGGTTATGTGAGTCTTGGCGGCAAATGACGCGCGCTCATTTTTCTGTTATTGTTATTTTTATATAGCCTATCCAGAGAGTGTATTACGAATATATATAGTACCTATATAAACTCCTGATCCAGCTTCGCATTCAATTTGCATAAAAACATGGTACAGTTCACTGGCGTAGATAGATTATTGTAAAGGGGGGGGGACGGGGTTTCAATTGAAGAATTTAATTTTGCTTTTGTTTATTTCTTAGCGTTGACTTTTTAACTGCTGAGATTTATTTAAAATAATAAAATTTTTATCGTGAAAATTAAAAGTTTTCAAAATATATATATCCATTGGGGGTTTGATCGCCTTCAAACCCCTCTTAACTACGCCACTCGTACAGTTAGTATTTAAAGTCGCAAGTGCCCTAATCAGTTTACTATAACATATAGCTGCCATAGGAACAATCGGTTGAACATTTTTATTTTCAAACTTGACCCGTCTTGATCAAAATCAGATAACTATATCTTATAACTACAATAAGAACAAGCTCAAAGATGGTACAGTTATTGTATGAATAACTTTTTTAAAGAAAACGCGACCAAACTCAGTAAAAGCAAGTTTAAAATATAATATCTGTAAATGTCTGTGGACTATATCTTATAGCTATAGGAACCATCTGTGGATTACAGCGTTATAGTATCGTTTCTGTTAACAAAACTTTACTCACTTTTAGCATGTTTCAAGTTTTTGTATATTTCTTATGATAGATTGTTAAAATATTATCAAAATCGAACTACTATAACTAATAGGAAGAATAGGAAACGTTTTTCAAGTTTAACTCTCAATTGATGTGTGTTGTTGTTATTGTTATTGTTGGCGTTGCAGCGGCTTAACGATTGGAAGAACACAACTCGCTGCAAGTACAGACGCAGCCTGATGTCGAGCGAGAAGGACATCTCGATGTCGTCATTGGAGACGCGTGCGCTCAATCTGTTTGGCAAGGTGCCGGGAACGGGAGAAACGCTGATGAATTTGAAATCGGAGAAGGATGATCATGAGGATGACATGGAGGAGCTGGGACAGCGGACATCGGCATCGTTTCAAAAGGAGCTGCAAGCGGCTGTTGAAGAGGCCATCAATGATGAGGTCGATGAGGATGAAATGGTTGAGGAGCACGTCGATCAGGAGGATCTCACCGATGAGAATATGCACGATGGCGGTGGCATTGAGGGTCCCAATGTGGGCGGCACAACGGCGGTAAATACAAGCGGTGGTGGCTATCGCACCATTGTGGTGGACAACTCCTATGTGGAGGAGGAACAGGATCAGCCGGAGCCACCCTCGGAGCCTGTGAAGTTCGTCTGCACACCGAATATACACTCGGTTGGCTCCAGCAGCGGCACCAAGCTCATCAATGGTGAGCTGCCCGTGAAGCGATTACGACGAGATCAGGTCATCTATGAGGGTAAGTTGCAGGAGTTCCTGCATAAGGATTAATCCTGATATTTATATATATATATTGTCTGATATTTATAGTCAAGAATGCGCCGCGCTCTTATGCCACAATTCAAGCAGGTGGATCGCTGCCGACACTGCATAACACAAAGATGCACCACGAGGGACAGGGAACGTCGCTCAGTCAGGCATTAAGCAGTCTGGATACCCAGGAGATAGCACATCAGCTAAAGCGTCTGGCGGACATCAATTACGAGTCGCTGCAATTTGAGATCGCGCGTTTCAAGTTCAACAATCCGGGTTTCCACTATGAACCGCCGCCATTATAGTTATCGCTCGAGGCAGAAGATCAGTTAAAGAACGGCAGCAAGGACCAGGAGAAACAACAAGAGCAACAACAACAACTGCAGTTGCCGCAGCGGGAGAAGCAGTTACAAAATATGCCGCCGAAAAAGGAGCCGCAGCAATAGTTATAGTTTTTATTGACAAACAACACACACAATTTTAGGCCTGTTTCCAATTTCGATTAGTTTTCAATTCGAATAGTTTTCAAACTTGTTTTTCCGAGCAATGGTTTTAGATGCTTGAAATGAATGTTTGATTTATATCCAATCGAATGGTTTAAATAAAATTCGGAACTCAGCACAGTTAAAAACTTAATTTCGTGTGTTTTGGATAGAAATCGGAATTGAGAACAGGCCTGTTTATCTCTTGATCAGTTCGAATTGTACATATTCGAGAGCTGAGTGAGGCAATATTATCAAATTCAACACTTTTAGACCGTCGCTTTCAAGTGGAAAGTAAGAGAGATGAAAGATGACGCCAACTATAATAACCTAAAGTAGCCAGTTTTAGTTTAAAATTTACGTAGTTCATATTAATATATGCAAATCATTTATAATTTTTCTATATACAGTTTTTCTTCAACTATTGTAATAACCGGAAAGGGTATCATTTTTGACAGATATGACGAAAACAACAAAAAAAACATACTTTGATATTCGTATCTATTGCAAAAGTTACCTTTTTTAATCTTTAAAGTGTAATCCATGTATAATTGGACACATAATTTTAAACAAATTGAATGTAATTGTAAAGAATAAAGTTTACCAATGATAAATACACACCTATTGCCCACCCCCAACCCCACCACACACAACACACCCCCCCTCTTCGTAGAGCAATAACTCAAAAATGTCTCGAACACCTTTCGCTTGTTTTGCAAAAATTCAACAGAGCTGTACTTGCTAGTTCAATTGAATCAGTTCACTTAGTCTGAAGATACCCCAACACATCTATTGTATTGACATATAAACATTTAAATATATAGAAAAACACACATGCCACAATCAGATCGTGTAACACTAAAATAGCTTCTTAAATAACTTCGGTGTCTATTTTCCAATGGTTATTGGAAATTTTAATATATGTAGATAAACAGCGTCCTTAAATATATAAATGTGTATACAAAATATTGCTTTTTCTTAAGTGTTTACAATTTTATAGTTAAATTAGACAATTTTAAGAAACAGCGAATCAGTTGAACGAAACTCTACAAAGTTCGAACTAGCTCTGAACGATTCAGAGCAGAGCTCTAGAATGCAGTCACATTCATAATTATTTATGAGCGCTGCCAACACTGAGAAACCATTAATCAATATTGGATGCGATGTGCGCATTGGCGGGGTAAAGTATGTTCGATATTCGGTGTTTGTGTTAATTGTAGAGTTGGGCATTTTAGTTCCTTTTGCGTATACAGTTCAGTAGTTCCTTTTTGGAACAAGTAACTAATCATTGCTCTAGTTCCTTTTCTGGCAACTAATCGCTGCTTTCTTTAAAAGTTCTTTAGCACGGTAATTCATATTAGAATTGATCTTTTAAGTTCTTTTTGCGGATATAGTTCAGTTCTTTTTTGGAACAAGTAACTAATCATTGCTCTAGTTCCTTTTCGGGAAACTAATCGCTGCTTTCTTTAAAAGTTCTTTAGCACGGTAATTCATATTAGAATTGGGCATTTTAGTTCCTTTTGCGGATACAATTCAATAGTTCCTTTTCGGAACAAGTAACTAATCATTGCTCTAGTTTCTTTTCTGGCAACTAATCGCTGTTTTTTTTTTAAATTTCTTTAGCACTGTCATTCATATTAGAATTGGGATTTATAAGTAGTAGTTTATAAGTGGTTAATTTTCCCTTAAAAGAACTTATCTTTCGTTTATTTGTTTTAGTCCAAAAAGAATATAGATATATAATAAAGGATAAAATAACTAATCTTTCCTTAAGTTTCTTTCCAAATAAGAATCAAAACATATATCAAAAGAACAACTGACCTACAAGCAAAATGAGCTATATAGCAAAATGAACAAGTGAAAAGGAACATGTTCACTCGCACGGTTCAGTGTGCAATTAATTTCTGTTCACTCACTTATGAACAAGCCAAGTCCGCGAACTAGTTCATATCGGAACGAGCCCACTCTATGTGGTTTGTTGTTCGGGTCAGTTCAATTGCTTTTGCCTGACCGCGAACTTGTTGTGGGTGCACTTTATAACTGTCGGGCCCTTGGGGCGGGGAGTTGTTTCCCCCTCTATACCCCTCGCTGCAGTCTGCAGCCACATGCGAGAATCATTTTAACTGTTATGTTGTGTGGCTGATGCAACAAGTGCCGATGACGAGCCCGATAGAAAACAAAATGAGCCTGGCACGCCGCCGCTTAACAAAATGACTTGAATGTTGGATCTTTGGATGTTGTGTATGTTGAATGTTCGATGTTGAATGGCGACGGCAACGGCGACTGCGCCAATAGATCATTTGAACGCCGTGCGCTACGAATCATAAATTACAATTGTGCCGCCAGTCGCAGTTGAAGTCGCAGTCGCAGTCGCCGCGCAGTCAACGTCAACGCATGTCGATCCGTTAGTTCATAGTGTAATAAAACAAGTTGGTTTCATGTGAGTAGAAAGACATACTTCTAATATACTTTGACTAATTAATTAAATAAGAATCAAAATTGCATAATTTTCGTTGAAAGACTTTCGTTAAGTTTGATTGCTGCTGCTTCTGTCGCAGTCAAGGCAAAAGCAGCAGCAGCAAACGATCGCTGACTTCCAATTGGAATTTGTTATTTGACTTTCGTCAGAAACGCAGGTCGAAGCAGCAGCAGAATTTCGACTTTCGTTAAGTTGATGCAGTCACAGTCGCTTTGACGTTAACTGTTATCTCTTTTTGTTTTTCGCATCTCCTTCTAAATTATTCTGTTTACTTTTCGTTTTTATATGTATGTGTAGGTATTAATTGTTATTTCCTTTTCCAAATATAGAAAATAAAAGGTAATATTGCGTTTGTGTTATGTCCACCTGTCTGTCTGTCTGTGCGTTCGTCTGTCTGTATTGAAGTGCCTCTTCCTAGATTTCGAACTCCCATAACTTTGTCAAAACTGAAGCGATTTTAGTGCAGAATGTTTTAAATTGATTCTGAAATAAAATTGTTTTCAATTACATAAAATAATTAATTGTTTCATTTTTCAAAAATAAGCTACGGCACAACAATAAACTTAGAAAAAAAATTAAAATCTTTAAATTTGTTTTTAATCTGTTTTGAAAAGTCAAAATCGTTAGAAAGCTTATCAAATTTACTTACGATCTACTCAGCAACTGGTACCTGATAAAATAACAACACCTTAAATAAATGCAACATGCGTTAGCTGAACATTTGAGAAGTTTAGATAGATTCAGGTTTGGGATTTGGATTTGGATTTGGAGCTGGCTGGACGATGCAAACTGTTAACTGCACAACACGTCGTATGCTTAATCTGTTGTGTTTGTTGTTGCTGTTGTTGTTGTTGTTGTGTTGTCTGGCACATTGCGAGCGAGGTGTGGGTGCCGCATGCCGCATGAGGCATGCCGCTTGTGCTTTGATGAAAGGCCTGCAAGCAAAGCTGATTAACGGGCAGACACACACACACATACACACTCACACACACACATGTGTGTATATGATTGCAGATGGCATAGTCTGGGCCTTACTCAGCCAGATGTCTTCTTCTCACATGGCTCTCCTTTGGTCTGGCCTGGCCTGGCATGCCAAGTCCATTAAATAGTTCGTGTTGCACTCGTTTCGCCATGCACTGCGACTGCGACTGAGCTTCAGACTGCGACTGGGATTCAGACTGAGATTCAGGCGGAGACTCAGACTGGGATTGGGTTTGGAATTGGGACTGGCACAGGGACTGGCACTGGCACTGGCCTGTTGCATGGATCAGGGCACACACATGACAGCGTGCAAAATTTGACCCTTAGGCGGGTGTTATAACAACAACAACAACCAAAAGAGAAAATATAAAACAGCTCTGGCGAAAATATTCTACAACATGTGCAGCACTCAAAATAAGCAATCGATGCGCTACCTTTAAACGTGTAGGGAATATTAATGCATACAGCTGTGTTAAACTAAGTCAAGTAGATTGCCTTTTTCAAAAGATATGAAAGATATGATTATGATTAATATGTTGCTATCTAGAATACAACAAAATTATAGTATTTTTTTTTAGCTCTAACAGATGGTATTATAATTTTGTCCCGCACTGTGTAACGCATTGAAGAAGACAACTCGGTGCCTATTAAGTATTAGGATCACCAGCTGAGTTGAACAAACGATCGAAAATTAAGTTTTAAAGTCTTAAAGAAATGTATATAAATACCAACTTGATTGTAGAGTACAATGGCAATATTATGCATAGTTGTCAGCAAAAATTGAAATGTGTATATATGTATATATGATATATATAACTAGTATATAAGATGTATGCCTAAATTAATGTTTTATTAAACGCGTTGAGACTTTAGCGATTCAACATCATTCGTTGCCATTGCCATTGGCTTTAAGACAGAGACAGCGACAGAGACAGCGACAGAGACAGAGACAGAAACAGAGACAGGCACATGCATATGCATGCTAAGATCTTGAGGTATTCTCCAATTCGCTGCCTGCTGCTGCTGCTGCCCCCTGCTACCCCCTGCTACCCCCTGCTACCCCCTGCTACCCCCTGCTACCCCCTGCAGCTCCTCGAGCTCTCTCAAGTCGTCAGTTTTAGACCAAGTGGATGTTAGGAGTAAGGTCTTTTACCTTGGGCATACTACGAGTACGTAGTACGTTCTGGGCGCAAGAGTGCAAAGCGTTTTTATGCTAGCGATTATTACGCTTGATCCTAAAGCACCAAAGGGTCAATTGATGTTTGTGATGTTGCTGAATGTTGTTGCCGACAACAGCAACAACATTTTCAACAACAACAACAACAACAGCAGCAACAGCAACAACATTGTGGCGTTGTTGCCCGCAATTTGCTGTGGAATTTTAAGCAGCGCGACGGTCGCATCGCCATTTACCATTTTACCATTTAACAATTTAACAATTTTACCATTTTTACAATTTTAGCATCGTCGTCGTCATCATCGATAGACAAATATCATTTTTGCACATTTTCAACTCTTTTTCCTTTTTTTCTACTACTTTTTCTCTCTACTCGTTTTCTATTCTATGCTATACTTTGTTGCCATTTGCCCAAAATTGCATTTCTTTTGCCTCGCTTGCAGCTATAAAGCGTCAGCAGCAATATAAAATGCACTCAACGATTTTTATACTCTTTCAACGAGTATTATAACATTGTCTTTACATGTGTAACAGTTTATTAGAGCTGCTTTAGAATCTTAATATATTTTTGTTCAGCAAAAACATCTATGTAAACTCTCAGCTTTAATACTTTATTCTTCAAATTTAACCCTTTTTTCATTATACACCCTGTACCCACTAGAAATGGTGTGATCCGTTTGTCTGATCCTCCGTCCGTCTGTTTGTCTGTCTGTATCAGAAACACCAAATTTGGCTCGTATGATCCTGTATACCATACGCAGATCAAGTTTATTTCAACTTTTGGAAACTTTCCCCGTACTCCCCCGCAAATCGAATAAAGTTGACACAATTTTACAGATACAGCCTTGAAATTAAGTACACATAATTCTTTTATCAATATTGATCAACTGCGTAAATTTCACTCCAATCGGATAATAAACATCAAAGTTATTAAGGAAGGGGGAAAAAATACCCTCGTTTGAGTAAGCAGAAAGCGCTGCTTGCTTGCTGAGCTGCTTGAAGTCCAAGTAGTGCACTGCTTGTTTGATTGTTGTTGAGGTTTTCAGGGCGCTGCTTGCTTGCTGAACTGCTTGAAGTCCAAGTAGTGCACTGCTTGTTTGAATGTTGTTGAGGTTTTCAGGGCGCTGCTTGCTTGCTGAACTGCTTGAAGTCCAAGTAGTGCACTGCTTGTTTGAATGTTGTTAAGGTTTTCAGAGCGCTGCTTGCTTGCTGAACTGCTTGAAGTTCAAGTAGTGCACTGCTTGTTTGAATGTTGTTGGGGTTTTCAGAGTTGGTTGCACTTAAGGCAGTCTCCTAGTCGGGTACTCTACCCTAAAGCATTCTAACTTGCTTGTTTTATATCTTGTAGGGTATTAAAACATCGTTATCCAGAAAATAATATTTCTTTGTTGCTTTTCTTGATGTCCAGTGCTTGTAGACAGTTGATATGTCATTGCTGATATTCTTTCAACTACATTGCTTATCATTGGTTTGGGTTCTTATTTTTTTTCTTTTGTAGCTTTAGGGCCTCTGTTGGCTGTCAAAAAATTTGCAAGTGGTTCTCATGCTCGTTTAATATAGAAATTATTTTAAAGTTTTTGTTGTTGTTGTTGTTGTTGTGTGTTATGTTGTTTTTGGTATTTTGGCCAATTGATGCTGCTGGGAAAATGCCAAAGTCGTGAACGCTTTGTTCCAGGCTGCGTCAAGCATTTCATCTTAACTCAACTCTTAACTTTTAACTCGACCATTAATGACCTACATTTGACGGGGGGCATGCAAATGTAGCCTCAACTCACCGTTTAACCGTTTACTTTCATCTTTCTTAAAACTTAAACTTCAAGTTTTAAACTTGATTCTTAGCTCAATTGCATAATAATCAACATAGCATAATTCTTAGAGATTATTTGCTCTCTTTTGCATTTTGATGATATGATATCATATCAGAGCAGCTTTTGTATTTTGTTCTTTGCTGTGGATACTACTACAATATATAATTATATTGGCATGATCTATGTCATTAAAGGAATTATACACAAACATATATGCATGTGTAGGTATGTGTGTGTGTGTGTGTGTGTGTATGTGTGTTTGTGTGTGTGTGTGTGTGTTGTATATTGATAGTGCAATTAGTGCAGCAGCATCAACAGTAACAAGTAACAATGCTCTAGTTAAGAATGCTCGACTAGCAGTTACTCTTTCTTTTTACTCTCTGTTCCCATTAAAAATGGAAAAAAGGGAGTTATAAAGTACTGCAAATGTGTGTAACAGGCAGAAGAAGGCATTTCCGACTATATAAACTATATATATTCTTGATCAGGATCAACAGCCGAGACGAACTAGCCATGTCCGTCTGTCTGTCCGTCTGTCTGTCTGTTTGAACTCGTCGATATCAGAGACTATAAGAGCTAGAGACACCAAACTTAGCATGCAGGTTCCTGTATACCATACGCAGATCAAGTTTATTTCAAATTTCGGATGCACCCCCCGCACCCCCGCAAATCGCAAAAAACTCCCACAGCCAATAAAGATAGAGCTTTGGTTTTTGGTACACATATATGTTGTATCAATGTTGATCTGCTGTGAAAATTTCAACACGATCGGATAAATAGCACCAAAGTTATGGAAGAATCTATTACCCCCGTCGCAGCAGGCAGAAACAACAGTTTGACAGGCACTGGACACGTTAAGTGCGCTGCTTGCTTGTGTTGCCGCTGAACTGCTTGAAATGCAAGTTGGAAGCAGGGAGTCTCGTAGTCGGGCACACTCGACTTGAGTATTCTTACTTGTTTCAAAAAGAAAAATTCATTTTATTTTGATTCGTAACTAGTATATGGTAAATATAGACGAATTTCTAACAAGAATCACTTTTAGATTTTAATACATTTTAAATGTTTAAAAATTCGTTATTTATGCAGCTTCTTTTTGTAGGTTCGAATATGCTTGCTGCTTTACGACGAGTATAGGACTTATTAGGCAATGTTTTTAATGGCTACAGGGTATTAAAAACAGCTATCGACTGATGCGGCTAACAATATGACCGGCGGGCGCTTTTGGCCATGACAGCGGCGGAGGCAAACGACAGGCCATTATTGACGCCACTCGACGCCACTGGACAGTGGACACTGGACAGTGGACACTAGACAGAGTGGACACTAGACAGAGTGGACAGTGGAGACATTGGAGACGGGTGAAGTTGCCATTGCAGATATGCCAGCATCCGTGGCCATTGTTGCCGACAACGACAACATGAACGAGAACGAGGACAAGGATGAGGATGAGGATGTGGACGTTGCATGCAAATTGTGCGCTAAACATGCTAAAAAAAGTGGCCCAAACAGACAGCTTAAAGTACGAAAATATTGAGCGCTGAAATGTTGTCGCTCTGGCTATTTACAAGCCGCATCAGAGCCTGATGTTGCTGCTGTTGCTGCTGCTATTGATTCTATGCTGCTGTTGCTGATGTTCTTGCTGCTGTTGCTGGCAGGCTCTCTCTCCACCCAGCCCGCTGGCAGGCAGTCATAAACACGCACTAATTGCAGCCATGATTTGTTACACACTGCATTAATGGCGCTCGCAGGACCGCAGCAACATCAGCAACAGCAACAGCAGCAGCAGCAGCAGCAACTGAAGCAGCAACAGCAACAGCCATTCAAACAGCAACTAAAATCAAAGCCTAATTGCCTATAAATGGCAGTTTTGTAGCAACAACAACAACAACAACAATGACCACGACAGCAACAACAACAAACTGCACTAAATGTGGCGACATCAAACGTAAAGCTTTCAGCGTAGCGCCAACATCAAGAACAGTAACAACAGCAACAGCGACAGCACTAGCAACATGTTGGCGACACCGCAGCAATCGACTGTAACAACTTGGTAAGCATTATGCCTTTTGATTTATAAACAAAATTTAGCAACAATAACAACAACAAATGCTGTTGTTGTTGTTGCTGCTGTTGCCGTACTGTTGCTGCTGCTGCTGCTGCTGCTGGCTATGCAATTAGGCTCGAGATGAATGTCTGGCAGGTACAGTGGGGTGGTCCTGTATGTCGCCAGCATGTCCGTGGCATAATCGATCGATCGCTCGATATACAAATCGTTTGCTTGATCTCTCACTTGCAGCAACAGCAGCAGCAGCAACAGCCACAACAGCAGCAGCAACATGTTGCTCGCGTGGTCAGCGCCAATTACTTAGAGCATATCAATTATATATGAAAAAAATAAAAAAGAAAAAAAGAAAACGCTACAAATGAGCAAGCTGGCTGTGAGTTGATGATGCCCAACAAAAGTAGTTGCTGGTTGCAGTTGCAATTGTTGCTGCTGGTAATTGAACTGCGCGTATTGCAAATTATTATTTTGTTGCATTTGCAATGCGATTGCAACTCTGCGCTGCCTACTGTGGAAAAGTGCAACAGCAACAGCAGCAACAACCATGCCCCCAGTGCGTGCAGGGCCATTCCGATCAACTTTAGCATCAAGCAGCAATATACACCCTCCTCTTCTTACCAACCCCCCCCCGCTTCCTCCCTTCCAACCCCCCACTCCCCCCTTTGACCAGCTCTCACTGCGTGTCTGTTCATATGTTTTCATTACTTTTGCCCATTATGCGTGTACGTGACGCACAATTTGAAATTGGCAGCTTATAAGCCGGATGGATACCAGGCGACCAATGTGCACAATTGCAACATTGCCAACATCGTTGTAATTAGATCTGTACTTGCTAGTTCAACTCACTGAACTAGTTCACTTGTCCAATTTTCAATCAACTAATCTTTCAATTCACTGAACTAGTTCACTTGTCTTGTTTTGAATCAACTTATATTTGAATTGTCTAATTTGAATCTCTTTGTTAATAAATTGATTTCCATGCAGAAAGTGTTGCTTATGTTCGCATTTCTAGTTCAATTCACTGAACTAGTTCACTTGTCTTGTTTTGAATCAACGAATTTAAATTTGAATTGTCTAATTTGAATCTCTTTGTTATTTAATTGATTTGAATGCAGAAATCTTTGCTAAAATTCATAGTTCTAGTTAAATTTGGTGAACGGTTATTTGATCGAACTAGTCTTTCAATTCACAGAACTAGTTCACTTGTCTTGTTTTGAATCAGCGAACTTTAATTTGAATTGTCTAAATTTGAATCTCTTTGTCATTAAATTAATTTGAATGCTGAAATCTTTGCTAAAGTTCATAGTTCTAGTTATTTTATCGAACTAGTCTTTTAATTCACTGAACTAGATCAGTTGTCTTGTTTTGAATCAGTGAACTTCCATTTGAATTGTCTTAATTTGAATCTCTTTGTTCTTAAATTGATTTCAATGCACAAATTGTTGCTTAAGTTCATACTTCTAGTTCAATTCACAGAACTAGTTCACTTGTCTTCTTTTATTTAACGAACTTAACTTTTATTTTTGTCATTTTTATTTCAATGTGGATTTGAATGCAGAAATCATTGTTTAAGCTCACAATTTTAGTTCTGTTCACTGAACTAGTTCAACGAACTAATCTTTCATTTGTAATTGATTTCAATTTCAAATTCGTACATTTCGTAAAGATATCGTATTTCCTTTCCGTTCGAATTCGTTTCAACTCCTATCTGCAAATTTGTACATGCTTTTAACTAGGATGAGCTGAAAGATTCGAATAAGGACTGAATCAGGAAGCTAGCTCAATCGAACAAATTCTGTATGATTTCATACAACTCAAGCGTTCATCGTTGATTTTATACTCCTTCAACTTCATCTCCTGCCCCGCCTTTGCCTTTGCCTCCTCCACAACTTCATGTGGCTTGCGGCAATGTTCAGGCCAATCGAGCCGGCCACAGCAGTTCTCCGCACTCCTCTACAGCTCTCTTCTGGCCAGACGAGCCCGGAGAAGAGAAGAGAAAAGTTCACGTCCATGTTCACGTTCAGTTCAGGCAGGATTGAGCGTCGAGCGTCTGTTTGTGGCTTTTGTTTGTTGTTCAAGTTTACAATTTTAATGCACTGCCACTTGACTGTTGACAGTGCAACACGCCAAGTGTCTGTGTGTGTTGTGTGTATGTGTGTGTGTGTGTGTGTAAGTGTGCAAGTGTGCAAGTGTATGCGTGTATGCTCAACTATTGATTTTATTTCCATCTGCCTTTAACTCAATTCGCACTTTTCGTTAAATGAATTTTCAACAGTTAAATCATTCGATGAAACATTGCAAAATAAAACCAACAAAAGTTGAAAATTTCCGACTATGGTATACTCTATATACAGCCAGTTGCCTATTTTTGATTTTGGCTTTTAAGCAGATTATCCAAAGTCTGTCTTTAAGAGAGAAATGAAACAAATCTTGAGAAATGTGAAAACCGAAACAGAACTAACATTATTTCTATGTTTAGCTGATCTTAACTTCGATTCTGTTAAAGTTTTGTTAAACTTAAATATCGATCAATTTCACAGCTTGTTATATCATTCCAAATGTCTCTTTCAATGCCTGACAAAATTATAATAGCTTTTGAAAGGGTATCAAGATATATCGCAGCCATAATAAACGTAAAGTAGCTTTTATGAGAAAGAACACATTAAGAGACTGTAAATTATATTTTGTTTAAGTATTTACTTAAAGATCCAAGGCGAGCAAAATATGTGTAATAAGTATTAAGGCAGCGATTCCTTTGCTTAAGCAATTTATTAATAGACTACTTATTCAGTAGAAAGAAAATTCGAAAAAAAGATGTAACTTGGCCCTGTTTATTATTAGGTTTTTAATAGATTAGAACGCTGAGAAATTCCTTTGCCAAATCTCTCATTGTCAGGCTCTGTTGTCGCTGTTGTTGTCGCTGTTGTTGTTGCTGTTGTTGTTGCTGTTGTTGCTGTTGCTAAAGTTGTTGTAGCAGTTGAAACTGAATATGATTGAAGTACTCGTTGTTGAACTCGTAACGAGCTGGCATCTATCATGGCCATATCAAACAGGCATCAAACAATTTCAAATGGATCGAATGAAAAATCAACTGGCGTTGAAAATGGCCAGGCCAATTGCAAAACCAGGCAACAGCCGTCTATTCCCCTTCTCCCTTTCCCCCTCTTTCTAGCTCTTCCCAGAGGCTTGTTGACTGTTTTGTATGCATGCAGCGAACGTGATCGGTTGCCTAACAGCAATTTTAGCTGCTAGATATCGCTCCAGAACAAAGTGGCCAACGCGGAGCGACAATGTTGCAGCGAGCGACGCACAGAAGCAACAACAGCAACAACAGCAGCAGCAACAGTTGCAACAACAAACAAGCTGCTGCTGCTGCCATCGAATCAGATTCAGATTTAGAATGAGAATGAGAATCATCGACTAGCTAGAATTGTACTTTCTAGTTCAATTCACTAGTTCCATTTTTTTTTTCGCTAACTCTTTCATCTTTCGTTTGAGTTACTTGTAGAATAAATCGAGTCATTCGTTTAAGTTCAATTGATTCGAGTCATTCGTTTAAGTTCAATTGACTTAAGTCATTCGTTTAAGTTCAATTGATTCCTACTTTCAAGTTCAATTCACGGAACGAACTTGTCTTTCAAGTCATTCGTTTAAGTTCAATTGAGTTACGTCGTTCGTTTAAGTTCAATTGATTCGATTCATTTGCTGAAGTTCGATTGATTCGTGTTCGTGTTCGCCAATATTCATATTTTGCGTAATTGTTCTTAATTTTTCTTTCTACTCTGTATAAATTGAGAAATTCAGCTGAAAAAAGATTATTGATAAACTTAAATGAAAGATTAATCAGAAATCAATACAATTAGTTCATTCGTTCAGTACGCAGATTAGTTCAATTGAACAATGTGTGAACGGTTGAATACAACTCTAATATGCGCATTTCACTTGGCCAAAGTCAATGATTGGAATTCTAAGTTGCAACTAGCTGCTGTTGTTGCTGCTGCTGTTGTTGTAGTTGTTGCTGTTGACCTTTTCGCATGAGAATCGCATGCTGATGATGGATACACTGCAGCAACAGCAACAGTGACTGCAAACTGCACCTGGATATATTGAGCTGGGCACACTGTCAGCTCAGAGTCAGAATCAGAATCAGAATCAGAGGCAGTTGCTCAGCTGTCAGTGCGCAGAGAGCTCGTCATGGGCAATTTAAGTGGAAGTGGAAGAAAGCTTTGGGTTACAACACACACATTCACATTCACATTCACAACTTACAACTCTCAACTCACAACTCACATTCACATTCACATCGACATTCACATCAACATCGATCGCCGAATGCCAAAGTCAATGCCAAAGCAAATACGCGACGGATAATTGCGCTCAGAGCCCAAAAACAAAAATAAAAAAAAAAAACACATAGAACAAGCCATAGTTATACAAACAACAAACAACCAAACAAACTTGGAACAACATCGACCAACTCGCACAGTGTGACAAACTTATATATAAAACCAACCAAAACTATTTAATGTTGTTTGTTTTTACTCCCTGTTCCCATTAAAAATGGGAAAAGGGAGTTATAAAGTTCTGCAAATGTGTGTAACAGGCAGAAGGAGGCATTTCCGAGCATATAAACCATATATATTCTTGATCACGATCAACAGCCGAGTCGATCTAGCCATGTCCGTCTGTCTGTCTGTCTGTATGAACGCGTCGATCTCAGAGACTATAAGAGCTAGAGACACCAAACTTGGCATGCAGGTTCCTGTATACCGTACGCAGATCAAGTTTATTTCAAATTTCGGATGCACCCAGCCCCCCCGCAAATCGCAAAAGACTCCCACAGCCACAATTTTGAAAATAAAGCTCTGATTTTTGGTACACATATATGTTGTATCAATATTTATCAGCTGTGTAAATTTCATCACAAACGGATAAATTACACCAAAGTTATGGAAGAATCTATTACCCCCGTCTCAGCAGGCAGAAACAACTGTTTGAGAGGCACCTTACAAGATAAGTGCACTGCTTGCTTGTGTTGCCGCTGAACTGCTTGAAATGCAAGTTGGGAGCAGGGAGTCTCGTAGTCGGTCACACTCGACTAGAGTATTCTTACTTGTTTTAATTATAAATTTAATTCAATATTAGCTTAATTTTTTTGCCAAAATCAATATAAGAAAATTGTTTTAAGGCATAGTCGATAGCTGCGATGTTAGCTTATGCTCGTTTCATTTCTGTTTTGATCACACTTGTCCCACTGTGCATTGACGTCGTCGACGTCGTCGCATCTAGGAATTTCACAGCAGCATGGAAATTTGTTCGATGCCTTGTCGCTTTGTTGTTGTTGTTGTTGTTACTCTGCTTCTCTGTGTCTCTTGCAAGCAGTTTGTTTTGTTTGATTTGGATTTGATTTGATTTCCACAGCAGCGGAGAGCTACACATTTCCCTGCGCCTTCGCTTCTCTCTGCTTCTTTCATCTGCAACTTTAACTTTAACTCTAACTCTAACTTTAACTTTAACTTCAACTGCAATTCCAATTCCTGCCTCCTGTCAACTTATTCAAATGCCGCGCACAGTTTCTTGACCTCTCCGTGTGGCGCAGTCGCAGTTTCAGTCGCAGTCGGTGTTTCTGCTGCTGCTGCTGCTGCAGTTGCACTCGTAACTGCACATGCGCGCCCAGCCGCCCCCGTCGTCTCTCCCTGCCTTCAACGACTGCTGCTTAGTAACTGGCTAAAGGTTGGCAACAGCGTCAGCATCGGCGTCGACGTCGCTGTCGACGTTTGCGTCGACATTGCGGAAAATGCGATTGACGGTAATTGGTTGACGTTTGTCTTATTTAAATTTGTTTTCTTTGCGATTTTGTACACCGCTATTTGCTACATCCCCGCCCCCGCAATCGCTCCCTCACTTGCTGCCCGTGTCTTCTTCTAGACAGGCACCCTTGATAGACTGGAGGATCAAGCAACATTCCGAAACGCTTTGATACAACCCAAATAAATTAGCTTCTAATTCAACTTGAATTATGAGCGTAGGGTGTTAGCTAATTCGGTCTTGGAAACTTAGCATAAGTTTTTCTCAAGAATCGTTAAATCTTTACTTTGACTATTTTTTTCGAAAATCTGTCTCAAAAAACAGTTAAAAGTTCGTTAACAGTACATTGGCATGCGTTTGGTGCGCTGTTAACTAAGTTTTCACAATTAATTCTACAAAAAATTCTAAAATGATTTCGAATTTTTGAAGTTGAAAACAGATTTTTGAAAGATTTACCTAGTATTCTTTCAGCTCGATATACTTAAACTTCTACTCTTCAATTAGTTTTTAAGATTTTTGGTACCTGATACCCTTATGTAGTAAGCGTATTTAAACTTCGTTATGTTCTTTGCTCCTGATTTCTCAGCGCGTTTGCTATTCACATTGTACACACATTTCTCTTTCTCTCTGTCTCAGTCTCTGTCTCTAGATTTGCAGAGTCGAAGCCGGCGTGCAACTTTAATTGAAATGAAATGAGTTTCGTCGATTTGTGTTCTAGGAATTTGTTTTTGATTGTTTTCTTGTAAATTTGAATGATTATCGAGGCAGTTGCGCGTTGCAAGTTGAAGTTGCAACAGTTGCGCAATAGGCAAAGAACAAAAGTAAACAACTGTGAAGCAAAAGTCGTCGACCCGCGTAATTGCAGAGAGACCCTAGAAAATAATCGGGAACTGGAACTTGGAACTTGGAACTGGCAAAGGGGAAGTGATTTAAGTCTGGGATTGGGATTGTGATTGGGAACTTCAAGTCTGGGTAATTGAACTGTGCGCACTTTTAATTGTGTGCATGTGACGCGGAAGTAGCTAAGAACTGGGCCAGGATTCAAACAGAGAAGCGAGAAGCGTGTAGAGAAGCGAGAAACAGGGCAATTTGTTACCGCTATATCTTGCGCATATTGCGTATATCGCGATAAAGTTGCAGGCACGCTAAACGAAACCACTTCCTCAACTCAGCTTAACTCGAGACTCGACTCAACTTAACTCAACTCAACTCAACTCGACTCGACTCCACAGCCAAAGCGTTTAAATAAACATATTGAAGAGACGATTGGCTAAAGGATGAGGCGAGGGGGGGTTAGTTCAAGATTGAAACCGAAACTGATGCGTAGTTTAGGGCGATTTACACAGTTTAAACAGACAGCGATACAAATCGCCGGCACATGAGCTGAACCAAGCTGAACCGAGCTGAACCAAACAGATCCCAGCGGATGAAGGCTTCTCTCTCTCTCTCTCTTGCTCAGTTTCTCAGACGGCAGCTGTTCAGCCAGTTCTCCTCTAGATCTTCAGTTCTTTTTTCTGTTTTTGTTTCACTTCTTCCTGTGTGCCATAACTGTAGCAAATGGCTAGGCAACATGCAGACTCTTAACTGAGAACTAAGAACTTCGACTTGGAGCGGCTTTACACTGCGCGAAACTACTTCTTGATGTTTTTGTTCAGCATATTGTTTCTATTAAAAACTGCTTTGCAACGCTGTTTGCTTGACTATTTAACCTGTTTAGAACTATTTCCACAAATCATAACTTATAACTTTCGTTTAATTTTTAAACGTTCGTTATCGATTATTATCGACAAAGACTTTCTTTTATGCTTTTCATGTGCATTGCGATATATGTCCTAACTTCTTTCGAGTACTTTTTATTCTGCTAAGTTATTGTTTACAAATCGATAACAGATTGTTAGCAAATTGATGACAAATCGATAACCGAAACTGCACTCAAAATGTTACCCTTTTTAAATAAAGATAAAGACAAGGTAATTGCATACTTAAGTTACATAACATTTTCATCTGTTCCCTTGCACCCTTTGCCTTTTGCCTACAAACTACCAACTCCCATTGAAAGTTGTCTTCCTAAATTGTCAATTTCCCTAACTTTTTAAAAACTTAACCAGGGCTCAAATGCAATGTCTATTTGGTTATAGCTTTGAATATAATTTATTTTGCATTCAAATTCAAATTCAGAAAAGAATTTTCAGTCGACTTTTTTAAATATATCGATATTAAGGCCTGTTTCCGATAACTTTTCATTCCGAACTCAATTTAGTGTTCCTGTTTTCGAATAAAATAGCAATCGTTCTTAGTTTTTAACATTAAACTCAAATACTTTTCATTCAGCAATTTTGAATCGGAAATGGGAACAGGTCTGATTGCATTGTGATTTACTTTTGAAGACAAAACCGATGTTAAGTTCCGTTTCGATTTCCGTTGCAACTTCAACATTAACACAAAATGCGGCATGAAGCAAGTTTATCGTGTAAGCTCGCACTTGAGCTGAGTCTGAGTCTGAGATACTCCTGTGCCTGAGATTTCTGGCGTAGGCGTCTGCTGTCGGCTTTGGTACCTATGCGGCAACCTCTGCCGCTGCATCTGTCGCTGCCGCTGCCGCTGCCTTCGCTTGGCTGCCTGCGCGCATAGGAAAATGTTATAAATTGCACATTTGATGAGCAGAGAAACGTTTATGGTTCTTGGGGATCAGGAACCCAAGCCAAAGCAAGCCAAGTCAGGCCAGGCGAGGCCAGCTGTGCGTTTGCCGTCGCCTCTTCCGCCCTGCTGAGCTTCCTCTTCCTCTACTCTACAGAGAAGATTCCAAGTTGGAGTCTGCCTTTTAGCGCTTGCATGTCGGCTGATTAATTGTGCCAGCGTCATAAACGTGATGATATCGCAATGTAAGCGCATTTTTCATGTTATTCAATTCGTTGCCGGCAGCTTAGCTATATAGCTATAGCTGCAACAATAACAACAACTATAACAACAACAATAGCAGCCAATCTATTTGCATAGCATTTTTGCTTTACGCTCGCGCCATAACAAAAGACTTAGGCAACAAACTTGATCGCCTCGCACCGTTTTTGGGTTTGGGTTGGAAAATGAAATCTCTTTCGATATAAGTACGTCAAACTAATTACAAACATTAACGCAATTTAGCCTCCTCAATTTGAGGCTTTTATATATGTTCCGCATTCGACTTTATGCGCTCATATCGTATAATGAAATTAAGATTTAATTCTTTGCCCAAATGGAAGCTATCAAATGTTGTTGTTGTTGTTGTTGGGAGCAGCAGCCAGGTGTCGGAATTGGCAGCTGTTTCGCCTCATTGTCTCAGCTCAGCTCAGCTCAACTCAACTCAACTCAGGTTCAGCTTTAGCTTTTGCTTCAGTAACAGGAAGCATTTGGCATGTGTCCATAAATTATTAAGTGTTTTGTTGCTTTATTGAAATTTCCGCTTGGTGCGTTAGATAAATGCCCAGGCAATTGCAATTGCACTCTTTCTCACCTGCTCACCTGCTGCTGCTCTGATCCCAATTTGGTAAAAGCAAGTTTTATTCAAATGCTTAACTCAACTGTTGCTGTTGTTACTCACATCAGCATTGGGACAGAGCTATTTATAAGGAGTCATATAGAGCAATTTGAGCTTTAATGTGCTTCGAATATACTATATTTTATTGCATTAGCAATATGGCATATATAGAACAAAATCTCCTTTGTGCCACATTGTCATTATAATAATAACAAAAAGTTAATTATATCTAGTTCTGTTTTTCATTTCCATTCCGACAACTTTGATCGGAATCTATTTATTTATTTGAATCTGATTTGATATTAAGTCATTTTCTAATTTTCTATATTTCTTTTTAATATTGTCATGAAATGTGTTACGCATTGAAGAAAACGTCTTTGATCCCCTAAAGTGAATGTGGAGCACGAGGCCATAGCTATGCTGCCAAGTCTGAAAAAACTTAGTTTGAGAATGGACAAATATTACCCAAAGCAGACCCGACAGCTGCTCACAATGCTTGTGGCACACAAGTCATAACAACTGGAGTCTTTAAAGTTCGACAGTGGATTGGGTGATCCCGAACTAGATGCCTTTTGTAGGTTAAAGGAACTGAAGGAACTGCAACTTGGTGGATGTTATAGCTTTACTTACAATGATCTTTTTCGCCTAATACTGGAATGCCCTAAACTCCAAGTGTTACGTCTTTATCATTTTGAGAACTTAACGGAAAAGCTACTAACTGATGTTATTTATGAACTTTATTTTTCAGGAGCTAAATCAACGTCCGCTTGCTATTTAGCTGACATTCATAAGTACAACAATCAAGAAGTCTATGCTTCAAAACCTGAATGTGGACTCTAAGAAAATAATCGATGTAACTATGGATTGGTAATGAATATTGTAACCTATTTTGTTGTTAAGTTTTTATGTGAAACATATTTTTGTTTTTTGAGATTTTTTGATCTCGCGATTTTGTCATTTTATTTTTCCGTACATTTTGAAACGAAATCGAATGTTTTGATCAAGTATTTCTTAGGAGGATCTAAAACGAACATTTACCAAAGCAAATGTCCTGCCAAGAGTTCATTAAGAAAGCTTAGGACTAGTTAGCTTAGATATATACGGACAGACGGATAGAAAATATGAATACATTCTGAAGTGTATAAAAATTAAAGTCTATTCTTCTTTATAACAGTTATGGCCATCGTTCACCATGGTGCTGGAATCGATAGCCAAGAGATTCGTTGCTGAAAGCGGGCTCCTCGCTGTCCAATCAGAATGCAGCTGCTATCGCAGGAGCTGCCTTTGAGCCGGATAGTGCCGATGCTAAGTTGGCGGAGGCATTGTGGCAACGATTTGATCAGTAGGATGGCGGCTTTGGACGGGAGCCCAAGTTTCCGGAGGTGCCGCGTCTCAATTTTCTGTTTCATGCTTATTTGGTGAGCAAGGATGTGGATGTGCTGGATATGGTGCTGCAAACGCTGGATCATATTGGACGCGGTGGTGATCACATCTCTGGCGGCCTTGCACGGTATGCCACAAGGGACTGGCATAATGTGCACTTTGAGAAGATGCTGCATGAACAGGGTCAGCTGATGTCGGCCTATGCCAATGGTTATAGATTAACCCGTAGCGACGATTTTCTGGGCTATGCCGATCGTATTTATGAGTATTTGACTAAGGATTTGCGTCATCCGACTGGTGGGTTTTATGCTGACCAGGATGCCGACTCGTTGCCCACTCACAGGGATAAGGTGAAGGTGGAGAGCGCTTTCTATGCCTGGACCTTTCAGGACATAGTACAGGCCTTTAAAGCACATGCCAAACGCTTTGATGATGTCACCCCGGAGAGCATCTTTGACGATGCAGCTAGCAATCTGCTCTTGCGCTCCTGCTATGGATCAGGCGTGCAGGATGCCTCCCTGGCACAGAATGCGTAAGTTGGATTAACATATGTACTGAATAAGCTGGTATGAGCCGTTTCTTATATTTCAGTGCAAAGATCGAGGGTTTCTTGGATGATTATGCCTTTCTCATCAAGGAACTGCTGGACTATTATAAGGCTTCATTGGATAGTAGCGCTTTGCGCTGGGCCAAGGAGCTGCAGGAGAAAATGGCGCCCATTTCTTTTCGCAACAGGATGCGCCCAATGTCATTGTTCGACTCAAAGAAGGTGCGCTTTATATATATAATAAGTTCTGCTCAATTCTCATTCAAATCTTCTACTGCAGATCATGATGGTGCTAATACCCACGGCATCAGCGTCGCCGGTCAACGATCTCACCCAGCTCGAGGAGAATCTGATGCCCAACTTTTTCAAGCAGCGTATAAGCAGTTAAAAGATTTACATTACTCGAGTTATCTGTTAGAACTATGTTGTTATTATTATTTACAATATGTTATTGTTTTAAGCTTTTAAAGCTTAAATGGCTTCTCGGAACTAGTTAAATTGGTAGTTTAAGTCCTATTATATGATTATTTAATGTAACCCATTATTGTCTGAATAATATAGACCTTACGCAAAATACTTGTATATGTAGAGACTTGTTTTTAAATGTTAAATATAATAAAAATTACATTATTAACAATAACCGCATTGTATTTTAATTTTCTTTTCGTCAAAATGTCAAATTTCGCATTGCAACGTCGGCTGACGCTCTACAATTTCACGATCGAAACTTCTTTTTCGAGTCGCAAAACTGGCGATGCACCAGGCGAACAGAATTCGCAGAAGGTCGCTAAACAGTTTAACAGTTGCTAGAAAAGTATAACAGTCGCTGTATAACGTATATTTAAACTTAGCAGGTATATGTTAATAACATAACATAATTATGTTAAGTTAACATAATTCTGTTAACTTAACATAAAAATGTTAATAACATTATGTTATTATGTTAATAACAGAATTTGGCTATGTTAATAACATTTTTATGTTAAGTTAACAGAGTTATGTTAAGTTAACAGAGTTAAGCTCTGTTATTCACATAGCTCTGTTAAACACAGAACTGTTATACATTGACTGTTATACTTTTTTTGGCAACTGTTATACTTTTTAGCGACCTTCTGCGAATTCTGTTCGCCTGGTGCATCGCCAGTTTGGCGGCTCTGAAATTTAATTTTCGATCGATTCAAACAGAAATTCTTGCCAGGCAGAATTTCTTTAATTCTTTCTGATTGGACTATGCATACTTTTTGTTCTTGTTTAATTGCTCTTTAACATTTTTGTATAATCTGGCAAACTAAAATGCTGTTTTTTTTTTCAGTTTAAATATTATTAAAATTAGTTTATATAATAACTGCGCATTGCAGTTTTTACTAGCTTGATCTCATTTATAGCTCGATCAACTCTGAAACGTAATTGAACTATGCAAAACTGTTGATTTTGCAGGTGTTTCTAAGATGACGCAAATATTAAAATAGAAATTATTCCCGTTTTGATTGTTGAGTCAATTGCTTTCATTTGATTTGTACGAATAGGACGCCCACATACTTACCAGATCGAGTACAAAGATCAATTCCATAACCCTTCCATATAAGAAAAAAAGTCAAGTTGTAATTATTTTTGCATATACAATTTATATATTTTCTGAGACATTTATTAGACACAAATAGAATGTAGTTATAGTATATAATATATAGTCTATATATAATATACTCGTATGCTATATAAGCGATTTTTAATTGTAATAACTAAAATGTACACACTAAACGACTAAGACAGAGTAAAAGAGCGAGAGATAGAGCGAGAGACTCTCCATCTCCTCTCACTCTTAGCTTAGCTCTGAGCAACTAAAAACTAACAAGAGAATAGTTAATGTCTAATTAATAAAATTGCATAATTATAAACAATTACGAATATCGCTTTGACAACATTTAAATTATGAGGAGAAATTAATAAATTCATTTCAACTATATGATTAAATTGTTGTTGTTCCTTTGCTTTTGTTTTTGTTGCATAACTTGATCTAATTTAATCATTTTCGATATTTTGTAGTAATTTCTGCTTAGCTAGAATATAAATTTATATATGCTTACACACATATATGCATGTAAGTATATCTATATATATATATATTTGTTTATTTATGATTTTATCTTATTTTTTTTTGATATTGCTGCGTTTGCTATTCCTTTGCACTCTTCTTCTTGTTCTGCTGCAATTCGATCTGTAAGCTTTTCTTTTCATATTATTCAAACTTATCTAATACAGTGTATTTGTTTTTTTTTTTTTTTTTAAATTTGTTGATATTTAATTTTAAATGTGACTCAAATTGAAAGCGACTGCAAAATGAAAAATGGCTTTTTTATTTAAGTTTTGTATTGGTTTTTTTTTTAGTTTTTTATATCCTTGCAGAGAATCCAACTGACTTGCTGTTCTATGCGAACTAGACTTTCTTCTAAGTTTAGTTGATGAAACTTGGCACAGATGCTATTTTTTGCTATAGGCAGTACATACGTCGGTTACAGCCAGATCGGATAACTATAACATATGGCTGCCATAGGAATGATCGGTTTTTGAGTTTTGTTTATGAAAAGCTTTTCTTAGGATCTCTGCAAGGATATTCGAACTATTTCCTTCTTGCCTCATCGCCTCGTTTTAAATATAAACTAAAAGTGTCGCATAATATTAAATTAAACATTAAATTAAAATCACAATTTTATAGACTTGATGTGTATGTTTTTGTTTTTGTTTTTGTTTTTGTTTTTTAACTTTTTGTTCTTGTTGTAGCTGTGTGTTGTGTGGTTGTGTGTGTGTGTGTGTGTGTTTAGGTATGCGTATCTGTGTGTGTTACATTTCATTTGCTTGATTTTTGTTGCTTTTTCTTTCTATTTCTCTCTGTAATTCTCTTTTTGCTTCAAAGAATCCAGTCAAAATATTCTTGAAAAATATTTCATTGGAATTATTGAAAGCATAGTTTGGGCGCAGGGGAAGGCACAATTCAATATTAATTAAAAATTACTGCTGCAAGCTAAAAATTGTGAAAGCTGCAAAGATAACAGAGATATAGAAGAGACCGAGAGAGAGAGAGAGGGACAGACAAAGAGAGAAATAGAGAGAGAGAGAGATAAAGAGGAAATTAGTTAGTTTTAGCTGCACGAATTTAATAAGCAAAACACAATCACAAAGCAGCACGATTTGCATTGCCACGCCTCCCCGCCCCCACCCTAAGCCCCCTCTCTGCTTCTATAGGCTCACCTGCAGGAACACACACAGCGCAAAATGTTGTTGTTCGTGTTGTTGTTGTTATTGTTGTCAGTGGGGTTTTTGTTGTCGTTGATGGCAGCGAAACGATTTGGCAAACGAATCTACTCCGAAACTACTCCGAACCTGCTCCGAAACCCATGGCAAGTCCTATATTCTATATTCTATATTCTATAGATATATAGTTAGTCTATAGATATAGCGTCGCCTGCTGACGCTGATCAAAGTGATGTATATAGAGTTTCTTCTTGGACTTCTCCTTCGATGGCCGCAGATCCCACACCAGATTTGATAAGCTGCGCGGTCGCGACAATCGACGCGTCTTCTTCTCCGGCAGCTTCTGTGAATCCCCCGAAGTACGTCCACCGCTCCGCGATGAGTCCAATGTGCCCTCGCGCGGATTATGATGATTGTTGCTGCTCGAGCTGCGACTGTGACTGTGACTGTTGTTGTTGTGACTGTTACTGTGACTGTGCGTCAGATAGCCGTGTGCATTGATAATGCTGCCGCATTTAAGCACCACATCTGGCGGCGTCTGTGGCGCAACTGCAGCAGCTGCTGCGGCTGCTGCGGCTGCTGCTGCCGCTACCTTGGCATGCGCTGAGATCGTCGGCGGCGACATTGCTGCAGTATTGCTGTCCGGCGTCAGCTGCAGGCTGCTGAGACTTTTGTATCTATGAAAGAAAGTGTATTGATTGATTTAAGTAAAGAAGTTTCTTCAATCATTTGAAAATTAGAATGCAATCAAGTCATTCAGGTGACTTCTCTGACCAAGTCAACAAAAATTTTAGCTTTTTGCATTAAGTCTTTGTTACTATGTCTTTGGAAGGGAAAGTAAATAAGTTTACTGAGTTGCAAGCTTATTGAATTGCAAGCTTATTGAATTGCAAGCTTATTGAGTTGCAAGCTCACTGAGTTGACTTATGAGCGTTTCAAGTCAAATGAATTCCAAATTTCTTTTGAACGTTGAACTCTCTTAGTAAGGAATGCCTTTATACATCGACTTACAAGTTTATGTAGTTGCAGACCTATTGAGTTTGAAGCTTATTGAATTGCAAGGTTATTGAATTGCAAGCTTTTTGAGTTGCAAGCTTACTGAGTTGATTTTTAATCATTTCAAGTCAAATAAATTCCAAATTTCTATTACAGTTCAAACTCTTTGTACTAAAAGAATGCATTCATCGACGACTCCTTTCGAAACTGCATTGATTTCTAACAATCGGAATGCATAAACTGAACAATTGACTTTCAATTTTAAATACTTTCAACTTTACCTGATGTGAAAGAGCGGCGACTGCGGCTCGAGAGATTCCTTGACGGGCAAATGGTTGTTGGGCGTCAGCACCTTGCCATTGTGTGGGTGTGGATGTGGGTGTGGGTGTGCGTGTGGGTATTGATGTTGGTGTTGCATTTGTATTTGTTGTTGGTGTTGTGCATGGGCGTGTGTGTGGGCGTGGTGTGCCGATGCAGCTGCAGCAGCGGCGCTGGCGACAATTGCTGCTGTGCTGCTGCTGTTGTTGATGTTGATGTTGATGTTGTTGTTGCTGTTATTGTTGCCAAGCGGCGTTGGCGGCAACTGTTGCTGCGAATGGCTGTGACTGATGCTGTGACTGTGACTGTGACTATGGCTGTGACTGTGACTTGTGCCGCCCGTGGAATTGCCATTGCTGCTGCTGCCGGCGCTATGCGCATTGGCATTCTTGATATAAAGCTTTGGTAGAGTTGGACGCTGACGTTTCTCGGCTGGTTTCTTGCCGGGAATGGTCTCAATTGGCGGCGGCACCGGCTTGATATCCTCCTGTATATGGCTATGATGATAGTGATTGACCAGCAGAGCCGAAGGATGATGATGATGATGATGATGTTGTTGCTGCTGCTGATGATGATTGCCATTGCTGCTGCTGTGCTTGTTTGATTCCAAGCTGCTGTAGTTGTTGTTATTATTGTTGCTCGACTGTTGCTGCTGTTGTGACTGCTGCAACTGTTGCTGCGGTGCAGCTGTTGGCGCACGTATCAAGCTGCAATAGTTGCCATTGCCGCTGCTGTCCGTGTGATGTGACTTCAGCGTTGGCGACTCACAGATCGGCTCAAAGCGTGCCAATCCTTTCGACAGCGGCGTCAAACCCCTAACATAATCATAGATGTGATCAATCTCATTATACTCCTCGGCAATCTCGCTGCTGCTCAAAGCCTGCTGCTGCTGCTTTGACCACGAATCGCAGCTGGCACTCTTGCGTAAAACATAGCCGCTCTCGGCGAGTCCGCTGGCAACACCCGCTGCCGAGGGCAACATGACGACGGGCAATTTATTGCCGCTATTGCGGCTGCTGAACTTTGAGTCCTTCTTCTCCTTCTCGCTCAGCTTGAGATCGACAATCTGCAAGCGATCACGTGCATCTGCCAGCAATCGCTGTGCCTTGTCCAGAAAGCGTGTGTACTCAATGAAATGCTCCAGCTGCTCCATATTCTTGGCACGCTGCAGCTTGATCTTTGCATTCAGCGGCACCGGCACCAGATCCGTATCCTTTTGCAGCGGTAGCGCAAAGATCCTGTCGATCTCCACACAGCCCAGCAATCGCAGCTCCGGCACAAATGGCTGCTTCAGCCCCTTCGGCGCGCTGCCATGGACGAGTCTGTGGGGAAGGGAGGAAGGCAAGGTTTTATTAGAATTAAATAAAAAAAATATGAAGTCTCCGAAACTTGTGAAAAGCGAATTTAAATTGTTGTCCGAAACCGAATTTCGAAAGAATGAATTCTTTTGAGAATCGAGACTTGCCAATCAACCCAAGCCAAAACCTCTAGAGATTTCTGTGACACCACTGCACCAAAAGAAACTCACCTCACAATCACGGGCATCCGCTTGAGCAGTAAATTCTTGACAGTGTGCACTCCGCTGATGCTATCCTCGCGTGCAATGGGCGAGAACTTGGCTTTGGTATCGAGTGGCAGATTGATGATCTCGTCCTTGATGTTCCTACATTGCAGGTACTTGCCATTATCGTTCATTGTGGTCAGCAGCTCACCGGCATGGATGGTGCGATTGAGCTGCTGGCAACGAAATGTTTCTCGCACAAGGACGCGGGCATTGCGACGACGGGCGAGCTCCAAGACGGAGTCAATGCAACGGGTGGAGCGGCCATCTTCGCTGAGTAGCTCAAAATAGCCGGTATAGGTCTCTGGGATGAGCACCTTGGCGCCCACATTGGTGGGCTTGCGACCCTCCTTGATCTTGATGGGCTGTGCAAGGATCTGATACTTTTTGCCGGCGCTCAAGAAGAGCGCCGTACTTTGAAGCGAGGGTGCCGATAGCGTTGGGACGCCCAATGCCTGATGTTGGCCCTTAAGGATTTTGGCCACCGCCGGCAGCGGCTGCTTGGAGAAGTCGCGCAAATAGACGGGCGTCGCATCCCCAAAACGGGATGCGGCCAATATGATCTGGCCATCGGTGGCGGCCATATCGCGATTGAAGAACGAGAGCAGCTTGCTGCGCGCCAGTTGAACATTAAATGAGAGTAAATTTCATTGGACTGGCTGCGGCGCCGATTGACTGAGATTCACTTGCTCCTCCCTCTGTTTGCCGCCCACAGCGCCTTCCTCCTCCTCACTATTCTCGCTAGCTTCCTGTTCCTCCTCCTCCTCCTCCTCCCCCTCGGCACAGCTCACGGCGTTTGCGTTCAGCTGATCCTCTAGCTCCAAAGCGCGACGCTTGGCCAGCTCCTGTTGACGCTGTCTCAGCAATTGGGCGCCGCGGCTGCAGCAGGCATGCGCTATTTCTTCCTCAAACTGACTGTTCCCCCCCGCCGCCTTCGTCCTTGTCGTCTTTGTCGTCTTCTGTTGGCTCTGATTGTGGCTCTGGCTCGTCAGCAGTCGCGTGGATGTCTGCAAAGCGTAGCTAAGATACTGCATTCGGTTTGCTGCTCGTCTCCCGCTGGCCACAGTGTGCGAATTTGGTTGTTTTTTGTTTTTTTTTGTTTCCTGCCTTGTTGCTTTTTTATCCTTAGTTGCCACTCAGCCTTAGCTTAGTTTAGCTCTTCGTCCTGCGTCCTTTTGGCTGCTTCTGTAAAAATTTAAAAAAAAAGTTGCTTAGAATTAGCCAAAGAATAGTTAAAACAAGACTTAGAAACTAAGCAGCAAAAAGTTACAAATAAATGCGAGGGTAGCTTGAAAATATGTCGAAAGAAAGACAAGTGTTGTATTAAGAATTGATGTAAATTTATTTTCAATTAAATATACTTCGAATTTATTCTATTAATTAAATTATCCTAGTGCACATTTCTTTTGCCATGCCATGAAATTTTCCCTTCAAAAATCATGCATGCAGCAAACGTTTTATTTCTCTATTCAATAAGATGTTGAATATAAGGTTTTGAATTCTTAAGATTTCAAAGCTTACTAAAATAAGAAAAGAATTGCGTATAGTGCCGCGAGGTTAACTCGAAGAGATCTAAGTAAAACTTTATAAAACACTATATTTTTAAATAAAAGCTATATGTTTTTTAAAAACTACTTCTACAGAGATTTGGTGTGTGCGGGTGGGAGTTAAAACAAGAATCATAGGGTTGTCACACAAACATACAGAATAAGCATATACACACATAACACAACAAACACACACACACACACACACACACACACACACACACACACAGCAGGTGTTATTTATGAGGCCATAAAGTTGAAAAGAAATTGCAAAATGCACAAAACGAAAACGCAGCTACAAGATGCATGTAAATAGCCAAGATGACTGCGACAATACCAAACATGCCATTAAGACCATTAGGAGAAGTTGAAGGTGGAGATGGAGGATGAAGGAGGAGGAGTAGAATGAAGAGGAATAGGAGTATTAAATGCAGCTATCGGACGACACGACTCGACTTCGACTCTTACCCATTGGCAATAAGCCAGGCCAACAAATGGCAAGACATTAAAAGTACTTAAAGGATATTTGCATATTTATGAGCCCACATAAATGTGGCTGATTACCAGGCTAGACAAGCTCTGCCAGCAGCAGCCGCAGCAGATGTAGCAGCAGCGCAGCAGCAGCTCAGTGTTGCCATCGTTTTTGAGGAGAACAAAATGCGAAAGACACCAAAAAGGTTACATTTTATAAAAAGTAAGTACAAAATTGAGTGAATTTACAAGAAATGTTCTTCTTTGGCGTTTTTAGACGATTTTGTTAAGGATTCACTTTCATTAAGGATTCAATTCACAATCCTAATTTCCATATTTGTACTAGGCGGCTTTTAAAAAAACACTCTATTTATGCTAACCTCAAACATATTTTAAATAAACTCAACTTATAAGTATAGAACTTAGGTGAGTTGATTTTATACCGAACGTTTCCGTACTTTCTAAATTTTAATATTTCAAATTAACTTACATAACTTTATCAAAACTAAAACGTTTTCAAATATATCACTTTTTAAAATGGTTTAAATGGTTTTGATATCAAATCAGTTGGCAGCTTTGATTGAAATTACGATTTTCATTTAAAAACCAAGAAGAACCTTTAAGCAAAGCGGAATTGAGAACACCCGGAAGCTCAAGAAGGAGGAGCAGTTATTGAGCACGCAATGATTCCAGGCCAATTATAATAGAGTGTTTTCTTAAGGTGGGGTCTGTTGAAATGACCGCTTGCTAAATAAGTTGGCAATTAGAAAAAGTGCTAAAGGTGAGTCTGCCCCAAAGTGGGGGCATTTGGGGGCTTTGGGGGCGTGGCTAGAAGTTTAATGGCCAGACTGGGCAAGGAATATGCAATTGTAACGGCTTTTGTAGAAGTACTCTGTGTATATTTGAACTGGAGCTGAGGGAGTCTCTCATAAAGAAAGCACATTAACAATTTACGATACTTTGGCTAAAATGCATTTTGAGCCATTCTGCTGCATTGGCCAAAAGTAAAATCAGCTTAAAGCAAAGCAAAGAAGAAAAGTGCAGTCACAAAAGTTATAAACATTTCGTGCTGTACATTAACCGAGAGTTAATTGAAATTTTAATGTGCTGTGCCAGTGTTGAAAAAGCCATTGTAGTTTCAAATAAAATTAACAAAAGAGCAAAAACAACACATCTCAATTTCTAGAGTCAGTTTTGGTTTTTTGTTTTTCGTTGTTCTTGTTGCTTTTTTTTTTGTGCACTGCTTTCCAATTAATTGCCAGACTGTGTCTTAGACAACGATAACACGGCCAGCAATTAATTTTCACCATGGAAAGTACCTTTTTCCTCCAGTTTGCAGCGTCGAGAGGCAGGAAAAACTAACTTACAATACGAGTACAAGTTAGAGTATAGTGCAATTCTCACGCTTTGTAACTTATGTGGAATGGAAACGTGACATTTTACTCGGCTACTGGACAAAAATTGATGCCACAGTCTGGAATCTGCAGAGTTGTATCGATTGGTTCCGATTTGGTGCGATTGAACTGATTTTTGAAATGAGTTCAGGAAGCACAAATAAGAATTATTGTTTAAATATAATCTGTGCAAAAGTTCAAGTTTTGAATCCAAGTGGATACGGAAGTAGAATTTTGGCATTCGAATCAATTGTACTTAAACGATTGACTTGAATCAATTGAATAGAATCGCTCAGTAGAAGGTGAACTACTGAACTACTTCAATTGAATTTGAATTGGAACTGAAATAAGTTTAATTTGTCAATCCGAATCCACAGTTGTGTGTTATAAAATGGCAGTTTGGCATTCGAATCAATTGAATTCAAACGATTGACTCGAACCAATTGAATATAATTGAAGTGACTTAAATGAAAGATTAGTTCGCTTAGTAAAAAGAGAGCTACTTCAAATGAATTGGAGCTAGAATTGGTTTCATTATTCAATCCGAATCCCAAGTTGTGTGTTCGGAAATGAA
Source organism: Hirtodrosophila cameraria (assembly GCA_949708635.1). Taxonomy (NCBI): domain Eukaryota; kingdom Metazoa; phylum Arthropoda; class Insecta; order Diptera; family Drosophilidae; genus Hirtodrosophila; species Hirtodrosophila cameraria. The sequence continues at coordinate 911,095 of OX453089.1, forward strand.
ATTTTGGCATTCGAATCAATTGAACTTAGGCGATTGACTCGAATCAATTGAAAAGAATCGCTCAATAGATGGAGAACTACTGAAGTACTTCAATTGAATTTGAATTGGATCTAAAATAAGTTTAATTTGTCTATACAAATTCAAAGTTTGTTATTCGGAAATGGAATTCTAAGATTCAAATCAATTGCATTTAAACGATATACTCGAATCAATTGAATTCAAACGATTGACTCGAACCAATTGAATTGCATGAGAATAACTTAAATGTGCAACATGTTCGCTCAGAAAGAGAGCTAGTGAACTACTTCAATTGAATTGGAACTTCCAAGTGCAACTCTACATTGGATGTGAATCTTTGTGGCTTCCTGGCGCGTACGTGTCTGGAGTTTTAGTTGTTGCTGCTGTTATTTTTTTTTCTTCATTTCTTTTTTTATAGAGTGCATTGCATGACACAGTTTCAGTTTCGCATTTGACTTGATTTCATTGAAAATGGCTTAATTAATTTGTGGTGCCCCTTTGGACCCCTGCAACAGAAAAGTGGCACAGGCTTTTGGGATCAGGCTTTAGGCTCAGGTTTTGAGTCAGGCTAAGGCTCAGGCTCAGGGCTTGGAGACAGCTGCTGCCAAGGCAACACTTAACAACTTCCTGTGTAAAAAAAAAGAAACAAAAAAAAGGAGAAACTCATTTAACTTGTGGCTGACACGTTGCAGCATCGAAGCAAAAGTAGCAGCAGCAGCAGCAGCAGAAGAAGCCCCATACAAATAGCTTTAGTTTCTTTTTTTGTATTTTTTAATAAGCAGGCATGCAACAACAGCAACAACAACAGCAACAACAACAACAACAACAACAGAACGTGCAATAAACATGGAATCCTTTTCAAGCTCCTGCCACATTGACGATGACGTTGCATATATGTTGAGTCCTATCTACTTGTACTTGGCCTGTTGCTGTTTCTGTTGCTGTTTCCTTCCCCGAAGGCAAGGAAACAAAAGCCGCAGGCTACAAAAAATAAACACCTGAACAAACGAACAAACGAAGAAGAAGCAGCAGCAACCAAGAAGTCCCAATATGAGGAAAAGTGACAACGTCTTCCCTCTTCAACCCTCTTCAACTGCGGTTCTGACTATCAAATATGAAATATGTAACCCAAGACGTTGCAGACAGCAACAGCAACAAGAAATAGCAGAAGAAGCCTCACGCATAATGAGATACATAACAAAAACAACTTGAAAATAAAAAAAAGCGATGAAATGTGTAAAAAAAACGAAACTGAAAGCAAAATGTGCAAAAGTTGGCAATAAAGCAACGAAACTTAAATACTCTGTTTGAGAATGATATTATGGTTTATTTAAGCAATGGATTTGTTATTCAGACCTGTTCTGAATGCGTATTCCGTTCGAAATTTGTAGAAACGGAATTGCTAACTTTTTTTGAGGATACTCAAAAGGTCAATCGTGTAGACGGACAGACGGACAGACAGACAGACAGACAGAAAGACAGATGCTGATCAAGAATATATATAGTTTATATAGTCGGAAATGCCTCCTTCTGTCTGTTACACACATTTGCAGTACTTTATAACTCCCTTTTTCCCATTTTTAATGGGAACAGGGAGTAAAAAGAATTGAATTTGCATAAATTTTAGAATTACTGATTGTTTCTGAACATGAACGGGCGGAATCGAAACCGAGTATTCCATGTCAATCTCAACTCTATTTTCGATTTATTTTTTAACATTTTTCAGCTGTATAATGATAAATATACATATATTCTTTCGAACCATTTCTAAAAGTACTACACACTATTGTTCAGTTATATACCGATTAAGCTAGTATCTAAATAAAAGTCAGCATGTTGACCCAGGCAACATGGCCAAGTTGTTGCGAACGGAGGAAAGTGTATAAATAGAGGTAAGTGCGATAAAAGCAACGTTCAAAAGGATTAGAGCAGCTACATAGCTCAACGTATGTGTGTGTATTGGAGTGTGTGTGTGTGTGTGTGCAAACAGAATCTATGCAAAGGTGTACAAAAGTGGGGGGGAGAGGGGGCATATGTAGCATGTGGGTGGCTTTTGTTTTGTTAACAAAAGCAACAGACGCGCAAAGCCCGGGCTAAAAGGAAAAGGAAAAGTGTAAGGAGCACGTCCCGGTCGCAGGTCAGAGGCACAGCTCAACACAGCTCATAAAAGGAAGCAAACGCACACACGCGCGCACACTCACACACACACACACACATGTGCTGTGTGCATAGTGTGTGTGTGTGTGTGTGTGTGTCTGAGCACATTAATCACACTAAAGAGTTTTACAAAATGCAACTCAACTCGCCTGCCACAGCCAAAGCGCGAACTAAAGCCACAGTCATAGTTATGTTGCTGTTGTTGTTGTTGTTGTTGCTTTAGTTGTTGTTGTTGTTGTTGCTTTAGTTGTTGTTGTAGTTGTTGCTGTAGTTGTTGTCACCACTTTAAGCTGCGGCTTAAAATTTGCCGTCCGCGTCTTTGCGGCAAGCAGCTTACCAGGCTAAGAAACCGCGATGTTGCCGCTTCAACGCCAACGCCAACGCCAATGTACAGTGGGCTCAACTGTCTATTTAAGTTGCAAACATTAAGACACTGAAATTATTGTCAAACTATGCGCCAACTAACATACAATATTTGTATTACAAATATTTCAAAATTTGATTGAAAAGTAAATTGCAAATATAACTAGTTTTCTTGAAAAACTAAATCATCCGAAAGTGGGAAACATTTTTACTCCCTGTTCCCATTAAAAATGTGAAAAAGGGAGTTATAAAGTACTGCAAATGTGTGTAACAGGCAGAAGGAGGCATTTTCAACTATATAAACTATATATATTCTTGATCAGCATCAACAGCCGAGACAAACTAGCCATGTACGGCTGTCTGTCCGTCTGTCCGTATGAACACACAGATCTCGGAGACTATTAGAGCTAGAGACACCAAACTTGGCATGCAGGTTCCTGTATACCATATGCAGATTAAGTTTATTTCAAATTTCGGATGCACCCCCCGAAAAAACACTCCCACAGCCACAATTTGAAAGATAAAGCTTTGATTTTTGGTACACAAATATTTTATATCAATGTTGATCAGCTTTGTAAATTTCATCACAATCGGATAAATAGCACCAAAGTTATGGAAGAAGCTATTACCCCCGTCTCAGCAGACAGAAACAACAGTTTGACAGGCACTGCACAAGTTAAGTGCACTGCTTGCTTGTGTTGCCGCTGAACTGCTTGAAATGTAAGTTGGGAGCAGGGAGTCTCGTAGTCGGGCACACTCGACTTGAGTATTCTAACTTGTTTGTTGCAAAGTTTGTTTAAAATTCAAATGAGAACTGGCAAAAATTGTATAATTTTTATTACTATTCGACAAAATGCCTATTTTAGATACAAAGATCTTTTCTCTAACGCCTATTTTAGATACTAAGATCATTTCTCTAACCCAAACATATATAGTAACTTTCAAGTTTTGCAACATTTTTGATATGAAAGTTCCATAGTGCAATGCAGCACTTGATGTCGCGACGTCGAGGCTAGGGCATATAATGCAATATAATACGAGTACATACTTATTCGCAGCTTTGGAACTGAGAACTGAGTAGAGAGAAGTGAGAACTGAGAACTGAGAAGAACTCCTTCATGCTTTTCTTTATTTAATTTCATTTCCGTTTTGTCAAGCAGCTGGGAACAGAACACCTTCAACAGAGCTGCATTCTCATCCTCGATTCTCATCCTCGATTCTCGTCCTCATCCTCATCCTCATGCTCGTTTCTCAGCTTCATCTTCTTGGATTTGGCTTCAGCTTGAGCTTCTCAGGACTAGTACGGTGCTCAGTTGCCTTATTATGTCGTTCTTAGCGCTTTTGATTACTTTTTATCCGCTTTGCACGCGGATCTTTTAGCATCCAGATTATTGTTGTAGTTGGTGTTGTAGTTGTTGTTGTTGTTCTTTCATATCTACCCCTGGGTGTGACTAATGATGTGCCGGGCAAATGGACAACAACGCTGCTCGCCGCTCGTTTGTTTAGTCTCCATGATGTAAATAATGAAATAATATGCTTTTTCTCTTGTCTACCATGAAAAATTAACGCGTTGCCCATTCTTGACTTCTTTTTTTTTTGTTTTTGCTTCTTTCTTTTGCTTTGCTTCTCTTTTTTTGTTTTGTTTTTTTTTTTTGTTTTTGCACGCTCTTGGTTTTTATATATCGTGGACAGTTGGTTTTTGCTTTCATTTGTCAAGTTGAGTTCAGTTTTGGGTGTGAGAAAAGCGTTGAGGGATTGTTGGGTTCCGTTTTGACTTTGAGTAGGGGTGGCAACCCTACATCTGAATAGGGCATTGTGTACATAGGGTTATTGCACTGCAAACTCAGAACTGTCTGTCTGTTATGATAGCATAGCATAGCATAGGATAGGTGTGTGTATGATATGGGTTGTAAAAGGGTCGTAATTGGGATAGCTTTGGTTTTCTGAATAAAACAAATTGCTTGAAACTATGGGCAATTATGCCACAGTGCAAAGTCCTTAAATTCTTTAAAAAATAAAACAGGCAATTTTAAAAAAGAGTACTTGAAAAAACTGACACGTTAGGGAATGTTTGTTCAATTTTTTCGTTATCAAATATAGTATATAAGAAATTGTAGTAATTGCAATAAAACTCAAAGTTTATCTTTTGAAAATTCGATTGTTTTTTCATTCGAAAACTGTAAACCAAAAACGCTTAACAATAAAAAGTGCTCAAAAAAGAGAACAGTTCTTAATAAGATATGTTTCTTAAGAAATACTGTTTAAGCCCAAAAAGATTATAATGTTTAAATAGAATACGTTTTTTAAGCCTTCTTAGAATCTTTATAAAAGTAAACAAACTGTTTCCTCATTGCAATCCAACTGATCTAGGCTAGAGTCTAAATAAAAAGCTCAAATTCATAAAGAATTCAGTTTCAGGCTGACAAAAGTTAATTCAATGTGACATTTCAAGGGCTTGAGCCTCTCTGCGCAATGTCATAAAAACAAACCCGAATCGAGAGCTGTGTCTGTATTTGTTTACCCATCCAATCCATCTGGTATGTAAATGGATATTATGGCTCATCATCATCATCATCATCGTCATCGTCATCATGCTCTATATATACATATGTCTACACTGTGTACAGTCAGTCAGAATGTAACGTATTTTCCTCAGTTTTGTATTCATATGCTAAATTTAACAGTCGGAACGCGCCCAATTCCAATTCCAATTCCAAATTCTCATTCGAATAGCGATTTTGATTCCGATTCATAAATGGCGGGGGCAGCAAATTAAAAGCAATTAAAATGCAAAGCCACAGAAAACGGCAAAAGGGTAATATTATTGTTGTAGTTGTAGTTGTTGTAGTTGTAGTTGTTGTTGTTGTTGTTGTGACGTTGATGAGGTTGCCCGCGCCAATGATTTGTATTTTTTTATTGAAATGTTGACGTGCTTACTAATCAACGAACGGTCCGAGTGGGAAACACACATTTCTGGCTCTTTATTAATCATGCGCTGCATGCATAAGCAGCACAAAAGCAGCAAAAAAGCAGCACATGAGGCCAAGGGGTGGGGTAGAAGAGAAGAGGGGGGATATAAGTATAAGAACTATAGCTGGAAAAGTGTCGATGGTATTTTTGAAAATATATCGTTGGGTTTACTTTGGAGCAACTCCAATTCATTAAAAAACAAGCGTACAAAACTATCGATATTATTACCGATAGAACCAATAGATTTTCGATAGATTTAGTTTTGAGTAGCTCCAGAGCTATAAGAGATGATGAGTACATCAGAGGTCAATTCATTAAAATAGAAGCTGAAAAACTATTGATATTAGTATCGATAGAATCGATAAGTTTACGATAGGTTCAGTTTTGAGTAGCTTGAGAGCTAAAAGAAATTATGAATTCAAATAGAAGCTGAAAAACTAACGCTATTGCTATCGATATCAAATCGATAGGTTTACTTTTTAGCGGTTCAAGAAAATAACTGATAGGAAATTCATAAGAATGATAATATCGATAGATTTGAAGAAGACAAGGGATTGTTATCTTATACCAATAAGAGATAGAAAATATACAATCAATATTATCGATATTGAGAAAGTTATCAAAGAGTTTGAGAGAAGACAAGAACTAACCTAAAAAAAAGTCGAAGCCACTTTCGATAGTATCGATACTTTTGCTTGTTGGCTCGACAGGAAATCGAAATCGAAACCGAAATGCAACAGCATTCGCTATATCTGTATTGGAAAAACTTAATAGTTGCAACTCCTTCAGTAGCACACATAACACATACGAGAATAAAGAAAAATGAATAAGCAGAAAGAACCGTTGGATGCCTTTTGAAATGAAGCATTGAAGCGTTGATATTGTCTGAGTTAGGGTACAGTGGAAGGGGTGTAGGGTATGGAGTTGGGGTTGGGGGCTGCAGTTCATTGAGCATTCCATGCCCAACTTTAATTTATGCTTTACGAGTGCTTCTTGTTCTGGGTTCTGTTTCTTTCATTCTGCCTTGGCTGACACTTTGTAACCGTAAGAGTTCTGTTTACCTTAAAAGACCAAACGAAAGTTTCTTATTTTTCACTTTGATTGAGTTGAGTATGTGTATAAGTGTGTGTGTGTGTAAAAGGGAAATCCCTTTTTGGGCAACCACGTTGCCATTTATAAACAAATGTTGCAGCTTACAGACAAATAGAGACAAGGGGCTGGGCCTGACTTTGGGGCTGGGTTTGAGTTTGAGTTTGAGTTTCAGTTTGGATTTGGTTTTGGCTCTGGATTCGGATTTGGGGCTTGGCTATAGTTATATTATGCCTATGAGGATGGGCTTTGTTGCATTGCTTCTTGACCCAGAAAATGGAAAATACAATAAGAAAATGTTGCGCCCGTCTTTTGTAAGTGAAATTTTGTAGTTATCTGCCTTTTGCTGTTGTCGAAAATCTCTTAATACCAAATGGAATGGAGAGTGTTGTTCATTCAAAAACATTCAAAGATGCTTTGTAATAAATATATGCGTTGGTGTCAACTCTTTGAGACAAACACCATTAACTTGTCAGCCCCCATCTGAGTTGAGTGGGCACCAAAATACTATTATAATCGAGAGCTGATAATGAACAGTTTGAAAGCATATATCTATCAAAAGTTTGTCAGCAGTGAAAGGCATTTGAAAAATGATAGAACCCTTTTTATGCCAAATAACTTTCACGATATTAGGTTCTATTTGCTTTAAGCTTTATCTTTTACGCATTTTTTGGAATCAAAATATTGACTGTTTTTTAAAATATTATTGATTTGTTGACTGATTTTAAACAATCTCTTAATTAATTCATTTTTATGTAAATTTTGCTCTTGACTGAAATTTAAATAATTTTAATTTCTTTACAACAATTATGTCAAATCATTTGTTCTTATTATTTTATGTTATTTATATTTTATATTCATTATTTTTAATTCGAGTCTTACTTTTCATATTTAATCATATTTAAATTTCTTGATTATATTTTTGTTTGTTTTCAATTTGAATTAACATATTATTGAAATTATTTTTTTATATTTTTTAATTTATTTCATTAGTTATTTGTTTATTTAATCAAGTTTATTAGCGTTGTAAAAATATAATACAATATATTGATTTTCTGAATGAATTGCTTATATTTTTTAATATACATATATATTTTTTTAAATTATGCTTGTTTTTTTAATATTTATTTCTTTTAAGAGACATACATTTTATTGCATAATCAAACCCAAAACTGTTTACATTTTGTTTTGAATTAGAGAACCTTTCATACTTATGTATTTCCTATGTGTGAAACACACATAGCAAATGGATCATTAATTTCTAACACTCTATCTAACACTCTCTTCAAAATATTTCACACAAGCCAACAAACTAAGCAAAAGCCAAAGCAAACAAAAACCAAAAACCACACACAACAAATAATACAATAATTTGGACGTTTAACCCAATTTGTAGAGCATGACGATAATTAGTTTTAAATGATATTTGATATTTGTTATATAGTATTTATATTACTATGGATTGCTCACCTATATAACACACACAGAGGGCTTAACAACAACAACAATAGCACTGTAGTTGTAGTTGTGCTCCAGAAAAAGTGCCGTTAAATTTCGGTACAATAATGATTTACACGTTTTGGCAATCAATTAACATTAACACACATCTAGACACTTGTATATATCTTATATATGTATATATATAGACACAAGAAATCAGCACTCTTTTTTGTTGTTTAGGCTATTTCGTAATATGCGAAATTTCTTTTGTTATTCAAAACTAGCTGTAAATTTCACAATACAAAGAATTTTTACTTTCACGCCGAATGACGAAATATATGTGACTTAAGATTGTATAGTTTTTTTTTTTGTTTTTTTTTTGTTTTTTTTTTTGTTTTTTGCTAAACTGAACTCGCGCGAATTTGCATAAAAACGAAACGCGCAGAATTTGTTGTTGTTAGCCGTAGAATCTTAACATATATGTATATGTATATATGTAAGTTTGTATATTGTAATCGTATATATATATTCTCTTCCTATAACTCCAACGAGAGTTTCTCGAGTCTCGCGTGGGTTGCCGCGCACGCGCACAGAGATCGGGAGCGATGAGAAGATTGTGGATTGAACCGGTCGCTGGATGCGAAGCTAATGAAATGAAATGCCGAGCAACAATTCTGAGAGCCGAGAGCTGCCCAGAACAACAACGCAGTTGGCGTCGCCGTCGCAGTTGCAGTCAGCTGCGCAGTTGGCTTAACAGCGGCTTAGCAGAGCGCTGTTAAACCGGTCTGTAGACGACGACTACGGGAACTCTGTTCGTTTGATTGTTCGGATTCGGGTTCGTTTTCGGTTTCGGGTTCGGCCTTTCTTTCGCCGCTTTTGTTTTGGGCTCTAATTTCTAAGCAAAGATAGAGAGAGATAGCTACAGATTCTATGAGATAACGCAACGAACAGTTGTTTAATAGTTTTCTTTCGAATTTTAAAGATTTTTATGTGTTTTTTTTATCTTTGCTTTTCTGATTGTGTTTGCTGAGAAAAACGCGTCGCCCAGCTGCCTGTTGATTTGTTTTGTTAGCATCTCTTTAAATTTCATTAAGGTCTGTCCCTCTGTGTCAACCTTTTTTTTGTTGGATTTTTTTTTGGTTTTGCGTGTGAATTTTTATGGTTCATTAAAATTGAAAGCAAGCTTTATTTATATCGCCCGATTGGCATTTAGAATGTTTACTTTGGGTTGACTGAACCAGTAAACTGTGAGATTCTTAGACGAAAGCAGACTTAGTTCTTTAAAAACAAAACTGTTGTAATTGTGTGGGTCCATCTGTTGTCCACATATCATCATCATCATCATCATGCAGTGTTTTGGGCTTTGCCAAAAAGGCTTTCAGCTTAGCTATATATGTATGTGTATATACAAGAACTCAAGAACTGTCCCGGTTCCAATGATTTACGACATGTTACTTTGGAATATTCAATCAGAAAACCTTTCAAAATGCCGCAAGGCCAAAGTTCTACTCGTAAAAAAGCTGGACCATTAAAAACAAAAGCAAAGCTGGCAAAAGGCCGCATGCATAGCACATGAAATATGAGCGCAAATTATGAACAGACGTCACGTCAAAGGATTAACAAGCTCTCCCAGCCCACCCCGCCCCCGCCCTAAGCCCGCTTTAGCCCTCAAGCTGCGTACCAGGCACAGTCCAAAAAATCAAATGAATCAAACGTCGAGCCGAGCGTCGACTTTGATTTCAAGGAAGTCGTCGTCATCGTCATCGTCCGATCCGCTCATATTATTTTTATAGCTGCTAACCTGAACCTTTTTATACCCTTACAAAGAGCATTATAATATTGTCATTTTAAATGAAGAATTTTGAAATTTATGTATATTTTATTGAACAGGATCAAAAGCGAATTCGATTGAGTTCCTGCTGCCTGTCTGCCTGTCTTGCAAGCTAGTATCTCAGTTTTGGAGCTGCAGTTAGAACATATGTTTGAATCGGCCAGATCAGAGCACTATAACATATAGCTGCCATTACCAGTTCTGAGCATTATCTAACAAAATCGGATCCCTATATATTATAGCTGCCATTGGAATAATCTTATGAAAAATAAAATGTTGCTTGAAAAAAATGTTTGTTTTTCAAAATATCTCAATCAAACTCACCGCTTAGAGTTTATAGTTTATAAATCTTAGCTGGCTCAAATGATCATAATTGTCATAGGAAACTTCCATTGAAGAACTTTTATATTTGATCTTTAAAGCCTTTTTTAGGGTATCTAAAATTCGGATTTTCTTCTTTCTTTCTTAAATTTTTGTATTCAAGCAAAAAAACGCAGCTAAGCGATTAAAATCTAACAAATTTTTTCTCAGCCTGCAGCGGGAAAAGATGAGCAGGGTGAAGGGTAAGGGGTAACGTGTAAAGGGGTAAAACGAAACGGGGTACGGTGCACGGAGGAAGGGACAAGGCGCGTTAAATGGTCAACACCCAACAAACTGAAACTCAATTTTAAAATGCAGATTATGTGCGTTGATTAAATATTGTTTTTGAATTTCTTTCTGCGTCTCAGTTTTCAAAAATTAAAAATGCATAGCCAAATGCAGCCGAAGGGAAATTGTGCATTGGAAACCAGTTGAATATTCTATTTTTTATTTTTGTATTTTTGTTGTGTTTGGATTTTTTGCCTTTTTGTGCATGCCACGCACGTCGCGCTTAATAATAAAACAAAAAAAAACACAAACAAAAACAAAATAAAAAGCATTTATTAAATTGAAAAAGAACATGGGTGGAGACGGCTGCGAGGGGGCTCTGTTGCGACTTGGGGTCGGTGTTAGCGTCGGTGCGGTCAAGGCGTAGCCAAAGCAGTGCCGCCTATCAAAAGCTTTATGACTGGGACGTTCGTCTTCGCCGTGTAGAACCTGAACCTGACCAAGAACAGACAAGAGCACATCAACAAAACGTCAAGCTCATAATCTGTACTCTATGGTATAGTGTGCTTAAGGGTATATTGATTTATAGAGTCACTTAGAAGGCTGGAAGAAATTATAGAAATAGTCGTGGGAAAACTGATTACTTGGTAGTTCTGGGGTTGAATCATGATTAGCAACAAGTCGAAGAAAGTTTGATATAGTTGTAAGTAGTATTTAACCAAGTGGGTTCTTATGTAAATTATTATATCTATTCATTATGTGATTCATTTTCACTTGATTCAACTTTATTTTCTAGGTTTCGTAAGTTGAGTATAGTTAAAACATTTAAACCTTAGAAAAGTTTTGAGCAAAAAAATACCTTAAAAAAAGGAAGAAATCATCGATACCATCTTTTGTAGGGTATGCTCAGAGTGTTGCATTTGTTGACTTCTGCTTTTTCTGTGTCTTATCACACGCAAGTTTGTTGCCTAAGTCTTTTGTTTTTCAGCTGCAGCGTCGTCGTTGTCTTTATCAAATTTGTAGAAATCGGAATTATAACGGTGTGTTAGCTCTCTTTGTGTGTGTGTGTGTGTGTGGTTGTGCATTTATCAGGAAACTGTTTGTCGGCTTAAAGATTTGCATAAGACACAAGCAACAAAAAAGCAACTCAGTCTTTGTGCGTGTGCCAATTTTAGTTTGGCTGCAGCCCACACGCTTAAATCTCATCCATAACTCAGCGCAGTATGCAAATGAGCTGGAATTGGAATTGGAATTGGAATTGGAGCTGGATCCAAAGCTGGCACAACACAAAAATTAGCTGCAATCTTTTCTTGGGCTTGCACTTTTTGTTCGGGCAGCCTTTCTTTGAAAAGCGCGCGTTCTGCTGCTCGCTTGATTGATTGTCTCGGCCATTGTATGGAAGAGGAGGAGGAGATGGATGAGGAGGAGTTGGTTGAGGAGGTGGAGGCGTTGAAGTTGGGGGTTATGGCAAGTACTGGAACTGATACTGAATAAGGGAACTATATGCGGGTTAACACGGTGCGGGCCTAACCTTTTGCAATGCACTCTCTTGTTATGTGCGAGTATGTTATGTATTTTCTTGTTGTTTGCTTCTTCTTCTTCTGACTTTGACGCTTCGTTTCCTTTTTACGCTTAATTTGGCTTTGATTGATGTTTTAGGCTGGTTCGGTTTCGTGTTGTTGGCATTGTGCGCCTGACTCATACTCTTGCGTACAATTTTAGTTAATTTCACAGCCTGGCGCAGTTCACTGAACTCCACGCAACCAGCTGCAATCAGCTGTGGCGAGGGCTGTCACTTAAGTTTGTAAGTCACTTGCAATGCAAATGCAAGATAAAATACAAAAAACTATAAGATATATAACCTAGCAGAAAGGTTGTTCATATGAAAACTTAATTTTCGACCGATTGCTCCTTCGATAGCTAATGGATATATTCGCCCGATTTTGATCAAATTTGGTCAGCATGACAACAACATACTTAAAAGCAAAATAGGTTAGTTCGGTTGAGATAGCTTGAGATTCTTCATACATCTTTACATTTTTAAACCGATCGAGCTATCTTGAAAATCAAAAATTTCGACCAAAAGTTCCTTTAGTAGCTATATGTAATAGTGGATCGATTCAGACGACTCGGACATATGGACTGCTTTTAGAAAATTGAAACATCTATACCAAATTTCATATAGATAGCTTTAAAACTGAGAGACTAGATCGCTTATAAGGATTGTCTTTTGCTTTCAGCAATTGCTTGAACAACCCTCGTGGTAAGTAATAATTTCCTCATACAATATCATACCAATTTGAGCCTGACAACTTTTGCTGCAACCTCGCATTCTGATGGTTTGGTTTGAGTTTGTGTTTGAGTTTGTATTTGAGTCAACTGCTTTGACCCACTTTGCTATGCGGGTTCTTCAGTTGCTGCTGCTGCTGCTTCTTCTTCTGCTGCGGCTGCTGCTGGCTGCTTTTAGCCTGGCTCATTGTGATTTGGACACTTTCCAGCACAGACACACAGGTTGGAAAGCAATTAATTACATTGCCAAGTTGTACGTGGCCACAATGAAATTGTTAACAGCTCAAAGCGCGAGCGTCAATCAATCAGTCAATCAGTCACTCAGTCAATTCAAACAGTCAATGGCCTTTCAGTCGCTGGGCAGTTCCCAGTTCCCAGTACTCAATACTCCATGCTCAATTCTCTTACGTTCTTCTAGCTGTCATCTTGGCGCTCCAGGTGCCATTATTTATTTGGCGCGACAAACGTTGCCCCCACCAATTAGGACACAAAGAGCGCAAACATTTTTTGCTTGCGGAAAGTTGCCAATTTGGCTTTCATTTTCCATAGTGCTGCTGCTGTTGCTGCTGCCACTGCGGCCCTTTGGTGGAAAGTTCTCATGTTAGATATAACCCTAATAGGTTTTTGCCCAAGCTAACAATGCATCCCATCCAGCTAACCATAACAAGGACAGATTCATGGTACAGCATTCAAATGCGAGCAAAGTCATCTGGAAGCACCAGCTTTCGATAATATGGCTTTGGCTTTGACTCTGGCTTTGAATCTGGCTTTAGCTTTGGCTTTGGCTTTGGCACTGGCAGCATCCGCATCCTAAAACAATAAGCAAGGGCAGGCGAAATCGACGAGAATCCAGCCAAATAAACAAACAAAAAGCAACAACAACCACAACAACAACACACTAACAAAAACAACCAAAAAGACGACGACTTGCAGCATCACGTTTCACGAATTCGCGGCAGAACACGTCCCTGTTCCTGGGCACATTAAATGCAAACAGCCAAACCGACGACAACAACAACAACAACAACAGCAGCAACAACAACAACAACAACAACTCCTACCACAACCCAAAAGCCATTAGAGTTGTTTTAAATAGTTCAATATAGTTTGACTGTAGTTGATCTAGTTCGTTTTGATCGTTTTAATTGCGATCATGTGGCGAATTATTGTTCAAGTAAGCAATCGAATTAGATAAACGAAAGAAAAAATAAACTTAATATAAAAAATATATATAGAATTATAGAAAAAATTAATAGAAAAAATATTGAATGATTAAATAATAGGAACAAACTATCTGAACAATCAAAAGTGCAAACTTAGGCAATTAACTAATAAGCAATCAAACAAAGGAATTAAAGGATGGAAATAAACGATCCATAGAACATATCGTACATATAATCTGAATATTCGAAGGGACAAACTAAACACAAATCTAAATAAATATATACCCTAACAGGCACTTTTTAAATATAAAATTTTAATTTTCGACTGATTGTTCCTATGACAGCTATAAGAAAATGTCGCCCGATTTTGATCAAATTTTGTCAACATATGTAGAACTTGCTTTAATAGTGAGTTCGGTTGTGAGTTTGGTTGAGATATTTTGAAAAACACTAAAGTTTTTCTTATAGAAACTTATTTTCAACCGATATTTCCCATGGCAGCTATAAGATATAGTTGTCCAATTTTGATGAAATTTTGTAAACATGCTTAGATAATGCCAAAACTCAGAACTGCTAAGTTTGGTCGAGTTGCCTTGAATAACAAAATCTTCGACTTTTTTTTTTTTTTTTTTTATTTTTTTTTAAAGTGTTTATATATTTTATAGATTGCTGTTACTATTATTAGTAACTTATTCTATAGTGAAAAATCTTCGACCGATCGTTGCTATGAAAGTTATATGTTAAAGTAGACCGATCTAGTCGATTCAGACAAGTTTTATCAAGATAGGTTTAATACTGAGAGATGGACAACTAAACAGGTGGACGGACAAGCAGACGGACATGGCAAGTTCAACTTGTTTCTATTCAATTGAACTACTGAACTTGTATCTATTCAATTGAACGACAATGTGCAACGCTGGAGAGTCCAAAAGCAAAAGCAATGCAAACCAAAATTGAAATAAACAACTACGCGGACAATAAGTAAAAGTTGCTACAGTTGCAACGACTCCAGAGATATATATATATATATATTTTTTTTTTTGTTGCGCAAAGATGCGGCATCATTCTCATTCTTATTGTTCGCCTCCTGCCTGCTGCCTCCTTGCAACACCAGCAGGAAAAGCACCACCAGCACTAACAGCACCACCTTCCAGCTTGCTGCACCACCCGCTGCACGCTTCTGGGACGCGTTTGGCGCGCACGTTCGCAGAAAGAAAAACAGCAACAACAACAACAAAATATGGAGAGAAAATTGCCATCGAGTCTCGCACATTGCACATCGATTTTGGGCAAAACTGAACTCAAAATTGAATGAAGGGTATTATAAGTTAAGCTTGTTGTTTGCCAAATGCAAAGCACATGCTAAATTCTTCAGTTTACAAGTGGCTTTAACCCCCCCCCTGATGCTTATTGGGGTATTCGAATGGATTGAATATTGCGTCTAATTGTTGTCAGTCAAGTTTTAATTGAAATTCCAACTTGAACTTTTCACTTATTTGTGTATTAGAAGTACATGCATTAGTTTTCGCATTGTAATCTTAACTAATCTTTGAAAGCTGCCAAATGCTTAACATTCTATTACAGTTATGTTTACACGATGCAATTGTTTTCATGCATTTTAACCTTGCATCGTTTTAAAAAGCGTCTTCTTATCCTGCAAGTGGAAACTTTTCTATTAGTTGCCTGAAATCAAGCAAGCTTTCCTTTAGGTGTTAAGCTTCATGAATTTTCTTTCTTTGTGAAGCTTTTTTATGCATGTATGACATATTTTCAAGATAGTTCTCGCACGCAAGTTTATCTCACCCGCTAGAAATGCAATGCATAACAACGCTTAACATGAAAGTGGGGATTTTAGCTAATAGGGTATTTATTGAGCCGGGACTCATCCTTTGGAATTGGCTTTGTAATCTAGTTGCTTCTGTTGACTGCCACATAAAGTGAAAATGTGCGCTGCTTTCCTTATTCTGCAAATTTACTTTTGGTTTTTGTTCGTTTACTTTTTATTGTGTTCCTTTTTTTGTGTTTGCTGCTGCTGACATTTTGGCATTCTCGGAGTTAGTTCAGTTGAGTTGAGTTGAGTTCGTTTTGGCTTGCGCTAATTTATCACTTGCCCTGCATGTTGACTTGGCCACGTGATGCATGTGGGTTGTGTGCTGCTTTTTTGGGGTTATTGCTGTTGCTATTGCTATTGCAATTGATATTGCTACTGTTGCAGTTGTAGTTGCTGCTGCAGTTGCATTGAACTTATCGAAACCGCACAATCAGCACTCTGGCAAAAGGCAAAGGCAAAGGCAGAGGCAAAGGCAAAGGCAAAAGGCACAAAAGTCCAATCACTGAAAGCGACTGCTGGCAATAATGATGATGATGATGATGATGACGATGATTCCTCTCCGGCTTTAATGCTGCTGCGGATGCGGATGCGGATAACTGCAGAGTTACAATTTCAAAACAAATAAATTCATGCTGCAGGCTAAAAAGGGCAGCCCAATGAACGAACCAAGCCGAGCCGTGCCACAGACACTGAGAACTGCAAACTAAAAACTGAAAACTGAAACTGAGAATGAGAACTAAGAGCTAAGAGCTCTGAACTGAGAACTGAAAACTGAAAACTGAGAGCTCAGCTCTAAGCCCTAAGCAAACAAATCAAGGAGCAGCCAACGACGTCGATGAGGAGACATGCATAGACATATAGACATAGACATGGAACTTGCCTGCAGTAAAAAAAATATAAAAAAATACAAAAAACTACATTGGGGCTTGACTTCAATTGTTCTGCAAGCTGTGTTGCTCCCACTGCTCCTGTTGCCATTAAAAAAAAAAAAAAAAAAATACAGCAAAAAATATATAATGAAATTGCTTAGCCAGCAAATACCCTGTTCACAGTTCTGAAATGTCCTGGCACATTCAAGCTGCAAGTTTAGCTCTTCAAAGATATGAAATTTTAAGTTTAACTTCGAAAACATGTTAAGTAACTATAGTAGGGTAGTAAAAAACAATCGATTAATCGATTTACTTTATCCAGAGTGATGTCTATAAGCGTTATCTATACTTTTTCATTTGCATTGAAAAAAGTAATGCAAGTGAAATTCACTTTTCCTAATTGTGAAAGAAAGCATGAAAGCATAGACTTGACTACAAACTACTTTTGCGTTAGAAAAACCTTTTAAAAAAGCAAGTTTTTGAACGTGTTACATATTCATTACAATATTAGCTAATTTTCATACTTTTCCAACTCACATAACTTTGTCAAAACTTAATGGATTTCCATGCAGAATGTCATTTTGGACATTGTTTAATAATTTAGTTGTAGAAAAAGTAGAAGTGGAGTTGCTTTCGAATAGTCTGTTCGTTAGCAAGTTGTTGCCTCGTCTTGCTAATGGGTACAGGGTATAAAAACAGCAGCAATTATTGCTAGATACACACACATATACACACACACAGACAGAGAGAATCTACACTGGCGGCGTTGCTAGTTTTTGTGCTCATTTCATTTCAGGAACGGCGGCTACAATAATAATCCTAAAACGCCCACCGTTTTTTGTTGTTGTTGTTGTTGTGGCGAGGCGGGGATGGAGGATTCCACAGGCAAGAAGGGGCTGGACCTCATTTGCATTTAGCTTGGCCTGGCTGTGGTTCAATGTCGTGTCCATGTGCGGCTTCATTTGCTGTTGTTGCTGTTGCTGCTGCTGTTGTTGCAGCTGCTGTCTCTCAGTTTTCAGCTCTTGATTTCATTGCAGCCAGGAGCTGTTCAGTGCTGACCAAGCATATATATAGTAGGTATATCCATATGCATGCCTTGATATCGTTTTCGATTTCAATTTCATTTGTAGGACTTTGTATTGTTGCAGTTGCTGCTGCTGTTGCTGCTGGTTGCTGATGTTGCTGCTGCTGCTGCTGCTGCTGCAATTGCTGCATTGTTGCCGCTTTCATAAAAGTTAAGAGTAGCTTTTGCATGTTGCCCTCGAGCTCTCTGCGTTCTGAGAGTGTCTTTGTTCTGGCAGTTGCCATTGTCAACATTTTGGCGTTTAGGCCATGCCCACATTTCAAACCCATTTTAGCCCATTTCAGTTTTAGCCAAGAACAACAGCCTTAGCCTTACCATTCTACCATTTTACCTGGCTTTGTTTATCTAACAAAACTTTCGTTCTTCGCATAAGTTTTACATCTTTGCGTGTTGTTTGTTGTTTGCCTTTAGTTCGTGTTTGTTTGTTTGTTTTCTTTTTGCTTTTTTTTAACAGTGTGTGTCTGCCTGGCTGTCAACTTGTTTAACTTTTCCAAATGTTTTGCAGCTGTATTTGTTGTTACTATTGTTGTTACGATTGTTGCTGCTCCTGTGTTGGCTATTACAGTTAAGGTCTTGTGCAACTTAAATGCATTTCCATTGCCAAAACTCCACAAATTTCAAGCTCATCAATATCATTTTAAACTAGCGTTGCAAACTAATCGATATTATCGATAAATTTCATTGTTGCAAGTGGCAGTTTTCACAACACAACTTCCAATTTTCAATATTTTACAAGATTTCTCTATAACATCAACAAACAAGTTCTTCTAAAAAAAATATATATTTTGTCATAGAAATATCGATTTATATTATAGAAGCTATCGATTCGTGGCATTATCGTGGCTTTAATAGCACTCACTTGAACAAAAGCTACCAAAAACTATCGATAAATTGTTCTAAATATCAAACAAATGTTATTCATTTAATCGATAGTATGAATATCGAAGCTATCGATTGTTTAAATAGCTCTACCCTGAACCTCAGCAGCAGATTGCAGCAGCTGAGCAGCTGAGCAAGGTCATGGCTTAGAGCCAAGTCAAACAAATAAACAAACTACCATTTGGGCAACAACAATGATGCAACAAATTCGATTGGCAGCACAGCCTGCAACTCCCCAGCCCCTCCTTTCCCTGCCTGCATCGAGAAACGTAATTTAATAAAACGTTTAGACGATTAGATACGTTTGTATGCACTAAAATGTAACCATTAGATACGCTATCTACACACACAAGCACACACACACACACACACACACACAGATACAGCTACAGCTACAAATACAGCGACAAGAAAACAAGTGCAGCCAAAGCGACTCCAGCTCCCATTTGGCAGCAGCTGCTGCCGTTGCACTTGCTGGGCCAAAACGCTAACGAGCCTTTGGCCACGCTTTGTAATCCCACCCCCCTCCGTTACTACTCAGACTGCTTAAACTCCCCTCCCGCTACTATTGCCCCTCTAAGCAGCAATCTTTGCTCTGTTGGCGTGTGGACCATGGATGGGGTCCGTGTCGAGACAACGACGCTCCCTTTTACTTGATGCTAGTTTTTACTTTTGCCCGGCACAGACAGACAGACAGACAGAGAGACAAACAGACAGACAGACGGACAGACAGTCCCTCGGCATGGTAAATCTGCGCTGCCAATCGCTGAAATTATTGCGCTCAATCTTTGTTATTAGATTAACTTCTATTTTGTTTTCCTATTTGACTTTGCCATAAAAACGAATCGAGCTTAGCCTTTAATACACTACCTTAATCGGCTACTACGACTAACTCAAACTGTTTGTACTTTTTACATTTTTAGCCACTTAAGTTCTTAAGCTAAACGCTTAAATAGTGGATCTGAGCACCTCAACTCAAAATAAACACTTCGAAAGAGGAGCATATTAACAAGTTCTGATTGTTCAGTTCTTCATCTATAAGTTTAACCCTATGAACACCCTTACTGGTCTGTGTGCAGAAATTTAATTTTAGCTCTGTCTACTTTTAGTTTTGAAGCACTTAAGCCTTTTAAATAGCCTTCTTGAGCAGCCCAAAAGAGAAATATAACTTTTCTTATAGTTCAAGGGCAACTGAAATTCGGTTTGCTAAAGTTAAAGCAATTTTCTTGTTATCTGTTGCTGCCGCTTCTGCTGTTATAGTTGCTGTTGTTGTTGCAGCTGATGCTGCTGTTTCTGTTGTTGTTGTTGTTGTTGTTGTTGTCGACTGGGGCCATTTGAAAACTGAAAGTGCGCCTGGTCAGCTTGGGCCTTAGTCAATGGAATTAGGCAATGTTGCATTGGCTATGCTCGCCTGGCATTCGGTTTGGCTTCATTTGTTTTAACTGCCACAGCATTTTGTAGCCGTTGCCATTACGATGTTGCTGCTGCTGCTGCTGCACTGCATCTTCCAAAAGCAGCAGAGAGTATATCTGTAGCTATAGCTATGTCTATGACTATGGTCTTTTATCTGGCCATGCAATACGAGTAAGCGATGAGTTTGCCTGTTTTGGGGCTACTAAATTGGTTTTGTGTTGCCTGCCATGTTGCTGGCGCATCAATTGAACAGCAAACAGCAATAGCAACAGCAACAGCAGCAGCAGAAGGCAACAGGCAGCAACAACAACAACAACCTGCAAAGCTGCAACCTGCAACTTGGCATGCTGTAACTTGGCCATTGTCGAGAGGCAAACGGACTCTATTCTACATAGCTAACTTTTAGAAAGGCAACAACTTTCCTTGGCACTCGACAAACTCTCTTGATGCGGTCATAGACCGACTGCAACAGCAACGGCGGCAACTTTCGCCCCGAACAAAGTCGATAATAATAATAATGATGTTGCAGCTGTTTGTTGTGTCTTACGTAATTAGAGAACTGCTTGCAAATGTGATTCTAATTAAGCCAAAGAAAAGAGCGACAGAGAAAGGGATACTTAAATGTTGCTCAGTTGAGCTTGAAAGCTGAGCCATTGTCGGGGGGTTTTTTAGGCCTGCAATATCAATACAGAACTTCTTGCAAATGTAGTTCCAATTAAGAGAAAGAAAAATGAGAAAGAGAAAAACAGTGTGTGAGTTGCTTTACCAAAAAATTGTTTAATGAGTGCGGCTTAAATGTTGCTCCTTGAGCTTTAAGGTTGAGCCATTGTCGGGGGGTTTTAATGCCTGCAATATCAATTAAGAACCGCTTGCAAATATAATTCTAATTAAGAGAAAAAAAAGTGAGAAAAGGAGAGAGAGAGAGAGAGAAGTTGCTTAACCAAAAAATTGTTTAATGAGTGCAGCTTAAATGTAGCTCAGTTGAACATTAAAGCTGAACCATTGTCGGGGGGCTTTTATGGCTGCAATATTAATGAGTGAATTTCACAGGCAAAATGGCTTCAAGCCTATTGCCATTTGGAGCCCTGTGACAAGTGCGGCGTAATTGAAAGAAATTAAAAAGGAAAAACACAAAGCTGCAACAGTTTAACGACAGCAGCAGCAACAGCAACAGCAGCAGCAGCAACAACAACAACAGCAACAACAACAGCAACAGACATATAAAAATGATGATGATAATGTGCCACGGAAGTGGGTTAAGCTGCTTAAATGTTCTGCTCCGCTCTGCGCTCTGCTCGGAAATCATTTTTGTACGTGAGTTGCTCTGAAGTTTCATGTTTCTTTTGCCAAAAAAAAAGAAAAAACAGAAATTGTCGTCGTTGTCGTGTTGATGTTGCTGCTGTTGCTTTTGATGTGGATATTGCTGGTCCTCTTGAAATGCATTAAAATGCGCACGCATCAAAATAAAGCTGGCCGCAATTAAAAGCAGAGAAAGTGAATACTCAAACTTAAGTTTAAAGATCTTGTATCTTAGCATACTACACAGCTTAAGATACAGATACAACCACTTTACAGCTGCAGATACAAAGATACAGAAACATTAACTGTTACAGTTAGTGCTTTATAAGTGCCTCGTTGCCATTTGTAGCTTTTACTCACGTGCCACGATTCTATTTGAAGATTTTTTATGAGCTTGCTCTGCTTACCTGCAATAGATGGAAAATTTAAGATAGGGTTTTAAAACATTTCAAACATTTATGTGCAATTTATTTAGCAAACATAAAAAAAAAACTACAAGCTAACTTACAATTAAATTAATAATTATAATTGTTTAAGTTGAACACTTTTGATGTTTTTATTAAATGACAATTGAAAAACTTGTTTTTCGACAATTCAATTCGACACAGTTTATGTGTAGAAAAAAGTCTTAACTGTGTTATGGCATGTGTATTGCTCGTTTTTAGTTAGTTTTATATTTACACTGTGCAGCATAATTGAGGTTTTTTAGTATAGCCAGGTATGTTTAGTCAAAAATATATTGGAAAGAGTGTATCAAGTGTGTGTAGACTGCGAAGGTCTTCCCTTTTTTTATATTTATAAATTTGTATTTTTAGATCATGATGTACATATGTAATAGTTGAACATACGTCTTGATGTATGCAAAATAATAGAATTAGTTGTATATTTTTTTTTTAGTATCTATTGAATCAAGTCCCAATAAAGCTGTTTGCTTAATTTTGTTTCAGGAATTGGATTTCCCAAAGTATTTGTACATCCAGATGTACCAAGAATTTCTACAGCCTGATGTACCAAGTATTTGTACATCTTGATGTAACGATGAAATACTGTAGAACAAATAATGGCTTGAATTCTGCAATAATTAGGTGTATGTTTAGGATAGTATCTGTATTTGTACATCCAGATGTACCAAGTATTTCTACAGCCTGATGTACCAAGTATTTGTACATCTTGATGTAACGATGAAATACTGTAGAATAAATAATGGTTTGGATTCTGCAATAATTAGGTGTATGTTTATGATAGTATCTGTATTTGTACATCGTGATGTACCAAGTATTTGTACATCCTGATATAGCAAGTATTTGTACATCTTGATGTAACGATGAAATACTGTAGAATAAATACTGGTTTGGATTCTGCAATAATTACGTGCATGTTTAGAATAGTATCTGTATTTGTACATCGTGATGTACCAAGTATTTGTACATCCTGATATAGCAAGTATGTGTACATCTTGATGTAACGATGAAATACTGTAGAATAAATACTGGTTTGGGCTCTGCAATAATTAGGTGTATGTTTAGGATGGTATCTGTATTTGTACATCGTGATGTACCAAGTATTTGTACATTCTGATATTGCAAGTATTTGTACATCTTGATGTAACGATGAAATACTGTAGAATAAATACTGGTTTGGATTCTGCAATAATTACGTGCATGTTTAGAATAGTATCTGTATTTGTACATCGTGATGTACCAAGTATTTGTACATCCCGATATAGCAAGTATGTGTACATTTTGTTGTAACGAAAAAAAAACTAGAATAAAGATTGTAGATTCTTGTCTATACAAATATGTATTGCATCGTTTAGGATAGTATTCGTACATCTTGATGTATGTTAAATTTTAGGTATTTGGCATCGAGTATCTCAATATACCCGAATTGATGTTTTAGCTTATAGAAAAATTTACCTCCATCAACTACTTTTACAGCCAGATATATGGCATAAGTTTGGTGTACTTGCAGAATTCAAATTACAAATTCGAATATAGTTTTTATTATATTTCATAGTATGCTATAAATAGTTTATAGCTCAAAACCAATTTGTTGCATCCACTTTAGGTAGTGTGAACAGCCGCCAACAGGTGGCGCATATCAATTATTAATTTGCAATTTCCATTGAAATGAGAACAAACAAGTTGTATGAAAATAGACTAGGAACAAAGCAGAGGCCAGGCTGCTTTTAGGTCTCAATCTGAAGTGGTAGCCAAGTTGGCTGTGGCTTAATGAAAACTTGGCGCCTGCTGCTGCAATTCTGACCCCACTCCTTCCCCCCTTGGGAGCCTGATGGGGACGAGCGTCAAGTGTTTTAAATTGAAAATTTAATTAAAGAACGTTGCCAAGTCTCGTCTGGTCTCGTCTCGGCTGAGCTCAGCTGTCTGTTGGCATAAATTAGGCAAACAAAAGCTTATTGAACTCAAGGCGTCGAGAGAGCAGAGAAAAACAATTGGGCCGGCTGGCTTCATGGTCAAAATCACCGCAAATCGCTGTCAATAATGGCCAAAAAGCAAAAACCGGACCAAAGCCCGCAGAAGGCTTAATTTGTAGCCAACTTAAGTTATATTCACACGCTTTTGATTCCAATTCCAATTTCAATTCCAAACAATTGCCCTACGTCAACGCTCTCTGCAAACGTTTGTCTTCTGGCCAAGTCACGCTTATGGCCAGGCCCAAATGGCACTTTGTCAAAATTGGCAAAACAGCCAGGCGACAAAGCAGACAACAAAAATAACACTCAACACTCACAAGGCTAATAATGTGTTGTTTGGACTGGCTAATAATGATACAACTAACATAAGTTGGTAATGAAGCAGCAACTTGGCTAAAGCCGAGGGCTTTAAGGCCCTGTCGTCTACTGATGTATATCTGTTGAAATGAACATCAGGTTTTCAAATAATGTTGCCTAGACTCAAAGTTCTTAAATCGAATGAGTGCTGTTTGTTAGTTAGGGTCAAAAGCAAAGTTAATTCATTTTAAGCAACTTATGTGCTGCATTTTGGCAACATAGTTTTGCTTGCCAAAAATAATCAATAAACTTTCAACAGCTGTCAGTTGTTGTTGTTGTTGTTGTTTGGTTGTTGTCTGTAGTCTGGCCTCAAGTGCCTTATTGTAGGTATTATGTCTTTTGACTTTGGACTAAGCCAGCAAAGACGGAGGCAGACCGTTTGTTTATTTCTTGACTTGTTGCCATTAAGTTAAATGACATAAGCATAAAGATTTACCGCCGCCAAAAACGGCCAGAAATCAAATGCTGTCAGCCAAAGTGTCAAATTTGCAATGAGGCAACAACACTGAGATCTAAGACTAAGACTGACACTGAAACAGAACTCAAACTCAAATTCAAATACGAAACTCAACAGAGTGTTGCCACGCCCGGTTTTTGTCATTTTCGAAATCGTTTTTGATTAAAGAAGTTGTCACAGCACACAAACCCAAAACCCCGAGCCCCAAAATCCCCCGAGACAAAAGCCGGCTTGATAATTGCGCGTGGGCGCCCCCGTTTTAGTATTATAAGTATATTATGTTCAGCTTCATCTTGATTTTGATCGCATTTGAAACTTGCTAGAGTTGTATTTTCTAGTTCAAATTCAAGTAGTTCAGTAGTTCGATTTCTGCTGAACGAACAAATCAATTGATTAGATTGATTCGAATCAATTGTGTGAGTTCAAATGTTTCGATTGATTCGAGTCAATTGTGACTGTTCACATGATTTGAATACAAAAATTCCTAGAATTATTCATTTTTTGTTTCCATTCTAAGTATTACAATCCTCAGATGCGATAATCAAGAATATAGTTCATGCATTCATTGATGTAGTTTAATTTCTACTAAACGAATCAGTGATTCGATTGATTCAAGTCATTTGTGTAAGTTCAATTGATTCGAGTCAATTGAGTAAGTACTATTGATTTGAATACCAAAAATCCTGAAATAATCTACATCTTCAGTAACAATAAATTGATTACAATCTACAGATGTGAAAATCAAGCATTTAGTTCATACATTCATTGAAGTAGTTTAATTTCTACCAAGCGAACAAATCAATTGATTCGATTGATTCGAGTCAATTTTGTAAGTTGTTTTGATTTGAATACCAAACATTCCTGTTAGTAGCAGTAAAGTCATAACACTCTGATTCGATAAACAAGCATATAGTTCATACATTCATTACTCCAACAAGTTCAATTGAACTAAGTCGGAACAATTAGAAACAACTCTAATTGCTTGGGTATAGCAATTTGCATAGAGCTGCGAGTTGAGCTATAACTGAAGCTGATCAGCCTTGAAGTGTGCTTCATGCTCGTGTATTATTGTAAACTGTTTAAAGTATTTATAAAATCACATAACAATACACAAAGCAATGGCAACAACGGCAACAACCTTGGCCAGGGCATAGAAAAGTCGCTTTGATTGAACCGAACCGCACTTTAACAATTGCTTTAACAAATTGCAGTCTCTATAATTAATAATTTCTCTTTGAATTCGGTATACCATCAAATGGTATATTATAACATATACTATAAAGCTAGAGGAGCAGCTCAACTTGAACACATTGAGCTGAGCCCACGTTTACAAAATCGTTCAACGCTTGTTATATGAACCGGGAAACAATTATGTTTATGTCGTCAAAAGTTATCATCATCCTCATCAGCAGCAACATCAACATCAACATTATCATATCATAATCATCGTGAATGCACTTCCACTTAATGAGACACTCTGCACACATATTGATAGCAAAAAAAAAAAAAAAAAAAAAATAAAAAACTTTCATTTGTTTCGCTCACTCAACATAATGAAAAGCTACGACAAAAACCAGCAGCAACAACAAGTTACGGCAACATTATTTTTAACAGTTTACTGAAAACTGAATACTCTAGAGAATCTCATGAAGAGCAGGTTTCACATGGATGCATATTGAAACAAAGAAAAGGAAAGGATTAACAACGAATTAAATCAAAACTTAAGTCCTTTAGCAATATTATACTGTCTATTCTGTAATAAGGCTTGCATAAAACAGGCTTCTTGCATGTTTAAACGACAAACTAGTTGTAAAATGAATGTTAACCCCTTTTACAATCCGGAAAGTGTATAATAAATGCTTAATATGTATATAAGTTGCGGTTGATTTTGCGATTGTCATTTCGAGAGCATGTGGGCTGAACGCGGCGACTTTTGATGCCACTATTCCCCACCCTTTTGCTTCGCTCTGCAGCCCTGGCATTAACACTGCGTAGGTGTTTAGCCTGAGCTGCATTTGTGATTAGCTTGCTTGATAAGCGCAGAGAGCAGGCCGAACCCAAAAGCCCAGACTCAACTCCAGATCGTATATCATATGCAAGTGGGTTGATTTTCCTAGATTTTCTTAGATTTAACTAAGGGTTTTCTTCAGATTTGCGCTTTTCGTTTCGCTGATTGGCAATTGCAACAACTTTTGGACCAAGAATGATGAAGATGAAGACAAATGTTAAGTGTGCGACATTTTCACTGTCAATTAGCGCCTAGGCAGACTTAAAATTGCTGATGTGCTTGTTGCTGCTATTCTTGTTGCTGTTGCTGTTGCTGCTGTTGTTGCTGGGTGATGCTGCTGACAGTTAAATAACACAAACGTGCAGAGTTGCAGTTGCTGCTGTTGTTGCGGCAACTGTTGTTGTTGTGCCGCCAAGCACGTAACTCAATAACGCGCACATTCTAACAGCAGCAGCAGCAGCGCAGCAGCAGCAACAGCAAAAACACAACAGCAGCAACAGCAACAAGAACAACAACAACAATTAAGCTAACAATGTACCACACACAAGTAAAAGTTGTTGTTAGTGTCGACTCGACTCGACATAATGAAAATCTAGCTAGCTTGCCTCTCTATACCTCTACCCCTCTCCGTCTCTCACCACAACGCCACTGCAACAAAGTGAAAATGGTTTGCACCGCTCCCCTCCTTTGGGAAATTGTCTAATGAAAAGCTGCTGTCGACACAAACGAAGCGTAGCCGGGCAGATGTATAAAAAAAAGCGAAACATTGCAAGCGGGGAATTTGCAATGAGTGAAGGGGAGGTGCAAAAGTGGGTAGGGGAGCAGAGAGGTATGCTTTGGGGCAGGGCAATAAAGCGCCATCGATTAAGCCTTAAATACTTTGATGATGCTGCTGCCGTTGCTGCTGTTGCTGATGTTGCTGTTGCTGCTGTTGCTGCTGCGGCGCCAGCATTGATGATGAAAGCCTTTCATCTCGCACTCAAACTCAAAAAAAAACACAATTCATACACTAACCAGCAACAGCTGCATCAAGTAATAAAATTCTGATTACATTTGTAGCAAATATATGTTTGGGGTGCTCACGACTAATCGCAGTGTGACCGTATATTGAAAAAGAGATCTAGTTTTGAAGTAGAATGCGACTTAAGCCGAATAATTGATGAACAAGCTGCATAGTTGCGCATAATTTGTACAGTTCATATGCACAATTTATGATTATCTATGCATACAATTTGTAGTTATATTTAAAATTGAAGATCTGTTTAAAAACAGAACAATTTGTACGCATAATCGATGATAATCAGGTTAGAAATCATGGTTTTCAAAATTCAAAAAAACTTTACATTGTGATTATCAATTTATGGTTTCTTGTCGCATAGCTTAAAAATTCTTAAGCATAACATATGATTATCAATTTGTAAATCATGATTTTTGATGCCCAACAAATTTTACTATATGACTTATCATTGGAGCATCAATTTTATGGCTAATTTTCGTATAGCTCAACAATTCTTCATCGATTTATCGATATTTATGGCTATTTTTCGATTAGATTTAATATTTTTCTCAATAATTATTAAGCAACTAATTGAGAACGTTATAGAATTTTCTCTATAGATACTTCTAAAGATTATTTGCGCTGTGACTTTTTTGTTAAACGCAAAATTATTTGAACTTAATCAAGAATGGGAAGAACTTGATCTATAGCTATTTTGAAAGTGTATTTGTACTGCGACGTTTTCCTTAAAAAGAAAGCATTCTGAAGTTCTTGCTTTCTAACAGACACAGCTGATGGCTTCATTATGACAGCTTAAATGATTGTTGTTGCTGCTGTGTTACAGCTGGCAATGTTGAATGTTGTTGAATGTTGATAATGATGATGAGGCAACGTTTGGGATTGGGTTTGGGTAACTGAAACCTGCAGAAGGCCGCTACACAAAAAAAAAAAAAAGGTGGCTTAAGACCCGCTTAATAGCAGCTGGGTTGGCAGCTGCCAAGTGTTAATTATATGGTTAGGCACTTCAATTGCAATCCCAATTGGAATTGAGAGTGTTACTAATGCTGCTGCTGCTGCTGCTGCGCCCAGATTCAACGCTTCGTATTTGCATGCTCTGCCCTGCCCCACTCTGAATTGAGTTCAGTTCAATGTGTCGACCCTGCCCTGCTAAGCCCCTCCTCCCTTTGCCACTCCCCCACAGAACCACAGCACAAATTACTTGGCTTGGCGCAATCACGACACAAAATTCTTGGCGTGAAATTATTTGGCAAAGACTCTTCGCGCTTTGGACAACATTTGAAATTATTTTCATATACTAGAAGCGCATAGCTAACTTATGGCCATGTTTTTTTGGCTTGGCCAGTAACTTGTAGTACATACAGTTAAAAAAATAAGTAGAGTTTTTAAAGTTAGTTCTATTTTAGAATTGTTATTGGTTTTATCTATGAGTTAAGTATGAAATAATGTTGAATTCACAATCGAGAAGTTCAAAAAGTGAAGAGAACTTTAAGTAACAAAAAGCGATATAAAAGTGACCAAGAAAAATTTTAATTCCGGTATCCACTTTCGACAAGATATTGAGATTTAGATTAGAAAAATGGAATGTGGAAGCCGAAACAGATCACATTCTAATATATCACTTTTGAATCGAGTACCTTTCATTCTGAATCGTTTTCCAATAAATATATAAGCCGTTTAAAGTTACGTTCAAACAGTTTCCCTCAAAGACAACAATTTTTTCAGAATAGCATAAAATTTTTGTTTGAAATGATTTGAAAAGCAACGAGAAAAACAGCTGCTACATATAGTAAAATGTATATGTTCAGTTTTTAGTGTATATGCTAATTTTCTTCAAGTGTAGACATGCACATACTTAGAGATAACTCTGCCAACTATGCCGTTGTCCCAACTATTGTGAATGAGTTATGAAGCATTACGTCGCAAGTTTAAGCTAACTGCTGAACAGTTGCAAATTGCATTTGCCATTTGCGATTGTTGCAAAGTTGGGCAAAAACGTTGCACAGATTCTACAAAGGAACTGAGTCAGGTTTGTGTGTGTTTGTTCTTTTTTGGTTTGTGGGAGTTCAGGAACTAAAACTAGCTCCTAATGCGAAGGTGAAGTTCGTTGCACTCGCAACTGGGCAAAGATTACAGCTGCTAGTTGCAAGTTGCAAGTCGTCATCGTCGTCGTCGTCGTCGTCTGTCCACACGCCACACGCCAGACGACGAGACGGGGCAAGAAAATAAATTGATTGATTTATGCCATGAGCCCTGCAGACAGCCGCGATCTTCAGCTCTCTCTTTCTCTGGTCTGGTCATGCTTTTTGTTGCTGCTTTTAATTATGGGCGTGCAGATCTTAAAGCAAAAGCAAAAATACTACTATAAAATAAAAAAAACTAAACAAAAACAAAAGCAAAAATCTAGCCATTAGCAATTTTAATTTATTTATGTATGCGCCGCAGCTCAGTTAGAGTTTTGCCAAGTTCTAGTCGATGCTTCGAAGTTCCTCAGCTCTTCATGTCTAGTCATCATGTCTTGTCTTGTTTTCGTCTTGTTTTTGCTTGCATAAATTAATTTCAAATGCACAAAACATGCACTAGAACACACTACTCCGATTGCATGTTATAACAACAGGCAGCAGAAGACAAGACAGCACAGACAGATACAACTTCAAGTTAAATCTTCTTTATACAAACACACACACACACAAAGCAGAAATAGTATATTTCATTTGAATTGCAATTCATTTGACATTTAAGCTAATTAACTTGACCAAATTGCCAAATTGCACTTGACCATCAAATAAATCTTTCATTTGTGCAAATCATTTCTGACAAATCATCAGCCAGCACATAAGTCAAAGTCAAAGACAAAGTTACGCATACGACGTGTTGCCCAATTTTCGTTAGCCATAACTAGAGCTAACTTAAGATCAATCGATAGTATGAATTAGGGATGTAAGAAGTATGTCGATATATCGATTTTATCACTATTTTAATCAAAAATATCGTCCTGGTTTGATATGCTCTTGCTTTTGATCTATCGCCTTAATATGGATAACGTCTTTGACATATCGAATTTTAATTACTGTTACCATTCGATGTATCGATATGGCAAAATATCAGATGATATTGATATATTTTAATGGAAAAATATCAGATGATATCGATATATTTTATAAATATCGATATATTTATCAAAAAAGTAGATATATTTTTCAAAAATATCGATACATGTCAAAAATATCGATGCTTTTTAAACATATCGATATATTTGTTTAAAAAATATCGATATATTTTTGTAAAATGTCAATATGTTTTTTTTAAAAATATCGATATATTTTTCAAAGAATATCGATATATTTTTCAAAAAATATCGATGTATTTTTTTGTGAATGCAGAATCAATATGGGAAACTAACCTTGTCAAACAAAAGGAATCCTTCCGCATGGAAACGAATTCTGAAATAATCTAGGAAGAACTTTTCCTATTTGCGTAAAATCCATGCAACTCAAAATTTGTTATTTTGTGGAATTTCTTATCGAAAAGTAATCTACTTCAAACGAAGTTTAAAAAGATTATATAGATATTTGATACCAACTAATTTTTATGGTCTATCAAACTTTTTCTACAATAGTTTCAAATCTACCAACTTTGCCAAAAACATATACGTTGACTGTATTTCTTTTGTTTGTTGCGTCTTCTGCTTTACTGTTAACACCTTTGGCGTTGTATTTTTTATAATAATAATTAAAATATAAATTAAGCAAGACAAATTTTCATAGTTTGTAAACAAAGCGACGCTTTGTGGTTATTTATAAGTTGTATAACTTAACTTAGCCTTGAGGCAATGTTGTAGTTTTATTTGTCTACTAAATGAGCGATGATCATCAGCTTAGCTGAGATCTAAGTACGTTTATTATGTGGCTAAAGTTCTGTTTTTAGCGGCTTATTCAGTCATTGTGTGTGTGTGTGTGTGGAGTGAAGAATGATTTTATTGGCCAATTAGCATGTTGATTGCATTTAGGCAAAGTCATTTTGAATTACACACGAATCACGAATCAATTAATTTGTAATTGTTTTGTTAATGTTGAATGTTGCATGTGCAACCAAAAAGTGCAGTTAGATGCACACGTGTCTCTGTGTGTGTGGCAATTACAATTATTTCTACATTACTCACAATAGTCAATTGCTCAATTTCAATTTCAAAATTGAATGCGTGTCATTGTTGGTATTTCCTGTGGTCAAACAACTTTCCAACTTCAACCTAACCAACTTCAAATGAAGTTTTCTTTTGTTTTCGCCGGGCTAATTGCGACACCTTGGCATAATCAATTATGCCTTTGGGTATTTCATATTGGATTTTAAGTTGGCTTGGGGTTTTTTGAATTGGATTGGGTTGGGTTAAGACTTGAGCACTCAATCTTTATTGCATTTATAGCTGCCTGACACTTTCGAGAGCTGCTTAATAGAGTTGTATGGAGTTGTAAGGAATAAGTTCAATTGAACTTTCTACAATTCTTTTCTTAGTTCGTTTTCATTCGATTTGACTCGGCATTTCATTCGTTTTGTTCAATTGAGTTGAATATTAGTTCGTCATGTTAATTTGAGTGCCTTCATTTGAGTTCAGTTTGTTCATTTGAGTCGGTAACTAGTTCGGTTAGTTCATTTGAGTCCGTTTTTTCTTATTTTCAATGCATTCAAGTTAATTTCAGTTCGATTCCAAACCAACTAAACGAACCAAAAGAACTGTATTATCAGTTGCAACAAACAAACGAACGGATGAATGCTATGAACAAACCTTATAAAATGGAACTACTTTTCTAATTTCTTGAATGGAACTATATTGTACAACTCTATGGCCTATTCAATAACCAATTCGAACATTCCGACCAATCCCAATTCCAAATCCTATCAATATTGCAGTCTATTGACAATACTCTTAACTGATTAGCTTTCGGCTTTTGTTGTTGTTCAGTTGAATTGCGGAATCAGCTGTCAGCTGTCTGCATTAACGAGAATTCAAAATGCGATAAGAAATCTTGACAGCCATTTGAATATGTATTATTAGTTAGAATTATGTAGTTAGCTTAAGTCTTTAGCATTTTATGTTAGAGCAGCGATGAGTACACTGTACTCGAATACATTGATGACTTCATATTGACCTTGTCTAACTTGACGCTTGCCGCTTACCGCTTGCCTTGGCATTGACCACAGTATAAGAAAAATAAAGTAAAAAAAAATAAAACACTTTTTATATACTTATCGTACTTACAACATTACTTATAAAACTTGTATCAACTCTGACTTGCTGTTTATTATGTTTTTCTGTTTTTCTATTTTTTTGAAGTTTCTTTTAATGGCTGTTTTTAAAAATTATATAGCGCCAGTTTGTAATAGTTACAACAACAAAAAATAACAACAACTCAGTGTGTTTGTCGTAATTAAGTGCCAAGTGCTCGATTAGATGATTGCCTTCTGCCTTCTTCATTGCCTGGAAGTACCAGTATTCGAACTCGCACTCATACTCGTACTCGAACGATCTTAGCAATCTTAAATATCTTGGCATCTCCATCTGTGTTCAGCATTTAAAACTTGGTATGTAGAGAGCTATTCTGAAACATGTTTAGCCCCCTGTTCCTCATCCACATTCACATCCTCCTATTTACTACACAATACAATACATTGTTACTTTTTTTTCGTAGGCGCAGACATACATTAATCGATGCTTAGAATAAGCATATTTATTTATAGCCATGTGGCAATCATCGGATGAGCCATGGCTATATATATTTATATATATATATTTAAACTTATAGACAGTCAGTCGTTGCCTGCATGATTAACTGTTGTACAAATACCAAAGAACAGCTAGCAACACATTTTTAAATAAGTTTTATACTCTTTAACCCCTGGCATCATAAATCTGCTGTTAAGTTGAACTAATCATTAACAGGTACTTTAAAAAAAAAGAAGAAATATTGAAATTGGGAATGTTTGCCTACAATTTTAACCATGGGGTGTTTCACTAACAATGAATTAACCGATTAACTGCTTAGATATGGCGATTGGCAATCAACGCAGGGTCTAAACTATAAAAGCTAGATATAAGAAATTTTCACAGTTGTTATCGAAAATGAGCACTAAGAAAGCATTTTGGAAAACTCTGTCGAAAAATGTAGAAAACTTTCGGAAAACAGTTGTATGGAACTTTTTTGTTAATCGTCCGAAGAGGTTCGAACTTATTTTCAAAGATCTAAATGAAAATTCAACAGTGAGTGCATACCAATTTTTCGGTGGGTGGAAAAAGGATGGGCAAAAGTGCAATTTCGTGGAACTGGCTTCAAACTCGTTTTCAAAACTGCACATAAAACAAGTAAGAATGCTCTTTAATAAACAATTTTGAAACAAAAGCTAATAAAACATGAAAACTTCTCTTTGTTAAGAGATTTTTAAATAAGCTTTTCTAAGTAAAGAAGATGAAATTGGATTTATCCACAAGTTAAAGTTTAGAACTAAGAAATATCAGATACTTAACCATTATTTCTTAAGTGTATTTAAAGTTTCGTTGTAGCTTTGTGTTTTTTGGCTCTCTGTTGTTAATTTTGAGATTTGTACGCGATTTGTGGCTGTGGCTTAAAAGTCAATTAATGGCCAACTATGGGCTTTTCTTTCCGGCTCTCCGGGCAAGGTCATTGCACAATTATATTTTGAGCAAAACTAGTATTAATCATATGAGCCAAACAACAAATTGATTTTGTTTGGCTTGAAATGTGCACGTGTCATTAGGTTTAAGCCATGTTCAACAAACATAGCTGGCCAGCTGCTAACTGGGTCAGTTGGCTTGGGCACTCGGCACTCGAATCTGGAAACACGCCCACAAATACAATTACGAAGCATCATCAATTTCATATTTAGCATTGTCGCATGTTTCTCCAGTGCATAGCGGAAGAAGAGCTAACGTATTGGAGCGAAAGGAGAAGAGTCAAGAGAATCTGCAGCTTTTCAAGATGTTGTTGGCCATTGCCGTTAGCCATAATTGACCATAATAACAAAAGTTAAGCGCAATGGCATTCGACAATCACCTTTGTTTTTGTTGTTGCCCCCCATATCTATGAGGTTGCACAGTTTTCTCAGCTTATTGCTGTTGTTGTTGTAGTTGTTGTTGCCGCTTTGTGGTGTGACATTAACCCACAGCGGCCTCACATCGCCGCCTCACCATCGTCTTGCCTCACGTCGCATCTCACATCTCACATCGCATCGCATACCTCACCTCGCACGAAAAGTGCCGCAAATAAAACGTACGAAAAATTTAATTCAATTTAATAAGCGAATATGTTGCGTGCCACAGCTGCAGTTAGGAGAGAGTAGAGTAGAGTAGACTAGAGTAGACTAGAGTAGAGTAGAGCACACCAGATACTCTATCTCCTTCTCGCTTTGAGTGTAATGTGGCGCACTCGTGCATGCTTCAGAGCTTCAGCTCCACAGATGCCTTAAATGACGCCGAGGATGTCGCACAGTGGGTCAAGAAACATTTCTAATTGTTCAAATAAATTCAATTGATTGAATTTCCTTTGAAAACAAATTGAAGTGTTTAAAATTTAAGCTTTAAATTTCTTAATCAATGCTTCAAACTAGCTTATCGTTTTTTTTTTTAAATTTCAAACAAATCTTTAGTTTTATAAGTAGATGAATTGGTTTAAAGGATTTAAGAATTCAAAAATTACAGTTTCTGATTGGGTTTTTCTAGGCTATTACAGAATTCTTTTAATAAATGTTGAACCAATTCTTTACTTTTCTTTGTTTTACATGTTTTGCTCCATTGTTTGCGGAATGAAATGTTATTGACAAGAAATTAAAATAACAAATTCTTAAACTAAATTTTCTTATTTTTTCATCCTATGTAGAATCGAATTAGGTTATTACTGCCTGTTCCCATTAAAAATGGGAAAAAGGGAGCTATAAAGTTCTGCAGATGTGTGTAATAGGCAGAAGGAGGCATTTCCGACTATATAAACTATATATATTCTTAATCAATATCAGCAGCCGAGACAAACTTGCGATGTCCGTCTGTCTGTCCGTCCGTTTGAAAACACAGATCTCGGAGACTATAAAAGCTAGAGCTAGAGCTAGACTATAGAGCTAGAACTCGATTCCGAAAAAGAGAAAATTAAACTATTCTGATACGAAATCACTCGAAAATTCAAAACAGCTTTAAAAGAACTGCCCTTTGACCGCTTAGTTTGATATTTTGTACCACTGTGCGCTCTGTGTGTAGTCATGCGTGCGCGTAAGTGTGCGGCATCACTTGGACCAATAACAACAGCAAGAGCACCAACTCCGTCTCCGTCTCCGTCTCAGTCTCTGTCCAACATACAACTGCAGCTCATATTCATACTCCATCTGAAAGACTGGGTCTCTGGTCGGATGTCTGTTGTGTTGGGGTCTTGGTCTTGGTCTTGGTCTGGTCTGGGGACTTGAACTGTCGGCGGGCGTTGTCGCTCGTCGTTCGTCGCTCGACGTTCGTCCAAATGTGAAAATAATCGTAAAAGGCAATTAGCGCAAAATAGCTTTGACACTCATTCAAGTTAGCTGGCCATGTAGGTTACTCCCCGCTCTTAACTCTTAACTCTGAACTCCTACCAACTCCGCTGGGGCTTTGGCTTCGTCTCGAGGGTTAGGCAATTTTCGTACACATTTGCTTTGGCATATTTTGTTTTTTTGAGGCTCTTTACATTAGCCAAATTAATAACATGTAGGTCAGTGGAAATGTTGTAAATGTGGTTAGAATGCTTGGCTGCCTTTTGTAATGGACCTAGAGGGACCATAATAACCTTTTACTCTACCTATTAAATCTAGCATAACTTGTTCATGTCATTTCTCGCATAGCTACTTTCATTTTAGATGACTATCTAAAGTTTTTTTACAATTTAAAATTAGAATTAGATAAAACATACTGATGTAAAACTAAATACTCCCTTGGGAATCTCAATTATTTCAAAGTTAAACAAATATTTTTCAAATTTCGTAAATTTCAATATTTTTTTGATATTAAAACATTATTCATAGAATAACAGTTCTACACTGAATTGACTTTATGTTGAATTCATGCGTTTTAGCCATGATTTATGCACAAGTTATGTATGCAATTGAACCATGAATTTCAAATAAAGGCACAATTTATGCAT
The DNA here is from genome assembly GCA_949708635.1 of Hirtodrosophila cameraria. Classification (NCBI taxonomy): domain Eukaryota; kingdom Metazoa; phylum Arthropoda; class Insecta; order Diptera; family Drosophilidae; genus Hirtodrosophila; species Hirtodrosophila cameraria. The sequence continues at coordinate 947,819 of OX453089.1, forward strand.
AAAATGATCATAGTCTATGCATAATTAAACATAAAATGTACATTGAAGTGTAGAAATAATGCAGAAATGAGGTTAAAATTATGATATTTTGATCAAATTTAGATCAGATCAATTTCTATATTTTCAGAAATTTATGAAATAACTTTAAATTTAACACATCACATCTTTTTTTGACCTTAGTTAAAGTGCTTAAGAATGAACTTTGTTGCTGCAGCTTAAGAAAACATAACTATGTGTATTTATTTAAAAGGTTTAACTGTGCAACCTTTAAGTCGCTTGTTTATGCAACCTTTTTATCGTGCCTCAAAATCTGGTGACGCTTTACCTCCGTTCCCATTTCCAATCCCAATCCCATTGCCATTGCTCCTGTTGCATATTTATTAAAAATGCCGCATACGTCGTACGAAATACTCGAATTTATATAAACGCCAGCAATTTGATTTTATTTTCATTTTGTATTTTGTATTTTGTGTGTCAGAGCGCTGAAAGTCATGCGGCCAACTTGAACCTGAGTCATGCACGGCTGCTGCTGCTGTTGTCGAAGCTGAGGTTGAGGGTTAGGGTGAGGGTGAAGGTAGAGGGGGCTGCATAGGGGCGCCACTGGCGCACTGGGCCACCTTCAACGGTGTCATACGCGCAGAGTCATGCCACAGAATGGGGCATGTTCCGGCTGTGTTTGTGTCTGCATATGGCCAACATTTTGTGTCGCAGTGGCAACTGCTGCTGCGTCAGCGTTGCCGTTGCCGTTGCACACCTGGGCACACTCGATGGCAATGGAGCTATATAGATAGATATACATACTATATAGGATAGGTGGCATGCCCCGTGCAACGATGGCGATTACTCAACCCCCGTGGCTACAAAACTCTGAGTGGAAGTAGTCAAAAATGTATATTGCAGCCGTACGTTGCGCCAATTTGTAGGCAATTGACAATGCTTCCCTCCCCCCGCATCTACTCCCCCCCCCGCTACCAATTCACCCCCACTCAACCCTCTGCCGAAAAAAAAAGATATATGCATACAACGCAGTGAAACAAAGGCGCATTAAACTTGATGGCGTCCGGCGCGCGTTTTGTTTTCTATACCCTGCACCTTTAAGAAGTAAAGTGTATATGCAGTTTGTCAAAGCTTATGTCACAAATCGATAGTTTCAAAAGTGCTAGAGATTTCTATTATAATAGTACATTCCACATATCCATAGATAGAATCTAACAACACTTTCAGCAATTGAAAAAAAATATATTTTTAAATCTCTATAAGGCGATTTCGATTAATATATTTGGAAAGAAAGTTTGGATGAAAGTTATTCTAAATTCCAAATAACGCAGCTAAAAAGTTTTGCTTTTCAAAATAAGAAGTATTGGAACACATATATTAAATTCGAAAACAGGAAAAAAAAATTGAAAATATTCTGAATGAATAGTTCTCGGAAATTGGAACAAAACCTAAATTTCTATTTAAAATTAAAAATATTATTCACGACATAAAGAAAATCGATAAAATTGCAACAGCATTGAAACTTTGCTTTTTTTCACAAAGAAAAGTGTTTTTCTCATAAACTTTGAATAGAACAATATATGTAGCTCATTTCAGAAACTTAGCATTATTTGAAAATAAAAAATATTTAAAAGAAAAAACAATCGATAGTTTTCATAAGCCAACTGATTAGTTTTCAAAGAGCTGTTAAGCATTTCTGTTATAAATAAACCAATATTATTAAAGATATCGATGTTTAAAAGCATAATCGATATTTGCTTTATATGAAAAGAAATTCGATAATATCGATAGTCACACTGATAATCTCGCTTGATTTACTCAAAACAAAGTCTGTGTAATTGTGTTAGGGTATTTCTTAATCCAAGCTACAATTTGATTGTTTTATATTTTGAAAACTTTTGCTATTGATTTTGATTTTTATTGAAATGTTTCGGATATTGTTGTTGTTGTTGTCGCTGCTGCTGCTGCTGTTGTTGTTTTTGTCGCTGCTGCTGCTGCTGTTGTTGTTGTTGCATTTGCTGTGTCTGGCTGTTTATATTGACATATTTATGGCTGCGGCCGTTGACTACCCCTCCGAAAAAAAAGTCGCATTTTGAATGCATAACATAAATCACGGGGCGCGCCACAACAGCAACAACAACAACAACATCAACACTAACGAGAGCAACAACAACAACAACAACAATTGGCACACCTTTTTTGGCACATTTGAATTTGAGTTAGGGACCTGTGATCGGTTCGGTTCAGTTCGTTTTGGTTCGTTTCGGTTTGGGCAATTAAAGAGTGAAGGACTTATGTCCTGCGTGCTTAGCTTCTAATTGCCTGGCAGCGGGTGGGCAGCTCAGCAGCAGTGCAGCAGCAGCATTGGCTGGCTGCACAGTTCTCGCTCGCCACATGTGGCATCTGCTTGTGGCGTGTTGGGACACTTGCAACGAAACAGATTGCAACATGCCACATGCCACAAACACAGCTACAAATCATATTCTTTATGGGCCCAGGGCGCGTCTTGAGCGCGTCTTAGACTTAGGATTTAGACTTAGACATAGACTTAGAAACTAGGCGCTGACATGCAATCAAAAGCTAAAGCTAAACCTAAAGCCAATTTATATGGCGGCTATAAGTTATTAACGGCTCGATTAATTACAATTTTGCTTGTTTATAGCACTTGGCGGCTACGCGGCCAGCCAATTGTTATAAATCAATGGCAATGTCAGGCTAAAACAACTAACAATCTGACATGGTATAAGTGCCGACAGCCGTATACTCTGTTTTCTGTCAAAGTACTCTACAAATGATATTTTGTGAAACTGCAATAGTTATAGAGGTAAGGTTTCGACTTTTGGTTAGTTAATGTGAAAGTGATTTTCTTTTAAATGTTCCCATTTTCACTTTTGGCAAGATTTTGCGGTTTGCATTCACTAGATAGAATTCAATTTATTAGATTCAAAGCAATACAAACATTCAGACTAAGTTTAGTGTCTATTATATCAAAAAGCTAAGCAATTCACAAGCCCAACATACTCTTTTTTTCTTAAGAACAGAGTATAGCAAAAATATATATTGTCCAATAGTCGGAAAGTCGAAAAGTTGTAGATGGCTGGGTTGACAATTTCCGCGCGTAGCAGGCAAAATATGTTTTTTTTTTGTTTACGGCAATCGAATTTATGTTTCAAGCTATAAATTTGTAGACCATGCACAACACACACACACACTTACACACACTTACATACACACGCACACACCCACCTGGACAGACCGCATGTTTATGGCCCAAGCGGCAGCAAATAATGAAAATGTTTTCCATTTCGATTGCCAATTTCCGCAATTTGTTGTTGTTGTTGTTGTTGCCACTGCCACAGCAGAGCCTCGTTGCGGCTGTCACAAATTATTGAAATCGACTGCTCAAATATGTCGCCAGTTGCAGAGTTGCACAGTTGCTAGTTGTGTGACTTCCCGATGCACTTAGTTATATTTGTACCTTTACCTTTTGAAAAGCAACAACAAATGCCGCAAAATGTTGCAGCTTTTAGCGTTGCAACGCGTTGTGCTCCTTGTTTGTGCTCATTTTGTGGCACAAACACAGCTCAATGCCTAAAGTTGCAAGTGCATTAAATACAAGAGCTTCTGCTTTAAAAGGAGCTCAAATTAATGAATCAGTTCATTTGGAATCTAAAGGGCAATACGAATGACAGTTATCGATAATAATCGATTGAACTTAATGATCGATATTTGATATTTAAAAGTCTGTTTTGATTTTCACTTTTGGTTATAGTTTGTTAGCTCAACTTGAATAATGCATTTTGAAAGAAAAACCAGCTAAATTTGGAATTTTAGTTTTCGTTTAATGTTCACATGCTCACTTATTTTGCGGTTTGAATTCACTTGGTTTTGTGATAGATGTGAACTCGTTTGTGATTGAGGCTGCTTGCAATTCAATGGCTCAACTTTAACAAGAATTTTGAAACCATTCGGTTTCTCTTGAATTTAGTTTCCCTTTAATGTAACATTTGTCACTTATTTTGCGGTTTGAATTCACTTGCTCTTTTTTATAGAACTAAATTCGGTTGTCATTGAGGCTGGATTCAATTCATGAATTTCAAATCAATGCGAAATTTCGCAGAATTTGAATTTCACTTAAATGACACTTTTTTGCGATTTGAATTCACTTGCCTTTGGCAGAGTATCTTTGACTGAATTAGTCAACTGATTTAATGAACTTGAACAGCGCAAACAAGTTCACATTTCCTTCAATCAAAGTTATGCTGAATAATTCAAAACAACATCTTTTCATATCATTTGCCAAACTAAGATCTTGCGGCTTTATTAATAGACCTGAGCTGCGTGCAACATGTGTAGCACATAGAAAAGTCGGCTGGGTTTTGAGGTAAAGTGGCATTGGCAGTGGCATCAATAGCTGGCTAAAGGCTACAACTAAAACTGCAACTTCAACTTCAACTTAAACAGAAACTAAAGCCGCAACGAAAAGCAACAAAAATGCATTGTAGCAAATGGCCAACAGGCTTGTGAAATTTCTTGCTACTCTGTTGTAGTTGTTGCTTGTTGTTGTTGCTTGTTGTTGTTGTTGCTGTTTGTCTGTTGTTAAATTGAACAATGCCACTCAAAAAGTTAAAGTTCTGTGGGTCAGTAGAATTTTCTCAGGCCGCAATCCACCGCCAACTGTTGTCGACTGTCCAGCATCAACATCAACATCGACATCGACAACACATCTTGAAAGAATACTTGGTACGCATGCGCAACTTGCACAGAGAGAAAGATACACAGCAACAACTACAACTACAACAATCCAAGTACTGTGGATACCAGGTAACAGGTACCGAATACCCATGCATGTGGGCTACTAATGAAACCATAAAAATCAACCGCAAACGCAGACGCAGAAGTGGACAACACTCTGCAGATGAGAACTGAAAACTGAAAACTCAGAGGTCCACTTGGGTTACAAACGGGCCTAAGTTGAAGTATTCTTCGATACCCTGCATTTCAGCAACAATTGTAAAATGGGTATAATATTGAATCAAATGTAATAGGTATATTTGAACACATAAAGATGATAGTTACAAGATTTTCCAATATATAGCGGAACCTTGCATCATTAGTTCATTTATCATCTATGCCATTTCTCTAAGAGCTTTTTTCAATATTTTGCAAAGTAAAGTCTACTTTTTTTTAGGTGTTATGTGTTTCATTATGTGAATTATAATTGTTAAGTTTGGGTTACTTTTAAAACTGAACACGGGGTATCTCAAAGTCAAACAGCCTCATTTCTACCCACTTTATGTTGTTAACGTGTTGCTCTTTTTTTTTGCTGCTTCGTTTTAGTGCTCTTTTTCGGACAGAATTATGCTGCTTGAGAATGTATGATTGTGTGTGTTTGTTTGTGTGTTTGTGTTGTAGGTAATTTCAGTTTTCAGCATTCAGTTTTGACCGGGGCAGAGCCTTAATGTTGACCACAAAATAACTTATACGACTCGACTCGACTCAACTCGCAGCAGCAGACGCAGAACTTGCATGCAAATAATTACACAGAGGAAGCCCACAACAAGCAACAATGCGTTGTATATGCCAGTCAAGCAGTCAATCCGTCAATCAGTCAGTCAGTCAATCCGTCAATCAGTCAATTCGTCAGTCAGTTGAGTAGAACAACAATGGAAATGAAGCATGCGTTGTTCGGTTTCAACATTTCCTGCGTATGCCACACACACACACACACACACTTTACACACACACACACTCATTAAGTGAAATCTGTCAAAATAATCCAACTGCGACTGCGCCTTCAACTTCCACTTCATCTCCATCTCCATCTCCATTTTCAACTTCCACCAACTTCAAGCTCCAAACCTAAGCTCCAACCTCATCTCCTCTGTTGACATGGGTAATTATGCTTAATTACGCCATGAGAACGTCAACTGAACGTTGACAGCGAAAAATGTGCGACCCAACACAACAACAACAACAACAACAGCAACTACAACATCAACAACAACAACACAATATTAAAATACTATATGAACACTATGCATAAATACTTTTACACTGATAAAAAACCAGAACGTTATATTTAAAATCAAAATTGTATCTCAGCATGAATAAATTTTGCTCTATTTCTGAAAATAAACAGTTTTAATGCTGCCTGTATATTATATTTCCTACATTGATTAAATCAAATTTTGCTGTTCTAAGTTACGCTAAATAAAAGATTGAACGAGTTAGTTCAAAAGATGTTTGAGTTCGAATAAAACACTTCACTTTGATATTTAACAAGTAAGAATACTCTAGTCGAGTGTGCCCGACTACGAGACTCCCTGCTCCCAACTTGCAGTTCAAGCAGTTCAGCGGCAGCACAAGCAAGCAGCGCACTTAACCTGTAAAGTGCCTGTCAAACTGTTGTTTCTGTCTGCTGAGACGGAGGTGATAACTTTGGTGTTATTTATCCGATCGTGATGAAATTTTGATTAATCATATAAGTGTACCAAAAATCAAATCTTTATCTTTCAAATTGTGGCTGTGGGAGTCTTTTGCGATTTGCGGGGTGCGGGGGGTGCATCCGAAATTTGAAATAAACTTGATCTGCGTATGGTATACAGGAACCTGCATGCCAAGTTTGGTGTCTCTAGCTCTGATAGTCTCTGAGATCTGTGTGTTCATACAGACAGACAGACGGACAGACAGACGGACATGGCTAGCTCCTCTCGGCTGTTGATCCTGATCAAGAATATGTATAGTGCATATAGTCGGAAATGCCTACTTCTGCCTGTTACACACATTTGCAGTACTTTATAACTCCCTCTTTCCCATTTGTAATGGGAACAGGGAGTAAAAACAATTGTTAAAGTTAATATTCTTATCATATGTGGAAAAGAATTAGTCAATTTATTCATTAGATTCAAGTCAAATAACATTTATAATATTAAATTGAAAAACTGTCTGTAAAACATAAGCGAAAACGTGTAAGAAAACGTAGCTGTTCTCGATGCAGCAATGCGTGCTAAATGACAACTAAATAGACTTTTGACTATGAAATCTCAGTTTCGAAAAAGAGAAAACGAAACCATTCCGATCGGAAGTCAGAACCGTAATTCGTGAATCGTTCGGAACTCATTCTATTTTACTTTTTCAAAACGTACTGAATTCGGAACAGGCTTGAATGTTAATAAAAAGTTGTCGCCGTTCACTTTTAGCCAGTTGTTCCTATTTCCTTAAATGTTCATGTTCAACAAGATTGGAAATCGGATGATGTATTCAAATGTTAACTGTAATGTTTGATTATTTGTTGTTTGAACACTTTAGTTTTAAAAGTTTTTATTTAAAGTATTTGAACATAATAAAAACAAGCAAAGTGTTACAGAGTTATTTTGCATATGAAAAAGTATCTAAAGATAGACGTTTGTTTAAATGGAAACATATGTTTAATTGGGTTTTTTGAACAGTGTACAATTTGTAATACATATGTACTTATAGCCAGGCTATAAAATGAGGCTAATATGCGTATTTATGACTTTGTAACTTGACTTTCACACAGTGAACGAAACGAAGAAAAAACGTGTCATAATTTTCACTTTTTAGCTGCTTTTGTTGTTGTTGTTGTTGTTGTTGTCACAGTTCTCGCTTAACTTTTGCTTTCTGCCTGACATAATTTTATTTATTTTTTGGTACATTTTTTTATTTATTTTCATTTTTTTGGGAGCAACACGCAACCAATAAGCACAGCAACAACAATAACAGCAACAATTTATTACGTTTTGTGTTTGGGGACTGCAGACAAAATTTGCATGCAAGAAAAGAAAAATGAAAAAAAAAGTATCTGCAACCCGTGTGTGTAGCATTTGTATCTGTATCTGTATCTCAATCTGTGTGTGCCGCGTGGGCGTGTCTGCCATTCAGGCGAACAATTCTTTTTTTGTTGTATTTTTTTTTTTGTCATTTTTCTTTTTCTTTTGTCTGCATTTGTCGCCTGTGCAATTATCATTTTGAAAGAAATCGTTTTTCGCATTCTCAATTCGCAGATTGTCAGCTGCGTTGTCTCGAATCATTTTCAGACTTTATTCAATTGAACTAACCTTTGTGCTGAAAGAATGAACTATGTTCTTGTCTATCTTTCAATTGAGTCGTAGTCGATTTGAAAATGCAAAAACTACATCAATATATCCTTATTTTTCGATTTTAATGAAAAACATTGTTCTGCCTTCAAATGATATTGTTTTCGTTTGTTGTTTTTTTTTTTAAGTATTTTTCTTTTGAGCAATGAATAATTGAATGATTCTGGAACTGAAATCAATTGAACTAGAAAATACAACTCTTATGTTAAAAGTCAGTTCAAAGTCCCCAAAGACCCAATGCACTCTATCCTGCTGCTCATCCTGTCGTCAGTGCTTGGTCCTTGCCACCCTGCCCCTTTGCACCCGCTGCTTGGCTGCCTTTGCCACATCAATGGATAATTTACAAGTCACGTGTGTATGAAATTGAAACAAAATGCGCATAAATTTTTTTTCGAGGCACATTCAGCACAGACATGTCTTTAAGTGTGTGTGTGTGTGTGTGTGTGTGTGTATCTGACTGAGGGGCTTGTCTTGCCAGCAGCATTTAATATTAATGAGTTATAGCACATAGCCTATATGTTTGACGATGCGTCTGTTGCAGTTGTTGCTGTTGCTGTGGTTGCTGTGGCAGTTGTTGCTGTCGTGTCTTGTGGCCTGTCTAGTTCTCGGTCCTTGCCAAGTTGCCCGTGTTGAGAGTTGCATTTAGTTGGGGGCTCTTAAAATGCGCGACGATGACTGCACTACATGTTCAAGTGGGCAACAACAACAGCAACAACGGCAACAGTTGCTGCCGTGTGTTGTTGCTGCTGCTGGCCTCGCTTTGCTGACTGACTGACGCGACAGGCGGGCGGACAGACGACTTGCAACAGACGGACGAACACGGACTGCCATTAAAGGATGTGTCTTGACTGTTGTTGTTGTTGCTGTTGTTGCTGTTGTTGCTGTTGTTGCTGCTGTCTTGGCAATGCCCATGTGAGGCTAAGTTGCTGCAGGGCCTCCTTCGCTCGTTTCGATTTCTATTTTGCTGTTTATTAATTCAGACACATACAAACATACATATTTCTGTGTATACATTGCCAGCTATTCAGCATCCACACCCTGCTTACCCCCCTACAACATTCCCCCCTGCAACCGCACGCATTTTAAACTAAGCCATTTCCGTGACATACTTTGGCCTTACAACTTTTACTTGTCGGTTTTGTAAACTTTGCTGCTGCTGTTGCTGCTGCTGCTGCCCGCGGCTACGGATGACATTAACCCAAGTTCAGTCCTACGTCTAGATCTAGATCCATATCCAAGTCCAAGCCAAAGTCAATGTCTCAGTCCAGTTCCAAGTCCAAGTGGAGCCATTAATAAAGCAATTGCCAATCTCGAAGCGAGCGAGCGAAATTGAGCAGACAAATCTATAAACCAATTAGAACAGATCGCTGTGAGCCGCAGGGCGGCTAATGTCAGACATTAAAATGAAAAACCTGCGTTCATAAATAATATCTATATATGTATATCACGGCCGATATTAGCGAGGGCTGCCACATAAGTTATGGACGCAAGAGAAATAAAGTAACTAATTTCATTGTACTATGAAAGGCCTTGCAACTGGTTTTATGAAATGTATAAGGCAATGAAAACTTATATATTCTCAATCAGCATCTAAAGTTGAGTTGATAAAAAACTCTCAGTTTTTAAGCTCTCTTGATAAAAATTGACATAGATGCGTCTTTTTGCTGTGGGTACAGCATATTTCCGACCAGACCGGATGAATATCTTCGACCAGATCAAATTAGCTGTTCTTTTGTTGATTTATTATAATTTTGAGTTAATTAAAAGTATGAAAACATAAAGATGATCATTGAATTAATGATGTATGTAGTCGTATGTACATATATGGTCTTCAAAGTCGTCAAAGCAACTCTCGCTATAAAAAAAAAATGTTAAGGAAACTTGAAATCTTTTGGTATTTCTCCCACTGACACGATGACAACTTCAAGTTGCAGATATGTCAGTGAGTATGCCAAAGTCGAAATGGAAACCAACGTTGTTGTTGTTGTTGTTGTTGGTGCATGTTGCAGGTTTGTCAGGCTAGTGCAATTGCAACTTCAACGTGCAACGTGCAACTGCAGCAAAAGCAAAAGCATTGCTAAGGCAGTTTGTCAGAGGCTGTCTGGCGATAAGCAGCCGCAGAGGCAATGTAATTGACACAATTTGAATTTATATCTGAATGCGACAGAAATGTTGGCCAGGTGAAGTGACTAAGCCTGCCTGCCTCTCTGCCACTGCCACTGCCACTGCCACACAAAGCCACATAAAGCCGCACAAATCCTGCCGCCAAGCTTTGTCCTTGGATGTCGCGGCGCATTAATCATTCATCCCAAAGCCAATTGTGCTCTTGGGTGTGGCATCAACTGTGTTTTTCTTTTTCTTTTTAAATATTTTTGGGCCATTTGCTGCATACATTTGCATACATGCCACCAATGCCACACATGCCAGATGCCGCACATTTGGCTTTGCCTGATTAGCCACGTAATTTCTATATATTAATTAGCGGCGTGGGAGAACAAACATTTTGGCATATGTTTAACTAAATAAAACATAAATTGAAATTGCCACAGACAGACACATTCGAGATTGATACACACAGATACTTCAGATACTCAGTTCCTCAGTCAGCCACCTTTCACTCGGGCTAAGCTATAAATTTCATGGATGAGATGCCAAAACAATGCGGATGTAAATGAGCGCGAGGAGAGGCGTTCGCAAATGCTTTTTTTTTTTTGCTTCGGTTTGGTTTGCTTCGACTGAGACTGAGGCTGGGGCGATGGCAAAGGGCAGTGTGTCAGTGGTTTTTGTGGCTGCCACAGCTACAGATACATCCAAAGCCAAGACCAAAACCAAAACCAAAATAAAAATAAAAACCACAGCGTCTGCGTTGGGCATCAACCAGCCGAGTTGCAGATATTAGAGCTGCATAGCCTTCGATAGTTGCGATAGTTATAGCTTTAACTATGGATTTGCACAATAATATGTAGACAGAAAGTCTCGATAACAAGGATTAAGTGTCACAATTAAGAGTTATCTTTTGTATCGATAAATATCGTTAACAACATTATCATTTCAAATTAGGTTATCTTTTGTGATTATGAACTATCGATAGTATCGATAAGTATTGCAAGTATCAAATTCAATTCAAACTAGGCTATCTTTATTGGTACTATCTTTGGGCTATCAAAACTTTGGAAATTTTAAAGCAATCTGAAAAACACGAAAACCTATTTCATTATCAAAGCTTGTTTCGATAGTATCGATAGTAGCCCTAGAAAATGTGTCACCGATAGTATTAAAGAAACATTCAAGAAACATTGACAGACGAACTGTATCAACACTATCGATATTGCCACTTGAAGCATTTGTTAATATCAAAAGTTGAATCGATAGTATCGATAATAAAGAAGCAGTCATCTATACAATCGATATTGACACTTGAAGTTTCGAACATTTGAGACTATCAACAGTTGAGCGTTCAACATGTTTGCTATTATCGATAGTTGGCAATAACAAAAACTCATCGATATTGTCATCGACTGCTTACCAGCTCTAGGAAATATTATCATCCGGAGTCAAACATCAATAGGTTTGAAACTTGTGGCTGCAATTGTGGTATTGGCTAAGCAAGCGTGAAACATTAGTGCGGCCAGTTAATTTGTAACAATTGAATTGTAACGGCCAAGAGGCGGCAAAGATAGCAGAGATGTTGCTGCTGATGTTGGCCCAAACGCTGACTCAACTTGTTGCTGTTGTTGGTCTTTTGGTCTATGGTCATATGAGACTATCAGCCTAGGAGACAGAGCGGTAAAAGGCAGCGCAGTCGGACGCAGAATAGAAAGGTGTTAAATTGGCAAAAAGAAAAAAAGCGAAGCGAGGCAAGCGCGTGGAGTGGGCGTGCAACATATTTAGGGGCGTGCCGCTCAACAAAAAATAAAATATAAAAAAAAAAGTCTAAAACAAAACGTTACAAAAAGGTCATTAACTTTGTTCATGTTCTGTGCGAGTTGGCCAAAAGCTCAAAAACCAAATCCAAAATCCAAAATCAAAGCGAGCTGCTTTTTTATTTATTTGGGTTGGGTCTGAAGAGCAGCTGTCTATGATTATGATTATTATTTTGATTTTGATTTTAATTTTTATGCTGCAGCAACTGTCCATCAAAATTGCGCAGTGAAAGTGTCAAATTTCTGACAGCCAACTGTCACATGGTCCAAACAATTGGTCCGGCCACAATGGGTTAAGTGCTGACCGAAAGTGTTGGCGGTTACTTTCCATCATTTCGAGTGCACAAATTCTATTCATTATTTATTTTTATATAAATATTATGATAAATATAAACGATTCAAGTGCTTTATAGCTTCGGGCAGTTAAATCTTGGAAATACTGCAGAGTTTAATATTATGTTTATACTCTGTATTCCTAAAATGGGCAGTTCAGAGAGTATTCTAACTTTTAAACAACTTTTTAAGCTAAGTTTTTAAGTTTTGAACTGAATATCTTCAGGCCTATTCCGCATTCAGTACGTTTTTGAAAAGTAAAAACGAATGAATTCCGAACGATTCACGAATTACGGTTCTGACTTCCGATCGGAATGGTTTCGTTTTCTCTTTTTCGAAACTGAGTTCTCATAGTAAAAAGTCTATTTAGTTGTCATTTAGCACGCATTGCTGCATCGAGAACAGCTACGTTTTCTTACACGTTTTCGCTTCTGTTTTAGAGACAGTTTTTCAATTTAATATTATAAATGTTATTTGACTTGAATCTAATGAATAAATTGACTAATTCTTTTCCAAATATGATAAGAATATTAACTTTAACAATTGTTTTTACTTCCTGTTCCAATTAAAAATGGGAAAAAGGGAGTTATAAAGTACTGCAAATGTGTGTAACAGGCAGAAGTAGGCATTTCCGACTATATGCACTATACATATTCTTGATCAGGATCAACAGCCGAGAGGAGCTAGCCATGTCCGTCTGTCTGTCCGTCTGTCTGTCTGTATGAACGCACACATCTCATAGACTATAAGAGCTAGAGACACCAAACTTGGCATGCAGGTTCCTGTATACCATACGCAGATCAAGTTTATTCATTTTTTTTTAATTTTTGGTACACATGTATGTTTAATCAATGTCTTTCGGATGTGTAAATTTCAACACGATCGGATAAATAGCCCCAAAGTTATGGAAGAACTTATTTCCTCTGTCTCAGCAGGCAGAAACAACAGTTTGACAGGCACTGCACAAGTTAAGTGCGCTGCTTGCTTGTGTTGCCGCTGAACTGCTTGAAATGCGAGTTGGGAGCTGCGAGTCTCGTAGTCGGGCACACTCGACGAAATAATTGCTTCCTTCCAATTACTTTTCATTCCGCAGTCAAGAAAGTAAAACTTTTTAAAACGCAAACGTTTGACGTTTTGAGCACTTGAATGGAATGAATTCATATTCCGAAACAGGCCTGATTACTTAGTATAAGTGATATGTAAAACATTCGTTAAAAACTTATTCAAGAGCAATTGATTTGATGATTCGATGTGCATATTTTATTTCCATTAGGCAAATTGCCAAATTCCTTTCATTTTTTTGTTGTTTATTGACACGCCTTGCAATGCATTTATCTTTTATATATGTGTATGTGTGTGTTTGAGTGTGTGTGTGTGTGTTTGGTATTATTTCAATTTGGGATATTTTGTGTTATTTATGCGCATTTTTAAGCTTGTTATTTTTTAATCTCGCGCCCTTTTTATGTTGTTGCCCCATGTTGCACCCCCCGCAATTCGGTACGCAATTATATTGAGATTGCGTTTGGGGCTGGGCCTGGGCGTGTACATGTGTGTGTGTGTGTGTCCCTTACACACACACACTCTTGTTGTGTTGTTTTTTTAATGAATATCTTTTCAACACGTTGCAGGCTTTAAATTGTTATTCAGAGCTACATATTAATCAACGCTCGTTCAAACAGTTTCGACCCAGTTAACAAATAATATTATGACAGCCTTTTTTTTCTGTTATTATACTTTGTTTCCGCTTTTTTTTGGCGCCTGCTTTTGTATTGTTACAATTGTTGCTGTTTTGAGGCGCCACGCGGAAACCTAATTAAAATTTAATATTTAATATGCCGCACGCTGTGTGTGGCCTTTTGCCCCCCAACTAACTATTAGTTATTAGTTAGCCAGGCCTAAATTGAGCTCGGAATTAAGCAAGTTCATTTTCATTGATTAATGACCCTCAGTCGATTACTTATTTGGGTCAGTTGACTCGCTTTGAACTTTGTTTGCTGTCAATTTGAATTTGTTTATAAAAGTGGCACTAGGAAGATAAAACTAGGTCAAAATTTTAATGCACTTGCGATGATCTTAGTTTAAAACAAGTAAGAATGCTCTAGTCGAGTGTGCCCGACTACGAGACTCCCTGCTCCCAACTTGCATTTCAAGCAGTTCAACGGCAACACAAGCAAGCAGTGCACTTAACTTGTGCAGTGCCTGTCAAACTGTTGTTTCTGTCTGCTGAGACGGGGGTAATAGCTTCTTCCATAACTTTGGTGCTATTTATCCGATCGTGATGAAATTTACACAGCTGATCAACATTGATATAAAATATATGTGTACCAAAAAACAAAGCTGTATCTTTAAAATTGTGGCTGTGGGAGTCTTTTGCGATTTGCGGGGGTTCGGGGGGGTGCATCCGAGATTTGATTAACTTGATCTGCGTATGGTATACAGGAACCTGCATGCCAAGTTTGGTGTCTCTAGCTCTTATAGTCTCTGAGATCTGTGTGTTCATACAGACAGACAGTCGGACAGACAGACGGACATGGCTAGCTGATCAAGAATATATATACTTTATATAGTCGGAAATGCCTCTTTCTGCCTGTTACACACATTTGCAGTACTTTAGAACTCCCTTTTTCCCATTTTTAATGGGAACAGGTTGTAAAAAGGGTCTTAATAGAAGGCAGCTTAAAGATATTTTAACAGATTTTGAATGAGAATATATATGTAATTAGTTAAGCGTGCATTTTTCATTGTTTGATAATTATTCAAAATAGATTAAGAAATAAGTATGAAAGAACTTTGTAATTGATTGTTCAATTTCATTTACCTTAAATAAAACCAATATGGGAAAGCACATGAACCGAATGCAACATACCTGAAATAGAAAGATAAATTTTATTAAATAGTTGTACAATTAAATATTGTGAAAATTCTATATTCATACGATTTTTAATAAATATGCTTAGCTATCCAGTTTTAAGTTGTATTGGGCTAAACGCATTGTCAACACAACAAACTAAATAATACTCAAGAAAACCCTTAAATTTCAAAAACAAGTAGAACAAATTTTGATATCTTAGAAATAAATTATTAATTTTTCAAGATTCAGTAAGTGAACAAAAACGATTCTCATAAAAACCTTTTCCAAAGTGTTTCACATTTCATGACAAAGTAATAATACTCTTTCTCTAAGAGCATAAGAGGCAACGTTTTATGGAATACCAAGTGACAAGTCTGCCAAAAGCGGATGCCTGGCTGCTCTTTAGCATATAAATCAATGCATTGTAAAAATGTTGCTTAGTAGTGGAGGCGGATGGAGAAGGGGTACTAGGGGGTTTGCTTAGCCTGGAGGGATAACTGGCTTTATAATAAAGACATGCCAGCTCAACGCCCGCGCGATGTCAGCGCTGGATAGCATAGCATAGTATAGTATAGGATAGGATAGGATGGATGGATGGATGGGAAATGTCTGGAAACCAATCAGCTCAAACTAAATCAAAAATCATAAAAGAAAAAGAAAATCAAAAAATCACTGAAAACTGAATTGCACACATGAGCAAACAGGCAAGCTCTTGGCAAACAGGCAAACCTGGCCTAAAGAGAGGCGTAGGATTTGGGCATATTGGATGAACTGCAGCAATAGCAATAGCAACAACAACAACAACAACAACGACGATAGCAACGAGGCTGGAAGTTTTGTATCAACGTTGCCAGGCTGGCTGTCGTTTATAAATAAAATTTGCATAAATTTAATAAACCCTCTCGTTGTCAGTTGGCCACAAAAGGCAGCCTTTTTGGCCATGTGCGCACTTGTTAGTTGCCGTTGAAATGCAGCAGCAGCAACTGTTGCTGTTGCTGTTGCATCGCAGCGAGTCGAGGCTGAGTCTGAGTCTGAAGCTGAGTTTCAGGCTAAGGCAGATTTGTGATTTACCGATTTACCGGTAAAGCGGTTTGTCACAAAAGCGCCGTTGTCTCACCCAAAGACCCATAAATAACCCAGTGGCACTGGCACAAATAATGATGACAATGCGGCATTCCCCATCTCTCTGTGTCCAAGTCCAAGTCCAAGTCCTAGACCTAGAGACATCCCAACCAAGCAAACAGGCAACCATCCTGAACAGCCCCAGGCACGTTCTTCTCAACGTTTTCTCATCGTTCTCATCATTTTGCACGCATAAATCGCATTGACTTTCAGCTGCCGAATCGAATCGTCTTTACTTTAGTCTGTCCACTTGTCCAACTGTCCACTTGTCCAGCTTGTTAGCCACATTCACTGACAATGGGCCAAGCTACGACCATGGCCAAAAATTGTGCTTATGCTGCTTGCAACTGCATAGGGCCAAGCAGTGTCTTAGGCACACATTTTAAAAGGGGGGTATGCATAGAGAGAGCGAAAGAAAGAGACAGAAAGAGTGAGAGAAAGACTGAGAGCTGACCCAACATCAGCAGAATAAAGGCCTTTTCAGACTTCCACTTTCGGTAAAATATTGCGAAATTGAATTCCTCTCAGGTGTTCCCATTATCACTATTGACAAGTATTTGCGATTTGAACTCACTTGCATTTCATCTAGGATTGAAAGAGTATAAAAATGTAGAATTTGAGCTATGTTAGTCTCTGTGCTTATCTGTCGTTTAATTTGCCCTAAGCCCCATTTCCGTGCGCCACTGTGTCAATTTTGTTGTTCCTACTTTGCATAAGTTTTGTGTGCAGCTTTGATTTGAGTGCGAATGCGAATGCGAATACGATTGCGATTGCGAATGCGATTGAGAGTGCAATGCTCTCTAAATCATCTAATGTATAAATATTTGCGCTATGCGAGGCAACTTCCTGGTTAAGGCAAAGTGCGGCCACAAATTAATGTCAAAGTCAAATGAAAATGGCATTTGGCAAGACGCTGCGCCGCGCCGCGCCACGTCGCATTGCTCTAGCTGCCTCCAAGCGCAGTACTCCCCCCACCCCCCACTGCCCGCCCATGCCCAACTTAGAGCTTAGCCAAGTTAGTCCAAGTTAGAGCCAAAGTCGCGCCATAAATATTGCGCTGCGAAAAAATGACAGAAATGCGTTTATTGACCAAATGCGCAGCAGCTCATCGATTACAAGGACAGAGACGTGGACAAAGGGGAGCAGACAGGAAGGCTGCCTTGACCATTGGCGTTTGCGCCTGCGTCGTTGTCGTTGTCAATGTTGTTGTTGTTGTTGCCATTGCCTTTTGGGAAAAGCCGTTGTGGCACAAACACACACTCAACACACAGACACACATGTCGTATACGTAATAATGTTGGCTATCTTTGTAACTATTTGTTGTGTCTGTTTCTCTGTTTTTTATTGGCAGTTGTTGTTATTGTTGCAGTTGCAAGTTTCAAGCGGCAGTTTGCTATGCGGCGCATAAATAAATGAAATGAAATGAAATGAAATATCAAATATATCGCTTGCAATTTATTTATAAAACATTTCCCTGCAATGCAAAATGTCGTCTAAGTGCGGCAAACGTTTCAGTGCTGAGCAAGTTGGCTTTTTTATGGCTAGAATTGGCAGTGCTGAGTTAGTCTAAGCTAGTTTATTAGTTTGTTTTGTTAGTTAGTGCATTAAGAATACAATTCGAACTAAAAAATGTATTACAGGTTTCTGTAGAGTTCCATTTAAGTTAGTTTTAATATTATTATAGCTATTATATTTTGGCTAGGTTTGCAACATTTTATGAAGTAAAGTATTAAGTAAAGAATCAATTAAAATTTCTTAGAGCTCAAATTGGCATTACATTGTTAAACAGCAACTGTTTAGTTAAGTCTTTCAAAAAGCTAAAAATTTCTTCAAATCCTTAAGTTTTTTTTCTAGCCAAATTGCTCAACACTGTGTGTGCAACTTATAGAAAACGTGTGTGCTATGACAATTCTGCTTTGCCTAGCTGGCTGCCTGCCTGTCTGTTAAGCCCTCTTTACTCCCCCCTCTAAGCCCAGGGGTGGCGTGTCTGACTAGCTGCCTGTCTAACTGGCTGCTCTTTAGCGAATATTTTTGGCTGCTCGAGCGCTAAATGTGTGTTAGTTCCGAGCGTTGGCAAAAGTCGTGAGGCTGCCCCCCCTTCTTACCTCCTCTTAACTCCTTCAAGCACATCTCTGTCAGCGCTGTTGATGGCCTGGCAACATGTGACAGGTAACAAGGCAGGCAGCCAGCCCGCTGCCGCGGCCTCTGTCGCTGCCTCTGCCGACTTTAATGCATGATTTATAGTAAAATATTTATTTTACTGTTAAGTATATGCCGCGCGAGACCAGACACGAGTCTTATTCCCATCCCATCTCCAAATCTTCAACGGGGGGTGACTCCCCAACTCCAACTTCAAATTCAACTCCAGCTGCTGCTGGGTGGGTGCCACATACGGTTTGGCACAGGTTGCTGCTACTGTTGCTGCACTTAGAGAAAGTCAAAGTTCGTTTCTAAATTTTATGATTCTATTCTAAAACTCATGACTCTTTTGAGGCCTGTTCTGATTTCGACTTTTGGCAACATTTTGTGGAATTGAAATACCTTTCAATGTTCAAAACTAAAATCAAAATGATTAAACATTTCGCTGAGTGTACTGAGTTTTGCTGCTGCTGCTGCTGTCACAGTTGCTTATTGTTGTGGCCGCAGCAGTTGTTATCAGTGTGTATGCAAAAGGCTAACTGTTATTTAGCCAGCTTGTTAGTTGGCTTAGGTTTGTCGCTTGGCTTTTGGGCTAATGTCACTCATACGACACGTATGCTTGCGCGAAGTAGATAAAATATTTATGTGTCAAATGTGGTTCGTATAAATCAAATGCTATCAGCTGATGACCCCATTCAAAGTAGTGCTATTCCCCAGCAGCAACATCAGCAACAGCAGCAACATCAGTTTTATGGCTTTTCAATAAGCGTGTCAAGCATAAATCAAACCAACACAACACAACAGCAACTACTTATCTCAATCTACACTGTGGGTAGCTGCAAATCTTTCACTCGCACACAAAAATTGAGCCAAGCGCTCTTCACAAAATTATGACAAGCTGCCAGCCAAAAACTCGAGAGAGATTGCGATTGGGAGACTGAGAAACTGGGAGACTGGGAGACTGGGAGACTGAGAAACTGAAAGAGAATGAAAAACGCCAGCCAACAATTTGTGATAAGCATCGCCATCGATTTTGCATTGAGTGAGCCACGTTTAAAAGCTTTTGGCCTGGCTTAAACAAAAGTGTCATAAATCTTGCAGCTCGACACAAAAGAACTTGACACACTGAAATAAATACGCAGCATAGTACAGTACACCCCTATATAAAGGGCCAAGGCATACACACACACACACACACAGACACACATATACACATACATACAAAAGGCGATCCAGCCAACAAGAACAAGCCAGCTAGTCAACTAGTCAGGCAGCTCAACCGAAAGGATACTAATGCACGTAATACGTTCCACTTGAATTGATAACAAAGGAGCCTGCCAATGTGGCAAACGTGGCAATGTGGCAAACGTGGCACTGTGGCAATGTGGCAATGTGACCGGCATTGAGCACACACTCATGTGGGCCAGGGCACTCCTTGGCCCGCAGGCGACCAAAGCCAAACATTCAACCAACAACCGCATCATCATTGCCATCCTCATCCTCATCATCATCGTCATCAGCCCACGCTGAGGCTCTGACCATGGAAACTGAGAACTGAGACTAGGACTGAGCCTGAGGCTAGGCCTGCACAATGCACAAGGTTCGGAGCAGCAGCTAATCCTAGCCAAGGGCGCACATAGCATCTTGACAAAGGGGGTTCCAAGTTGTAGCTTATGGCACAAAGAGACTCAAATATGACCATGAGTATTTTGACATTTAAAATTTCTCAGAAGGACTATAAAGAACAGAACTTTCCTTGAATGTACTCTTATTAGTGCCAAGTGAAGTAAAATAGTGAATTTAAATCGCAAAATCCATGTTGTCAAATGTGAAACTGAAATCCGAAATTGGCTTGTTCGACATTTGAAAGCATTGTAAAGCTAATTGGGCAAAAGAAAGAATTTGAATAAAAATATAATAATATCACTGTAAGCGACAGTCTACGCTAGTGACGAAGCATCAAGGGGAGCGCGAAAGGCGACTTCCAATATAAACAGGAATAATGAAAGTTTTTCCAATGAAAGTTAGATCAGATTGTATCTTTGTATTAAACAAAGCGTTGAGAAATATCTGTTCTGCTACTTTCCACAAAACCCGCTAGTTTAGCGGTAAAACCGCTTAAAGTCGACACCTCCACAGTTTTCTAAGAGCTGTTAAGCTTAACTTGAAAAATTTGATATCAGAAATCTTGGGGCTTTAATATGCACAGTCACTAAAGCTCGTGAGAGGTGTTTCTAAGATTGTATATTGGGAGAGGAGACACAGCTACATCCCCCTTTCCCAGCTCAGCTGCGCCCGTGGTGCTAGCCCAATGCAATGTGCCTTGGCTTCAGATTCAGCTTTGCCTTTAATTTTGCAGTCTATTAGCCTGGCTGAGTCGTAAAGCCGAAAGTCTTTTGTCAACTGCAGGTAAGAAGCGTGAAGAAGAAGGAAGTTGCCCCGCTTTGTGATAAATTTGTATAGATGCTGGCAACGACATGCGATTTCCTGTGCCAGGAATACTGCGATAAAAACAACAACAAGAACAACAACAATAACAGCTGTAAAGCCAACTCAAGTTACGATCTTTAAATACAAAAAATGCCAAAAATGTGTTGGCCTAAAATTAGTTTTGGCCAACGCCTGACAAAAACAAGGCGCGTTTGTCCAAATTCAAATGAAAATGAAAATGAGCACGAAAATGAAAAGAAGATTAATGAAAAACGACAAATTGCGTTCAATGTCGCATTAATTGAGGCAATGAGCGCATGAATAAATGCATAAATTTGATACAACAACAATAACAAGCAACAATAACAAACAGACAACAAACAATGACAAGCCAAAATAAATTCAACTAAACTAAGCATTAAAAGTCGCCAAAAAAACAAAAAACACAAAAAAACAAACAACAAAATCCGAAGGTTGTTTACAAGATTTTTGATTGTGATTTGTGTTTTGTGATTTGTGATTTGCTGATGATCAACTGAAGAATTGCAATATTTAGCTGATTATGATGATTATGACAGCACAGATTTTTCTAGAATTTATCAAACTATATGTTGCATAAGTCTTGCAAATACTGACAGTTATAAACTTGGATTTCATAGCGTATAAAAGAAATATAATTGTGCAGCATTTAATTTGACAAAATAAATAAAATAAATATGATGATGCAACCACCACATACAAAACCACAAGAAATGATGCTACAAAATATGCAAGATATTAATCAAAAGTACAAAAAAAAAAACTTCTTAACTGAAATATTTGGCAATCGTATTTGATGATTCATCCAAAGAGACTGGCAATACCAAGAACTCAAAAAGGGTTAATTGCAAAGCTTTATATTTTACACTTTTATCATTTACCTATCCGACTATCTATTTAAGGTGTCTATATAAACTCTTGCTGGTTTAAATTGATACTACCCGGTTTTAAACACCGATGCCTTTTGTTGGGTTGGAATTTTCAAAATAGCATTCCTAATTTGAATGATTTCAATGAAGTATGTCTTTTAAGTCGCATTTTAACATTTGGAATGATTTTGTATTTAAATTTTATAGATTTCCGAAAATAAATTCAGGCTGATTTATTTTTACTCCCTGTTCCCATTAAAAATATAAACTATATATATTCTTGATCAGGATCAACAGCCGAGACGAACTAGATCTGTCCGTATGAACACACAGATCTCAGAGACTATCAGAGCTAGAGACACCAAACTTGGCATGCAGGTTCCTATATACCGTACGCAGATCAAGTTTATTTCTAATTCTGGATGCACCCCCCCGCACCCCCGCAAATCGCAAAAGACTCCCACAGCCACAATTTTAAAGATAAAGCTTTAATTTTTGGTAAACATGTATGTTTAATCAATGTCTTTCGGATGTGTAAATTTCAACACGATCGGATAAATAGCACCAAAGTTATGGAAGAATCTATTTCCCCCGTCTCAGCAGGCAGCAACAACAGTTTGACAAGCAGTTTACGAGTTAAGTGCACTGCTTGCTTGTGTTGCCGTTGAACTGCTTGAAATGCAAGTTGGGAGCAGGGAGTCTCGTAGTCGGGCACACTCGACTAGAGCATTCTTACTTGTTTTTATAATGCAGTTTATGCGGTTTCAATGAAACTTTATACTGATCTCAGATTGTTAACTTGAGTTCGATTGGGTGAAAACAGTTAAGTTGCATACAAAAGTTTTCCGCTTAGCCGTATTTTCCAAAATGTGGAAATGACGTTGTTTTTGGTTTTGAAGCAAATCGCGCTTAAACTAAGCTTTTGCCCATACAGCTTTGACCCTTTTCCACTCAGTGTGTTGAATTTTTCAGATAAGTTTGAATTTTTATATAGATCATTAATTATAATTGAACAGTTGTATATACATATATCAATATATATTTGTCATTCTTGATTACTCGGTTTCCAGTTTTCCATTTTAAAATTCTTCTTAAATCTTAAATCAAAATAAAACTTGAAACAACTTATTATTTTATAAAAAATTATACATTTTAAGGATTGGCACTCCGTCTTGTCTTCGTTTTTTCAGATCACATAATTTATATAGATAGAAAAAAAAATCGAATATAAAACTTTAAAGCACATTTGAAATGCTAAACCGAAAAAGTATCAAAAATTCTGAAATAAAACAATTAACAATCAAAAGCTTTCATAAATACAAGACTGTGGCAACACATGAAACCCAATGGGTTAAGGTCGTTTTTTTTATGGATGCTATCTACTTTATATAGAGCGATACAGATACAGACACAGCTATAGATACAGATACAGATACGATCTATAGCTATTGCCGCTCCCCAAAATTGTGTTGGGGCTGTGTGTGGCGCGTGTTATGGTCAACAACAGCCACTTGGCTCAATTGGCATTTGGTTAGCGGTGCAACATGAGTTAACGCAGGTAATACACACACACATCGAGACACATACACACACGCACAACCAAACAATGCAAAACACAGTCATTTCAGTCTATTAGCGCATTTATGATCAAATTACGGGAGCGCCATGGCAAATGGTGGCACCACCACATGGCGGCTGCTGCTGCTGCTGCCTGCCACACCCCACCCCTCGGCTGGCTGCCACCCGCCGCTGGCTGCTGCAGGCTGTGGCAGCCACAAAATATGAGCAAACCAGCAGCTAATTGCACCACAAACATTGCTGGTTGGCTTTGGCAGCCCACGGCAGCCTGCGGCTCTCTGCGGCTGCCACTTTTTTTTTTTTTGTAATATGCAACAAATCAACGCTCAAATTGTAACATAAAATATTTACATGCCCCTGCCCCAAAACCCCAAGCCCAATCCCAATCCACAGCCCGCTGCATTTTGTTTATTGCATTTAATTTGCGCATTGTTTGTGCGGCTTTAGGATAATTGCGAGCATCAATTGCAGGCGGCAGGCGGCATGCGGCAGGCGGTGGGCGGGGCAGGTGCTGTTGCTGTTGCTGTTGCAGGAGCAAGCAATGCAGCCAGCAATCGCCCACACACAGTGGCAATCAAATTGCCAGGCGCTGACATGAGTGGGCGGCTAGGATGAGTGGGCGTGTGCGGGTCAGTGCACAACAACAAATTTACAAAATAAAAAGAAATACAAATACGAAATACGAAATAGAAATCAAATGAAAAGCCACAGACATTTGCCTCTGCTTTCATTAAGTTTTAGTGTTCGCTGTGTATAATCAACGTCCAACTGTCTGTGTGTCCGTCTGTCTGTCCGTCCAACTGCCTGTCTGCCTGTCTGTCTGTCTGTCCAGCTGCCTGTCCATCTGTTTGTTTGTTTGCATTTCACGCTTCAGCCTATAGCCCCGTGTGATTAATCTCCCACACGGCAAGCGACTTCAGCGGCTCCACACGCACTGTGGAACAACTGCACAAAATATGTGGCAAAAATCAAAATTAATAAAACTTGTATACATTATCCTTGCAGTAAAAGAATAGCATTTCAAAATTCAAATTCAAACTCAAAACATGACTAAAGCAATAAAGAAAAGTTATATTCGACCGATTGTTATATGGCAGCTTTAAGATATAGACTTCCGAATTTGATGAAATTTTATAAAAATGTTTAGATAACTCAAAATTGGTCAGTTTGGTTAAGTTAAAACAAAATTTTCACCCGATTATTACTATGGAAGCTATATGATATAGTGGTCCTATTCGCCTGACTCCGACATATGTAATATCTGTGCCAAGTTTTGGAAAGATAGATACAATATTTAAAATATATAAAATTCTGAATAACAATTTCAATACTGATTTTAAAGATTTTAGAGCTTTTGTTTGAAATTGTTGTTTTTGTCGCTTTGAAGAATATTGCCACAAGTCCCACTGTGCAACAAAGTTCAGATCAGACAAACAGACAGATAGACAAAAAAGATCAGACAGATATAATGTTTTGGCGTGGAATACACACATAGAACAAATGATTTCCCACTGTTATTGATGATGTGTTGATTAGGTTCTGAAACACAACGCAGCAACAACAACAACAGTGGCAACAAATTGCGGCCATGTGAATATTTCAAGTCGATTGAGTCGAGTCGAGTCGAGTCGAGATGTGAGAATTGAGAATTGAGTCGAGAGTTGAGTTGAGGGCGCTGCGTTTCATTATGAATTTCACTTTGAACTCGTGCCGCACACACGCAGCATGCCCCCTGCTGGGTTTTGGGTTCTGTGTTGCACATGTGCGCCAACAAAAGCAACAACAGCAGCAACAATGATAAAATTGGGTCATGTTTGCCCAAAAGATTTTGTTGCAAATTGCAAGAATCATGCAAAACAGCGTGTGTCTAATGAATTGCCAGCTGTGTGTAAATATGTATGTGCGTGTGTGTGTGTGTGTGTGCGTGTGTTTCTATTAGCTGTTCGCTGCTGCGGTCTTTTGTTTCAAATTGCCAACCAAACTAATGATCAGACAATGTTGCACGTTTACATGTTGCAAATGCCGCAGTTACGCAAAATGCAACCTCAATTTCAATTAGAAGTTCTCAACAGCTGTCTGCCCCCTGCTTGCTTACCCCGTGCCGCCTGCCCCCTGCCCCCTGCCCCTTAGCTACCTGTCAGCTGTCAATTCGCATTTTTATGCCACATAAATTAATCAAGCCACAAATCTGCAGTAGCTGTTGCAACTTTAAAGAGGGCGTGGCAGCATAATGGCGAGCTTTGCGAGGGTTTCTAAAGAAATTTTTGAAATAGAAAGAAATAAAAATTGTTGCCATTTTTATACTCTTTTTTTTATCATGACGGTCTGTCTGTAATAATAATACAGTTCATTATCTGAATACGCATAAAACATAACGCCAAGCAAAGAATGTTCACTCTAGTGACGAAATTTAATGAACAATCTAATGAATATGTAATATACCTTTATTAAAATACTACGATTGAAGCCACAAAAGAAGCTTGAGTGCAGTCTGCTTTTGTTTCCCCTATAATTTATTATATTAATTGGATAATTAGCTACTAACTTTAAGTTCAGGCTAACAACAAGAAGAGTAAACTGTTGTTCGAGCATTGAGCGTTTATCATAAAAATATGTACGTAATTTCATGCGCGAATTCCTCAACAAATTGATGTGTGTTCGTCGAGAGGGCTGTGTGGAATTGGAATTGCACATGCCACGCCCACACTGACTGCTCAGTCAGTCGATCAGTCAGTCAGCCAGTCAGTCGATCATTCAGTCAGTCGAGCAGGTCTGTCATGCAGTCAGTATGAGATAATGGTCTGACCAATTGTCGCAAATTAGTAAGACCAACCCACACATACATACATATACACATGCATACATACGCATGTTAAGCAGGTGGAGAGCAGAGGAAGCAGACCAGTGCACAGGTAAATGGCGAAGTACACACAGAGCAAACACCTAAGGCCAATCACATGCACAACAAACTAACGGTACACTGCTACAGGAGGAGAGCAACAGCAACAACGAAAACAACAGCTATAAAGTTTACTGCTACAATTGGCAAATTGAAATTTTGTGCGCTGGTGGCGGCGGCGGCGGCGGCGGCAGAGCTGCGAAGCTGCTCCAACTTCAACTCCAAACCACAGTCGCAGCCTCAACTCCAACTCCAACTACAACTTCAACTCCCAACTTGAAAGCACAGTTCAGACCACAAGAGCAGCCATGACCAGGTTAGGCCACATCACATCATATCACATCCGAACCGAACAGACCAGACCCGATCAGACCAGACCCAAACAGACCAGACTCCATCAGAGCAGGCCTTGGCATAGCCCAAAGCCAAAGCCAGAGCCAAGTGCGCGCTTGATGCGTTGACTGCCAGATAAGCTCAAGAATTGCCCCCAGCGGCTGATGATGATGACGTGGACGTGACGCACAGTGGATTCCACTCAACCAATTCTGCACTATTAAAACAGAAAAAGAACAAATCTTCAAAATTATATGGGTAATCTATTTGAACACTCTTAACAGTTTGTTCTCCTATGCATGTCGAATTGGGTTATGCTATACGAACAATTTACAAACGCAATCCTGTTCCTAATTCCAATACCGATCAAAACATTCGGAATCGGAATTCTATATCAGAATCCAATTTTTCAATTGAAGTGAATGTAAAGTGTCTGTATAAATAAGCTTTTAAACTAATTTAAATCGAACGATAAGGTTGACTATAACATATAGCTGAAAAGGAACCATCGATCACTTAATCGTTTATATTAGTTATGAGAACTTGTGATTTCATTTATAGATTTGTCATTTTGTAATGTGTGACATGCCAAAAGACGAAATTTTACAATTTCTACAACGATTTAGAGCTTAAACACAAAACTATAGAAAACACAGCTTACAATTTCAGCCCACTGTGCGCAGGTGCTGCAGGCTGCCATTGCAGCCGCAGACGTAGACGTAGACGAAGACGAAGATGCATTTGCGCAGACGCAGTCCCAACATAGACGTTTCAATTTCAAAAACCATTTGGCCAAGCTAGACATTTTAATGAAGCGCTGCCAGCTGACGGGCAGCATTACGATAGAGATTCGACTTAAGAGACTTAAGACTAGATTTTAGAGAGACTCAAAACTTGAGATTGAAGACTCGACGCGTTAACGGTGCTGGGAGCAGACCAGACCAGGCCGAGTCGGGCTAGACGTCCACGCACTAATGCAATAACAGCAACAACAGCAACAACAGCAACAACAACAACAACAGCTCGTCACAGTCATAGAATGATAAGGTCGCAGTCAGTCCGTCCGTCATTCACTCATTCATTCACTTGGCGGCGGCGGCATGCAAAACGAATGACTTAAGCAACGAACTTGCATTCAGCTGCAAGGCAAAGTGTCTATTTCAATGCCAATCTTAACTGTTACGCGGGCCTCAAAACTGTGCACAGTTAACTCTTAACTCGCAGCCATTTGATACCGCGCATTTATGAAAAATAATAATAATATAATTTTGATAAACATTGTGCATGTCGAGCTAAATAAAAATATTTTAAAAATTGTAAGAAATTAAAATAATTACTATTTTCGCAAAACTTCTTTATCAAAAGTTTTTCGATATTGTGTTTTCCTCATTTTAATCGATAAATCGATAATCAAAAGCATTTTTTCTTTTTATATAAAGTTCAAATTAGTAAAATGGCTCTCAAAATCGATTTAAAACGTAAGAATCTATTCCTATCAAACCATTGGGAATCGGATTTAGCATAAGTTCTGAATTCTGAATATCGATGGGAAATTTGCTTTAAAAAAGATTCTGTTTCTGAGAAAATAGACAGAGGTCTT
This sequence comes from Hirtodrosophila cameraria, assembly GCA_949708635.1. Taxonomy (NCBI): domain Eukaryota; kingdom Metazoa; phylum Arthropoda; class Insecta; order Diptera; family Drosophilidae; genus Hirtodrosophila; species Hirtodrosophila cameraria. The sequence continues at coordinate 976,052 of OX453089.1, forward strand.
CAAACTCAACTTTAAAGTCGACAAACGACTGAATTTGCATTCAAAAAGTTTTACAACAAGAAAAAACGTTGCAGTCGGATGCACCCGACTGCGATATACTCTTTTTTAGCCTCTTAGCGGAGTCAGAAGGCGTGGCAATTGTATTTTTGCTCAAATCTTTCAAGTTTTTTTTTGTCAGATCAATCAAGGATGTGATAAGTATCACTTGTGCTAAATTTGGTTACTCTAGCTATAAAACTGTGGAAGATATAGGTTTTTGCGGTTTGTGGGGGAAGGGGTGGGGGTAGGGGGGAGATCTTGACACTTGGTCTGCCTATGGTATATACCAACATGTATACCAAGTTGGGTTGCTCTAGCTTCAAAACTGTGGAAAAAACCTGCGTTCATTCGGACGGACAGACGGACGGACGGACATTTCACAAACCCAATATACTCTTTTGATTGATTTTAGTTATCATTAAAGTTTTATGATTTTCATCATAGTTAAGTTTGATTCAGAACGATTTGATTCAGAATTCAGAATGTTTCTCATATTGTCTAAGTGTCTAAATTCATAACAATGAACTATGTAATTTGTATAATTTGATAGCTCACAATTGTTGTTTCATGTGTTCATTTTCAGTTCTCGTCTTTGTTGTTGTCACTTTCAACTTTCGCTTTGACTTTTGCTCTCATTTCTTATTTCTAATTTTGGGAGGAGATCACGCCCACGAACAAATTCGTGTGTTCTGCTTCGTGTGCTACAAACTTGACCCTATTTATATCAAAAAGAAGTGCGGCTTTAAAATAACTTTACTCTGTGCCTCATATTGTAATTAAAATGAAATGTTAGCACTGAAAGGCCTTCACTCCAAACTTATATGCCCCACGTACTTGATTGCCATAATAAAGCTGAAGAGTCTCTTAGCTGCTTAGGCGTTAATTTTGGGTTCTACTTTAGCAAATTACAAGTTCCAAAATTGTGAGTGCTATGTATTGTAAATTGTGAATTGTGAGTGCACTTTCTCTATTCGTTTTTAATATGTTGAAAAGTGAGTTGCGTTATTATTGTTACAACTTCTACTTGTGGGCGTATACTTAATTGCTATTTAAAGATTTATGCCAAAATCAATTGATGCTTACCTTTTAATGGCCGCTATTTGTTGACTCTTTCTTTGGATTCTTTTGAACTTCAATCACAGTACACTGCAAATTAAATAAGAGAGAAATTCAAATTAGTTTATGAAAATACTTCAAATTGGCTTTGGGCAAATGTATTAAACAGATTTTTATAACTTTTACATAATTTACTAAAGGCGTGTATCTTAGATCGTCTCAAGTTGAGAATATTCACAAGTTGCCTGTTAAACTGGCAACTTAAGTTCTGAATTGTTATTTTGGCCAAGTTAGCTTATTGGCAGTAACAGTAAATGCTGAATGCTGACAAATTGGCTGCAATTGTGTATTGAAACGTATCAAAAAGTGAAAACGCAGCCCACTTTTGCTTTCCTTCAACTTCAATTGAAACTTTCAATTGGTGACTTCATTTCTTTGGCAACAAAAGTGCTGCAATAAAAGCTAATGAAATCGAACGGCAACAGCAACAACAACAACAACGCTGCTATTGTTAGTCCGAGTGTCCACCAAAATGACAACAACAACAACACTGAAAAGCACAACAACAACAAACACAAATACAACTGTTTAAAGATAGCAAAACAAGCTTGTCTAAGAAATTATCAAGTGCAGTGTGCTTTGGACACTTTTACTTTTATTGTTGTTGTTGTTGTTGTTGCTGTTATTGTTGTTGCTTTTAACATTGTTGCCATTGGGCATTTGTGCTTATTGTGCTGTTGTTGTTGTTGTTGTTGTTGTTGTTGTTGTTGTTGTTGTTGTTGTTGTTGTTGTTGTTGTTGTTGTGGGCAACGCTAACGAACATTTTATGGGCCCTGAAATTTTCACCAAGCAACATTTTTCTTTTAGCAGCAGCTAATGAGTAAAATGCTTTTGGCGCTACAACAAACATAACAACAACAACAACAACAGCAACAACAACAGAGACCCTCAAATTACAATACAATTTATGTTAAACGCTTTAGCTTCGATTTGTTTGGGAAAATAGTGTTGCATCTTTGTGGCATCTGATGAGAAAATAACACTGGCATTAACACCAATACAAACAACAACAACTTTAAGCATTATATAAGCAGATTAAGCAGACGCCGCAATGTCATTCAGAAAAAGAAAGAAAAAAAAAAGGCAAACATATTATATGCACTTTGTTTTTTAGCCAATTAATCAAATGCAAACACAATAAACATGCAAAAATAAAAAGCAACTTTTATAGTTGATTGTCGAACTTTTTAACACTCTGCTTAGATTGCCTCTAAGGCAGATAATATGATATAATAACCAAATCTAATCAAAAAGAAAAAAAGTTAATTCTTTCACATTTTATCACAATATTTAAAATAGTAAAACGATTAAGGTATTTAATCAGCTTGTATCAAGCATAAACAAACTTTTATTTGGTAAGTTTTGATCAAGAATGTAATAGTTTTTCATATAAAAACAATATATATTACAACTATCATTGTAGAGAGTAGTCCACGCTAGTGACGAAGCTTTACTAAGCATTACAATAGACGACTAGCAACACACACATAAATATTGAAACATTTGCTATGACAGTTCGTTCAGGTCGAATTGACAAAAGATATTTTGTGAGTGGAATATGCATCGTCACTAGACTTGTACCTTATGTAGAGGTGTTTTTGTTTATCAAAAATTCAACAATACCGAAATTCAACAATATTTTTTTTTTAAATGTTACAATATATTCATATAAAAACAATATATTTTACAACTATCATTGTAGAGAGTAGTCCACGCTAGTGACGAAGCTTTACTAAGCATTACAATAGAGGACTAGCAATACACACAAAAAGAATGAAAGATTTTCTATGACAGTTCGTTTAGGTCAAATTGACAAAAGATATTTTGTGTCTTGAATATTCATCGTCACTAGACTTTTACCTTAGATGTAGAGGTGTTTTTGTTTATCAAAAATTCAACAATACCGAAATTTAACAAATTTTTTTTTTAAATGTTACAAAAAAGTTAATTGATCAAGAACACATATGCAACACATTTGCTGATATTATCATAATACCCTACACGGCCAAGGGTATGTAATCAGTAAAAGCACCCTGTAGGAAAATTAAAGTTTTCTCACTGAGAACAAAGCATAAATTGCAGGCCTTAGTTGCTTTTTGGCTTACAATTGTTGCTCACTGTAGCATGGCAAAGGCCTGACTTGTGGGCGGGTCTTAAACAATCAATGTGTTGATGAAGAGAGTGAAGGGGGCACACGAGTGTGGCAGAAAGGGGGAAAAGGGGGGAGTTTGAGTCTGAGCAGCACCATGCAAACGTTAAATTATCGCTGTTGATCTTATGCACAGGCCACAAGCTTTCAACTTGTGTTGTATTTGAGTTTGTGCAACGCGGCTGCTACTCGTATTAAGTGCAGTCTAAGCAAACACGCCAACACAAACAACAACAACAATAGTAATATCAACAACAACAACGACAGGCTAAACGACAGCAGCCAGCAACGTATCAATTAGCAGCAGACACAATTCACAATCCACAAGCCTTAGATGGCTACAGCTGCTGAATTATCGTTTATGCAATCGATAGTATCGATTCTGTGCTGAATATCGATACCAGCAATCTGAGAACTAACATTACTATCGATGATGGCACCGATTGTTAAAAAAAAAAACTATCCTTAATTTTGCAGCAATATTAAGCAGGCCTGTTCAAATTCAAGTCAAAAGTAAAGAAAAACAAAACATTTGTCGAAATTAGACATTTGTTTCTAAACGCTTTCCTAATATCCACTTCCCGCTTCTGCTCCTGTTCCTGCTCCCTTTTCGACTGAACCATGGCCCGGGCATTCTTTTGCAGCGAGGAGATGGAGCTGTGTCAGCTGCTGTTGCATGTGGAGAACGCCTTCAATTGCATCATTGAGGTGGCCCACAATGGCGGACTGCAGTTTAATAATGTATACGATGAGGATCACATACTAAATGGCTTGTATACAAGAAAGGTGCATCTATGCTTTGAGCTGCTACGCATTGTCGAGTATCTGGAAGATCAGATGGGTCAGCTGCAAATAACGCCCACATATTATGGCGAAGTGGATACAGACGATCGTCCTCGGGAGACAGATATACCCATTTATGAGGTGCATTTGCGTCGATTGAACAAGGAGATGCACTCCGTCATGGAGCACTTTAATACGCTGGATAAGCGCAGAAACTATTTGAAGGAGAAGCGTTATGCCTTACACAAGGCGCATAAGATTTTAGCCTCGGATGGACGACATGGCGCCGAGTTGCTCTATTCGGAGAGCACCATGTTTGAGCTGCTGAAGGATCAGTCCGAAGCGGAACCGACTAGCACACAGCTCAACTATATTTTGGGCAGCATAGCTGTGGATAAGTTTCCGGCCTTTGAGCTAATGCTTTATAGATTGTTTGGACGCAACCTTCTCGTGCGTCATGCCTTAATGCCCAAGAAGGTATGGGAGCAAGTGGGTCAAACTCGTCAGCATGTCCACAAGTTTGTTGTGCTGCTCTTGACCATCTCAATATACATTAAACCCAAGCTGCTCAAATGCTGTGCCGCCTTCCATGTGACCATCTTTGAGTGTCCTGAGACGCCCACTCAACGTTTGCTGATGATTGATCAGCTGGACAAGGATATCAACGATATGAAAATAGTGCTAAACGAGACAAAGGATGTACGCAAACGCATACTCAGCATCGCCGCTTCCGATACCTTTATAATGCGCATCAATCTACGCAAATCCATGAGAGTCTACGATCTACTCAATCGATTAAATCCTGTGGGCGGACAGGAGCATCAGAAATATTTGCAATCCGAGTGCTTTGTGCCCAAATCCCAGGTGGATGGCGTGAGAGCAGCTCTCAATCGTGGCATGACTGATCGGGATGGCATTGAGGATACCGCCTCACCTCCCATTCTGCTGAAGCGTAGTCGCAGACCTAAGCATATGCCGCCTTCTTATTTCAAATTGAACAAATTCACACGTGGCTTTCAAAACCTCATCGATTCGTATGGTATGGCGGATTACAGAGAGTTGAATCCAGCTCCCTATACGGTCATTACCTTTCCCTTTTTGTTTGCTATCATGTTTGGTGATCTTGGACATGGTTTGATCTTAACTTTCTTTGCCTGCGCCCTCATCTTTCAGGAGAACCGCATCGAAACTTTAAATCGTACTACAATCAGCGAGAATGAGATACTCAATATCCTTTATGCAGGTCAGTTTTGATTGTTTATGGAAAGATTTGACAAAGATTGCTTTTCTATCTTGTTTCAATTGCAATTCAATATCAATACTTTTAACAATTCTTTTTTATTATAACCTTTTTGTGATTATAATGAAACTAGTTTGTTTGTAATGAAAGTGAAATTACGAATGCATTACAAAAATTTTGATCCAATTATCATGAAATGCCATTTGAAAAGTTGAAGAAATTAATGAATTGTTCAAACACTTTTGCAGGTCGTTATATCATTTTGTTAATGGGTTTGTTTTCAATTTATGTGGGATTTATCTATAATGATGTCGTCTCAGTGCCCATGAATATATTTGGGTCTAGCTGGAGCTGTGCTTATAATGAGAGCACACTGCAAAAAATGAACAATGAGCTGATATTTGATCCGAATATTAAAAAGTTCTTTACGGGTCATCCATATCCCATTGGCGTTGATCCCGTATGGAAAATCTGTGGCGAGGACTCTATAACCACATTCAATTCACTTAAAATGAAATTGGCCATTATTTTGGGCATTACACAGATGATGTTTGGACTGGCCTTGTCGGCCGTTAATTGCTTTCATTTGAATCGCAGATCGGATCTATTTCTTGTGGTCATACCACAGTTTGTGTTCATGATCTGTCTGTTTGGCTATTTAGTTTTTCTCATCTTCTTCAAGTGGTTAACATATGGTGGACTCAAGCAATCCCCCTACAACTCCGCCTGTGCACCCTCCGTGCTGATCACCTTCATTGACATGATGCTGATGAAGACGACGGCTTTGGAATCTAAAGGCTGTAATACTGGCATGTTTCCCATGGAGCGTACTATCGAATACGCTCTGGTCTTTATAGCCTTTGCTGCGGTACCCCTGCTGCTCGCCGGCAAACCTATCTATCTGCAACGTCGCCAGAAGAAGCTGAACAAGGAGCAGAAGGAACGTGATCTTAGTGAGCTGCAGAAGAAGGGTCGGGATGTCATTCAAGAAATGCGTTCTTTGGCACGCTACTCACTTGATACGGAGGACGAGTCGCCTGAAAAACCGGGTGGCAATAAAACACCCAAATCGAAAACTGGACACGATGCCGAGTTTGACATGACCGAAATCTGGATACACTCGGGCATTCATACTATTGAGAGCGTTCTGGGTTCAGTTTCTCACACCGCATCCTATTTGCGTTTGTGGGCTCTGTCCCTTGCACACAGTCAGCTGGCAGATGTCCTTTGGCATATGATTCTCAGTAGAGGTTTAGACAATCATCTGCCCATCTTTTTGGCCGTTCCTGCGCTGGCCTTTGTGTTCTTTATTTGGGCTATACTCACTGTCGCCATTCTGGTCATGATGGAAGGACTATCGGCATTTCTACACACACTTCGCCTGCACTGGGTGGAATTTCAATCAAAATTCTTCAGCGGTACCGGAGAGCAATTTCGACCCTTTTATTTTCCACCCTCGACCATACGAGGTTAGCTGCATCTTTTGTGAAATTTTGAAGTACTTGAATGGACAGAACTTAGCTATATGATTATATTTTTGTTAAATCTATAAATAAAATGATTTGAAAAGTCACCTAAGCAATCTGGGTATAGTCGGTAGGGGATAATGTCGATTCTGCGAGGAAACCTCAACTCCAACTATGGAACAAAGTTGCCATGAAAAGAATTAGGATTCTAGGGAATACAAGTTATAAGAACTCTCATTTCAACGAAAATTCTTCCTTTTGACCAAGAAGTTGGTGTTTAGACCGAAAATAAAAGTAAAGATGTTCAGAGATTATCGATTTATTTTTAACCCAAAGCTTAGTAAAACTTTACACATTTTCAAATCTTATAATTTTGATAAAAAGCTAACTTAAAACAATATTTTTTAATTTGTAATTTCATTGAACAAAAATTTCTGAAGCACTTTATTTTACGGCCAAAATTCAAATCAAAATGATAAAGAAATTTGGAAAAGGAGTCTAGACTTTCAACTCATATATGTATATATATTTTGACAAAAATAAGCCGAAATGCCTTTTCGTTTACAACTTGATCGCAAGATTGATTCTGCATTATAATTCAATATATTTATTATAAATTTGCATAGAAAATGTTTTTCGTTTATTTCAAAATTGAGTCGCTTTATGCGCAGATTATTATTTCATTAATATTTGAACATAATTTTGTATTGTTTAACTTTTAGTAAAATGCTGTTGATTTGAAAGAACAAAGCTAGGAGTAGATTGCTTTAAATAGTCAGACTATCCTGGCAAACACTCATAATTGACAGCAACCAGCAGCAGCAGCAGCAACAGTTGCTGTTGCCGCAGCAGCAGCAACCCACGCAAATGAGCAGCATCTGGATTTAGTGTGGACATTCCACTGCAATTAGCATTGGCAGACAGAGTCAGATTCAGATTCAGAGTCAGAGTCAGAGTCAGAATTGGAGGCAGACTTAGAGCTAAGAGCAGAGCTACAGCGGCTAAGGCCATAAACCAAAGGCGAACTTTAAACAATTTCCATTTATTTGGTTTATGCCACTCGGCGTGCAACGGCCATTGCCAGCTGCCATGCTGCCACGCTGCACGTTGCAAGTTGCAAGTTGCTGGGTGCCAATGCGGGCGCAAAAGTCGTCGACCCTTTTGAAGCAGCCTGTAGTTGTTGTTGTTGCTATTGTTGCTATTGTTGTTGCTGTTGTTAATGTGGCTGCTGCTGCTGTTCTTGTCGTAGTTGTTTAGCTTGTTTTCTATACTCTACACACAGCTGAGTATTTGCTGGCGTGACTGTTTCAAGTTGTTGTTGTTGCTTTTGTTGTTGCTGTTGCTGTTGCTATTGTTGTTGTTGTTGCCGCTCTGTTTGCGCCGCGCCGCCATTAACACCCACGCCATGGACAACATTGCTGTCGTACTTGCTGTTGTTGTTGCTGGGGCGAGTCTTGGCATAAATTATGAACAGCAACAGCAACAACAACAAAAGCAACAACAACAACAACAATAAGCGATGACGCATGCAGGCCTAAGTAGACTTGTTGCATGCATAAATAACTTTCGTTAGCCAAATAGCACATGGCTTGGCCTAGGCTTGGAGTACTCGAAGTAACTTATTAGATCTCAGCGTAACAAAACAAAAGACTAAACATAGTGCTGCCAATTTAGCTATATTTATGATATATGCATTATTTATTAGATAAGGCAGATTAGACAGTTTTATTCAATTGTCTTGTTGAACCTTAAAACTATCGAAATGAAACTTGTTATAGATTTTAATGTTGTTGGAATCGGCCAGATGGGCTATAGTGTAGAAAATAGCTAACATTTAGGTAATTGATCGACAATTTAAACACTTTTTAGTTTGGATATGTGAAAAAGAGTGTACTATTGTAGAAACATTCTATAAAAAAGGTATTCAATCTTTTTGCCATTTCCGTTTCCATTCAGAATGTTCGCAATTGGCATTATTAGCTGTTCTGAATTTCGTATATCGATATTGAGCTTACAAATTTTGCTTTAGAGAAAGTGAAATGAGAAGTTGTGGAACTAGTCTTTCAAAAGAATGAATAATTGATATTACATTCGAAATCAGGAATACACAATTGTAAACGTTTCGGAATAAAGATTGCTCGCAAATAGGAACAGGTTTTTATGGTTTTTTATAACTTTTGGATGAATTAATCGTATTTCATCATAGTCTCCAAAAATAGCTGTGCTTTCCTATAAAGTCTATATTAAGAAACATAATGCTAATTCTTGCAATCAGTTTTATACAGCAGCTATACAGTTATATCAAATGAAGCTTAAAAGACAATAAAACTTGAAGCTGCATTCATAAAATGCACAACATTATCAACTATTTAGTTTGTCTATTTTTAATTAAATTTAGCTAATTTTAACGCTTTTTTAAGCTGCAATTTATTGTTGTTAATTTATAGTTGGCAACACTGAGCACATCAGCAACAACAAAAACAACAACGAAAGCAAACACAGCAAAGCGCAAAGCGCAACTCTAGCAAAATGCATTTTCATGATCAGAGCAGGTTTGCAGCAAAAGCGCTACGCAATGGCCGAATGGCCAAAACAGGCTTTGGCTTTGGCTTTAACTGTGTTGTGTGGTGGCTTTGGTTTTTAGCTTTTAGCCATAGCACGCGCCATTGTGTTTAGTTGTTGTTGTTGTTGTTGTTGCACAGCGCGCAAGTTCGTTGCCTAAGTCTTTTGTTTATATTTGGTAAGTTGTGTTCTAATGCGAAACGCTCTATGCCCATAGATGTGTTCTATGTATGCATGTGTGTGTTATGTGTATGTGTGTGTGTGTATGTGTGTGTGTCCACAATGGGCAGCTGCTTAGCGCGTTTATGGACAGCAATTGTCAAGTCCCTCGGGTGTGCACTGCAAGAAAAGCAAGGTCAACGTCGATGTTGCTGCTGTTGTTGCTGTTGCTGTTGTTGCTGTTTGCTTTAGTTGGCAACATTGTCGTCGCATGGGGAAAATCAATTTTCAAGCCAAAACGTCGCATTGCTGTTGATGCCTTCTTCTTGCTTCACTTCACGTCACGTCACGTTCCGCGCTGGGTCATCAATTTTTTGAGTGCATTGGTCGCGGCCTTAAAGGGCGCTCACTGCAGCAGCAACAGTTGCTGCTGCTTCTATGTTGCTGTTGTCATTGTTGGCTCGCTTCATTTTTTTTTTGTATTTTTTTTTTTGCTTTTGTTGGGCCAACAATTGAGTGTCTGCTGAGCTGCTGCAGCTCTGCTTTTGGGCTCTACATGCCGGGCATAACAAAAAAGGTGTTAAATTCAACTCGCAGCAGCAGCAGCAACAACGAAAAGTTCCCCCTCCTGCAATGTCAATGCACGCTGAAGAATTTCTGCCACAGCAGAAGGACATTTCAGCAACAACTTTGCACTGAGCATGAAACTGGGAACTGAGAATGAAACTGGCAATGGACAAAAGCAACTCAAGTGCTTACCTCACTTCAGCAACAAAAATATTGTTTGGACTTGGCTGACAGCTGCTGCTGCTGCTGTTGTTACTGCTACTGCTGCTGCGTTTCTTGGCCAAAACATTCAAATAAAGTCAAGTCGAGTCAACAACTACAACAATAGCAGCAGCAGCTACCTGCAGCTAACCCCTCAACAATGCCAAATGAGCAGCAAAAAATAATAAAAACAAAACTTAACTGTAAACAACGCGTTATTAAGTAAATTAATTAACTTGCCACACATTTCCAGCCACCGCCACTTCCCCCTCACCCTCACCCGCACCGCAACTTTACCGAAAACAGTTGGCAAGCAAAATGCCACTGAAATTTCCAGAAATTTTGTGCACTGTTTTTTTTATATACTTTTATTTGTATACACTTGCAGCAGGGTGCTATCATTTTGTCACGAACTATGTAACTATGTAATATTCGACTTGCTTTCTAATCTTTCTAGTTGTTCCAAAAGATATCTTCACAAAATTAGGCAATTTCAATATGTCATAATAGTTTATAAAACTGGGTTAAATTTGATTAAAGTTGAGTCAATATATCATATAGCTTACATAGTAACAATCAGTCGAAAGCTCAGTTTTTGTATGAAATCCTCTCAAAGCAACTCGAAAAAACTCATCAGGTTCTAGTTTTGCACAACTTGATCATAATCGGATATATAATCGGAGATATTGCATTAAAAAACGGTTTTATTTTGTAAAGTTTTCATATCTTAAATTGAATTAGTGTATTTAATATTCGGCAAGCTAAAAAATACTTTACTTTCTTATGGTTTTTAGCATTGGCATTTAGTTGTTTGTTTTTATTTGTGTGTTGTTATTGTTACTATTGTTGTTGTTGCTTTGGCTGCTGCTATTTGTGTTGCTTTTTCAGCTGCTGTTTCTGCTGCTGGTTAGCTTTTTGTTAGCTCATTTTAATTAAATTTAATGGCACTGTAGTTTGCACTTATTTGTTGGCTGATTCTTAACGCAACGGAAGTCGACAATTGGCCCCATTAACAAAAAAAAAAAAAACAAAAAAAAAAGAGTCAAGTTTGGCAAATTCTGGACTTAGACTCAGATGCGACTTTCACTCAACAAAACGCTTTAATTAAAATTGCAAAAAGAAAAATTAATTTTAACTATGTCGGAATTTGTATGGCAATTTAACCGGTTTCTGTTTATTTTGGTTTTTTTGTTTTTTCTTATTGTTTTTGAACAGCAGCAGCAGCCACAACCCGAAAAAGTGAAATTTTCAAACTGAGAACCCATTTTTGGCATTTAGCAGCAGTTTATTAACACAGCAGTAGCATAATTAAATAAACAAAAGAGAAAAGTTTTAGATTTAATAAATGCTAATTTGAATGAATATTTAAAGGAATTCAAAGAATATAAATCAATAGCTGACTTTAATATTCTTGAATATGCTATACAAACGCATAAAAATGTAAAATCAATAAAGACAACCAATTAAAAACAAATTAACAATTCAATAAACATTAACATTAGCTTAAATATTTTAACATATTTTTACTTGTCAGAACTGAAAATCCAAAAGGGCTAACATATATATTGCAACAATCTTTTGAAGATTCTGTTGTTATGCGTTAAATCTTTCTGCAAAAGTTTACATATACATATATAACAATTCGATCTTTAAACACTTCTTTACTAAATCTGAACTTTAATCTAGAATCAAGTGTCTGATATATGATCGAGCACTTTCAACTTGTTTCGACATGTTCCTAGTTGTTTCACATGATCGTTGAACTGCGATCTGCAGCAGCAAGTTTGTCGCTTAAGTCTTTTGTTTTGCATAATGAGAATGCGAAGCAGACCTGTAAGATATACATAAAAACAAACAACAACTAAAAATGTATAATGCGATCGTATATATGTCAATTACAGCACGATTTTTGCCAAATTTACTTTTGGCTGACACATTTTCGACGCTGTCTCTTCGAATTGTGGGTCAGGTCGGCTCTCTGATACCGATTTATGTCGTCGGTGACAATAAATTTGTCAGCTTTTTGAGGCATTTTGAGCACCGTTAAGTAAACGCAATGCATGATTTGTGTTTTATAATGAGGGCGAGTAAAGGCAAAAGGCGATAAAGACATTGACAAAGCCAGAAAGTACGCATTTTGGATATATAAGATATTCATTATACACGTAAATCTGTCTGCTCTACTCTGAAATTCGGGTATTATAAAGTTTTCACTTGAAGTTGTTTCTGTCAAAAGAGGCAATGTTGTAATATAAGATTAATATATGCTTATTTAAGCATAGTTTTTGATTTCCTTGCATAACATATGATTAATAATTCACAATCTTTAATATTTATGCACATTATCTGATTAATATAGCTTAATTTTTACATATTAATGCATAATTTATACTTATTTATGCATAGTTTTTGAGTTCTTATGCACAATTTATGATTAATAATGCATAATTTTTTATAATTATGCACAATATCTTATTAATGTAGAGTAATTTGTACATAATTTATGCTTATTTAAGCACAGTTTTTGAGTTCTTATGCACAATTCATGATTAATTATGCATAATTTTTTATATTTATGCACATAATCTTATTTTGACATATTCATGCATAACTTATGCCTTTTTATGCACAATATCTTATTAATATAGCGTAATTTGTACATATTAATGCATAATTTATGCTTATTTATGCACAGTTTTTGAGTTCTTATGCACAATTTATGATTAATTATGCATAATTTTTTATATTTATGCACAATATCTTATTTTTACATATTCATGCATAACTTATGCCTTTTTATGCACAATATCTTATTAATATAGCGTAATTTGTACATATTAATGCATAATTTATGCTTATTTAAGCATAGGTTTTGCGTTCTTATGCACAATTTATGATTAATTATGCATAATTTTTTATACTTATGCACAATATCTTATATTCATGCATAACTGATGCCTTTTTATGCATAATTTTTACATTTCAATGAATGAAATCCGCAAAATATAAGCAAAACTTTGTAGAAATAGTAAAGCGAAATATTGCAAATTGCATTGTTTAAGTTGAGCTAGTGAATTGTATCATATTTGTATCGGAAGTGCATTAAGGCCGCTGTCAATTCGCAAAATCTTCTCAACAGTGAAAAAGAGAACCTTCAAAGAAACTTCGCTTTCGTAGTTGTCATAAACATATCCACAAGAGTATTTAAACTTCTCTGTCATGTTACGCTACCATTTTGGATTGCTTAATCATGGATAAAGCAAATTTTCATGAGCTGCAAGTTAAATAAATAAGCGATAAATTAGCAAAGTGCAAGAGCTGCTTGAATTTCAAATGTATCTCTAGCTGTCTCTGTAAATGTATCTGTATCTGTATTCAGTTGTATCTATGTGTTTGATAGCCTCAGAAGCTGCTTGTGTGGCATTTATATTACATTTATAGCTGATGATGCTGCTGTATGTGTGTGCGTGTGTGGCATAAGTGTGTGTGTGTGCTCCAGTTGGCAGTACGAATCAAAACATCATGAAATCTCGTTAAAAGCCACAGCGCAAAGCAAATACAAAATACAATATACAAATATGTACCGTTAGCTTTGTTTTAACGCTGTTTCTGCTGCTGTTTGTACTTTTTTTAATGCGCATATGCCAAATAGAAGCAAGCCCCCACAAAAAAAGGAAAAAACCATAACAAAAGTAAACAAAAGCAGCAAACGGCATTGACCAGCAAAGTGCCCAAGTGGCAATTGCTGCGGGGCAATAAAGCTGGAAAACAATCGATGGCACTATCGATAGTATGGATAGTTCTTTGGAGTCGCTATTGAACAGATTTTTCAGAATTGATACACACGAAAGTCATTTTAATTATTTGTGTTTAGTAGAATTCTAGAAAACAATCAACTAATCGATTTTTTTGATTTTTCTGGGATGCTAAAATAAACGATTATAATCGATAATTATCGAGGTTTTTACAAAACGGAGCAAAGTTGCTTAGCTAACTTTTGTGCGTAGTTAATTTGTTCAGTCTTTTTTTTTAATATTTTGATAGACTGTGCATTCCTTGAAAGGAAATCTTGGTTTGATTGGACTTCAAAATCAGTTTGGCTCTTAAAACATCGATAAATCGAAATAGCCTCGATTATTATTGTGTTCAATCAAGTAATCCATTATTTTATGGTTATTTATATCCCAAGTGTTTCTTAATAGAACTGGAAAACAATCGCTGGTTCTTTTGATACAATCTATAACAACGAATGGGATACAGGAAAAATACAATATTTAAATGTTCTTTGGTATTGTTATTGACTTCGAAAAGCCTTACAGCCTACAGACTTTGTAATAATCGTTTTTTTGGAAATCAAAATATAGTTCTTTTGTAAAATGGATCACATGTGTTTAACTTTGAGAACTATATTTAGATTTGAATTTCAAAATGAATTTCAATCCTATCTTTGCATAAGTAGTTAAGTTCTACTTAACAGAATAGCTATCGAAACAATCGATTCTCTGCACTATCGATCAATTTACATCACTAAAACTCATTTGTCAGTTGGTTGTGATTTGTTCACAATTTTGTTCAGCTTTTCATAATTTGCTACAATTAATTATTGTGTGGGCAACAAACTAAATCAAGCACTTGACAAACTGCAGCGCAGGTGGGCTAACAAGCACAGCAGCAACAACAGCAGCAGCAGCAGCAACAACAACATTTTGACCTTCGCCTGACAGACACTGAAATGCAGCTGAAGAGTTTAAAGCTTCAGAGGCTCCTCTCATCAGGTCGCAAAGCACTCGAACACGAAGTTCGTTGGCTGTCTGCCATTTGAATGACGTGCAACGGCAGCAACAACAGCAGCAACAGCAACAGCAACAATAGCGTGCAATCACAGCAACAACAATTGGTGTCAAATGCTACTGTAACACGCTCAACAAAATTGCAGCAACATGAAAAATTAGCCATAATATGCAAGTAAATTTATATATATATAAATGTACGATAATCATCAGAAAGCTAATTCAGTGCAAATGAAAAAAACTAGTTCAATCAAAATAAAACTAAATGATTCGAAACTAATTTACACTTAAACCAAAATGTTTATTATGGCAACTAATTTCACTATGCCAAGTCCAAATGTGTTGTCGCCTCCACATCTCTTTGTTGGAACTTTCCAAAAGGGCAGCAAGAATTTCGCCAGCGGCAACAGTCAGAGAAACCTCAAGAGAGACTAAGAGACAAAGCGAGACATAAAGTCTCTGTGGATTTTCTATACTGACAGCTTCCAAATGCTGCGCAATTTGCAACCGTTTGCTGCCGAAAAATATAAGAAAAAACGTTGCTCCGCGCTCTGCCCACGCAACCCATAAATAAGTCACCATCAGCGGCAACATTAACATCAGCAGCAGCAACATCAGCAGCAGCAGCAACTGAGCGTCGCTTAGCGTAGCAGCCCGCAATAAATCTGGACGCGTGGGACGTTCCAGCGGCGTCGTACGACAAATGTCAGCGGCAAATGAGGCCACGCCCCAACTGCGTCATCAACTAAGCGCTGACAGAGGGGTACAGAGCAGGGGAGTGGCAGTAGGGTGACGGAAGTAATTGCACTGGCTAACAACTTGACAAATAAAAAGCATTTTAAATTCAAAACATTTCTACAGTTTGCAATAAATTTTAAAAATAAATATATTAAAAATGTATTAAAAAACAAGTAAGAATGCTCCAGTCGAGTGTGCCCGACTACGAGACATCCTGCTCCCAACTTGCATTTCAAGCAGTTCAGCGGCAACACAAGCAAGCAGTGCACATAACTTGTAAAGTGCCTCTCAAACTGTTGTTTCTGCCAGCTGAGATGGGGGTAATAGTTTCTTCCATAACTTTGGTGCTATTTATCCGATCGTGATGAAATCTGAAATTTGAAATAAACTTGATCTGCGTACGGTATATAGGAACCTGCATGCCAAGTTTGGTGTCTCTAGCTCTCATAGTCTCCGAGATCTGTGTGCTCATACGGACAGACGGACAGACAGACGGACATGGCTAGTTCGTCTCGGCTGTTGATGCTGATCAAGAATATATATAGTTTATATAGTCGGAAATGCCTCCTTCTGTCTGTTACACTCACTTGCAGTACTTTATAACTCCCTTTTTCCCATTTTTAATGGAAACAGGGAGTAAAAACAAAAAGAAAAGTTATCTTTGGCATAACGATTTTAATTTCCTATCTATTGTTCCAATGTTCGACTCGGCTACTCGTTGATGTTGATCAAGAATATATGTTATATAACTTATAAAATCGGACAACTCTACTTCAATTCAAACTCTTGGTAAAAGGGATACGCTCAGTTGAAACTCAGATACTAGGATTGAGTACTACAGACATAACACACTTTGAGTACGTTTTTAAGCAAAAGCTGACAGCTGACAATAGATCTTGTCGTATTGCTGCTGCTGCTGCTGCTAAAAATAAAGCCCAAAAAATGTCATCTGAGCTTGTGCCAAATGTGTCAATTCAACGCCAAGAAGAAATCGTTGTCGCGAGTCGTCGACTTGCTCGTTGGCCAACTGGAGAGCAACTGTAGGCCAAGTGCTAAATGCGTTGGCTTAACGGCATCTCTCGCTCTCGACATGTTTATGCATGTAAGTATGCGAATGTGTCTGTCTGTCTGTGTGTGTGTGTGTGCGTATATGTAACTATATATCGCATATGGTAATGAGGCCTAGTTCTGTGTTTCTGTCTGCCATAAACAGATTATCAAAAAGTGCGCTCACTTTTCTTTAATAGCTTTTTGCCCACTTTTGTTACGTTTTATATATATGGGCTTTAAAGCTAGGATTTGGGTTTGTTATGCTTATAGAGAAATATTTATAAGAACCTTATTACAACCAAATTGACACTTGGTCTGCCTATGGTATATTTCAACATGCATACCAAGTTTGGTTGCTCTAGCTTCAAAACTGTGGAACAAACCGGCGTTCATACGGACAGACGGACGGACAGACTAAGGTAATTCAAAAATCGTTCAAAAAGTCAAACAATTTTGACTTGTAAAGCTCCCATAGAAAGTGATCTTTCCAACATTTCAATTCCCATAGCTTTGTCAAAATTGAACCTAATCGGACCTGTTTTGGTTTTCACTTTCTGCAAGTTTTTGCGGAAGTGACTTCACTTCTTAACCAATTTTGCGGATTGAATTGACATGCCTATGATTCAGAATGAAATAAACTTGACATTATAAAAGTAATCAATACATTTACTCAAAGAGTGAAAATTTGAATAATTAAGGCAAATTCAATTCCGCAAAAACTGGCCGTAAGTGGAAACCGGAACAGGCCGGAATGTATGCCCAAATTATGCTTACTTAAAAAGTAGCAACAAAAGTTTCTGTAACTCGAAATGCGAATAGGACAAATTTAATTTAGATTTATTTCTAGAAAAGTTTTTAAATATATTAACCCATTGTTTGCACAAATTCTTAAACTACATTTTTGATTTATTTATATAGACGAGTGTTAAACTTACCCATAGAAAACTATTGTTGCGCTGCTCCAGTTGCAAAATTCGGCTGCTAAAATGAGAGATAGATTTATGGCAAACAATTAAACAAGTGTAAAGAATGCTTAGTATTATTTAATGATACATAGTTTAGCAAACATAAACAATACACAAATGATATAGTTTAGTATTCCGAAAGTGTTGAAAGTTATGCACAATTTGTCACGTCAGAAGTTGACTTAAATTATCACTCGAAACTGATCTATGAAGCAGTTGAAAAACAAACACATATACACTTTCTATAACAAATTTGTGGCTACCAAATGCGAGCTCAACGCAAATTAGACTCAAAATCATGTACATACACTTCAAGCAACAACAGCAGCAGCAACAACAGCAAACACAACAACAACATGTACTACGATTCGCTTGTTAACTCATCCAAAAAGTAAACCACATTCTTTAGAGCATTTGAAAAAAAAAAGAAAAAGAAGAAAAAGATACAGAAAACAACATGCGAGGCATGAAAAAACAACAAGCACAGCAGCAACATCAACATCAACAGCAATAGCAACAACAGCAGCAGCAACAACAACAACAACAACAACATCAACAGCAGCAAACAGAACAAAAATGTTTGTATAAAAAAACACGTTCAGCGCGTGTAGCAGTAGCATGGGGCAAACATGGGCGTCTAGCTGCAATGAGGGGGCGTGGCATGGCCTTAGCTTTAGTTGCTGCTGCTGCTGCTGCTGCTGCAAATGCAAAACAACATTGAAAGACGAGAAATCTGGCTACTGTAATTTGTCTGCCCAACGATAGACACAGCGACAGATTCAGATTCAGTGTCCAAGTGCGAGTCCAACTTACCCAAAGGGGCAGCAAAGGGGCAAGTTTGCTTGGGTGGGCGAGGGGCTGAAGAGCAGTCTGCAATTGCTGCTCCACTTTTGAATGTGTGTTGCTCTAACGCTGTGCGCCTCGCTGTCTCCAACTATTTGGGCTCCTTACTAGCAACAACAACAACAACAACAAGAACAACAAACACAACAGCAACAACAACATCTAACATTGCTTTTGGCTGCCTTTGTCGCTGAGGTCAATTTTTATGTTGCAGCCATTTTTCAGCAACACACAAAAACAGCTCGTTTCGTTGGACTGGCCTTTTTATTTGATTCTATTCTTTTTAATATACCCTCGCAATGGGTATTTCAAATATGTCAAGAAATCTGTAAGGTAGTGAAAGAACGACTCTGATTAAGACACGAGCGATAAGACTACTATAACATATAGACAATCTGTTTAAAAATGAGTTTTCTTATGAAAAACTTCTACAGACATTTCAACCAAGCTAGTTCTCAATTTTAATCAATATCGGTTGACTATATTTATATAGCTGTCATAGTTTTCGTATGAAAAACTGTACTGCAATAGTATATGTGTACCATTTGTACGAAGAAGACAACTTTTTCTTCTTTTTTAGTGTATTTTGTTTTCGGCGCAACCAAAACATGTGTTTTTTCATCTTGTTTTTGTAGGTTTTTTTTCGGTCAGTAACATTTTGTATATTGTCTGGCGCAGTTAAGCTTACGTATGTATGTGTGTGTTTGTGTGTGTGTGTGTGTTTGTGTGTGTGAGTGTGTGTGTTTGTGTGTGTATATGTCTGTGTTGGTCTTCTTGCAGAGTGCAGCAAACTTTTCAGCATGCCACTTGGCCAGCAAACACTTCAACTTCAACTTCAGCTCGACTACAGCTACAACTACAATTACAACGACAGTTGCAACTGCAACGTTTGAGTACAACAACAAGAAGAACTGCCTCAATTGCTTGACACTTCAGTTGTAATTAGTTTTGTGGCCATGCATGAAAATTTCATTTATGTTTTAATCGCTCTATGAACAATCGCCACGTGCTCAAATGTGCTTTACAACATTCGTCTTTTATGGCCAAATAACGAAATTTAAATGTCAAATTAAATTAATTTAAATTAATATATTGTTGTTAAGCTTCACAATGATTGTGAATATATTACAAAATAAAGTTTTCAAACGAAAAATATATATAATTAATGGCACTCAGAATGTCTTTGATTGCACATTTAACACCCAGAGTGGTTGAGTTTTCCAGAAAATTGATATGCAGTCATTGTTGAATTTTCATAAAGATCTTTTATAATGAGTTTTAGACTGATTGACAACAGTTTTCCACGCATTTCCCACATTTCCTCACTGAATTTTCCAAAATCCTAGCTTAGTACTCATTTTCAGTTTAAGATAACACTACTGTGAAAATTGCAGTTTTCTATCTCTTATGGTCTGTACCATGCGGTGGTTGCCAATCAATTAATCAATCACTTAATCAAGTTGAAATGCTTTATATGAAAGATGAAGTGATTAAACATGCTTCAAACTCTGTTTAATCATACCAACTTCACTCTTCACTCACTTTAACTAGCCATATTCTACACATATCATTTAAACTGTTATACTCAATAACACTTATATATTTAGCATTGAACAAAGTCTTTGCTTTTAAGCAGACAAATAATATTATTTACCTGCAACCTTGAACTATTGCTATCGAAACTTTGCAACAAGCAGTCAGTTTAGCATATATGCACATATTATAAACAATCCTTGGAATAAACACACACACACACACACACACACTGACAACACTTGGGATGCAATAATTTGAATATCCTGCTTGAGTTTCCTGTTCCTGCCCCTGTTCGTGTCTGTGTGCCTTGGCACTTTCAAGTGTCTGTCAATCAAGGCAAATCAAGTTGAAATTATTGACAATAACAATAATGGCAAATAATAATGTGCTGTTGTTGCTACTGTATTTTGTTGCATGTTGCATGCAACGCTGTTGTCTGCCAAGGGCCACGAGGCAACAACAAACAAATAATGCTTGCAACAACGGAAGAAAAGTGAAAATTCTTGTTACTGTTTTGTTGCAAGTGAAACTGACAATGCAGGTGAAATATACAATTGTATCTGATATACTTTTACTTGCCATTAAGCAGGGCTTTCTATCTATCATATGGCGTCTATATATATGAAATATATAAATGTTGCATATACACCACATGAGCAACTGCTGCTGCTGCTGTTTCAGCTTTTTTGTATTGCATTACATTTTGATTACAAGCTGTGCAGCCGACATGTGCCACTTTTTGTTGCAGTTGAAAGTAAAATGAAATAGTTACAAAAACAACGAAGCTGAAACAGAAACAGAAACAGAAACTGAACCTGAGCATGGCATGAGTAGCATAAAAATACATATAAATCCTATGTGAAATGTAAATGTACAGCAGCAACAACTAGAACACATCAACGACAACAACAACAACTGTTGCTCGCATGTTGTACAACGTTTCAAAGGCATCGAAAATGCATTTTACCAGCAAAAATATGAAAAGTTTATACACAGGTAATTACCTGAGCCCAGCTTGTTGTTGTTGTTGTCGCTGCTGTTGCTGCTGTTATTAATGTTGTTGCTGTTGCTGCCAGCTGCTATCTGCATTTAATATTTGAAAAAAAAACAACTCTCAAAAGTTACCAAAATAAAAAGCAAAAAAACTCTGCTTGCAATCAGAGAAATGCAAAGAGTTGCTCTAATTAAATTCCACAGACACAATATTATGGTACTTAATTCTTGTAGAGAGAAGGGGGATTAGCGGTAAAGGGGTTGGGTATACACAAAGTTCAGTCTTTGGCAAACACTTTTCAAAGCCTGTTGCCGCTTTACTTTTGCTTTTACCCCCCAAAGTTTTATACAAAGTATGAAAAGAAAGTAGAGTTAAGTTGTTCAAATGCGAAACAATCAGACCTGTTCCGGATTCCGTACGTTTTTGAAAAGTAAAAACTCAAAATTCCTTAAAGCACGATAAACTTGAAACAACTATGATATGCTATCATTGATATCATTGATGGTTGAGTAAAATTTCATCTTAATAAACGAAATAGCGATTGTTAAGGAGAAGTTCTCAAAGAACAATTCTGAAAGACTTTTGGTTGGACATAAGCCATTTCTCAGAAGTGGTTTCAATATGTATTAAAAACAGGACTACACCACTCCATTATAATAATAATATATACATAAATCAATATAAGTTGTTTTTGAAAACTTTTATATAAGTTTCTGTTTTATAAAAAGTCATCGTAAGAAAGAATATATAAAAATTGTTAAGGAAAAGTTCTTATTGAAAGCTTTGGGAATACGAAGGCATCTTTTAAACTTGGCCTATCTTATCATATAAGAATCTTATGGATGGACATTGGACATTTCTCAGAAGTGGGTTCAAAAGACATCATAATAATGACTACATAAATCAAGATAAGTTGTTTTTCAAAACTTTTCTATAACTTTCTTATACAGAACATACATTTCCACTTAGTCAACATGCCTTTTTGATTTTATAACTTTCTTGAGTCTTGACAGTACATTAAAATGTAGCAAAAATGAATAAATCGTTGGCCGTGCAAAAGTTCATCAAAATGGCATAACTGCAGTTGGCAACGAGCAACAAATGAAGCCACTCAGCCGTGCAGCCACCCAAGCCACCCCTTTGAACCACCCAGCCACCCACTCATCCAGTCATCCAGTCACAGCTGCTGAGCGGTAAATAGGACGCTACAGTTTGAGATTGAGAACGGGCCACTTGAGCGCAGTTTGTGGCAAACAATGCATATGACAAACTTTTGTCAATTTATTAAAAAGTTTTGCGCGTTCAAAGTTAACCTGATTCCCATGAGACAGAGAGAGGGGCAGAGTGGGAGAGAGGGAGAGGGAGAGCGGGAGTTGCATGGCTGTAACTGGTCAGTTTGTAGCAGAAGAACATTGCCGCAGAACAGCACAGCAGCAACATCGCGCATTGGTTTCATCAACAACAACAACAACAACAACGACAACAACAACAACAACCACATCAAACAACTTTCGTTGTTGTCGTTTATAAAACGAGCGCATAAATTTATGATAACAACACACAAAGGCAAACGGGCAATTGGCCAAGTGATTGCACATCCAGATGCTGGCCTGGTCAGCGTAGCTACTCTTCTGCAACAGTTGCATCCGCGTTGCAATCGCAATAGTTGCTGCAGTGCCAGTTGTTGCTAGTTGCCAGTTGCCCCAACTGGTCGACAACAACTGGCCAGTCTCAGTGCCAAAGCCGTTGCAGTTATGAATTATGTCAAATGGCATAATTGCCAACTCTCAGCTCTTCCACTTCCCCTACTCTTCAATCCTCGGGTTCTTGGCCACGGCTTCTACACACGCCACGCCACGCCACACCACACCAACACTAGACTACACCACAGCAATACTAGAGATGAGCAACTATGACAAATACCAGTCACTGTGACTATGTTGAACATACTTAACATATGTACATATAACTGAGTCTTTATCCATGTCCTGAAAGCTTAAAGTTGTTCCTACATTTTAAATCAATTTTAATCATTTTTAAAAAATTATCTGGTTTCCACTTTCATCAAAATTTTACGCTATTGAATTTTTTAAGGCGAAAATTATTCATTTTTTTTTTTATTTGAATTTATGTAACGTGTAATGTTTAAGCACATTCAAGTAAATTGAATTCGCAAAATCGTATAAAAAGTGAGAATAAGAACATTTAAAATTCACTTTCACAATATTTGACCAAAAGTAGAAACTAAAAGAGACCTGATTACTTTTGTTGAAACTGAACCAATTTTTATGCTTAACGTTGTTTTTACTTTATTTTCTGAAGGAACTGTGACTTTTATCGAAACGATGACTGTTTATATGAGGTCTCTAACTGCGTAACTAATACTCTCGATAGGCAATCGTTCAGTCACAGGAACAATAATGTTGCTCATGTTTGCACCAGAGCAATACCTCACCAACAACAGCAACATAAGCCACCTGTGTATCTAAATCGACTGTTATCGGAAATTTTGCTGTTATCGAAAATGTGACTGTTATCGAAACGATGACTGGCAATATCGGGACGTTGACTGCGTAACTAATACTCTCGCTGGGTAGTCGTTCAGTCACAGGAACGAGGATGTGGCTCATGTTTGCACCAGAGCAATACTACACCAACAACAGCAACACCTGTGTATCTAAAACGACTGTTATCAGAAATGTTGCTGCTATCGAAAATGTGACTGTTATCGAAACGATGACTGTTATCGAAACGATGACTTTCAATATCGGGACGTTGACTGCGTAACTAATACTCTCGCTGGGTAGTCGTTCAGTCACAGGATCGATGTTGTTGCTCATGTTTGCAGCAGAGCAAGACCACAGCAACAACAGCAACGGCAACAGCAACAGCAACATTAACCGCCTTGCAACGTCATCGTCATCATCATTGTTGTCGTTGGTGGTTTTGGGTTTTGTTGCCGTTGTTGTTGCTATTGTTGCTGTTGCTGTTGTTGTTGTTGCGCGCGTAAAGCAGGAAGCAATAAATTCTATGCATTGCACTCGATACAATTTGTAACTGATAGATAGATAGTTAGTTGCTTAGATAGATAGATGGATAGTTGGATAGTTGAATAGCTGCACTCCTTTCCTCTCTCTCTCTCTCTCCTCTTTTTACACTTCTCTTCAATTCATCTATGAGAATATATCGTATATGGCCTCTCCTGGCGACGAAATCGACGGAAATGCGCACAGCTGTTGTTGTTGTTGCTGTTGTTGTTGTTGCGGCCAATTGTGGGCCTGAGATCGCAACCTATCAAATACCCCAACTCCCCCCTTTTCACAATCTAATGAACGTTTGCCGGCAACCGCGTGCAGTTTAATTAAATTTAGTTTAGTTTTTCTATTTCTTTTTTTTCTTTGCTCTCTTTTCAGCAACTGCCTGCTTAACGGTATCTCGACTAAATTGTTGGCAATTTGTTCTGCACGTCGAGGCCATAAATTTGCATTTATCTGTTACAGTTAGAAGCGAATCACGCACACATATACAACATCTCTGATATAGACTTTAAGTATTGAGTGCTAGGTTTATTTAATAGACCTGACGAACAATTGTTACCACAATCGATATATTGTTGTTGAAGGTTTAATTAACTATCGATGCAATCGAAAAGGCAGAAAAAAACCAAAATAAACACTGTTTCGAGCTTTCAAACAATCGCAATTTCAAATCGATAGAAATAGACACTTAGTCGAAAAACTATCGATTGTAAATTCTAAGAAATCGATAATCGAACTTAACTAATATTCATTGATTATTTTCACCAACAAGTTTTATCAACAATCAACTGATAAAGATGTCTTATAAGAATTTTATAGTTGGCAAGCCGGGCAATTGGGCACAACGAAAGTGTTCTAACTTGATTATTATTGGACAGTTCTAGTGTCGATTGCTCTCATTAACTCATCTCATTATCGAATCTTTTGCTATCTTTGTGTGCTCTTTGAGCCAACGGATTTGTTTGTATTACTTTCGCCCAGGCACTGAAGCGATGCCGACGTCGACGCCGACGCCGACGCAACAAATTTGTACTCTAATTATAATTATCAGACAAAGTCGGAATCGCAGTTGGCGTCGGCGTCGCAGTTGCAGACTTTGGCTAACATTTCACACTCACTTTTGCTGACGAGGGTCTCGTTGTTGTCATAATGCTATGCCTCTCTCTCTCTTTCACACTCATACTCTCTCACTCTCTCTGGTCATGCATCTGAATCTGAATCTGAGAACGCGCAAGTGAAAAGTGAAAAGTCATTAAAAAGCTAAAGAAAAGCGAAAAATGGGCAAACAGCAGGCGAAAACTGAGCACAAGACTTTTCCCTTCTTTTCCCTCGGTTTTCTCAGCAATGCAGCTGAGGCTGGCGAAAACTTTGACATTTATATGACGAGGGGTTCTATAAAAGTCCATCGCGTTGAAAGTGTTAGCAAATAAAAGAAAGTATCGTAAAGTGTTTGCTAAGGAAACAAGCAATAATAAATAATAAGAAAAGTGTTAAAGATCTTAAATTTAATCATATAACTATCACATTACCATTAAAGCTAACTACAGTTAAATCCAATGCGACTTCCGCTTAGAATTCTCAAGCTGTTTAAGAAAACCATAAATTTTAAATATTTTTTTTAACAATCAGTTGCAGTTTTTCTAGGAAACTGCAATAATAAAAAGTCATTTAAAGTTTTAAGCCGCAATATCCTGTTGTTATAAAATCTAATTGAATTTTCATGTTTTCCGCTTATCGTTTCAAAACTTGTTCAAGATCGTTATTAAAGTCTCGATTTCAATATTTCGCTGTTGTCAGTTTACGATAGTTACTAAATAATTATCGGTCGACTTTATAGTTAAGCCATGAAGTTATCTTTATCTCTCAATTAAGTTATTCTTCACTTTAACTCAACTTCATTTTGGAACAACAGTTCACATTTTGAAGCAGTGCTGCCAACTCAGCGTTGATTTGCTGGACAGAGTTGCCACAATTTGAAATAAATTTTAGAATATAACTTAAATTTAAAAACAAAACTCAATTTCAACTTGAATACGCACAGTAACAACCATTTGTACGCCCTTCGTTTTATGTTTAATGGAGGATGGCCTTGTCAAAGGGGAACCGCAGCAGATGGCAGCGCTGTGAGAGTTGCCATATTGTTTCAAACTCGGAGTCAGAAGCAGGCAGCAAAAGTATTTACTTATGTGAGTGTGTCTCTGTTTGTGTGTTGTTTGTGCATACTGCGAATTGAGGTTATTGGTAACAAGGCCGTTGTTGCATTAGTTGCTCAGGGAATGAAACTGTAGGCAAAGAGGGTTATGGGGGGGAAGAAGGGCAGAGGGGCAGAGGGGCAACGGCGAAGAGCCAACAAAAGTTTGCGGAAAGCGAAAACTTTTTGCGCACATTTTCAATGATAATTTATGTCTAATATTTGAATACAATTGCAACAGCAACAACAGCAACAGCAACAACAGCAACCGCAACAGCAGCAATATCAAAGCTAAACAACAACAGCAACAGCTGCTGAGTTTTCAATTTTCCAAGCAGAAAAGCAAAAACAATGCCTGAATGTGTGTAAATGATGTCGAATACATGAATAAAAGTCGGAAACTCATAACTCTGACAGAGAGCTCATTGTTGCCATTTCAACTCTCTGTGCATCTATGTATTTATGCATATACTATATATCTACACAGCAACAAAAATAGTTATCATTTTCACATATATGTACTTATGCTCAAATGAAAATATAAAACAGAAACTTATACAATCAATATGTACAATGCAACTTAGGACTGTCATTTTGATCTTTAAGCATATCCTTTAGTACGACTACGAGACATCCTGCTTCAAACTTGCACTTCAAGCAGTTCAGCGGCAACACCGATCGTGTTGAAATTTACACAGCTGATCAACATTGATACAACATATATGCGGGGGGGTGCATCCGAAATTCGAAATAAACTTGATCTGCGTACGGTATACAGGAACCTGCATGCCAAGTTTGGTGTCTCTAGATCTTATAGTATCCGAGATCTGTGTGTACATACAGACAGACGGACAGACAGACAGACGGACAGACAGACAGACAGACAGACAGACGGACATGGCTAGTTCGTCTCGGCTGTTGATGCTGATCAAGAATATTTATAGTTTATATAGTCGGAAATACCTCCTTCTGTTTGTTACACACATTTGCAGTACTATACAACTCCCTTTTTCCCATTTTGTATGGGAACTGGGAGTAAATATTAATTTCTGATTAACTTTTTGAGGAACTAAGATCAAATTATAAAAAAAAAACTAATTTCAAAACAGAATGTCAATATTAGTTAAAGATATAAAAGTAAAAGCATTTCTGCTCCGAAATCGAAATCAAATTGATATTGAACCTAATTTGTATCTGTGTATCAACTGTATCCATGTATCTTGTATCTATAGCTGTGTATCTTTTAATACTTTCTGGCCATATGCGTGCTGTTTTGGCAAAATGCTCATAAAAATATTTACGAGTTTTTGCGCCTAGGAAAACTTTTTATATGACAATTATTTAATGTGTACTGCAAATGTTTATTATTTGAATGGTTTAAGTCTGCTTTGGCCATAACTGGCACCTGAGGCAAATGGCAAATGTAATTGCCATAAATGTGGATATATTGAAATGAAGAAATTTTGAAATATAGCAAATGCCGTTAGACATTGAGAATTGCAAAGTTTCATAAGAGAAATAATAAAGAAATAGCAACTGTACATTTTACGAGTGCAACAATAATAAAAATATATACATAATTCTCATTCGTATTCGTATTGGCATTCATTTGATAACAACCATTTTGTAAATAAGATGTTTATGACTTAATTTCTTATATAAGCCAGCCAAAGGCAATAACAATAAAGTTATGTTTTATTTTTGTGAGCTCACATTATGACATCACAAAGTCGAATTTTGATTTATACGCTTTTGATTCGAGCTCTAAAGAATTCCTCGCTGAATGACATTCAAATGGCTATAATTAAGCTAAATTAGCGGCCTTTAATACTTCAACGAATTCCGAAATATGGCCAAAACATACATCAGTATTCAGTTTCACATTTCGATTCACATTCGGATTAGTTTTTCGCATTTGAATGTAAACAATACAAACTCAAACCTTCATTTGCATGATTCCAGGCCGTCTTTCATAAGAACCAAAAGAGATACCTGAAAAATACCATATAAATTATGTGCGCATTTCAAAAGAACTTTTTTTTGCAACATCGGCCACGCCCCTTCCATGCCCTCAAACACCAAGGCCAATAGCCTGAAAATGTTTATGTTTTTTTTGTATATTTATATAAAAATTGATGCGGCTTGTTGCATTCGCTGCTGTCTCAATTTTTATTTATTTTGTTTTTGGCTGCTTGAAAATTTATCGAATTAAATGCTGCTATCAACTGAAACTGAGCTTTTGTTTTTGGGGTATTTTGAATTGGTTCACTTGAACAGCTCAAGTTCAAGTGAACTGATCACTGTTCAAAATAGAGGGTTTAAAGTAGAAGATTTTATAATGTTGCCACGAATTCTGATTGTATATATATATAAATCTTCGACAAGCTGTATTTAATTACAACTGCTTGAAATATTCAGGCCTGTTCTGAATTCGTATTCCGTTTAAAATACTTCAAAGTACTCAAAACGTCAAACGTTTACGTTTTCAAAAGTTTTACTTTTTGCCTGCGAAACTAAAAGTAATTGGAAGGAATTAAAACAAGTAAGAATGCTCTAGTCGAGTATGCCCGACTACGAGACTCCCTGCTCCCAACTTGCATTTCAAGCAGTTCAGCGGCAACACAAGCAAGCAGTGCACTTAACTTGTGCAGTGCCTGTCAAACTGTTGTTTCTGCCTGCTGAGACGGGAGTAATAGATTCTTCCATAACTTTGGTGTTATTTATCCGAGCTGATCAACATTGATACAACATATATGTGTACCAAAAATCTGTGGGAGTTTTTCGCGATTTCGAAGTCGGTTTCGAAAAAAGCGAAATAGAAACCATTCCTTTCGGAAATCAGAACACTAATTCGTAAATGTTTTGGAATTCTTTCGTTTTTACTTTTCAACATGCCTGATTATGTCTGAGTGCAATCAGAGTTTGCAGTTCATTCGTTCCACATCAAAATGTGTTCAATTGAACTAAGTTCTGAACGATTTGCGGCAACTCTGGCTGCTATGCAACTGAAGCTGAGACTTATAGAGATACTGATACTGATGAATAATAAGCACTTGGCAAACTCAGAAACTGACCAAACATTTAATTACAAAAACGTCGCGGCCTGCAATAAATTTTGTTTGCCTTTGTGCTGTGCTGCTGCTGCTGCTGCTGCTGCTGCTGCTGCTGCGCTGCCTCAGGCCAATGAATATGCCTGCCCCCGAAAAAAGAATACAAAAAAATATATATATACGAACAACAACAAGAGCAACAAAAGTACAATTTGCCACTTTGTTGCAACGCCTTTGTTTATTAAAAGTGCGCTTTAAATTTGGCCAGGCTCATCCTTAGCCATATCCTTCAGCTTTTTTTTATTTATAAGTTGGCCGGAACGCAACACACCCCACCCCAAAAACAAACTTTATCAAAGCCAAATTTGGTAGCCCTGGTTCGCCTTACGCTGCCCTGCCCCATAGCTATGCTTTTAGGCTACTCTGAGTCAAAAGAGAGCAGCTCACAATAAATATATAAAATATAAAAATAGAAAGAAATATATATATATATATATATATAAAAAAAAAGATGAGAAACAACTTTTTGTTGCCGCTTGGCTGCGTCCCTTGCTGCAACTGCAACAGCAGCAGCAACAGCAGCAACAACAACAACAACAGCAGCAACTTGCAACAGCAACTGCGGCAAAGTGTTTGCCACAATTGCCATTGCTGCCCCGCTTGGACTTGGACTTGTAGTTGCATTTGTTGTTGTTCTTCTTCTTTTTGTTTTTGTTGTAGTTAAAGTTGTACTTGGCTGCCCCTTATTTAGTTTTTTACATTTTACATTTTACTTTTCACTGAATTCATTTCAAATGGAATATTCTTGTTCGCCTTTCAACTTTCTCAGCACATTTTGTACAACATATCAGCATGGCTTTATTTTATATAATTATCAACTTTTAAGATTAGAACTTGAACAAGTCTGAATATGTTTATTAAAGTGTTTTCTTTAATCTTTAACCAATTTCACTGTCACTTCTATATCAACAAATTGAGTTTTTACTCCCTGTTCCCATTAAAAATGGGAAAAAGGGAGTTATAAAGTACTGCAAATGTGTGTAACAGCAGAGACGAACTAGCCATATCCGTCTGTCTGTCTGTCTGTTTGTCCGTCTATCTGTATGAACACACAGATCTCGGAGACTATAAGAGCTAGAGACACCAAACTTGGCATGCAGGTTCCTGTATACCATACGCAGATCAAGTTTATTTCAAATTTCGGATGCATCCCCCCGCATCCCACCAAATCGCAAAAAACTCCCACAGCCACAATTTTAAAGATAAAGCTTTGATTTTTGGTACATATATATGTTGTTTCAATGTTGATCAGCTCGGATAAATAACACCAAAGTTATGGAAGAATCTATTACCCCCGTCTCAGCTGGCAGAAACAACAGTTTGACAGGCACTGCACTGCTTGCTTGAGTTGCCACTGAGCTCATAATCGGGCACACTCGACTAGAGTATTCTTACTTGTTTTTAAATGTCAATCTACATTTTGTAATGATAAAAACTTTGATCAAGTCTTGAAATACACATGCTGCAAAAAACTCAGCTGCTCTTAAGTAAAGTATATATTTAATATTAATTTGCGTAGTTGGCCAACATTTGTTGTTGTAGTTGTTGTTGCCGTTGTTGTGGCTGGATAGCTGGCTCAACACTTCAGGTTGCCAATTATTACCTGGATAATACACGGGGCTTATTAAAATGTATATTAAAAGTGCAGTCATTGCATTAAAAGCGAAAATGCAGCCACAAACAACACAGAGAGAAAGAAGAAGAGAGAGAGAAACGCAACGACAACCACGACTTAATTTCATTTTAATTAAAACTGCAAATGTGAAATTGCATTTGCCCCTCAACTAAGCCCCCGCGGGGGAACACATTCGAATTGTGCATAAATATGTCAATCTATGCCTTTAGGGAGCAAGTGAGTCCTGCAGCCAAAAGCTGTGCTATCTAACTAACAATCTTTCTATCCAACTATCTAACATATCTCGCACTAACAGCATTTCAGCCAGCGGCACACGCTGCGTATGCGTAATGTTGTCAGCTGCACCGCAAAACAGTTGAATTTAGTGTGTGTGAGTCTGGGGGCGAGCCACGCCCCCTACAGGTTGAACACGTGCCGCCTGAAGGTTGAACATGGGTTTGAATATCAACTCGAACTATTCACGAGTGTTTCACACACACACACACATGTAAGCACACACATGTAAGCACACACATGTAAACACACACATGCATACTTATTCAGATACTTAGTTACTTTAATCAAGTGCGCGCCTAGCACGAAAAGAGTGCTCCATTCAAAGCACTCTGCCCCCTGCCCCCCCTCGCTGTGCCACAGCTGCCACAAGCCCCAATAAATTTGAGACGAGTCGAGTTTATCAGCTACGTCACCATGTTGTGTGCATGTTTATGGCCAGAACGAAAGGCCAACACAAAAGGCAAACGTGGTAAAAATACTTTGCATGCCAGGCTAACCAGCTAACTCAACTCAACTCAACTTAAACTCGAGAACTGCTTTTGCTTTTGCTTTTGCTGTTGCTGTTGCTGTTGCTTTTGCCTGATGTTGTCAGCCAAAGTTTCATATGTCATAATTTTATCAGGCAACAAAAAAAAAAGTCAAGTGATGTCTATCTGCCAGTGTGTGTGTCTGTGTGTGTTGGTGTGTGTTCATGTGTGTGTGCCTGGCAGCCCTAAAGTGGAAACGCAGCGCTGCCATTCATGACACGCAGGCATTAAGAGCTCTGCGACAGGAATGAAACACCCCGCCTTCCGCCCTGCCCCGCAGCAGGTGCAACAGCGCAGAACAGTGTTGCCAACTTCTCAGCAGCAAACGTTTTAATAAAAATACTTTATTTACAAAGTGTAAAGTCTGCAGAAAAACCACACTTTTTTATAACTTTTATAAGCTTTTATAAATTAAAAAAAAAAAATAAAGAAAAAAGAATTTTATTGGGTTTGTGAAATGTCCGTCTGTCCGTCTGACCGTCCGTCCGTCCGTCCGTCTGTTCGTCCGCCCGTCTGTATGAACGCAGGCTTTTTCCACAGTTTTGAAGCTAGTGCAACCAAACTTGGTATACATGTTGGTATATACCATAGGCAGACAAAGTGTCAAGATCTCCCCCCCCACCATTCCCCCACAAACCGCAAAAACCTATATCTTCCACAGTTTTATAGCTAGAGTAACCAAATTTAGCACAAGGGCTACTTATCACATCCTTAATTGATCTGACTAAAAAAAATTTGGCCACGCCCACTTCCGCCCCCACAAATAAGCAAAGTCAGTATCTCCCACACCCCTTTACTTAGAGTCCCCAAATTTTGCATGTTGAATTCTGTTGCCCTATTTAAATAGTTGTGCCACGCCCACCTCTGCCCTTTCAATTGAGCAAACTTAATATCTCCCCCACCTGTAGAACTGGCCCAACCAAACTTAAATTGATGGCATAACTTGAAAGACTTGAGCAAAATACAATTGCCACGCCCACTTCTGACTCCACAAAGAGGCTAAAAAAGAGTATATCGCAGTCGGGTGCATCCGACTGCAACGTTCTTACTTGTTACAGTTGAATTCACTACGATTGAAATTCAAATTTGAGGGAAATTCACTTCCGCAAAATGTTGACGAAAGTGGAAACCAGAACAGACCTGATAGTATGTAATTAGTTACTTGTAATCTGTCTCATATCTTCAGATTTCTTTATTATATTGTTAACTATTCCAATTATAGAAGTGGGCAGACGATTGAAGTTTCAATGAAACGCTTTAAAACAAATGCAATTTTGTCAGCCAAAGTCGCAAGTCACTTGAATTTTAAATTAACCATAATTATAATTTTATTTAATTAACATTTTTCTTGCCAGGGAAATGTTTGCCGGTTTTTCAAGGCTTGGTTTTATTTTAAATTGTTTATTTAATGTTTAAACTTTATTTTTTATACTTCGATTGAAAGTGAGAAAACGAAAAACAAAAAGTTCAAAAGAAAAATTTAAAAAAGCTAGATCTAGCAGTAAAAAGGCTAGATTGCCAACACTGAGCGAACCGAATTCGGAGTTAGTTCTCAGTTCTTAGTTGTTGTTGCTTCTCAGTTGTTGTTGTTGTTGGTTGAACATGCTAACAGGTACATTTGCAGCGTTGACTTTGATTACAAGTTCAGGCCGCAGTGCAGTGTAAAATTTAGTGTTATGTTTTGGAGGGGTGGGGTTGGGTAGGGATTGAAAGCAAACAGGCGTTGCAAAGGAGGCAGGGGGGCAGGGGGGCAGGGGGGTGGGGAGTTGCACTTAAAGCCCAAGCATTTTATTAACTATTAGCTGGCAGCAGCAGGGCGCCATTTTCTCACTCTCTTAAGCGCTTGCAACATATTTCTTCAATTTGCAGCAACAGTCGCTGCGGCAGCGGCAACTATGAAAAATATGATGTTATTTTTAACACACTGAAAGCGTGTGGAAAGCTATTTTTAGATGGCAAAATGTGCCAGCGATCAAGAAAAGCAAAGCAACAAAAAGAGCACAAATACAGGAAAAAACCGAGAAAAACTTGTGGTTAAAGCCAACAACAACAAGCAGCAGCAGCAAGCTTGCCACTTGCCACAGTTGCCACAGTTGCCACACGGACCTGTAACGAAAACGACTTTGGCTTTGGCTTTGGCTTGTGGACTCTTGGCTTGGACTGCATGTTTTATAATAAATATGGCCAATAAATTGCGCTCTTTAAGTGTCGCCTTCAATGTTCTATGTTCTGCTTTGCTCTGCCCGCTAAGCAAATGCCGCATCGCCTTGCCACATTGCCACAAAAGGACGCACAAATTTAATGAAAAAAGAAAAACACTTTGCTAGGAAAATGCGATTTTCATTGTGCCAAGGCAACAACACATAACATATGAGTATGCTTTTACACTTGCAAAAAAAATATGCTTTAATGCATAATATAATCTTAAATATGCTGCATCTTAAAAGGATTTGAGTATGAAAAGACTTTAAGAAAGATAAGATCTTATATATAGTTTTAAGAAAAACAGGAAAGAAAAGTTATTTTCGACTTGCCGAAGATTTAGACTTAAAAACTTAATTTTCGATAAAGTATACCTTATTTAAAATTGTTCAATATTTCTAAGAATTAGCTTAAAAATTGCATTTACAAATTCATATTAAATAGAAAATAGAATATTATTTGTGAATTTAGGCATATTTTTACAATTTAAGAGAATTTTGTTTGCTGAATGTATGCTATAAGTGTGTGGGTGTGTGTGTGTGTGTGTGAGGCTGTGTGTGCTAACCAAAGCAAACAGTTGAAATTGGAAACAGTCAGAGACACACACATGCAGCAACAACAGAGATAAAGCTAAGCAAACAGCGCCGCAAACACGTTGCACAAATATTCAAATGCGGGGGCAGCCTGCAACTGGAACTGGAACAGGAACATGAGTTGAAAGGGGAAGAGGAAGAGGAGCGGTAACAGGGGCTGTGTGGACAGCACAGTGGACAATTGGACATGGGTTGGACGTGGCAATAACTGCACATGCCACATGCCACATGGCGCAACAAATGCCGAAAAAACGCAACGAAAGAAATGCAAAACAGAAATTTCAAAGCAAACGTACAGCAACAACAACAAAACTAGTGACAAATGCAGCCAACAATAACATGAAAACCGCAAATGCACATTTTGCACCAAAGTTTTTTGCCATTAAATTTGAAAACCGAGGGTGGAGTAAATCAAAGGGGCGACGCAAAGGGCGACGGGTGACATAGAAAGTGGTGTAAGGGGTATGCGGTAATGCATTGGCATGTTGAATGCAACGATAAAACGCTAAACGCATATTAAAATAGCGCACAGAGCCATTTGTGGTAGGGGAGGGGGATGCTGCAACATAGAGAAATGGGGGCAGGGACTGATTTGTTTGCAACAGGGCGTGTGGCACGTAATGCGCGCTGCATTCCGCGCTGCTCCCTCGACAATAAAAAAGAACTTGAAAAGATTGAAACTGAAACAAACATTAAATGCACACGGACAAAACACAAAAGTTTTTCTCGTGAAAGCGATTTACGAGTGTGTGCGCATATTAAATCAATGAAAATACACACTACACACACACATACAGGTGAGAGTGTTGCCACAAATGCGCATCAAATATGCAGCAATTTGAGTAAAACCGAAAAATACTTTTAGTTGCATAAAATAACAGCACAAACACAAATACAAATGCCAAATGGCAAAGCATTTATTTAAAACTTTTCTCTTCTGCACGCAAAAACTTGCATACAAAAACCTTAAGCTGACAAAAAAACAAGAGTTTAGTTTTATAATGGACCTAAAACAATCCTCAAATTGCATTTTACACAGTGCGAGTATAATAATTATATGCATTTATTATCCTTTCCAGCTGACAAACACTTCCGCAAACGCCTTTTTCAATATTTATAAGCTTTCCATATTGTTAAACAATCAATTTATAAGCCGGGTATTTGAGTTTTGTAAGTAATTAAGTAACACTTTAAATCGGGTTGATGATTTGATATTTATTTTTGCTTTTTAATTAATAAATTTTTATTGATCAATAAATATTTATATTATGAATGGTGGTCATTGTCCCTTGGACAATATAAATCACTTGTATGGCTGTTAAACATTGAAATCGAACCCGAGGTTTTGTGTGTCAGAGCAAAATGCCTTCCCACTAGTCGTCCACAATGCTTTTTTGAAACAAGTTTCTTTACTTTAATATTTCTTTTTAGACTGTTTTTTAATTTTTTCGGAAAAAAAAAGAAGAAAAACAGAAATGTCCGTCTGTCCGTTCGTCCGTTCGTCTGTCCGTCCGTCCGTCCGTCCGTCTGTCCGTCTGTCCGTTCGTCTGTCCGTCTGTCCATCCGTCTGTCCGTCCGTCTGTCCGTATGAACGCTCCACAATTTTGAAGCTGAATAGCTGCCTCTGCTTAAGCCGTCTGTCCGTCCGTCTGTCCGTCCGTCTGTCCGTCCGTCCGTCTGTCCGTCCGTCTGTCCGTCCGTCTGTCCGTCCGTCCGTCTGTTCTTTCGTCTGTCCGTATGAACGCTCCACAATTTTGAAGCTGAATAGCTGCCTCTGCTTAAGCCATATAATTTGAAGTACAATAAATTTGTTAATATTTTCCAAGGGTATCTAATCTTCAGCCTTACAAACATAATGCTCCATCTTGCACTTATTGTTGTCAACGTTAATTGTTGTTATTGTTGTTATTTTTGTGGTGTTAACAAGGCCGCCCAAATAAAAATATAAATTGTAACAGGCAAGTCGAGAAACAGTTTTTCACACTTAATTGCAAACACAAAATAAAAAAATAAAAAATATATCAACAAAAATTGCCCAACAACAACGCCGATAAATTAATGAATCTGAACTGCAAGCGTTAAATTTATTTATTTTTTTTTTTTGTATCGGAGTTTATTGAGACCGCAAGAAAAACAAGCGAACAAAAGCTAAATTGCTCAACTGACCAAACGGGTTTCCTGTTCATATTTGTTGTACAAAAGCGATATTGTATAGTATTCGATTTCGATTTCCAATTTTACTTCAAGCTAGATGCATTTTACAGCTGTGCACAAAAACACATAACATGTTTCCAACTCATTTTCAAAATATATAGCAAATATTTAAGGCATGTGGCGTTTATCTTCCAAGTTTTTTATCTCTATTATTTACAACATATCAATTTTGGTTATATTGAGCTACGCTCAAATTGCGGTAGGTCGGCGTTTATTGAAAAGTGTTCAACTGAACTGAATTTGGTATGCAAATTTGTTATTGAAATATGTATGCAAATATATTTTGCTTGAAATTGAGCGCAGTGGAGCGAATTTCGAGCGACTACTTAATCAATTTTAATTGCTTTCAATTTTGTATAGTGCATTCTAAAAGCAAATCTACAGCTAGTTTTAATTGAATTTAGAATAACTTACAGCAAGCATTAATTATACAAAATAATTGTTTGAAATAGGTTTGAATGGTTTTGAATACAGCAAATAGACTTGATTAGTTCAATCGAACTGAGTCTGCCTTAAAAGCTCCATAAAGCTCATTTAAGCTTATAAAAGCTCATTAAAGCTCGATACAGATATATTCTATTCTTCTAAATCTGAACGGTTTAAATCAACTCTATTTTAAAAGCACACTAATGCTTATTAAAGCTCACTAAAGCACATTAAAACACGAGTAAGTTTACTTAATTAAATTTGATAATATTCTTTCACGTCTGAACGGTTTGATAGTCTGAATTCTGCTTTTAAAGCACATTATAGCTAACTTAAGCTTATAAAAGCTCTTTAAATCTCGATACAGATATATTCATCTAAATCTGAACGGTTTAAATCAACTCTATTTTAAAAGCACACTAAAGCACATTAAAACACGATTAAGTTTACTTAATTAAATTTGACAATATTCTTTCACGTCTGAACGGTTTGATACTCGGAATTCTACTTTAAAAGCACATTATAGCTAACTTAAGCTTATAAAAGCTCTGTAAATCTCGATACAGATATATTCATCTAAATCTGAACGGTTTAAATCAACTCTATTTTAAAAGCACACTTATACTTATTAAAGCTCACTAAAGCACATTAAAGCACGATTAAGTTTACTTAATTTAATTTGACAATATTCTTTTCTCTCAATTCTGCTTTAAAAGCACATTATAGCTAACTTTAGCTCATTAAAGCACATTAAAACTCGATGAATTTAAGCAAAGCTAATTAAAAACCAGAAAAACTAAGAATGTTCTTTTTTTTTCCGATAATAGCCTGAAAGAGTTGATTATTTAGTGCCTACTTTCAGCTAGTATCATTTAACTAGAACAACGCTTAAACTCATTTATTTCTTTGGTCAACGCACCTGAAGCAAAACTGTTGCTACTGTTCAATACTTAAGTAAATTAACTTGAGTCTCTTATAGCTTCTTAATGTAACATTTATAAGACTTCAGTTCTTAACTCTTCTTCACTTCAACTATGGCTTCTTTGTGGTCTGCTACTTAACTTTTCCTCTACTTCTGTATAAACTTAAGCAGATGAAAGCGTTCAAGCAAACAGTATTTGATATCTCCATTACCCAATTAGCAAATGTTTGACTCAATCAAAGGTCAAGGCATGTCAAACATGTCGCTCTTCTCGCTCCACTCAAAGTCTCTTCACAGTTCTCTCTCACGTTCTCTGTCCACTTTTGAGCCATTGGCAACAAATTGCATAAAGCCATTTGAATTGCAGACGCATAAATGTCACAAATGCTACAAATTGCAATACCAAATGAACATCAATAAAAGCACTTTATGTCGCAAGTCACTTCAAGATACATTTACTCACACACAGATACATACTAATACTAATACTATTGCAGTTAAGTAGCTGCCCAACGGCAGGGACCACTAAACAAACATGGCAACATGTCTATTCCTGCAAAACGCCAAACGTTCTCCTTGTTCCTGCTTCCTTCTGACTACTGCTCCCTGCTGTCTGATCCCTGTTTACAGAGTCCAGTGCAGAGCATAAAAAAAAAAACAAAAAAAAAAGGAAAATAATCCAACTACAACATGGGGGAAGAAGTTAGACAGAGAAGGGAGTTTGGCGACAGAAGGGAAACGCACAGCATGAAAGGCAAATGGAAACAAACCCAACAGGCCTGGCAAAAACCTAACGAATCGAAATTCAATCAACGATCAATGAATCGTCTCGTTTCGTTGGCGAGGGGCAGGGGTTTAGCAGGGGTGATAAGTGAGGGGTAAATGGGGTAGGGGAACGCTTATAGGGCTCAGGGCTTACAATTGTGACGCACTGTGGTACGCACTGTCCACAAAATGTTGCAAAAATCGAAATGGCAACTGCTGAGAAGTCAGCTGACAATGACACTGGTGGAAAGTCACTTTACAATGACACTAGCTGAAAGTAAAGTAAACTATTTTCAAAAGTGATAATCAGGCCTGAACATTTTATCTAAGTTTACCTTCACAATCATTCAAAATAACTTAATTTCTTAATCGATGTCAACATATTTACGTCTTACGAAACTAGTCAAACAGTTCCACTGTGCAGCGTTGGCGGTGGCGGCATTTAACATTTCCGTTGCCATTGTCGCAGCTCTAGCTACAGCTCCAATCCCAGTCTCAGTCCCCAAACCCAAGTTGCAGTCCCTAGGCTACCTGACTACGTGACAACAGCTGCGCTGACTGCGATGCTGACTGCGATGCTGACTGCGCTGCCTGACTGCGATGCTGACTGCGCTGCCTGACTGCGCTGCCTGCCTGGCAGGCTGACTGCGAGGCTGAGGCTGGCTAGTTCGCATCCTGCGCCTGCCTGCGGAAGCAGCGCTTAGTGCCACAACGGATGTCAGTGTTGCCACCGCCAAGTTGCTGCTTGCCGTTTGCCGCACACAGACCACAGAACCCCACCCGAAGCCCATCCCCAACCCGGATCCGAGTCGAGAGTCGCTTAATTCAGTTTTCAGTTTTGGTTCTCATGCGTTTTTGTTTGGTTTTTTTTGTAAGTCCTTTTCTCGTTTGCTGCATAAATGTCGCTTGTATATTTTTATTGCTGTTGCTGTTGCACCGCGAGGAGGGAAGCAGCATTGCAACGCGGCAACATTGCAATGCAGCAGCAGAGCTCGTCATCGTCAGCATCATCATCAACACGAGCTAATCGCTTTTGCAAATGCAAATTTGCATTTTAAATAGCCAACAATGAGTGCAGCTCACAGATGCAGATACATTTACAGATGCAGATACATTTACAGATACAAATGCACTTACAGATACAGATACATTTACAGATACATTTACAGATACATTTACAGATACATTTACAGATACTGATACAAAACTGCACATGCAGCGTTTAATTTGTTTTGCTGGCTTTTATAAATGAATACCCTGGCTGATTAGCCAGCTAGCTGCACATTAAGTGGCCCTGATTATGACCAGAACCAGGACCGAACCAAAGTGGACTGAACTGAAACAGGACCCGCCAGGGACTGCTATCCCATCTACATAAGTAATTAATTGCATTTCTCAGTAGCATCAGCAGAGTCACAATCCCCACATCCACATACACAGTTTCCCTCCACATCCACATCCTCAGTATTATCATCATGGTCATCGTTTTGTCGATTACCAACTTCCTGCATTGAGCAGCCGCAAGTGTTGTTTCGAATCATTCAGACCCAGTTCGATTGAACTAGATTTTGAACTGAATATCTTTCTTCTTTCTGAGTATCGTTACATTTGAGTCATTCTTTTTGTTTCCGATTAATAATTGGTCCTGCAAAGCAGTAGCTTTGAGAGCAATTTGATTCAAATCAGTTTCACTTAAACAAGTGACTCGAATCAATTGAACTTAAACGATTGGCTCGTATCAATTGTACTCAAACGATTGACTCGAATCAATTGAATTCAAACAAATGACACGAATCAATTGACTCAGATCAATTGAACTGGAACGATTGACGCGAATCAATTGAACTTGATCGATTAACTCGAATAAATTGAATTCAAACGAATGACACGAATGGATTGACTCGTATCAATTGAACTCAAACGATTGACTCGAATCAATTGAATTCAAACAAATGACACGAATCAATTGACTCAGGTCAATTGAACTGGAACGGTTGACGCGAATCAATTGAACTTGATCGATTGACTCGAATCAATTGAATTCAAACGAATGTCACAAATCAATTGAAGGATGATATAACTCTAACTTATTCAAGTCTGTCTAGAACTGAGCTTGTTCAGTGAGTTGAACTAAAAACTACAACTTCCGCCGCCACTCAAATTGAAAATGAGTGCTTAACTCAAAGAACGAAGAGTTGAAAGAGCTAGCCTAGCTGCAAATCAAAGGAAACCTTGGAAACTTGGCTAACTTGGTAGCTGGTAACAAATTATTAAAACCAACAGTTTGGTCCCCTGGGAGCACTTTGACAAACAATGTAACTGACAAATGACGAATGCAATTTGTTCTTGTTGTGGCTCTCAAATTGCGAGCACATTTCAAACTGGCTGCATTTCAGTCGAGAGTGGCAAAATACTATTTGCAAATTAACTCACTGGGGAGTTGTTGCATAAACAAAACAACATAAACAAACAGACAAAGAAACAAATACAACATTTAAAACAAAGCGCAACAAATGCATTTTATAAACTAAACTGAACACTGAGAAATGTATTCTACAAAATTTCATCAGCTGTGCGAGATTTATTACCAAACTGATATTTGTATATATTACAGCCCTCTGCACCCCCAAAAAAGGTAAATAAATACGAAATACGGAAAACAAATAACAAAATACGAGTACTCGCATTTCAATACATTTTTTATTAAAAGTCGCACGTCAGTCAAACATGCATATATATATTGCGAGGGCTGTTACAGCACTTTTATTTGTTTTAAAATCTTTTTTCGCCATTTATTGCAAAAGCAAAAGCGTCAAGAAACCAAAATAAATATGTTCTAGTCGAGATTGACCGACTAAAAAACACCCTGTAGCTTGCACTAAAATCGAAATTGATCTAGAATCGGTATCGGTGTAGAATCAGAATTGGTGTAGAATTAGAATTGGTGTAGATTTAGAATCAGTGTAGAAGCGGAATCTATGTGGGAAATCGGTGAAGAATCAGAATTGGTGTAGAATTAGTATTGGTGTTGAATCGGAATCGGTGTCAAAATCAATGTAGAATCGAAAACAGCTATCAAATCCGAATAAATTTAAAATCGATAGCTTAAGCAATGTATATCGACTTCTGATAGTTATCGCCTGATAGTCATCGGCTTCTAGTTATCGCTAGTTTTCCATGTTCTCTATGCTCAATACGTTTTTTCTCGCTGAGCAGCAATTTAAGAGACTTTTTTTGTGTCCATTCAATTGAACACACATTACACATACGACACGTGGGTCTCAGGTAAAATCCTTTGCCTTGTGCGCTGTCAGCAAACGTAACGTTTTTGGCAGCTGTTGTCCATTGAAGCTGTGTCAAAGAGAGAGAGAGGGGGCAAGTGGAAGACAGGAAGGGGATGCAGTTGAGCTAAGCTGATTTGGCAGCTCGCAAAACTGACAGCAGCTGCAGCAATTTTGCTACGCAAATGCGTTGTCAAAAAAAAAAACAGGAAGGAGAGATAGAAAACCAAAGCGAATTTTGCTCTTTTCTACTTTCTGCTTTCTTTTTACAGATTTGTGCTTTCTTTTTTGTGTTTGCTGCTATTTGCTTTTTGCTGTCTGCTTTCTGCTTTCTGCTGGGCTGCCATTAACAGCTTGCACTTGAACTTGAGGCGCTATCAAATCTTGTCTTCTTGTTGCCGCATACACATAACATACATATTTAATGTTGACAGTTGATTGGCTCTGTGTGTGCGTGTGTGTTGTGCGTGTGTGTGTGCATACACACATGACCTTAAACTTCAACTTGAGCTTTGTGGCTAACCGACGCGCGGTCTTGCGAAACGCAGCTGCTTATGAAGAGACACGCGAAAAACTACAACAACCACAACAACAAAAGCAAACAGCCGCCAGTTTGTTCATGTCGATATTGTGCGACTTACACTTAGAGAAATGCAACATTAGATAACAGCATTTAAGTAAGAAATATTCTCGGCAATAGTATTTTTATACACTGAAATTAATCGATATTTTGGACTACAGTTAATATATTATTAGCTAAGCATCATTTTTACATATTAATGCATAATTTATGCTTATCTAGGCATAATTTATGCTTATCTGTGCCTTATATATGCATAATTTATGCTTATTTATGCATAGTTTATCCCAACTTATGCAACATTCTTCCATTAGAATGCACTTTTTAATCCTCTTTCGAATTTCATGATTATTTATTCAAAATTTGTGCATAAATCAAGCCTAAAATGC
Source organism: Hirtodrosophila cameraria (assembly GCA_949708635.1). Lineage (NCBI taxonomy): Eukaryota > Metazoa > Arthropoda > Insecta > Diptera > Drosophilidae > Hirtodrosophila > Hirtodrosophila cameraria. Next base: position 1,019,400 of record OX453089.1, read on the forward strand.
ATGAACTCAGCAAAGAATACACAAAACTAATGCTTTTTGGAATAAGAACGATTAACGTTCAAATCGATAGTTCTCAAAAAACATCGCACAAAACTGTTTTTACTGTGAATCCTTTTCAAAGCCAGCCTGTTTTTCTAAACGATAAATTAAAACAGCATTGATTTGAATTTTGTAAATTAGTAAATTGATACAAACAATTATTTTACGACTATTTAGAGCCCTAACAAAAACATAAACATTTGGCTAGAAAGTCAATGCTTTTTCTGCCAGTGTAGCGGGGCTTGGCTGGCCGGGCAAAAAACACGTTGATCAGACGCGCAAACGACATGAGCAATTAAAAATTTGTTAAATTAATTTTGCAAATTTCGTTGCTGTCGGAAGGCAGCCAAAGAACCAGAACCAGAAACACAACCCGAACCCGAACCCAAACCGGAGAGTCAGAGAGCCAGAACCCATGGCCAGGCCAGGGGCATCGACGTTGACGATGGTCCCGCATTCTGTGTAATTCATTAGGAACGCTTGCCAGCTTTCAGTGCTTGCCCCTGCCACATGCCCCACATGCCCCACACTCTCCTCAATCTGTGTCCCTTTTCAGCTCTTGCGTTTTATTGCTACACTTGACATTTTGTCAGCAGTTGCGTATTTTAATTTAATTCATTTATATTAAATGCGGGCTCAGCCAAAAGAGATGAGTGCCACGCCCTCACTCGTGCCTGCCCCGCTACACAGTGGGCCAAGCTGACTTGGTTTGTTGCATAAACTTCGCTTAATTGTCTGTTTTAAAGTTTTTGCGTCGCTTTTCTCGGTTTGACGATTTCTCAAGAAGTTCAAGCAATTCTAACTTTTTGATGAAACTTAAGAAAAATATATATATTAAAAAAAACAAAAAAATTAAAAAAATAATAAAAAATAAAAAATTAATAAAAAATAAATAAAATAAAATAAAAATATTAAAAAAATAATAAAAAATAAAAAATTAATAAAAAATAAATAAAAAAAAATAAAAAAAGTCAAAATAAATAAAAAATATATATAAATTTTTTGTATATACAAAACGATTCAAAAAATAAAATAATAAAACAAAAAATTAAAAAATTATGCGAAAAAAAAATTTAATATTTTTAGAATATTAAAAAGAATATCATAAGAAAATTTATAAAATTTTTTGTATATACAAAATTAATCAAAAATTATACAAAAAATTAAAAAATTATGCAAAAATAAAAAAAATTAAATATTTTTAGAATACTAAAAAGAATATCATTAGAAAATTTATAAAATTGTTTATAGCTTTTCTCGATTTGAATACTTTCTAAGCAGTTATAACAATATTAGCTTTTTGACAAAATTTATTGTTAAAAAAAAATTTGGATAACTAAAAAAAAAATTTAAGTAAAAAATTTTAAATCTATTTTTTTTGATTTGTCGATTTTTTAAGTTAAAGCAATTTTATATTTTTTGAAAAAATGTATTAGAATTTGTAAAATTTCAAAACCAAAATGTGTAAAAAAAAGCTTTTTATATTGGATCTTACTCTAAGCCAAGCCTAGAACAAAGCCAATTGTCAACAAAACCTGAACCGAACCTTATTTTTTTCAGCTTATAATATTTTGTAACTTTTTGGCATGTAATTTTAGTGAAGAAAGGTTAAATATTGTGCATAGTGCAAACTGTGCCCAAAGCCAATGTCATCTAAGTTGACATTTATTTGTGCATTGCGCATACGCCGCGTTTGTCAGCGTGAAGAGCGTTAAGCTGGTGCTGCTTTGGATGCTGCTGCTTTGGCTGCTGCAATGGCGGTTAGCCAAGTTTGTCAGAACTTTGGTCCAGTCAGTCTGTACGTCTGTCTGTACGTCAGTCAGTCAATCCGTCAGTCTGTCAGTTTGTCGGAGACTTTGGTCATGTGTGACTGTTGTATGTTTATCTTCATTTGGACGTTTGGCAAAGAGAGTCAAGTTCGGGTTGTTGGCTTGGCTAAGGAGTAGTTGTAAAGTTTAGACATCATGGCAAATGGTTTTAGCCACGGCAACGGATTTGGCGCAGATTGGATTTCTTGACTTTTGCGCTTAAAGTGGAAGAGCTCTCTGCAAAACGGTCGACTTACGAAAACTTACAAACGGAACATTGCCAATTCAATTAAAACACAATCCAGAAAGAAGCTGCAACTTTAACGGTGTTGAACCAGTTAGCACGTGTGTGCGTGTGTGTGTGTGTGTGTGTGTGTTTGTATGTGTAATTAAATTAAAAGTTTTTAGCTAGCTAAATAAGTAAACATGTTAATGACTCCTGGCTCACACAGGAAATGAAAATGCAAAAGCTGATTTGACTCCAAAAGTTGACTTGAACCAAAACCCACCTACAATTTAATCAGCGCCAAATTGCTCAAGGAGCTCTCTCAAAACCAATTGGACGAACCCTAACAAAATGGGCACGACTCGACCACGAACTGACAAAATATTAAAAAATAGACAAAAATACGACTGGCAGGCAAATCAATTGACCAAACAAAAAAGGGCCACGACAAACTTGGCCCAAAAAAACAAGAAGAGAAAGAAAAGCTATCTTCGCACTGTCGACTACTTAATACTCTTGTCGACATTCTCATAACAGATTCAAGTTTGCAATTTATTAATGAGAAAACCATTTTTTAAAGTTCAAAACAAATTTATAAGAAAATTTTGAATAAATTTTCCTTTGATTTTCTCGATTTGGGTGCTTTTTTTATGCTACAGCAATGTTAAAATTTTTGGGTACAATTTATTAAAAAAAAACTTTTTTTTTAAATAAAAGACAAAAATTTTTAAAATAAAAAATTAAAGAAATAAAAATAAAAAAAATAATTTTTTATTTTAAAAAAATTTTAAAATAAATAAATAACAATAGAAAATAATTTTTTATTTTAAAAAAATTTAAAAAAAATTTAAATAACAAATTTTAAATAAAATATTAACAAAGAAAATTTTCAATTAAATTTGTTATAAAAAAAAATTAAGGATTATCACTTTTTTCTTTACATTTAAGACAAAACTATTAAAAAAAAAGAACTGCAGAAAGTGCTGAGCTAAAAACGGAAAAGCAAAGGAACTAAAGGAACGAAAATCGATCATTCGAACTAGTTCAGATCGGTTTGACCCGCCGTTACATATTTTAACGCAAAAAACATTATACTCAATATGCAAGAGTATAAAAATAATATGCAGCTGCATTCGTTGACAGTTGTGCAAATCAGTTTGCGGCCGCTTGGCTTGATTTTTGATTTTTGGCCAATTTCTAGCCTTCGGCTATAAGGCAAAGGCAAATGCAAAGCCATAACCAACCCATAGACGTGCTCGCATTCCAAAAGAAGAGGCCAAAACTCAAAAAAAAAAGAACTGTAAACAATAAGCTAAAGTTTTGAGTTGCTTTTTTTTTGTTTTTTTTTGGTGGCCGCATCGATCACGATCGATGACTGACGACTGACATCACCTGGGGCGTCTGAAAGGGGGGCAGTTGGGGGCAGTTATTGATCTCAATCATAAATACATAATGGGCAAAAATCAAAAAAATTGCCGCTTGTGTGCACCCACAACAAACGATCTTTTGTCTTTAAGCCAGATGTCATAGGTTGGCCCAATACATTTCAGAGCTAAGGTCGGCTGGCCAAGTGTTGAATGTTTGTATGTTTGTTTGATTGTTGAATGTTTAAATGCAATGCCGCTTGTTGCATAAGCTCAAAACTCAAATTTTAACTTTAACCGTTGCCAACTTGAACTTCGGGGCCAAAAACAAAAACAACACTAAAGCGAGACAATTGCACAATTAAAACTGGCAAACAAGCAAACCAACAAACAAATGAACAAAACAAACTAACTAACAAACAAGGCAACAAACAGTTGAAAATTAATTCAGCTTATGCGCCACATAGTCACACAACACAACACAACACAATTGACAATAATTTTCCAGCAGCCACAACAATGAAAATGCAGCCAAAGTTGAGTCACTTTTAAACCGATTATCAGCCACAACAAAAAATGTTTATACACACGTATATATAAAAAACAAAAATTACAAAAAATGAAAAGCTAGCTGCATTGCACCGAATATTTGATACACTTGCAATGAGCCTTATAAATAAAGACAACAGAAAATTGAAATTTTCGATTGATTGTTTTTATTATAAGTGGCAAAAACATCGATTCGATAGTTTTAAATTCTCGTCACTATCGATATTTTTGCGATATATCGATATGTTGTGCGATATATCGATATTTTGTGCGATATATCGATATTTTGTGAGATATATCGTTATGTTGTGCGATATATAGATATTGTGTGAGATATATCGATATTTTGGTCGATATATGGATAGTTTGTGCGATATATCGATATTTCGTGCGATGTATGGATATTTTGTGCGATATATTGATATTTTGTGCGATATATCGATGTTTTGTGCGATATATCGATATTTTGTGCGATATATCGATATTTTGTGAGATATATTGATGGTGACGACAATTAAAAACTGTCAAATTTGTTAAAAAAGATATTGTTCACAAGTTAACATTATGAATTGAATAAGTTTTAGCAACTATTTTCGTAGAAAATGAGGCCAGCTCACATTTCCGATTCTGATCATAGCTTTGAAATTTCGAATATCGATAGAAAATTCGGTTTTAAAAGTTTTGCTTTTGAGACACTCGAATGAAATGGAATCGAAATTGGTTTTGAAAAGAAATGACAATTGATATTTGATTCGATGCAGAATGAAAAGTTATTGGAAATAGGAATGGGATCGGTTTTCATTCATATTTTGTGTGAAACCATTGCGCCTAACGAATATTTTCAAATAAGTTAATGATTTGATTAATGAAATTTAAATTTTTGTGCCGTTTTTAGAATACACAACAATTGTTAAATAGGCAAATATGTAATCCACTTCTTCTTAGGTATTTCAAAATCTATTTTTAAGAATCTATTATTTTCAATGCATTACAAACTTCAGGACAATATTAAGATACCCTTAGCAAAGCGTATTTAAATGCTTTCAAGCTGCAAGCCAACAATTAAACAATTGCCGCTAGCAGCAAAATTTATGAGCATTTTTTTGGGTAGAGATAAGCAAAGTTTTCAAGCTGCACACACATATGGAACGTAGACCCAATTTCGAACCCAAACCCAAACCCAAGCTCGAATCCGATTCCGCAGTTAGTTCCAGCATGGGGCATCGAATTAGGCGCAACAGCAGCAGCAACATTTCCTATCAACAACAACAATTAAGTTCATTGTGAGGCCCAAAAATGAAAAAAAAAAAAAAAGCAAAAATAAAACTTCGCATAACATGTCAAATGTCATTTGTCGAACAATCACGATCTGACGATGTTAGATAAGTTGTACAGTGAAAGATTAAACGAGACAGACAGATATAAGGTGAGAGACGGAGTGAGAGAGGGAGGGATGGAGGGAGCAGCAGAGGGAGAGATCAGACAACTGGCAGCCAACTGGCTGTCGCCTGTCGCATTTAAGTCCAATTCAATCAGCCAACTGACGAAAATCAATTAAAGATACAATATATATATACATATATACATCATATATACGAGTAAAAGCTACGTTTAAGTCTATTTCATATCACGTCTCAGAAAATCAGTGCGTGTGCGAGTTAAGCTTTAGCGAATGGTTAAAGAGGGTGAAGTTGTTAAAGACAGAGAGGAAATAAAGGCTTATAAGCAGGCCCGTTTCAAGACAGTCATAGCGGCTATGTTTAACTGAATAATCAGCCGATTAAATCAATATGCAATTATGCAATTAACAGTAATTGAATAGCTTCGATTTGACAGAGATTTAATACCCTTGCAACATACTCCTGCAGAAAAATTGTACATATGAAAACTTAATATACGAGCAATTGTTCCTATGACTGCTATAAGATATAGTCGACCGATTTTTATGAAATTTGGTCAGCATGACGATAACATACTATAACAAAGCATTTGTAAATTTGATTCAGATAGCTTGGATAACAAAAAAGATTTTGAACACAAACAAATTTTTCAACCGATGGTTCCTATGACAGCTATAAGATATATTCGCCCGATTTTGATGAAATTTTGTAAATATTTTTAGATAACACTTAAACTTGAAGTTGGTAAGTTTGGTCTGATCAAGAATATATACTATAAACAGTCGGAGGCGTCTCCTTCAATGAACTACGCATTTCGTTACCCTCTTTTAATCAAGTTTAGTCAAGACGTACAAAATACCATAAGACTTAGACTAGATGAGCTTGGTTTACACAGTTTGAGAAGCACCAAAGTTGTTCATACGAAAGTTAAGTGTTCAACCATGACAGCTATAAGATATTAGTTTGTTTAGAAAATAACATAAGCACCTAAATCTCGGCACAAGTATTTTTCGTTGAATTAACACGAGTAACAAAAAGCTGTTCATGCAACTCGTGTCATTAGTTTAATGAGCAATTGAAAATGTTGGCAGATAGACAGCCCTGTCATGAGCATGAATTTCCATGAGATGCGTTGATTAGCTTTTCTTATTGCATTTCACATCCCTCTATACACCCTCTCAGCAGACTTCAACACCCTTTCATCACCCTCTCAGCAGTCATAAGCTGTCTCTCACCTGTCTCACATCAGAAGGTGTTGGCATTGTCGGTTGGCACCCAAATCGATATGCAAAGCATGTTCTGAACTGCAATTGCCTGCAGCTGAACAACTACATCTCGCCCCCACTCCTTGCATCACACTACAGCTCTGTGCAACCCCCTCTACGCCACCTCTGTGCTGCCATTGTCACACCATTCAACAATTGCTGACAAATCATTTGCCATTTGGCTGCTTTTCGCTCGCTTTTCGCATTTTTCCGCTGTGGTTGCCATTTGGCATGTGCCAAAAAATGTTTGAGCTGCAATATATGTCTGCAACAGTGTTATAGTCTATCTATTCATCTATATATCTTTCGATATGTCATATCTGTCTATCAGTCTATCTCTTTTTTGGCTTTGTCGATTTTGCAACCGCAACAAAGAATTTTACCTGTCACATTGTGTATCGAAGTATTTGTCACTTTGGCCGAATTGCTGCTGCTGCTGCCAAATCCATTTGCCCATTTTTCACACTACATTTCAGCAACTATTGCTCCCCTTCCCCTAGCTCCACCTCTTTACCACCTTTACTACTCCTTGCCACCCCTTTGACATATGTGTGCTTGTTGCTGTAGGCGCGTGGCCCAAATTGCTAGCCATGTCCGGTGCCACAAAAAAATTATAAAAAACCTGCTCTATTCGACAAAAAACATATATGTATATGTTGAGTGCTTGCAGCAAAAGAAAAAAAACACATATTCATATGCACTCAATTAAACATAGATCGAAACTTAAATGCTCTGACAAAAACTAATGAAGTGTTTTTTAGCAAGGAAATATCAGAAGTTTGAAACTAGAATTCGAAATTCACCTAATTCATTTGTGAATTGAAAAGTAAATGACATCAAGCCTGCTTCTATTTCCTTTGGAATAGTTTTCGAATTTCATTACAAATGATTTAGTTTTTAAAAAAAGACTTGATCTAAGTTCTGATTGTTTTATGTAGGACTAAAACAAAAACAACAAGGTTTCAATACAAATACACAAAGTAAAAATAATAAACCAACTTTTTCAATTGCTAAAATCAAACTCAAAATACAAATACCTTTATTGAGTGCATATTAATATAAAATGCACATGAATAAATAAGTGCAAATTTTGACTGCAGCAACAGCAGCTAATTAAATTATTTACTTTAGTTTTAAATGCACTTTTTCAGCAACTCGTTCGCTGATTGTTGTTGTTCTTGTTATGCCTCTATGAAAACTGTTGTTTTTTGTCTTTTTTTTTCACTCTCTGCGCATATGAAAAAATTAAAATATGTTTGCCAGTTGCCGTTGGGCCACTCGACAGACTCAACTGACTCGACAAACTGACCGAACAGGTCAACACATTGCACTTTTTGCTTGCTGCACTCTGCAAACATAGGAAAATTGATTTATTCTCGAGTGTTTAACTAAGAAGATACCCTGTAGTCAGATATAAGGTATGCCTAAAAAGCGACATCTCAGAATTCCATGTGACGTACATTTCACATGTAGCGCACATATGCATGTTCAGAACATACAACAGTCCGAAACGTGCATGTCACAAGTAGAACACATGTACATGTTCAGAACATATTACAGTCACATACATTCATGGCACATCTAGAACGCATATACATGATCAGTAGGTGTGACAGTCCCAAACTTACATGTCACAAGTAGAACGCATATACATGATCAGTAGAAGTGACAGTCCCAAACATACATGTCACATGAAGTGCACATATGCATGTTCAGAACATACAACAGTCCCAAACGTGCATGTCACATGTAGAAAACATGTACATGTTCAGAACATATTACAGTCGCAAACATACATGGCACATGTCGATCACATATGCATGGTCAGTAAATGTGACAGTCCTAAACATACATGTCACATGTAGTGCACATATGCATGTTCAGAGCATACAACAGTCCCAAACCTGCATGTCACAAGTAGAACACATGTACATGTTCAGAACATATTACAGTCACATGAATTCATGGCACATGTAGAACGCATATACATGGTCAGTAGATGCGACAGTCCCAAACATACATGTCACTTGTCGATCACATATGCATGGTCAGTAAATGTGACAGTCCTAAACATACATGTCACATGTAGTGCACATATGCATGTTCAGAGCATACAACAGTCCCAAACCTGCATGTCACAAGTAGAACACATGTACATGTTCAGAACATATTACAGTCACATGAATTCATGGCACATGTAGAACGCATATACATGGTCAGTAGATGCGACAGTCCCAAACATACATGTCACTTGTCGATCACATATCCATGGTCAGTAAATGTGACAGTCCTAAACATACATGTCACATGTAGTGCACATATGCATGTTCAGAGCATACAACAGTCCCAAACCTGCATGTCACAAGTAGAACACATGTACATGTTCAGAACATATTACAGTCACATGAATTCATGGCACATGTAGAACGCATATACATGGTCAGTAGATGCGACAGTCCCAAACATACATGTCACTTGTCGATCACATATCCATGGTCAGTAAATGTGACATACACGTCACATGTAGTGCACATATGCATGTTCAGAGCATACAACAGTCCCACAAGTAGAACACATGTACATGTTCAGAACATATTACAGTCACAAACATTCATGGCACATGTAGAACGCATATACATGATCAGTAGATGTGACAGTCCCAAACATGTATGTCACTTGTCGATGACATATGCATGGTCAGTAAATGTGACAGTCCTAAGCATACATGTAGTGCACATGTTCAAAACATGTGACAGTCCTAAACATGCCGCTTTAATGTATATTTTAACATGTCGTGTATTTAAGCATTACTTTTGTCTTTATTAACCGATTGTCCAAGTGCGTTACAGGGTATTATAATATGAATTTTATTGTTTGCAGAAGTTGCGCATACGCCGGGTAGGTAAAATCCAGAGGCAGATACCGAGTCAGAAGCAAGCAAGCAATCAAATTGCGATGAGCAGCAAACAAAAACAAGAATAAAACAATTGCAAAAATGTGCATTGAAAAGGCTTAAAGCAATTACAATTTTCATAATATTTAAAATATCTACAATATTTACTTGTCAGCAGCAAATATTGTAGAAAAACAAAACTTACGGAAGAATATGGCAAATACAAATGGCAATTGACAATTGACAACAACAACAACAACAACAACAAAAAGTAGCAACAAAAGCAATTTTGCACGTTTTTAACAAATTGCAAATATTATGAAATAATTTCAATAGATTTGTTTTCTTTTTTCTCATTTATTTATTTGTGCTGCAATCTTTGCATAAGCTAAGATATTAAATTGAGTTGTTTGAGCTTTGTTTGATTTTTGATTTGGATTTAAATTTGGTTTTCGTTTGGTTTGCTTTGATTTGAAAAATTCGACATGGTTGGCATAAAAAAACAGATGAGCTCGGGAAAAGGCATTCAAATTGGGCAAAAGCTTTCAGCAAACTAAAGAAAATTATGTAAAATTGTAGTTGTTGTTGAAAAGTCAAAGCAATAACAACAACAACAACAGCAACAGCTACAACAACAACAAAAGCGCACAGTTTAAAGCCATTTTTTGAGTGTTGTCTGCTGAAACGTGCTCAAGTAATCTTTTTTTCTTTCTTTCTAGTTTCGTGTACTCTTAGAAAGGGTATCATAGTTTTGTCAGCAAACATGTAACGCTTTAAAAAATGCCCACATAAAGTATCTGATACAAAGAAAGGTATTCTGGAAGTAACTTTTCTTTAAATCTTTCCATATTCACTTTTTAAAACATTTTGAGAATTGAATTCACATACTTTTCATCTTGCATGGAAATGAAAATCTTAATATTTGGGAAAATTTACTTTCGCAAACGTTTTGTCCAAGTTGAGATTTCTGATGAAAAGTATTTTTGATTCTCGGGTGGAATATTATGCTTTGCGAACTAAGTTCACATAACTTTGATCTACAATTGAATTCACTTGACATTTAGATATGAATTCAATTCACTAGTTCAACAGCAAATACGAAAATTTTAATATTTGGGAAAATTTACTTCCGTAAAGTTGAGATTTTTGATAAGAAAAACAATTCTTATATTTGTGGGATCATTTTTTTTTGGTTTCTTTGCAAGGGTATTACAATTTCGCCACATCTTTGTTCTACATTTCTTTTTTTTTCTTAGAGTTTTATTTGCTTTTGATCATTATTGTTGTTGTTGTTGTCATCAATTTGTGTTTCTTTTGTTTGCGATGTCTTTGTTATTATACTCATGCTATGTATATATTGATTATTATGTAATTATGAAATTATGTCAGCTTTCATGCAGTAGAGGTGACTGCTTTCAATTTGATAGAATTTCAGTTGTCTCTAGCCTCCTCTGCCTCCTTTGCCCCCTTTCAGCCCCTTTGTTCCCTTGGGAGCACCTTTAGCTCAGTCTGTCCCGTAATTGAGCTGCTGAAATCTTGATAAACGCAGCTCCGTAATTGAATATAATTTGTACAGAAGTTAGCAACGTTCTCAGCTCACAGTTCATAGCCTGACCTGAATTCGTGATTCGGTTTGGGTTTAGGTTTAAGTTTGGGTTCGGTTTGGGTTCTGCTTGCCATTTTCCCAATTTCTCAAAGTTTCGAACGAGCAGCTTAACATAGCTCTCTACACAATTCTCAGAGCTCTCATATGCATGCAAAATATGATGAGATGCAGCAGAAGTAGAAGTTGAAGTTGAAGAAGATGCAGATGCAGATGCAGCAATGGTTGTGGCATGACGAGTCAGAAAGACATACACACATTACTTATTGTACTTGTACTTGCCACATGCAACATGTTATTTAAGCGTAAATCATTTCGCTGCCAGTTCTCAGACAACAGACAACATAACATACAGCAGACAACGGACAACAACAACAACAACTAAAGCCTCGAATTGGAATTTCGATTTTTCACAAGTTCACATCTTGCCTCCTCTGCCTGAACCTGCCCCAACTTACAAGTTGCAAGTTGCAAGTGCGTTGTGCCCTGACCAAATCGTGTCTGCAAGCTTAAGCTGCACTATGGAAACAAATTGACACTTTGTTAGGCATAAAAATTATAATTAACATATTATATTTGGCGTGTCGAAAAGTTGTTCATTTCCAACCATTCCTTTGTCAGCTTTAAGATATAGTAATTCGATTTGATGAAATTTTGTCAACATGTAAAGATTGTGATTTAACTTAGATAAATTGAGTTTGGTTGAGATATCTTCAGCAACAAAAAGTTTTTTAAAGAAATACCCCTTTTTTCAATCGATTGTTCCTATGGTAGCTATAAGATATAGTGGTCCGATTTCGTTGAAATTTTATCAGCTTGTTAAAATCAAACTAAAAAGCAGAATATGTTACTTGAGTTAGCATAGCTTAAGAAACAAAAAAGTTTTTCATACAAAAACATATTTTTCAAGCGATTTTTCCTAAGACCGCTATAAGATATAGTCCTCCGATTTTAATTAAATTTTGTAGACATTTATATAACGTGATTGAACTTAAATAAGTTAAGTTTGTTTGAGATATCTTCAAAAACAAAAACTTTTTTAAAGAAAAACTATAGGAAAACAAAGAAAAAAATAAGAAAAACTAGATATAGTGGATTGATTTTTATGAAATTTTGTAAAAATATTAAGATAATGCTGAAATTTTGAAATAATAAGTTTGGCTGAGTTATTTGAAAAACAAAGCTTTCGAAGAATCGTTCCTATGACAGCAATATGTTATCGTAATCCGATCCATCCAATTCTGACCTACATATGTACTGCTTGCAGCAAAAAGAAGCAATTGTGCCAGGTTTCACCAAGATAGCTTCAAAACTGAGAGAAAAGAACTGTGAACAGAGTATAACGCAGCTAGGAGCTTTGGAATTGTTGCCTTGAATGTTGCCCATGGTAAGCTGTTGCCATAGTTGGGAGTTGAAGTTGAATTTGAAGCTAAAGTTGGAGTAGCAAGTCGCGCTCAGCAGAGCGCAACGTTGCCGCCAACGCCAACGCCACCGACGCCGACGTCGCCGACGACTCCAACGCCAACGCTGACGCTGACGCCGACGACTTTTGTGGCATTTCCATTTTCATTTTCACACGCGGTCATTAGAGTTGAACCCCACTTAAGAAGAGAGTGAGACTTGGACTTGGACTTGCCGACTCCTTTGGCCATTTTTCACACAGACACACGTAGATACACACACACAGAGGCAGAGACAGCTGAAGGGGGTAGACAAGCGCAGCAATCGCAGCAGAAATAAATTAAATTTAACTTGCATTTTTGCCAGGCCATGGGCCATGGCCAAGTCCAAGTTGTTGTTGTTGTTGTTGTTATATCTCATTGTTGCTGTTGTTGTTGCTGCCCTGTTGATGTTTTTCCACAAGTTGGCACTTGAAATTGCGAAGGGCCGCCGCGTTCTTCTAAGTACTTGCTGCAAAGAGATGCATGTATCTTACAGATACTTACTTAAGACTTTGTATCTTTTGCCTCGCACTGCGCTGCGCTGCACTGCGCTGCACTGCTCGACTGCAACTGCGACTGCGCTGCTTGAGCGCGTTCTGCCATATGCAAATTAAAATTAAAAGCCTTTTTGTACTGCTTAACTTTTAAAAGAACACAGGCCAAGTCTCTAAACTTGCACTTGTATCTGTATCCGCAGTTGTATTTCGTATCTGTATCTATATCTTTGTAGCTCTGTTTCAGTATCTGTATCTGTATCTGTGTCTTCGTCTTCATCGCTTTTGACTTTGCCTATGACTTCACAATTTGTTTGGCTTTTTGCGACCGCCGATAGGCTCTGAAGTGTGAAACATGCCTTTAACTTGAGCCACACACACACATACACACAACAACACACACAGTGCCACAACTCAGCTCAAAAAGACTATCTTCGTTTCTTGACTGTCATTCCTTTGCACTATGGGCAAAAATAATCCTATTTTAAATAAGTTATAAAATGTATTCGAAATCTGATTACTATCAAAACTAGGGTTCGATACCCAGTGTAGAAGCTGTTTACCAGAATTTGAATTTGAATATACCCAACAACAGTTAAGGTTACAAGCATTTAATAAATGGTTTAAAGATGCTTAAAACTTTTTGGGTTAAGTTAGAAAATGTTGGTGATATCTGATCACCCCAAAACTTGGGTTCGATACCTAATATATAAAGTTAACAGCTCTTAAGAATAAGTTTATAGTTACTTTCAACTTTAGAGATTAAGTTAGAAAAGGTATGTGCAATCTGAGCACTGTCAAAGCTAGGGTTCGATATACAGTATAGGAGTTCATTAGGCATATACAAATCACATACCACATATATTTCCTAAACAGGTGGATTTTAGGACGAGCTGTGTCCTGTGTGATAACTAAAAACAAGTGAAATGAAACCGCAAGATCATCAGAAAAGTAAAGTTGAGTGCTGTTTAGGAAAACTCACTTCCGCAAGTGAAAATTTGTGCAAGTGGATGCCAAAAGCAATGCTTTATATGTTGACAAGGTTCATAAGATAAAAATAAACTTGTTTTTTAATTTGCTTCATTAGCTAAAAACTTGTTGCAATGACAGCATTATTGAGGAAATTTGCAAGTTTGCGATAAGCTTGCAACATTTGGTTAATTTATGCATATTAAAGAGCTATAAATAACGATTAGGGAAATAGTAAAATTTATGAATTTGTTGCAAAAAGGTGTCGAAAAAGAGCTCACATAATAATTATGCCACAAAAAGTGTCAATTTGTGCCCATGGTGCTTATGGGGCAGAGTGCTCTGGTATGTGTGTGTGTGTTGAACTTCTCTAAGCGGAAGTTCAAGGCGTTCACTCAATTGTATCGTGTAATGAAATGTTTTATAAGTCATCCAACAGACAACAAGCAACAAGAAACAACAACAACAACTACAAGAAACAACAACAAGAAGACAGACCAAGACGCAGATCGAGTTGAGTTCGCATTAATAATTGCTCGTTTATTTAACAGTTGGATCTGGTCTGGTCTGATCAGGTCTGAGGAGACCGAAGAGCAGAGAGACCTGATCTGGTCTGGGTCATTGGCTTCATTGGTAGCCCCCCAATGGAGGCTGGGGGCTACTTGTCATATCAAATGATGGGACCCCACGCTCATTAGCATTAGAAATAGCGACAACAAATCTAAAGCTTATGTAATATTTATGCTAAAATTATAATTTACACGCATTAAGCACAGCTTCTTCGTCTTCTAAATCTTTCACATCATTTGTCAAATGAAAGGCAATCTGTTTACAGCATTCTTACTTAATTAATGATAAGTAATAATCAAAGCAAAGCAAAGCAAACTAAAACTTCAACTCCAACTTCAACTTCAACTCCAACTTCAACTTCAACTCCAAGGTTGTAGACCTTTTCCGACAAATGTATCCCAAAAAGACCAAACAGAAGAATTGACGTAACTTATTCGCGTTTATATCACTCTCTTGGCTGTAAGACCGGGCCAAAGCCATAGATACCATCATCAGCCACAATACACAAACAACAGAAACATCAACAGCTCCAAAAACTGGCGCGTCAAAATTAATACGTTTTTAAATGCCAAGCGACGCAGCTTCCTGTTGAGAGCCCCCAAAAACTCCAAGCCCCTCTAAGCCTCCCTTCAAGACCCCCGCAATTTTCAAGAGCCCAACTCTGGCCAAGTTAACAGAATCTTACGCACATGCGCGTAATTGTTTGGGGCTCAGCCTTAAGAAGCTTCAAGATTCAAAAAAGTTTTTCGAGCCAATGAAACTGCGCAAGTGTGTTACACGCGTGGGTTGATCAAGCAATTTGCCATAAAATGACACTAGCTGAAAGTTGAAATAACAGAAACTTTTTCGAATTGAAATTAGTTATTGCATCTTTCATATTTAAGTGGCTTTAATGTATTTATTTGAAACTAGCTGAAATATCTAAGACCTCTTAAACTTTCAAACAACTTGGATTAATTGTTGAAATTGTCATGTCAGTTGGTTTAAAATTGAACTTAAAGTATGCTTAGCAGCCCTATAGATACTTGCACACAGCTTTAAGGAGCTTTTTAAGCTTATTCTAACCACAATTTTAACTTACATTTCAAGTGAGCTTTTAGCTTTAGAGAGTTAAATATCTCTAATGCATTCACAAAGCTTAAATATGCTTTATAATTTATTGATATTGTAACAAACATATTTATTGATACTTAAAGTGAGCTTAAAGCTTTAATGTGCTTTTTTTAATCATATTATATTATAACAAAAATGTTATTTTCTATTTTAAGTGAGCTTAAAATGCATGCACAAAGCTTAAATGTGCTTTTTAAGACAATTTCAACATACATAAGCAAATTCTAGTAATTGAAGCTATTGATGAATAGAATTTAGTTTAAGCTGAAGTAAAAGACTTAATGTGCTTGCTTTAAATGTTGAGAAGCAATAAAAGCTTTATAAAGTAAGAATAAATAAAAGAATATATTAAATAGTGATCAATTTTCAAGCGCTTTAGTCGAGCTTTTAGTTTTAAGTGAGCTTTAATGTACTTTTGAAAATTCGTTTTACAGTTCTACTTGGAAAAAATACTTGCTAAAAGTAGCAATATTAACTTTTTAACAAATTGAAATGACAGTCGAGTTGAACGCTACATTTCTCTAATTTCAAATACAGATTAAATGTGATTAATTTATTTAAAATATTCAGCTAGTGTCATTTTAGAATTGAACAAATATATAATTTAATGTTCCGCCTACTAAAATATAACTGAAGCTAAAGTCTGCTTTACCTCCACAATCAATTAACTTAACTTACTTTTCTTTTCAAAAACTTTACACACCCACCTCGAATGAATTGAATGATGGTTTTTGGCCAAGAGCGAAACCGAAATGTAAATTGAATTTTAAAAGGCAATTTAAACGTGTGCGTTTTGCGTTCTGCGCGTTCTGCGGTAATAATTAAAAATTAACTTCAATTTAACAGTTGGCGGACAAAACTTCAATTTGTAATATACGCAATTTAAGTTCAGTTGACTTCAGTTTTCAGTTCAGACTGCGTTTTTAATTAACCCAACGATAACTCACATGATTAATGGACATTTTTGAGTTGCAATTGGAAAAAATGAAAAACGCAAACCAAAATGAAACAAACAAAAAAAAAAAAAACACAAATGCAAATGTTTGTTGATTTATATTCATTGAAATTCCATTAAAATTAATGCAAAATTAATTAGCAGGAAAAAAAAGTTGAAAGCAACTTGGGCTTATGCCCATAATTCAATTCAATGTAATGTAATGTAATGCCACGCCCACAAACACGCCTTTTTATTAGCGTACTTTTAATTCAATTTCAGCGGCAATTCAATCGGAAAATTCCTCACTGAGCTTCCATGTAATTATATATCCAAAATTTACGGTACGCCTCAATAAACCCCCAATGGGAATTTTAATGAGCCGCCAAATAATGAATGGAGTGTGCTTTTGACATTGGCTAGCTTAGAGATATTGAGTGTGTTTTTTTTTATTGCTAATAATATTAGCAAATCATTACAAAAGATAAGAAATAAGAATTCTAAATCAGCAAAAGAGAGCTGCAATGAGGAGGGTTCGAGAGGTTTAAGATATAAAAATAATAATAATATAAGCATTTTCAATATTTTCTCATTAACATTGAAAAAAGTATTAAAAGTGAAAATAAAATTTCATTAGCATTGGAACAAGTAGACCTAGTGACAATAACTTTTCAAATGCATTGAAAAAAAAATAATGTTATTGAAAATAGTTTTAATTAGCATTAAAATTAAATACCAATAATTGGCATAACAAATTACAAAAATTTAAATTTCTTCTTAGCATTAATTATTTATTTTTATTAGTAATGACTTTGAATTTCATTAGCATTAAAATTGTTTTTTCTGAAAAATCAAAATAAATTCCAAAAAATAATGAAAAGTTAAATCTCGCAAAATTTTTCGATTTAGTTTAGAATTTTTTTTTTCGAAAATACCAAAAACAAAATAGTGTCTTTTTCTAGTATTTTTAATTTTTATTTTAGTATTTTTTGCATATTTTTTATCTAAAAAAAGTTAAATATTAAATATTTTATGAAAATGTTCGAAAATACCAAATACAAAATATTTTTATTTGCATATTTTTTATCTCTAAAATATTCAATATTAAGTATATTATGAAAATTTTCGAAAATACCAAATACAAAATAGTGCTGATTTCTTGCTTTTTTTTTTAAGTATTGTTTTTGCATTTTTTTAATCTCTAAAAAATGCAATATTAAGTATTTTATAAAAATTTTCGAAAATACCAAATACAAAATAGTGTTTATTTTTGGTATTTTTTAATTTTTAAGTACTTATTTTTTTAGTATTTTTTTTTTGCATTTTTTTATCTCTAAAACATGCAATATTAAGTATTTTATGAAAATTTTCGAAAATATCAAATACAAAATAGTTTCTAGTACTTTTTATTTTTTAAGTATTTTTTTTTTGCAAATATTTTTTGAATTATTTCTGAGCATTGAAAAATGCTTCTGTTGTTTTCTGTTTGAAATGTAAGCATTTTGTGTAGTATTTTTTCCCGTTTTATTTTAAATTTAATATGTTTAATTTATTCAATTTAATGTGTCAGTTATTTTACACTCAGCCAGATCAGACAACTATAACTTATAATTATAAGTATTTATATAAAAGTAACAATTTAATGATACTTTAGTTTGCAATTTTTTTGATTTCTCGTATTCGAAGAGCATTAAAAGGTTATAATCTGACTTTGTTGCATTTTCTTTCATTCAATTTCTGATTAAAATTGTAATCTTCTTAACTGCTTTGCTCTGCACTCTATGCGATTTATACTTTGACTGCTTCTTCCATCTTTAAACATTGGTTTTAATGTCTCATTTCATAGCACATTAATTATTCAAATTGCTTTCATTATGTATTGGGGCTTAAGCAAATTAAATTGTTTTGCACAAAATTAGGCTGAAATTATTTCATTTGTTTTAACCAAAAAGACTTCAATTAGTTGAAAACATTTTGGCGTTTTAGATGAAGCTGTAAACACAAAATGCGCATACGACACGTGCGCCAGCAACAGGCAGACAGAAAGCTAATTGATCTGAATACACTCACTTATATTCACACACACTCACTTCGGTAAATAATGGTACGTGCTTTCAATTATTCAAAATGCCGAAAAATGTGGGAAAAGCAAATCAATTAAGTTGACTTTTAGCTACCACTGTGTTAAACTATCCATTTTATCCGCATCAGTAGTTTATATTGTTTCTGTTTATCTTTATGTTTATGTTTATGTTTATGTTTATGTTTATGGTTTTACTTCCTTCTCCCCACTCTAACCCACCATTGTCCCCTCGAAATCTGCATAACAATAGCCCCAAAGCTGCTTAAATGCTGCCCATTTTCAGAGGCAACAACATTTTAATTAAAAATCTTTTGCTATGCTGCGTTTTTGGCTTTTGCACGTTTTTGCACGTGTGCACAGCTCCACCCTTCTCACGCCCCCAAGCTGTTTCAGACCCCCCTAAACCACCCCCTCTAAAAAGGGGCAGCTCAGACAGCCGTCGGCAATAAATGTTAACAAGCATTTCAACAAAAATTTGCATAAAATGTGTGAGTCTCAATATTTGGGCTGCATATTCAAAACCCAAAAACGAGTCCATTTTTGCATATCAACTTTTTTGTTTTCTTTGGTTTTTGTTTTGGCTACGCAATGAAATTTTGTTATCTCTTTATTTATCCATTTTAGTGTTGTATAGTCCATATTTTATTCAAAATTTCCATTATACGAACTAGTTCTTTATTTAAGCAACATAATAGTTCATTTTATCAATTAGGCTGGGAAACCATCTACTTTATTTCGATGTTACATTGAAAAATATATCGATAATCGTCGACATATTTACACCAAAATATCGATATATGCATTTATCAAAGATGCTTTAAAACGCAAAAAATTGAAAATCGATTTGAAGAAGATATGTTAAAAGCAATATCATATCGAAGTAGGACGTTATTTTGCATTAAAATATCGATTATATCGATACATCGCTGCTATCAATCGTTCAGTCTATTGTTAAAATTCAACTTTTCTAAATCCAAAAACCGACTAATGCTACTTTTATATTCAAATATTTTGATGTTATCCATATTTTCCTTTATAGCTTTTCCTTCTCCTCATCCTTGGTATGAATTTCCTTTTGTGCAATCGATTAATCGCACGAATAACAATCAGAATCAAAGAAACGATTTTAAAAAAACCGGTTCACAGGAATAACTGCAATGAACTATTAATGATGAACGCATTTCAAAACAATTAAATGAACAATAAACAGATACGGAATTCAATTGTCAAGTTCAAAGACCAGTTCAAAGAGCAGTTCCATTGAACTGAGTTTGAACGATTCAAAACAGCTCTAACTCTCATGTATATGTGTATGTGTTTGTGTATTTGTGTATATGTGTGCGTGTGGCAATTAAACGGACAGCGAATTAATCATAAAATGCGCACATTTTATGCAAAAATGTTCATAGCAAATGTCGATTGAAAATATTATTTTGAAAATATGCAAATGCATGTTTTTATGCCTGATTTATGATAATTGAAAATTGCTCAAATTACAATAAATACAATTTGAATTCAAGCTGCAAATTTTTAATGAAAAATGATAATGTAACGCAACTGCGAATTATTTGGTCGGATAAGCATGAAAAGATTGTAAACATTTTAAGAGTTAACATATGAGAAAGTAAACAAATCTAGCAGTTTATTCGAAAGTCTTTTGAATACTAATCAGTATGAAATACAAAATTTATAGAAAATATGTTTAGTTTACTTGGAAAAATAAGCACATTCGTACATATTCTAGGTTTTATTCGATTAAGACTGTGTGTGGATTTGAGAACAAGGCTTTTCGCATTCTGGTTTTATAGTTTTGCAGCTAAAAATCAAACGGACAGACATACAGACGGATAAAATGATAATACCCTCTGCTCGTACATATCCTAGGTTTTATTCGATTAAGACTGTGTGTGGATTTGAGAATAAGCCTTTTCTTATTCTGGTTTTATAGTTTTGCAGCTGAAAATCAAACGGACAGACATACAGACGGATAAAATGATAATACCCTCTGCTGAGTATAATGAGTATTACGTATTCTCTGTTAATATCCCAAAATAGCATTTAGCTAATGCTACCGTTTGACATTTGAATTAAGTTGACCGAAATTGGCAAT
Source organism: Hirtodrosophila cameraria (assembly GCA_949708635.1). NCBI lineage: Eukaryota > Metazoa > Arthropoda > Insecta > Diptera > Drosophilidae > Hirtodrosophila > Hirtodrosophila cameraria. Next base: position 1,040,262 of record OX453089.1, read on the forward strand.
TAGAACCGAGCACATGTTAGATTTGTCAGTTGGGTTAAGAGACAACTGCGTTGTTCATTATGTAAAGCTATATCGATTTGGGGCCCAAATGCTATTGGCCACATTCAAATATAGTTTTGGGCCAATAAGCAGAAATGTGTCACATTAACAACTCACCTGAGAGATTAATGAAAATCCGATTGCTTCAACAGGACAAGCTGTCCAAAAAGTGGTCGCTCGATGTTTGATTTGAATTTGATATTGGTTTGTCGATTTCGATTTTGGAACAGCTGCTGCTTCTTCTTCTTCTGCTTCTTCTTCGTCCTTTGCTGCTTCGTTGTGTCCTGCGATTGATCAAATGTTGCGCGTTGTCAATGAACTTTTGGCCATAAATTAGAATCAAGAATGCAAAACGTTGTTTGAAACAAAGCCACAAATCAAATGCACAATAAATTTTCAATATTTTGCATAATTTTTTTTACTCTTTGCACTAGTTCTGGCACACAGACACACACACTGATACATACATATATAGAAAGCGCACAACAACAAAATAATACATTAAAAAACCGAAAAGTTATTTATGAAATTCTTTAACAAATTTGTATTTTCTTTAAAATTCCAGTTGTGTGTGAAAATTATGCTGTAAAAAAAAAGCAAAAGGCAAATGAATAACAGACAAACAAAAGAGAGGAGAGCACAATAAACGTAACCAAAACGAAAGAAACAAATAGCATAAAAACTTAAGCAAATAATCATTTTGAATTTATTTATTTATTGTTTGTTGCAACTGTAGAAAACAGAGCAGGAACAGAGTTTATGCCCTCCAGATTTATGTTGCAAATATGCAAAAACCAAGCAAAATATATCTAAAAAGAGGTGCATGAGTCGTTCAGACTTGGATCAATTGAACTAGTTCTGATTATTGTTCATTTGAATTAGAATAACAAAATAAATCAGTCGTTCGTTACAATCAAACTTTTGACTACGATTGTCTACTTTCATTCGATGCATAAATCTAAATAGTACAGTTTTTGAAAAAAATGTTTTATTTCCTTTCTTAACAAATTAGCAAGCTACAGGCACAAAAAGAAAATTGTCATAAGTTTGGAAAATTATTACAAAAACGAATAATATTAAGAATTAAACAATTTTTGGATTCAAATCAGTTGAACTTAAACGATTGACTTGAATCAATTGACCTTAAACAATTGACTCGAAACAATTGAACTCAAGCGATTGACTCGAATTAATTGACTCGAAACAAATGAACTTTAAGAACTGACTCGAAACAAATAAAGGTTCAACAATTGACTCGAATCAAATGAACTTAAACGATTGACTCGAATCAATTGAACTCAAACGATTGACTTGAATCAACTGAACTCAAACGATTGATTTGAATCAATTGACGTTAAACAATTGACTCGAAACAATTGAACTCAAGCGAATGACTCGAATCAATTGACTCGAAACAAATTAACTTAAACAATTGACTCGAATCAAATGAACTTAAACGATTGATTCGAATAAAATAAACTTGTTCGATTGACTTGAAACAATCGAACTCAAACGATTGACTCGAATCAAATGGTCTTAAGCGATTGACTCGAAACAATTGAACTCAAGCGATTGACTCGAAACAATTGAACTCCAACGATTGACTCGAATAAAATAAACTTGTTCGATTGACTCGAATCAATTGAACTTATAAGATTGATTCGAATCAATTGAACATAAACGATTGACTTGAATCAACTAAACTCAATCAAATGAACTTAAACGATTGACTCGAATTGAACGACATTGAAATTCGAATGACTCAAAAGAAATTGAAGCACTGAACTACTTCAGTAAATTGAACCAGAAAGCACAACTCTATAAATATATGTATATGTAGCATGTATAAAGAAAAGATATATTAATATTACAAAAAAAAAAGGTGACTGCAGTAGCTGTTTTTGTTGTTGCTGGCAAACGTATTGTGTGTGAATTTGGTTGCTGGCTACTCTAAAAAAAAAAGAAAAAAAACTAAACTGTCTCAAGTTAATCGCTTTTATTTATTTTCGCCCAGCGCTAAAAGCCAAGCGTAACAAAAAACCTTAACTGCAACCGGTTTTTCCACACACACATACATGCACACTATCACACACAAACACATACAACGAAAGCATATAGAAAATTTTGCGCGCCTTTTGGGCTATTTCCTGCGTTTTTATATGAAATTTGTGTATCATTCTTCTTATAGAATTTTAGGAGAAAAAAAAAAGCAGAAAACGTTTGAAATATTGCACTTTTTGTGCTTTCTTAGTTCATTTTTTAGATGTTCTGAAAGCACATCTTAAGCTGCTTTTATGTTTGTTTTTAAATTAAGATTTTGTCAAAATATTTATCTTAACTTTATATCATATTTATGATTTTTCATCCTGTTTTTTTTATGTTGTTGTTGTTTTCTATGGCAATCTTAAACTGTTTTTTTGTTTAGTTTTCTATAATTTTGTTGCTGCTGCATTTTGAACAAACTTAATAATAACTTTTTTATGATATTTCGTCCAGTTTTTGCTATTTTGTTTGTCTCTTTTGTTTAGTGTTAATAAATATAAACAAAAATCTTTTCAGTTTTTTGATGCTATGTTAAAACTCATATTCATAAATAAAAAACAAAAGCGAATTTCGCGTGCATTTTTCGCTTTTTTTCTATCTTTTTCTTAGCGTCCTAAACGCAAGCATCTTGAGCTTTGCAGGTATGTGTGTGGTGTGTGTGTGTGTGTGTGTGTTGTGTATGTGTGTGTTTGCTTAAGTTGCAGTTGCAAGCAGGCAGGCAGCAACAGATAGACACAACACCAGGTTTCATGTCTAGCCAGGTAGCTGTTGCTGCTGCTGCTGCTGCTGATGTTGCTGTTGCAGCCTCTGCTTTTGGCCAGGTTAACACGCCAAGCTGGCGACGTCATAAAGTCAGCTGCGCGTCTTTCTAGCCCCCCCTTTTTGCTACCCCAACCCTTTTAGCTGTTCCTCTTTTGTTGTGACTTGTGAAACGCTTTGTTGTTGCTGCTGTTGTTGCAGTGTTGCTGCTGTGCTGCTGCTGCTGCTGTTGTTGCTGCTCGGTTGACAGTGCAGCAGAGGCAGCTTTCAAGGCTGTTTAGAAGGCAGTCATCACAACTACACACACATATACTCAACACACATACACACACACTCAACATACACACACACACACACTCGCACTCGCACAACAACACACTTGAAGCACACTCAGTTTTTGTTTTTGTCAAGCACGAGCTGCCCTTTTGTTTAAGTTTAGTTTAATGCAATATATATAAACGCGAGACGCGTATTAAAGTATTTTTTAAGTAAGTTATTTACTAAGTAAATATTCTATAATATTTTAGTTGTCTTTTATTTTGATTGCTACTTTTATTAATTGCTGCTAAGTTGAAAGAACTGGTTTTACTTGCAGTTTGTTAGCAATTGTTGGCTCTTTCTCTGATTAATTAGCAAGTTTTTGGAAGTTTTCTATTTTGTTCGCATTTGTTTACGTTTTGTGTTTAGTGCAACTAAATTTACCGTTTTCTATTTATGTTTGCTGTTGTTGCTTTTTTGTGTTGAACTTGTTGTTGTTGATGTTATTATTGTTTCGCTTGTTTTGATTTTGTTTGAAAACGCGACGCGAACTCGTCGAAATTGTCTCCAAAATTGCGAGTTGCACCCAACGCAGCGTCGTCGTCGTCGTACTTGTCGTTTTGGCTAGCAAAGCTCAACTGAAACTTGTGCGCCAAACCAAAACTGGCCAAAAGAGTTGCCACTGTTGCTGCTGCTGCTGCTGCTGTTGCTGTTGCTGCCACTGCCAACGTCAACGTCAACGCCAACGCCAAAGTCATAGCCAAAGCCAATGCTGTTAACTGGTTTATTCGCAGCCCATCGTTGTTTGCCGGCCAAAACCGAACCCAAAGTCGCACGAGTCGTTCTCGTTTCTTGTGGTGCGCTCTCTTTGGTGGTGCTGCTGCTTCCGCCTGCCCCAAAATACTACGCTGCAGCAACAACAAGAACAGCCAAACAGCTGTTAAAAAACGTAGTTAATGTTAACTTAGTAACAGCTGCAGCTGTTTGAATAGTATCCAACAGTTTGTATACAAATAAACAACAACAACAAAATATAGTTAAGGTCTGTTTCGAATTCTTATTCCGTTCGAAATTTTGCAGAAACGGAATTGCTTGCTGTTCTGAAGTACTCAAAAGGTCAAAAGTTTATTGATTGAAAAGTAATTGGAAGAAAGGAATTAAAAAAAACACAGTTCTTAAAGTCAATATTCTTATAATCTTTATCAGATTTGGAAAAGAATTAGTCAATTTATTCATTAGATTCAAATCAAATAACATTTATAAATATCTAAATTCAGAACAGGCCTGAAAATTCTACCTAAACTTTCAACTTGGTCAAAATTGATCCGGTTTTCTTTTTGGTTATATTTTGTCATCTAAATTTATTTGGCATTCAAATGTTTTCGAACTTAAATGAGAAAAATGCGTGCATAACACCATAAGGGTTCAAAAAATGAATATCTAAAATAGTTTAAAACGGTCTTTCAAAAGTTTTTCTAAGGAAGAACAAAAGTCGGCCAAAAAATGGTCAGAAATCATAGCTTTTTGTAACTACAGTTCGAAAATTAAGTTTTCTTATGAAAAACTTTTCTACAATGGTATATACCGAAGACAACTTATCTTTCTTGTATAAATTATAGATGGATTACCAACGCACCAAGTTCTGTGCTAAGTAGATTAAGAAGATTTAAGATACTGTAAAGCGTTTACAGACTTGCTACTTGAAAGTTAACTACAGAGTCTACAAATTAGTATAAGATCTCTGAATGTTGTCTACAGAGTATAAGAGTAAGTAAATTATAGATGAATTACTATCGCACCAAGTTCTGTGATAAGTAGATTAAGTAGATTTAAGATAATGTAAAGAGTTTACAGACTTTCTGCTTGCAAGTTAACTACAGAGTCTAAAAATTAGTATAAGATCTCTAAATGTTATCAACAGAGTCTAAAAATTAGTATAAGATCTCTAAATGTTATCTACAGAGTATAAGACGTTTGGTTGGTAGTAGTAGCAACAATAGCAGCACTTAGTAGTAAAGGTAGTAGAAATAAGACGCTCTCTTAGCATTGCTCTCTCTCTCTCTCTTTGTACGTGCGCTCTTTAACGGAAGTAAAGAAGTGCAATAGCAGCGGCAACAACAGCAACAGCAACAACAACAGCCGGTTTGTGTTTGTTATTTACTTTTTGCTCTCGCGCTGTTATAACAGTCCGACTGTTATACGACTGTTATACGGCCAAACAGCTGTTCAAATTGGCCGATTGGTTGTTTAGTTGTTTTTGCTGCTTTTTGGTTGGAATGGGTTGGAATGGTGGGGTGTTTTGGGTGGCACGGCTGATTTGGGTGTTGTTTGTGCTTGTGGCCAGTGTTAAGTGTTGAGTGGGTGGTTGCCATGGCGCATTTGATAAATAAGCAAACAAATAAATAAACAGCTTCAAGTGTTGCCACAAATTGAGCCAAATTGTATTTTTTTTTTCTTTCTTGTCTTTCACTTCAGCAAATAGAAATGAAATGCAATGCAATCAACTGAAATGAGATACTTTTACTCGTGTAATTTAGCTCAAATGATGCGTTAATTGCAACACTTAAAACATCCAACGGGAAATTAGTCAAATGTCAAAGCAAAATTTCAATTGAATTGAACGAAATTGAAGCAATCATAAGATATCAAATGTTTATTTTAAGCAAGAATCTCAATAATAAAAGGGTTCATTTTGAAATGAACACTATTCAGATTGAAATTCAATCAATGTCAATGTTTTCTTGAAATATTGCAATTTATGATTTTCGAAACTATAAATCAATTGCAGCTTTTCAAAAGCATTCAATTATTTCATAACACACTCTGTTTTTGAATGTTACTTTCTTTAAGTAACTCCCTTGCTTCGCACCTTCCCTGCCCCTACAACACCCACCGCACATTTAGCTGCAAAACGTTATTTTGTGAACAATTGCAAATTTCATAACTTTATTAAAACATTTGTCCATTGTCTGCTTTTATCGAGCCGCATTCAGGCGCGACAAAACACAAACAAGCGGCCAAAACCAAAACCCAAAACCCAAAACCAAACCCATAATCGAGGCTACTGGTGTTCGAACTCAGACAACTTGCGGTTGTTGTTGCTGTTAATATTGTTGTTATTATCTTTGTTGTTATCGTTGTTGTTGTTGTTGTTGTTGCTGGCCTCCACCTGGGCAATATCCCCAGGAGTCAAACCAAAGAAATTTCAATTAATGAAAATGCGAATAACAAGGCAAAGCGGCACACTTGAGTTGTATTGCATTGTTCACACTTGGTTCAATTGAACTGAACCAATGAACTAGTTATTTCCTGATTATAATTATCGTTTAGTTGAGTTTCTATGATCAATAAATTGATAGAAAAAAGTACAAAATATGATAAATAATAATTAAAATGGGTTTGCGTTTCAAATGAACTGATCTACTCAACGAACGATTTTGGGAAGCGACACAATTGAGCCATAATTGCACTTAGTAGCAAATGAACTAGTGAACTACTTCAGTGTATTGAACTTTTCTGTTCTTTACTAGAAAGTAAAGAAAAGGACAAAATACATAACAGAAAATCTGAATAATTTAATGATTTTGATAGATATTGGGATAAAATTGTAAAAAAGCAACTTAACGATTTTGGGATACAAATGAACAGAACAAGTTAACGAACGATTCTGGGATTCAAATGAATTGAACGACGCAACGAATGCTTTTCGGTTTGATTGAACGATTAAACCATAATTGGACTCAGTGGCAAATGAACTAATGAACTGCTTCAGTGAACTGAACTTTTCTGTTCTTTTCTAGAAAGTAAAGAAAAGGACAAAATAAGGATACAAATGAACGACGCAATGAACGCTTTTTGGTTTGAATAGAACGAATTAACGAATGATTGATCCATAATTAGACTCAGTAGCAAATGAGAAAATGAACCACTTCAGTATATTGAACGTTTCTGTTCTTTTCTAGAAAGTAAAGAAAAGGACAAAATAAGGAAACAAATGAACGACGCAATGAACGCTTTTCGGTTTGAATAGAACGAATTAAAGAACGATTGAACCATAATTGGACTCAGTGGCAAATGAACTTATGAACCACTTCAGTGAACTGAACTATAAAGTACAGCTCCAAGGCGCATTATTGGCTGCGGGTTGAACAATTTTTAGGGAGTTAAAATTATGCAAACAGCAGGTGTCTCATTTTTGCTTTACATTTTGGTATTTTTTTGTATTTTTGCTTTTCTTTTGGCCACTGTAAAGTTCAGGTGTTATTGACTCATTCTGTTTGCTTGATGAATTTTCACTGCAGTTGGCAATTTGGGTAATTAGCAGGTGTTTCACATTGTCCACTTGCCATTGTTAATATTATTGTTATTTGTTATTAGCCATTATGATTGCTCACAGTTTGTTGTTAACGCGCCCAGTCCAGCACAGCCCCCCCGCGTATCAAAGTTATTAAAGGCCAAAAGCAAAATGCCGCTTGTCAAGAGTTGGCCAAAAGTGTGCAAAATTTAATTAACTGCTAAATTAAATACACTTTGCGGCATCTCTCAGCAGAACCACAACGGGAGCAAGTCTGAACAACCGAACAACTGAGCAGCTGAACAACTGAGCCACAATTTCCACCCAATTTCTAATTCCCCTTCTTACTCAGCTTCCCTTTCCTACTGTCAGTATAGCGCACAGTGTCCCATAGGCCGCAAACTGCTGCTAAATTTTAATTATAACAATTTACCTTATTTCAAACAATTTACTTTATGCCAGTTTTTTTGCGATTACTCAACATGCACATTATTTCCTTTTTGAAAGATATACTTTTCAATAGTCTGTCTTGGATATTGCAAGCTTCCAAAATTAGGTTTTTTTTTAAATTTTGTAAAAATTGTGATAAATTAATTAATTATTTTGTGTTAAATGTAATAAAAATTAAAAATGAATATAAAAGTATTACTATAAACCAGATAGACCTGTTCTGCATTCCGATTCCGTTTGAAATTTACAAAAACCGAGTTGATTACTGTTCTGAATTCTTCGAATTTGGCAAACTTTCAAGTTTTAAGCAGTTTTGCATTTTTGTAATTTAAACGGTTTTGAAAAAATCGGTCGAAAATCTGAACAGTAATTCGTAAATTTTTCGGATTTCATTCGTTTTTACTTCTTGTTCCCATTAAAAATGGGAAAAAGGGAGTTATAAAGTACTGCAAATGTGTGTAACAGACAGACGGAGGCATTCCGACTATATAAACTATATATATTCTTGATCAGCATCAACAGCCGAAACGAACTAACCATGTCCGTCTGTCTGTCCGTCTGTCTGTCTGTATGAACGCATAGATCTCAGAGACTATAAGAGCTAGAGACACCAAACTTGGCATGTAGGCTCCTGTATACCATACGCAGATCAAGTTTATTTCAAATTTCGGATTCACTCTAGTTGAGAAGTAGTAGACCACTGTGCAACGGCCTAAGCCACCCGCAACGGCACGTCCAGTTGCTGTTGTGGTTGTTGTTGTTGTTGTTGGTTGTTGTTGTTGTTGTTGGTTGTTGTTGTTGTTGGTTGTTGTTGTTGTTGTTGGTTGTTGTTGTTGTTGTTGTTGTTGTTGTTGTTGGTTGTTGTTGTTGTTGTTGTTGTTGCGTCGGAAGTTGTCGCCGGCAGTCAACAAACCATAACGCACAACGGTATTTTCGTAGAACTGCAGAACATTTAACGCCGCTTTGACTGCCAACTTGTTGTTGTTGTTGTTGCTGCCGTTTGCATATTAAAATGTATTAAAAAATTCATTAAAATTTTGTTGTTGAGCGCTCAACAAATTAGCCAGCACTGAATAGCCAAAGTCAAAGCCAGAAAGTAGAAAAAAAAAAGAAAGAAAAATGTGGGCAACAATCTAACCAATTATTCAAAAAGTCTGGCCTACAAATTTTCGTGGCTTTTGTGGCTAAATAAAAAACTGCATAATTTCTAAATTGAAAAGATTTCGAATATACGCTTGAAGGCTAAACATACATACATTAAAGAAGCAGCATTTTGATGAGCTGCAATTAATTGGAAAATAAATGAAAATGAAGCAAGAATAAGAGTTTAGAAAAATTTGAAAATAAATGTGTTTCAAGTTAGCTTTGACATAATAAATAAAAATTATCAAAATTATAACATAAAATAAAGATAGCGACAAAAAAGCACAGCAAAAAAGTTAACAAACTTTTCTTATTAGATAATTTCTTACTTTTCTATGCAACTTTTCAAGAAACTCCCATACATATACGATTTTTGATTTGGCGTTGTTCTCATTACCCAATCACGCCATTTAATCGATCATAACGATTTCTAGTTTATCGGTTTATCGATGATCATGCATCGGATAAGCATGAATAGAACACAGCCGTTTTTCAATTTCCTTGGCCATAAGCTGTCAATTTTATGGCCAAAAACGGCGCTTGGCTTTATGAGTTTCAACACCCAAAAAGCTGCAAGCACTTCCACCACAGCCACCCCTCGCTCCCTCACAAACTGCTCGTTGCTGCAACAAGCGGCAAGCTGTGGGGCACGCAAACACAACGTCGCGACGCACTAAAACAAAATTTATGTTGATGATTTTGTGTGTGGAAAGAGACCCAAAACCGAGACGGCCCATGTTCAGTTCAGTTCAGGCCAAGACAGGCATACAGACAGACAGACAGACAGACAGACAGACAGTCAGGCAGACAGACTAGAGCTGCGGGCAGAAAGCGCACGCAGACAGAGTCAAATTGGAGTTGAAGGCAGCCAGTGTTGCCACCTTTCAGCAGCATAAAAAGCTAATTTGAGGAAGCAAAAACCACCATAAAAAATCAAAGGAAATAATATTGAGTATTTGTTAAAGTAACTTTTAACCAATAAATTAAAAAAAAGTTTTTGAAATGAAAAGTTTATTTTCGACCGATTTACTCTATGACAAGATATAGTAACCGATTTTGATAAAAACTTGTTTAGCAGGAAAATACTAATACACTGTTTGGGTAAATTTGGTTAAGATGGTTTGAGAAACAAAAAAGATTTTCATATAAGAACTAATTGTTCAAAAGATTGTTCCTATTTCAGCTATAAGATATAGTGGTCCGATTTTGATGAAATTTTCTCAGCATGTGTATTATGTACTGAAACTTACAAGATAGCTTTAAAAAGAAGCACCTGTGAGATGAGAAATTAGTTCTTATATAATGGACAAACTGGCGTACAGATGTACCAATAATCTAGCTTTAAAAAAGCCAGATTTAGCAGAAATTGGCAACAGTAACGGCAGCAGCGAATACAATGCAAACTGGCGTACAGATGTACCAATAATCTAGCTATAAAAAATCCAGATTTAGCAGAAATTGGCAACAGTAACGGCAGCAGCGAATACAATGCAAACTGGCGTACAGATGTACCAATAATCTAGCTATAAAAAATCTAGATTTAGCAGAAATTGGCAACAGTAACGGCAGCAGCGAATACAATGCCGGAGCACATGTTGCAGCCGGGGCAGCATCAACAGCAGCAGCAGCAACAACAGCAGCAACATCGGCTGCGGTCATCGTACTGCCCACCCAAAAAGGCGGCACTAAATTGCCTGAATGCCGTTAGAACAATAATTGCGCACACACCAGCACACACATACACAAACAAACACACAAACACACACACACAATAATATAAGGGAGGGCAAGAGGGGGGGCAACATTGATTGGTAAGCACAGATAGAAGCGCTGCCAATTTATTGAGTTGTAAAATTGTAAGTGGCCCGCAAATTTGGGGAGAAGAGCGCACGAGGAGTGGGGAAAAGGGCAGCAGAGAGGGGCATTCAATGCGGCAACATATTAAAAATAAATAAATTAAAAACATGGTACATTGCCTGCCCCCGTCTAACGCTCATTAGTTCTTGGCAATAGGCTGCCACACTCCCCTTTTCACATCTACTCATGTCCCTCTCCCTACGCACAGTGACCAAAATGTATGTATTTTGCTTGCTAGCTTATTATTACATCATTAGGATGATCTATATCATTAATAATAGATATTATGTGTATAGTCAATGCATATATTCTTTGAATAGCTTGTAAAGTATCGATATCAGCAACGATGTTATCGACTTTTTTCAATTTCTAAAAGTTTTGATTTGAAGTGTTTAGGTTTTTTCCCTTTAAATAAATATAACATTAGGATGATCTATATTCTCTAAAGTGCCATCATAATATCGATATCTGAAAAGATGTTATCGATTTTGTTGAATTACTGGCAAGTAGCGGTTTTAATTATTAAGAAGCTAAAATCGATAATATCTATATAATCTTTCAAAATAAAACAAATTGTGGAACGAGTTACTTTATCAGCTCATACGCTATATATATTTTTTAGATTTTATAAAGACACTTAAAATTGCTAATAAAGAAATGCTTTAATATGATAACAATATAGTCTAGAGAATGTTTAGTTTGAATGACAAAATTTCCGATTATTTCTATTTATCCTTTAAGATTCCGATCAAATTACTCGAAATCCAAATTGTTAGCTGTGCTGAATTCCGAAAATCGATTGAATTTGCGACCCAAATATCTTATTTTGTGCCTATAAACTGAAAACTGTTCAAAATGGAGCAAACATTTAAGCTAGTTTATTTAAAATCGTAAAAATAAATGTATAACTATTCAAATTGAAAAGTTATTGAAATTGGCAACAGTCTGAATTACCCAAGTTCAGTAAGTTGAAACATTCCAAATCCAGCTTGCTCATTTTGCGCCACTGTGCAGCTGCTGTCCAGACTAATTGTTCACATAAATAAGCAGAATTCACACGAAAATTTTTAACTCGGCTGCTGCGGCAGACAGTGACGAATGCCGCTTCCTTATTGCAAGGTCAGTTTATTCGCCGTCGTCATCTTCTTCTTCGTTTTCCTGAAGAACTACCTCCAGTTCCTCCTGCTCCTACTTTTCATCCTCAAACCCATCCTCATTCTGCTCATCGTCTGCATTGATTGATGCACTGCCAGCTGCCGTTAGATGGCAGCCAATGTGGAGACAGACTTTGCAGACAGACTGTGGCGAGCACTTCACACCAAATTGGCTTCTAATCTCCTCTCCAAATGGTCAACCCAAAAATGGAGTCGCCTCAAAGTAGCCTTAACAATTTTTGTCAATAATCGTAAATTAATGAAATGCAACAACAACGATGCCACACGCCATGTTAACAAACACCGCCGACAACAACAACAATAACAGCAACAATATCAGCAACAATAACAACAACAATAATAACAGCACACATTTTTGTCTCTGCCAAATCGTTTCTTAAATACCCTTTTTTAAGCAGATTTTTAATTCAATTCAATTTTGAATTAGGAATTTCCGTTATTTTCTTGAGCAGAAAAGTATAAGTCAACAAGTAAGAACGTTGCAGTCGAATGCACCCGACTGCGATATACTCTTTTTTAACCTCTTTGCGGAGTCAGAAGTGGGCGTGGCAATTGTATTTTAGCTCAAATCTTTCAAGTTTTGCCATCAATTCAAATTTGGTTGGACTAGTTCTACAAGTTTGGGAGAAACAAACATTGCTAAATTGCAAGGGCGGGGGTGGGCTTGGCAAAATTATTTTTATCCAATCTATTTAATAGGACAATAGAATTCAACCTGCAAAATTTGGGGACTCTAGCTAAAGGGGTGTGGGAGAAACAAACTTTGCTTATTTTTGGGGGCGGGGGTGGGCGTGGTCAAATATTTTTTAGTCAGATCAATCAAGGATTTGATAAGTTGCCCTTGTGCCAAATTTGGTTACTCTAGCTATAAAACTGTGGAAGATATAGGTTTTTTGCCGTTTGTGGGGGAAGGGGTGGGGATGGGGGGGAGTTCTTGACACTCTGTCTGCCTATGGTATATACCAACGTGTATACCAAGTTTGGTTGCTCTAGCTTCAAAACTGTGGAAAAAACCTACGTTCATACGGACAGACGGACGAACAGACGGACATTTATACTTTACAATATAGTCTTTTTTCTTTTTTTATCAAAAAAATTAAAAAAGAGTATAAAAAATATATCAAAAAAGTTAAACAACTCTCGGATAGTGTATCATATGAAAAGAACAAATACTAAAAGAACAACACAACGACAACATGCGCTTTTAAAGCCATATTTATGGGTCCTTAACATTGGCATTATTATTGTTATCGTTGTTTGTTGTCGCCGTTGTTTGTTGTCGGCGTTGTTGTTGTTGTTTGTTGTTTCCTTCCTTAGTTGTTGTTATTGTTGTTTCATTTGTTCTTTTGTCGGTTGTCGCAAATGTCGCAAATGTCTGTCGTACATTTTGGGTCACCATTTTTGGAAAATTTGTTAAATTTGCATTTAACTAGGAAATCGGGAATCGGAATCGGAATCGGAATGTAAAACGTACTTTGAGCTGGCATTAAATAATTATAATTAAAATATTTGCCACAAAATGTACATTGGAATTTTAACGACTCAATAATGAACGACACTTGGCATAAAAATAGAAATATAAATAAAAGAAAATAAATTGCCGAAGCACAAAAAATAAAGAAGACGAAAGAAACCAGAAATTGTTTATAGTCTTGAGCATGCAAATGATTTGAAAATGCTGCAAACGTTGCAAACGGTAGTTGAGACTCATCATTTCGATGTGATTAACTTAAGTACACAAGACATAAATATTTAAACGCTTGCAGTGTGCTAAGGGGCAAAGATAGAGAGAGAGAGGGGCGAGGAGCGAGGGGTGAGGGGCAATAAAGCCGCACAGTGGCAGCTAAACGTCAGCAGCGCGTCAGTCAACAAACCTTCTACACAATGATGACAATGTTGGTAATGGCCAACTAAAGCAGATGCAGTTTGCTGTTGCAGTTGCACTTGCAGCAATCGCCGCAGATGGAGCTTAAACTAATGCCAAGGACGTAGCCAGCATATTGACAAGGGGGATCGTATCAGAAGGAACCCTTAGATTTTCTTGGTCACGCCCAACTTCGACCCTTGTAGTTCTATAAAAACATATCAGGCGTCTTCCTGCCATCACATTCGCCTCGATTAAGTGAATTTCGCTTAGGTGTTCTCATTTTCACTTTCGATAATGTTTTGTGAATAAATTTCAGTTAACTTTTATCTTGTTTGAATCTCAGCTAAGATTCTATTCACTAACTCGTCACAAGTAATGAAAATTGGCAGATGTACTGAAAAAGCAATTCGGCAATTTTTCGCTAATAAAAACTAAGTTTGTAAAAAACATTCGATTAATCGATTTAATCGATTTTTGACTAAGAAATGTGTACTCACAATCGATGCATTTCGGCTGTTTCGATTATCGCTTTGCATTTCATTAGCAGGAACAATAACAGATTGCACAATTGATGGAAATTCCGTTACGAAATATTTCGCCAAAAGTGGAAACCGGAACAAGTAAATAAAAACACAAATAAAAGCGTTTCAAAAATAAAACAGAATGAGGTTCAACTATTTACCCCCGCCGCCCTAGGCTAGCTACGTCCATGACTTAAAAGCTGCAGCCAGTCACTGATGAGGCCAACATTAAGCATAAAATTGCTGGCTGCTGCGCAAAAAGAAACGGTTTAAGAACTGAAGGCGTTCCTTGCTGGGCACTTTTGCTATGCAAATCTCGGCAACAAGCAGAGTCTTGACCAAAAGCAAGCAGAGTCTTGACCACCAGGGCCCATTCTGGCCGTGCTTGGCTAGGCTTGACTTGACTTGACTTGAGTTGGCCGATTGTGGCACCTTGTTGATCAATAATTGCCACACGACAGCTAAATGGGCTTTAATGCCATGTTAAGCGACGCCGCGTCCAAGGAAATGCAAATCAAATTCTAATGATGTTGTAATACAGACACCAGACACAAGACCAGAGAGTGAGAGAGAGAAGCTCAACAAGAAAGATAGCTTGGGACAATGCAAAGGCACGCAGAAAAAAAAAAAGAAAAAAAATATTATATTATTAGAATTGAACATGCAATCTGACAAGCGTTTTGGCCAAACATTTCCTGGTTAGGCAGCTCTCTCTCACTCTCTCTCAGCCAAGTTGGCCACAACTGACCAGGCTAATTGCCACAACATAAACATTGTATATAGCTATATAGCTTTGACCATTATGGCGATTTATGATTACGCTTCCTGTGATTCTCCAAATCTCTCTTTATGGCTTGCCCCGCATTGTTGCATTGTCGCCATGGGCCAACAATTAAGCGGAAATGCAATTGTCGTCTACTCTCCACTCCCAGCAGAACCCTATCAAAATGAATATGAATATGAATATGAATATGTTTATGTGTATAAGTCTGAGTGTAAGCACGAGTACTCATTGATATTCCATACTCCTCTTCTCTGACTACTTCTTTGGCTCTGTCTCTGTTGTCATCGACCACTTTGACGACCCTTCTAATAAGGTATTAATAACTCTTGCCAAACAATTTTAATGCTGCATTCCTGCCCGTTTGTTAATTCGCTCTTTTTGTTGTTGTTCTTGTTGTTCTTGCTGCTGTTGTAATTCGTGCTGTTGCTTATTCAAATAGAATTTAATAGACATGAGCCATAATCGTTGTACGAGTGACTCAATATCAACAGTAACAGACACAGTTCCGTTAACAGTCATTGTTCCGTTAACAGTCCATTTAACATTCTCTTTAACAGTCCCTTGAACTGTCCCTTTAACAGCCCGTTTAACAGTCCCTTTAACCGTCCCTTCAACAGTCCCTTCAACAGTCCCTTTAACAGTCCCTTTCACAGTGCCTTTAACAGTCCCTTTAACAGTCCCTTTAACAGTCCCTTTAAAAGTCCCTTTAACAGTCCCTTTAACAGTCCCTTTAACAGTTCCTTTTAACAGTCCAAGTCTTTAAATTAAAAATCACAGTCCTAGTGCTAGCAACTGTAAACATTGATATTCCCATAGGATCTTTACAGTCAAAGGCATGATTAACAGGCACAGCACCAATAACAGTGGCGTTAACAGCCGCAGTCATGTTATTTATAGTCACAGTCCTATTATCAAAAGCTGTTAACTGTCGCTATAACAGTAACTGTTTCTATAACAGCCAACGTCTGAAAATTAACAGACATCCCTATATCTTAACATTAACATAACATTAACAGTGCAATTGTTCACAAAATATGTTTCGATAGCTAAAAGCTGTAAATTATAAGAAAAAGAAAAATATATCAAAATAAAAGTTATCAATAAAGCTAAAATATTTCTTAAACTAAGCTAAAATTGAAAAATTTCTGTTGTTTCCAGTGAAATTGATAACTAAAAGAATATAAAAACAACATTTCCACTCCCTTTTACTTAATACAAAGTTGAAAAACGATAAGTTAACAAAGTCTGCTCTGTTACTAAGCTTTGTTAAACTTTTGTAAAACTTGGTAAGTAGTGTGTTAGATATAAGCACTCAACTTTAAATTCTCTGTTTTTAAAGGAACTAAGAGGCAGATGAGTTATTTTAACAGAATAGAAACTAACCGCAAAAAAAAGTAGAATGCCAAACTCTAATGAAAATGAAAAAGAAAACAAATTGTAAACAGAGTATACCGTAGTCGTTAACTTTCGACAGCAATGTTCTTAGTTTTTCTTCTCTTAAACTGTTAACATTTGCACAATGATGACAAATCCGCAGACTGATGCAACCGATGCTAAATAAAAAGTCAATGAATGCCACCTGCTGCAGCTGCTGCCAAAGGTCAATGGGCGCGTGCTGTTTCGAGTTTAGTTGTTGTTATTGTTGTTGTTGTTGTTGCTGATGAAGTCGAAAGTTGACGTGACCCGTTGGACAAGAACAGCAACCAGAAGAGTCTGTAGTTAAAGCTGAAGCAGATGATTAATCAGCATATGTCAAATCCGGCCGAGAACACTTGGCTTGGTTTCTTGGCTTCTCAGTTGTAACCTTTGGCTTGTTGAGACCCGAGGACAATGTCAAAATGCTGACCATGGCCAACAATTGAGGACGACTTGGTCGAGTGGTGCCCACTTTGACACACTCAACCGGTGCTACGTGCTACGTGCCCCTTGTTGCAGATGCCGTTGACGTTGCAGATGCCGTTGCCGATGCTGATGGCAGAGACAGGGCCTAAAAGATAGCCACACACTCTGCCATACAATCACAATTTCAATACAACAATATTTGAAATAATTGGCTACAAATCGTCAATACATTGTTGCTGCTTCTGATGCTGCTTCTGATGCTGCTGCTGCGGATGCTGTTGCTGCTGCTGCTGCTGCTGCTGTTCCAGGGACGTATCTTTAGTAGGGCAACTAAGTCACCGCCCCTTTGCAAATATCAAGTTTCTTAGATTTGCAAAATATTATTGTTTTATTGTTTTTTTTCGCAAACGGGTTATTGTTATTGTAGTTAAAGCTATACTTAGCCCAGATTGGACCACTATATCTTATAGCTGTCATATCGGCTTAAAAATGAGATACTATATGAAAAAACCAAAATTTTATCAAAACCGAGCGAATATATCTTTTAGCTTCCTTAGAAACAATCGGCTGAAAAATTAGTTTTTTTATGAAAAACTTTTTTATTTCTCAAGTTATCTTAAACAGATTTACCTATTCTGTATTTTAGTACGTTCTTGTCATGCTGATCAAATTTATTTATTTTTTCAAAGCGTGACTTATATATTTTTGATTTTGTATAAAGTTTGTATAATAATCTTTGCTGCAAGCTTTTCTATATTGTTTTCTTTGTTGATTTTGCTTTGACTTTGACCTACAGCTTGGCCCTCTTTTGTCAACATTTTGAATACGCCCCTGCTGCTGCTGCTGCAGCATTTGGGTTTGATCCAACTGCATGGACATGCCAAGTCCTAGGCCACAAATTGCAGTCGGAAAAGTGCCGCAATTGTAGACACATTTTGCTGCTGCTGCTGGTTGCTGCTGCTGCTGCTGCTGGTTGTAGCTGCTGCCTGACCTACGACACCATCATGTGCTGTTCCCCTTGCCTGTCTTCATACCCCTGCTCTGGCATTCTGCCCGCTGTCTCTGCCTTGTCAAGTACACGAGTATTGTGGCGAGTGAAACTTGAAATTACTATTGATACTGATAGGAGTTACTGCAACTGCAAGCTGCCTACTGCAAGCTGCGTACTGCCTACTGCAGTTTTGTTACTGCCTGGCATTTGCTTTTAATCTTTAATGCGTTACGGTAAATACTACTTTTTGCTGTTAAGATCAATGCTGGCCAACAACAAAGCGAAACAAAACAAAAAAGGTTTCCTTTTCTTTCATTTATTTTGGCTAATTGAGCTGCGTTTGGGTCAGCAGCGAAATTTACTGCCAATTAGCAGGACTTAACCCCACCACATCCTCCTACACTCCACATCAAAAATCAAGTCAAGACATGCGGGCTTTTGCCACCAGGTGAGAATTTAAGACAACCGAACTCAACTCAATCATCGCCAATGGCCAAACAAAAAATGCAGCTCTTAATGCGTTAAACGTGAGTCCAATTTGCATGGCGACAACAACAATAGGAACAACAACAGCTCACTAACTAACAACAACAACAATAACAAAGCCAACCTTCATCTGAGCACCAATTTTCGAATGCATTTTACACATTTTAACGAAATGACTCAGTTTTATATCAGATTTATTACGTTGCCAACTAACACAATTCATTAGCCATTAAACATTTTAGCCAACCTTAGCTCATCAATCTATCGAAGAGAGTCGCGTGAGTCGATAAGTATCGGCAAAGTATCGAAAAATCAGTTGTTTGCTTAACTTAAGACTATCCAAATTTCGATATCATCGATAAATTTCGATAGTGACAGTCAAATACTTCAAAACAGTCCATTTATTTCTATAGTGACAATCAAAAACACCTATACAATCGATAGATTTTGATAGTGACCATGAAAAACATCGATATTATCGCTAGATTTCGATGGTGACATTTAAAACCACCGATATCATCGATCAATTTCGATATCGACAGTCAAAAACATCGATATTATTGCTAGATTTCAAAAGTTACAGTCAAAAAGATCGATATCATCGATAGATTTCCATAGTGACAGTCAAAGACATCGATACAACAGATAGATTTCGACAGTAACCATTAAAATCTTTTATAAAATTGATATTTCGAAAGTGTCCATCAAAACTATCGAAACTATCGATAATAATAAAAAAAAATTTTACATTTCTAGCTAACTGGCGTGTCAGGAGTCACTGATGTCAAGCTATCGATGAAGATTGTCGATAGTATCGATGGCCTAGCGTTTTTTAAGCTATCAATACCGACTAACTATCAATTCCAACGATTAAGTTAACATTGATACTTTCTTTAAAAACTAACAAAACTATCGATAGCTCACAACGCAATTCCCAATGCAAACGCTCGCCTGCTGCCTGCAACTTGTTGTGACTTGTTGCAGCTTAAGCTGTGTGGATAGGTCACGTGTTTGTTGTTGCTTCGTGTGGCAAAGCCAAATATCAGCAATTGAACTATAGACATTTTGGCCAAAATGCAGTAAGCAGCCAAAATGCCGCGCTCTTTTTTTTGTTGTTGGCCCATTTGAGCATAGGCTAGGAGAGTTTCAGACTTGAAGGGGGGGGGGGGCAGTTGCTGCTTTCGTGTTTTTTTGGTGTTATTTTTGTAGGCGCATCTTGCGCGAGTATCTTGCACTAAATGTCAAATGCAAAAATGGAAAAGCCACTCTCAGATTGCCCCATTCAAGTAGCCCCAAGTTGCCACCTGCTAAATAAACTTTCAGGTGCCTTTTTGTTGCAGTTGTTTGTTGTTGTTGTTTGTTGTTGTTGTGTTTATTGTTGGCTGCTTTTTGGGGCTGACGAGAGTCGTAATTAATACGCTTAAGTTGGCTTACTTAGTTTCAATTTGCACGTAGCTGACAAATTTCTCCACCCTTTGCCTGAGCATATCATCATTAAAAACCCATTAGACTTCCACTCAGCCATTAAAAACTTCTTCTTCTTCATCATCTTCTTCTTCTTCTTGGCAGAGCATCAATTTTTGGCAACAGCAATTTATGCGGTATTCTTATTATGGCCATATTCTATCAGAAAAAGCAACAAATATGATAAGAAATGAGCTGAGCAACAATCGATGACACTTTCGATAGTATTTTAAAGCCACTATCGAGGTTTTTTCGCTATCGAAACTAACGTTAAGTGCACGTAAGATCAAGTATATATCAAATATATGTTAGCTTATGTCAACTTGATGACAACACATTGATTAGACTTACGAAAGTATCGAATTTGGAATCAGTTTTGAGTTATTGACAACTATCAATACTATCGATAAGTTTAAGAAAGCTTAGATAATAACAAAAATTTCAAAATAAATGTCAAACTAAATGAAACAACATACTCAAAAACACAATCGTTTTTGTTCAATAAAATTCAAAACTTAGTTTTATGAACCAAATCCAAATTTGAATAATTATGGTTCGAAGCGTAAACCGAATAGCAATCGAATTTGTTTTGGCTATCGATATGCTCAATGATGACTTGGCCTGCATGTCTGCTAGGTGCCCAGTTAACAGATTTCTTTTTGGCCAACTGCGTGGGAAATGTCGTCGATCGGTCACGATCAGGAATCAGAAATCAGACATCGGGGAACACAGCCAACAGCAATCAGCGATCAAAGCGAAGAAATACCCAAAGACATACACAAACTTTCAGTTAAAAGTAGTTACATGCAAATGCAAAGTTGATTTTATCGGGAAATTTGTTTGTTGAGTTGAGAGTTGGCTGTGGAAGTTGCAAATAGCAAGTTGCAAGTTGACTTTTGCTGGCTTTTCATTGTTGCAGGCCTTTAAAGTGATTTGCCACTTGACAAATGAGCTGCCTGCCACATGTGCAATTTAAGAGACGACTCTGCCCCAACAACAGCAACAACAACAACAACAACAACAAAATTAACAATTTGTGAGGCCAATTTTCGCTCTCAGCTCACACAAAAAACAATAGACTATATAGCCAATGTAGATATATGTAGCATATATAGACCTGTGTCTTGACAATTTGTGCATTGATTTGGAAAATGGCTTTGCACTGGCACAAATGGCCAAGAAGTGGAGCGCACATACGAGTACATATCTATCTTACATATGTATATCACAAACAGAAACAAGAAAGAAATGTTGCTTTTTGGGCTTGCGAAGTTTTAATACCCTACTTAATTTGCTTCTATGACTCAAGAAAGAAGAATGCAAGTTTTTGTCAAAGAAATAAACTGTTGCAGAGTAGTTTATCAGAACTGTTACGAATTCAGTAGGTTATTGAAAAGTGAAAACGAATGAATTCCGAACGATTTAGGAATTACTGTTCTGATTTCCGATCGGAATGGTTTCGTTTTCTCTAATTTGAAAGCTAGTTCGAATCCGAGTCTATTAAGTTATCTCGTAGGCATTGCTGAATCGAAAACAGCTACGTTTTCTGTTTTACAGACAGTTTTTCAATTTTATATTATAAATGATATTTGATTCCTTTCCCAATATGATGAAGCATATAAGAAAAGTGAGATTAAGAATTTGTTGTTTTTAATTCCTTGTGTAATCTGACAATTACTTTTCATTTCGCAGGACAAAAAAGTACTTCAGAACACCAAGCAATTTCGTTTCCGAAAATTTCGAACGGAATACGCATTCGGAACTTAGCTTTTGAACGATTTTTCATATAAACAGACGGACAGACAGACAGACAGACAGACGGATGGATAAAAACTCCCACTCATCAGTTGATGCTGTTCACGAATATAGTTAGTTCCTAAGATCGAAGACGTCTTCTTCAATGCGTAACACACTTCGTGACACAAATACAATAAACTCTGCAAGAGTATAAAAATTACATGGAAAAGTTCAAAACACAATGCTCAAACAAGAAAATTGGTGGCACACACAAAGGAAAATTGGCCAGAAATTGACGCTATCAACAAAAGAAACTAGCAGAACACAACATAAAAAAAAAAAACAGAACAGAACGGACTATCAAAAAAAAATATAAGAGAAAAAATAGAATTTGTTACTTTATACTAGTTCGACCTTCATTTGCTGTTTGCTACGAACATTTAAATTTGTTTGTGCAGTCAGTTTTGTAGTATACCCTGTAGCCATGACGTTTAACAAGGGGTATGCTAAACTTAAGCTAAGAAGCTTGGCAGATGCTTAAATATGGTTTGGATTGAAAACATGCCTGAAAATTGTTTTACAAATCTAAAATTTGTAAATATTATAAATAGAATTTTTAGCAGACATGTTTAAGAGAAAGTTACAAAAGTTATTTAAAAATTTGTAAAAAATTAAAAATAAAGCCAAAATAATGATACAAGTAAATTTTGATCTTTGTATCTTGAAAATTTCAGAGCAATCGCATAAGAAGCACAAAAGGTCTAAAAGTTCATTGAAATAGAGCAGCACAACTGATTACAGAGTATCTACTTGTCGAGTACTCAAGTCAAAGTTACTTTTTTTTCGTTTTTTTCGGACATATTCAATTTCAACACAAAACGTGCCAAGTTTTGAAGTGCATTCAGTTTTGCTTAGCTTTAAGCACGTTTTAAACAAACTTAATTGAGTTCAACAAAACGAGGCTTGTTTTGAAAATAGAATTCTTGACTCGCGCCTTCAAATCTGGGGGCTTGCTCATCGCTGTCTTAGAATGACATTTGCTTATCAGCTCACACAGCTGCCTGATAACAGAAGAGAGGCAGAGCGAGAGAGAGAAAGAGAGACACAGAAAAAGAGAAAGAGAGAGAGAGAGAGACAGAGAGTCAGAAAGAGAGAGACTCACACAGCTGTAGCGTAGAGGGGGGCACGACCAGCTGATAGTTGAGTTGTGTCACATTGTTCAGATCTAGTTCAATTGAACAAATGAACTAAGTTTCTGATTGTCGCTCAAATCGTTTCTTCAAGTTCTTCTTACGATTCCTAAAGTCACTTTTTAATGATAATTAGCATAATTATAATCAGGTCTGTTCCCATTTCCGAAACAGATTCAGAATCGAAATTAACAGCTGTTCGCAAATCCGACTATGGACCCGTTGTATATTCAGTGAAATTAATCTAAAAGCAACTAAGAATGCTCTAGTCGAGTGTGACCGACTACGAGACTCCCTGCTCCCAACTTGCATTTCAAGCAGCTCAGCGGCAACACAAGCAAGCAGTGCACTTAACTTGAGCAGTGCCTGTCAAACTGTTGTTTCTGCCTGCTGAGACGGGGGAAATAGATTCTTCTATAACTTTGGTGCTATTTATCCGATCGTAATGAAATTTACACAGCTGATCAGCATTGACACAACATATATGTGTACCAAAAATCTAAGCTTTATCTTTAATTGTGCCTGTGGGAGTTTTATCCGATTTGCGGGGGTTCGGGGGTGTGCATCCGAAATTTGAAATAAACTTAATCTGCGTATGGTATACAGGAACCTGCATGCTAAGTTTGGTGTCTCTAGTTCTTGTAGTCTCTGAGATCTGTGTGTTCATACGGACAGACAGACGGACATGGCTAGTTCGTCTCGGCTGTTGATGCTGATCAAGAATATATATAGTTTATATAGTCGGAAATGCCTCCTTCTGCCTGTTACACACATTTGCAGTACTTTATAACACCCTTTTTTCCATTTTTAATGGGAAAAGGGAGTAAAAGTAGAAGAATATTTTTGAACACAAAAATAACTTATTTCGAAAAATCAACTCACATTTCCTTTTTTGATAGAAACTTTGTTTGTGTCTTTTGTAAAAGAAAACATTTTTCATTTGTTCAAACTGAGGAAAACTTTTTCGTTTGGAAAAGATTTCTCAATTAATTGTCAATATTTCGAAAAAAAACCTTTAATATTTGTTATTATGTAGCTTATTTTTGATCAGTGTAGAAAGCGATATAATGCGTTTTGTTAGCAATTCAAAGCAATGCTGATCTAACTCTGTGAACTGAACTAGTAGACACATCTCTAGCTGATGGAAAGCTGATTCGTAAGACTCATATTTGTAACTCGACAATCATTCAGTTGACTTTGCAATATCGAATGCATAACAATTCAGCGTAAAATTGTAAATAATTTTAAATAAATACGAATATGATGCTTAGTTTATACAAAATGCTGCTTTTTATATTATGGCTAATTGGTTTGAGCCAAGGTCGCTCGATATCATCTAGAGTTTGGCATGAGGTACGTTTTAAAGAGCTACATATATAGATTTCTGTAACTTGAAGATACATTTATATTTACAGACACCTGAACCCGATCCGACAATCTTTGAAAATAAATCGCCATTCGAAACGCATGTGCATATGAATGACATTGATTACAACTGAAGAACGTAATATATTTATATAGTTGTTATTTAGATTTAGTTCTAGAGATTGTGTAGTAAAATATACAATTTTATGAATATATTTTAGCAGTTTTCAAAACATTTTAATGTCTTTACTTTAACATATTAGTGTTTTCTTTCGGCAATTTGAATATTCAAATAGGTTTTCCAACTTCCAATACGTAAATCTATCTATCAAAAGTTTTTAAAAGACTTTTTATTGGAATCGCATGGAACACAGAACAAGAAAGATTATATATGCAATATTTATAATATGATTAAGCGAAAAGCTTTGTTTTGAGCTACACAGTCTGTAATTCACGAGATAAGCTCAACTGTTAAACCAGATGAAATATTGTTGTTGATTAAATGAATATATATATTGAAAAAATTATATATATATTATAACGCTGCCTAGAAGCGAAATGTATAGCCTGCACCTGCACCAAAGTTAGGACGACTATTGCCATAGGGTCCACCCAGATGCTGGGAATACTGTCCGGTAGCATCGATGGAATGACGACCATTAGGACTCTGCCAAACTGGAGCACGTCCCTGAACGTTCAGGTCAATGCCCTGGCGGCCACCACCACCCCCCTGAATATTTAGCTGAGGACGATGTTGATCCTGAGCCAAGGCACTAGCAGCCAGGACGAGAAGCACCAAACTGAGACAAAGTTGCATCTTGATATTAAAACTGTTCTGAATTTTGTCTTAAAGTGCGCTTTATATAGCTGATCCATAGGCTTATCGACATGGAGCTTAAGAGATTCCCCTACGGGTTTTCACACAGGTGCATTGTCTTGAATGAAACATTGTAGTTCACAAGTAGATCCCCGCCTCATCTTTTGTTCGTTTAATGAGCAAATATTTGACTGATAAGGCCCTGAATGTAACTTCCCAGTTAGAATATCTTATTTACTGATATCAAAAACTAAAGACATTTCTCTGAAAAGACAAAAATCGCAACAAAATCAATAAAAGCTTTACAATCTTACATAAAGTTGCTTAAAAAAGGCTATCTTGGGATTGAAGGTATCTCTTTAATCATAACAAGTTTGCTTAACTATTATAACTACAATATTTTGAGCTTAACTGACACGTGTAAGCCATAAAAACTCAAGATTGGTCAAGGTCAAATTGAACGGAAGATCTCAAGCCAAATTAATGCAAATTAATGATGCGAAATGAAAATCATATTTTGTAATTTTCGGTTTTCAAAATATTTGATTTGCGCAGAATTCATGAATCATTTTGTCAGCAATTCGAAATGGCAACACCCACATTCTGTGAATCGAAATGAATCTTCGCTTTCGTTGGTTCTACACACAACTAATCAACTTTTGGGTTAGTCTTTTAAACATGATCAATTTTCATTGAGATTCTTTTGACAGTTTACGCAATAAATCCAATTAACAAAATAACATTTTGTCTTGCCAAAACAAGCGACGCGTTGCGCTTAATTTGTTATTACCAACAAGAATTAGCCAAAAACAACAAAAACATTTAACAATAAAGACATGTTCAATTAGCCAAACTGCAAGCTCATCTCAACAGATAATTAGCTGATTATAATCAGATAGTTGGATAGTTAGGCAGCATAGCTGGATTTATGTTCCGGGGTAGACGAACGTCGAACTGTTCAAGGATAACAAATGCCCAACAAAAACCTTAGATAAAAATGATTAGCTCGTAAAACATAAGTAAATATTTCAACTCAAAAGACAACTATTATTAATTTTTAGAAATTTATATAACTTCTTGATATTATGAAAGACTACTTTCCAAAAAACACATGCCGCATGGAAATTGATTTAGTTTTGAACAAGTTTTAGGAGTCGAGAATGAAAGCAAGAGCTTGGGAACCTTTTGACAGAAACCTTTCAAATATCAACAAATTTAAAAACAACTATAAATTATACAGCTTTAATACATTTTATTCAAATAAATATGCTCTTGAATTTGAATTAATATTGATATGGAAACATAACAAACAGTTGGAAACATTTTCGTTTTAAAATCTGTATCTGTAAGTGCCACCTGCACCCCAGGAGGGCGGACTGTTGCCCCAAGGTCCACCAACATGCTGTCCATAGTGTCCATTTACATCGAACTCGTGACGTTTATTATCGCTGGTGTAAACGGGCACATTACCTCCAACACCAAAGTCATGGCCACTCTTGTCCCTGTTGTAGCCACCTTGCAGTTGGAAGCGTTGCTGCTCCTCCGGATTGGGATTGGGTTCGGGATAAGGATAGGCCAGAACGGTGCCGAAAAGGCAGCAAGCCAAAGCGAAGATTGTAAACTGCATGTTGAAGCTAAAGCCGAGTAACAGATTTGACTGATAATATTGTCAAATGGAACAGGGCTTTTATAGCAACATACCAAAAGCCACCCATCAGAAGAAAAAACCCCCATATCTTATCAACTGAGTGCATCCCCCGTGATGGTGATTTCTATTTTCTATGTTTGGCCAGATAAACTTTGAAATTTATGTCCATCTGTTTGTTTGTCTCTTTTTACGAACGCAATTTTGTTCACAGTTTTGAAGCTGGAGCAACCAAACATGACAGACAACAAGTTAAGTTATTTAATCAATTTTCGGATATAACAATATATAAATACATTCCGTAAAGAAGTCGCTTAAAGTTTTGACGAATTAAGGCAGCTAAATATCTCGAAAGAACACTTACTATAGAGATCGGGTCCTAACAAGTCAAAAATGTTTGTCCCTTTGGTACCTGAACTACCTCAGAAATAGTTTTTAAACTTTTTATACTCTTTTTTTAATTTTTTTTTTAAAATAAGAGAAAAAAGAGCATATTGGGCTTGTGAAATGTCCGTCTGTCTGTCCGTCTGTCCGTTTGAAGGCAGGTTTTTTCCACAGTTTTGCAGCTAGAGCAACCAAACTTGGTATACATGTTGGTACCATAGGCAGACAAAGTGTCAAGATCTCCCCCCACCACCCCCCCCCCCCTTCCCCTACAAACCGCAAAAACCTATATCTTCCACAGTTTTATAGCTAGAGTAACCAAATTTAGCACAAGGGCTACTTATTACATCCTTGATTGATCTGACAAAAAAAATGTTGGCCACGCCCACCTCCGCCCCCACAAATAAGCAAAGGCTGTATCTTCACCATCCCTTTAGCTAGAGTCCCCAAATTTTGCAGGTTGAATTCTATTGTCCTATTAAATAGATTGGATAAAAAATAATTTTGCCACGCCCACCCCTGCCCTTGCAATCAAACAATGTTTGTTTCTCCCAAACCTGTAGAACAGGCCCAACCAAACTTAAATTGATGGCAAATCTTGAAAGATTTGAACAAAAATATAATTGCCACGCCCACTTCTGGCCCCGCAAAGAGGCTAAAAAAGAGTAAACCGCAGTCGGGTGCATCCGACTTCAACGTTCTTGCTTGTTATTATTTGTTTTTCGAGTAAAAAGTCGATAAAATTTATATGCAAATTCAAATTAAGGCTTAAAATATGATCAAAAATACGTTCCGCATTAAATCTGGTCAAGTTTTGACAATATAATGGATGTTGAAAATCTAGAAAGATCATTTGGGATCCTTACAAGTCAAAAAGTGAAATACCTCAGAAAAAGTTTTGAAATAGCCATCGATTGAGATTAAAATTTCTCGATTTTAATTTTTTTTAAATTTATATATTTATAAATTTTAATATATATATAATTTTTAATATTCTGCAAAATCCTTTCCTGTGGATCCTAACAACATTTTGTTCATACAAGTTACGTTTTTTAGCAACAACATTTTAAACATTAAAAATTAAAAATAACATATTATGAATTACATTATTTTAATAAAATTTATTCAAATAAATATGCTCCTGAATTGAAATAAATAAATATTGATATTGAAAACTAAAAATGGATATTGCTCAGTTAGAAACATTTTTCGACTTAAAACCTATATCGGTACATGCCGCCCGCACTCCAGGAAGGATCACTGTTGCCCCAAGGTCCACCAACATGCTGTCCATAGTGTCCATTTACATCGAACTCGTGACGTTTATTATCGCTGGTGTAAACGGGCACATTACCTCCAACACCAAAGTCATGGCCACTCTTGTCCCTGTTGTAGCCACCTTCCACTTGAAAGCGCGGTGGTTCCACATGATCTGGATCGGGATAAGGAAAGGCCAGAACGGTGCCCAAAAGGCAGCAAGCCAAAGCAAAGATTGTAAACTGCATGTTGAAGCAAAGATTTGACAGATTTGACTGATAATATTGTCAACTGGAAAAGGGCTTTTATAGCAACAGACCAAAAGCCAGCCATCAGAAGAAAAAGTCCCCACATCTTTTCAACTGGGTGCATCCCCCGTTGATGGTGATTCCTATTTCCATTATTTGACCAGACAAACTTTGTTTGGCTTCTATTAAAATCAATTTTTGGCTGCAGCTGTGCTTCAATTCAACAATTCTTGCTGCATTTCTCATTTTTCAATGTAAATAATATAATGATGTTTTTCATAAAAAGAAAGGGCGCTCTTTTGTTGTTGTTATGAAAATTTATTGCAAAGTTTGAAGGAAAAACAATTGTGTGCCATATTCAATTGTAATTTGTGACAGATTTTTACTCTGGCAAAAAGTTTCTAGTCATGACTTTATTGGCTTCAAATGTACCCTATAATTATTAGATAAGACGAAGATTATTATATATAATACAAACGAAAATATTTCGAACTCCGGTATCCACTTTTATCAAGAATTCTCTTAAATCTTCCTATTTTCACTTTAAACAAGACATTGTGTATTGAATTCACTTGCATTTAAAGAAGTGTATTTTTAAGGATTGCATTTTTAGGAATTGAGTAAATTTGCTTTTGAGTTAGGAATCAATTCTATAGCTCATCAACAATAATGAAAATTTAAGCTTTTATCAAAATTTTTATCGAGAGAGAGTATTCAAACTTTGGCAAACCATTTATATTATTTGTATGATTTATGAGCATTTGTGGCTGCAGTGAAAAATAAAAAAAAAAAACATTATCAACATTATTTCGTGCTCATATATGTGCAATTTTTTGTTTATCAGTAGCTGATAATGTCGCATGAAGCGTGAATTAAATATAAATCAGAATAAATGTAAATATTTCATTATTCCAGCGAGTAAACAGAAAAACAGTTGAAAAGCAAAGCCAAAGCACAAGCAACTATGTTTATATTCAATTTCATATGCATTAAGGCCTTGTTATTGGGCCTGATGTGCTGGGTAAGATAACTTAATGTTTATATAATCAAGTACATCAAACTGTTTATTTTTGTATACTTTCAGCTAACTGTTGTTGCCACAAATGTTCCCACTAAGGTCAGGTTTCCAGTCTGGGATGATGCACGTGGCGAGTGGACTGATCAGGATAATTAGTATTCAAAACTAATTATGAATATGTTTTATTGATTTCCAATAAAGAAGACACTGCACACTTGTGTTTCTTTATAATTTGTCTTAACCCTGAAACTTTACATTTTGCCCAAAATGATTTCTTCTCGTTAAAGTTGCGACAATTCATTGCATACTTTCAGACTGATTTATATTTGCCTCAAAAGCATGCAATAGCAGAAGGCATTGAATTTAATGCAATTACATTTTTGCAATCATCTTAATCAGAGAATCAGAAAAAACAGAGATCTTGACACTTTATCTGAGTATGGTATATATCAACATGAACACCAAGTTTGGTTGCTCTCGCTTCAAAACTGTGGAAAAAAACTGCGTTCATACGAACGGACGGACAGACGGACGGACGGACATTTCACAAACCCAATATACTCTTCTTTTTTTTTTTATAATTAAAAAAAGAGTATAAATATATATATTTATTTTGACAGGACATCAAAGACAACTATGTTTGAATAAACTAAATGAGAAACTCCCTGGGGAAACTGTTGTTGTCTTTATATTTCATAAAAAAAAATCGATATGTTATCCCACTTAAATTTATATACAATACTATGTGTGCATATATCCATTGTAACTTAGTTTACATACAAAACAAAAAGTAGTTCCTCTATGCATGTCAAAAATCAATTGGACACAGTTCAATGTACCTTGAGGACAAGTGCGTGCCAGTTCAGTTCAAGATAATTGCGGCTATTACACAAGGCGGTAACGGCAACTATGTGTACTCAAAAACACCCAACTTTCTAGAGGTAGATACAAAACAAAACCAACAAAAACAAAAAAGAATTTTAACAGAATTAAGCAGAGTTGCTTGACTAAGAGAGACTCTATGTGACAACTTAAACGATTAAGGGCTTAATTGTTTAAAGATTATAAATGTCATCTCACAAAATACAACTTTATATTATAGAGTATAGCGTAGCGAATAGTAGGTATTATAATCTAATAATATGTCGTATAAGTATCGATAGTACTATTAAAAATAAAGGGTATACAGAAATACACTCAATAAAATGAAAAACTCACACAAAATTGGCCCCCAAAGCAAAGCAGCCACAAAATGGCAATCCTGAAATCCTTTGCACTAAATTAAGCGCCCCATCAATGCGGCAATTAACGTGTTCAGTCGTTGACTGAGATTGAGAGATTGAGATATGGAAATCGGTAGGGTTCCTTTCAATGTGGAGCGTTAGTGTTGTATCGATTTGTTCACAATAAGTACGATTAAATGAGTCAGTGAACTGAAAGAACGAACAGCATACTGCTTCAAATTTGGGACTGCAAGCGAACGAACGAACGAAACGAACGAACTAAGCGATCAAGCTAAAGGTACTTACTACAGGAACGAATCAAAAGAACGAACGAACAAGTTGTGAGCCCGATTAGTTCGTTCATCAAAACGAACGAATTTAACAAACGAACCAACTAAACGATCGAACAACTAAGCAAGCGAATAAAGAGAACAAACGAAGAAGTTATGCAAACGATTAGTTAGTTCATCAAAAGTATAGCAAGTGAACTAGTTCCAAAAATAGCACCAGCTAGTACAACTCAAGTAGAGGCAGCTTTTGACACGATTAATTCAATTCGATTAAACTAAAAGATCGAACAACTTCCTGCTTCAAATTTGGCTCTGCAAGCAAACGAACGAAACGAACGAACTAAGCGAACAAGTTGTGAGCCCGATTAGTTCGTTCATCAAAACGAGCGAACTTAACAAACGAACCAACAAAACGAACGAACTAAACAAACCAACTTAGCAAGCGAATAAAAAGAACAAACGAACAAGTTATGCAACCGATTAGTTAGTTCATCAAATGCATAGCAAGTGAACTAGTTCCAAAAATAGAACCAGCTAGTACAACTCAAGTAGAGGCAGCTTTTGACACGCTTCCAAGTGATTTTGCTAAGCGCTATCAATTCGATTTGGGTGTGGCACGCAAAGGGGCGGCAACAAAGAAGCGTTGCAGAAGAGAGTGAAAGAGAGGGGGGGGAGAATTATATTATAGAAGTTTGGCGCATTGCTTTGCTGCAGTGCATCATTTTGTGTGGCAAGTTTGGCCAAAATCGAATCGAGTCCTAACAGCGGCCTAATTGTGTTAATTTTACTTGCATTACAATTCCACATTGTCGAATTGTTTTGACGCCAGCCACGCCCACTTTTCGGGTAGAGAGGAAGGTTTCTTGCATGTTTGGCGGCACTTTTGGTAGAACCCTTTGGAACCCTACTGGAATTCTCGGTAGCTCTCGTGGCACCGCTTCTGTGTGCATGTTGACAACATAATTGTTTGCCTTACAATTTATACAAATTATCCCGAGGCAGCGCCACAAACGTTGCCGCCTTTGACAAGTGCAACAACCCCCGTGGCAAGTCGGCAACACTAATGCCAGAGGCGTAGACAAGGGGGGTGGCTATGCAAACTGTTTCCCCACTGATCTGCCAAATGGATAAGCACTGGCTAGTTTTTGTTAGCAAATAGACAAATGTTTCGATTTTCTAAACAGAAATTGTGAAAGTCAATTCACCTTAGATGTTGTCATTTTCACTTGACACACGATTTTGTGAATTGATTGGCTTGGCTTTCATCTTGTTTTAAAGTGATTTGTTAAGCAGCGTTCGGTTTTCAAATCACAATATTGCGAAAATAAACTCACTTTAGGTGTTCTCATTTTCACTTGTCACACGATTTTGTGAATTGATTTCACTTGCCTTTGGCCACCTTTTGAACCCCGTTACCAGTAATGACAAATTTAATATTTAAGTTAAATTCACTTCAGGATTCATTTCAATAAATCAACAGCTTTAATTTCAATTCACCAAAAGTGTAAACTGGAAAACTATTTACAATTTTCCATATCAAACGTAATTGAGCCCTCCTCGAAGAAACTGCCATATACGCCTCTGTGCCTAACCCTTAACCCCTAAACGCACACAAGGAGCGGTTCATTGACATATGTGGCAAGTAGAAACTTGATGATTTTGAATTTTTCAACAATAGCTGCTTCATTTTTAGGATTCTGTTGCAGTTTCTAGAACAGCTGCATCTCCAGCCTCGTCTTGATGCTTTATCATCACATCGATAATGTCATCCTCATCCAGTTGCAATGAATTTGCAGTATCTGTATCTGTGATATTCTCGCCATCGAATGTGAGGCATACCAAATCCTTGGCTATTCCCACCTGGGAGCAATACGCATCCTTGAGCTTGCCCATCGGCATCAATCGCCGAAGACGAAAGACCATAACTCCCCGACTTGCCGATTGCATTTTAAGTGAAATGTGTGGCGGAAGTTGCATTTCTGCAATTTCAGCAGTTTCTGCATTTTCTGCAATTTCCGACATTGTAAATGTATCGTATTATGTTATAATAGTGATAATTTTGAAAAGATAACTTTGTATAATACATAAACATTTATGTTCTAAACAACATTCTACATGGCCTGCTTAGGTTTCTTGACCAAAACAAATGTTTGTGTCTCTTTTCAAGCCACATCATCAAACAACAAGAGTGCAAGCTAAGTAATAAATAAGTTTCAGTTTAAAATAAGTTCCATTGTGCGTTTTGATAAGATAGCGTACATTTTTTAGCATATCTCAATTGAGTTCTTAACTCGAAAACGACCCAGCTACAATCTTAAAAGATTGAACAGTGGTTCAAAACGGTGAACAATATACAAATATTATGTAACTTTGGTTAAGATAGTTTGAGAAAGAAAACAGATTTTTATACAATAACTAGTTTTTCAATTTGATAAAATATTTAGACAATGCTAAAACTTAGAACTGATAAGTTTGGCCGAATTATTTTGAAATACAATTCCCTCTAATTGGGAATAAAAAGTTGAAATATTATTTTTAATTTTTTCATGGGTTTTACTCCCTGTTCCCATTAAAAATGGGAAAAATGGAGTTATAAAGTACTGCAAATGTGTGTAACAGGCAGAAGGAGGCATTTCCGACCATACAAACTATATATATTCTTGATCAGCTTCAACAGCCGAGACGAGCTAGCCATGTCCGTCTGTCTGTCTGTATGAACACACAGATCTCGGAGACTACAAGAGCTAGAGACACCAAACTTGGCATGTAGGTTCCGGTATACCATACGCAGATCAAGTTTATTTCAAATTTCGGATACACATATATGTTTAATCAATGTTGATCAGCTGTGTAAATTTCATTACCATCGGATAAATAGCACCAAAGTTATGGAAGAATCTATTTCCACCGTCTCAGCAGGCAGCAACAACAGTTTGACAAGCAGTTTACGAGTTAAGTGCACTGCTTGCTTGTTTTGCCGCTGAACTGCTTGAAGTGCAAGTTGGAAGCAGGGAGTCTCGTAGTCGGGCACACTCGACTAGAGCATTCTTACTTGTTTTTTAAGAATTTTAAAATAAAGTCTAAAAACAACTACAGTTTTCTAAGAAAATACAATAAAATTTGAAAATAATTATTAAATCGCCAGTTTTATTTCAAAACTGACAAAATTTACTATTGAAGATTTAAATCGATTGATAGATCGTTTTTTACATCCGTTGTACGTAAATGTTCAGTTGTTTAAGCCAACCATAATACAAAACTCTTGACATAATACGCATGAATAAATAAGTTATATTAAGTACAATTAATTATTTTTAAAATAAATCTATAAACCAAATATGGACATAATTATTTTGACAACTCAGAATAAGTCTACGCCTCACTGTTATAGCACACTCTCCCTCTCTCACACTCTCTCTGTTATGTGTATTATTTATTTATATATTTGAACTATATCAAAATACATATAGTATAACTCGAGCAATAGCTCGTCAACATTGAGCTTTATGTGTGGGCAAATGTTCAGTTGTTTAACGCTCAGCAGATAGAACGGTTAGACGCGTATAGTCGTTGGAACTCAGGGAACTAATTAATATTTTAGACAGTTATCAGATAGAATCGATTAAATTCAGTTGCACTTTGTTGGCAATATGAAGTGTTTGGTTATATTTGGTGTGATTGTGGCCATTTTTGATGCCTTCGTTGGCTACGGTTATCTCGTTTTTACGGATCTGACACGTCCGCTGCCCAGACCCGATTATAAGGATAATACGTACTGGGGACCCGGCGATGGCAAGAACTATAAAGTTGATGAGAAAATCTATGATTTTAAGCTGGATGTGCCACAGGCTGAGATTCAGGATTTGCGACAACAACTGAACCGTACGGTTAAGTTTACCGTACCGTTGGATGGCATTGCTTTTGAATACGGTTTCAATACGAATGCTTTGGAACAGTTTGTAGTATACTGGCGGGATAAGTATTTAACCAAGTGGAATCAACGTCAGGAGTATCTCAACTCGCTAAAGCAATACACTACCGAAGTTCAGGGGTAAGTACGTGGCACGAAATTTCAATTTCGAGTTCAGTTCGAATTGGGATTTTGAAACTCTAAGACATTTACGAAATTGAAAAACTTATTTGGAACGTTATAAATCGACGAGAAATATTAATTTAAAAATGATCTTACCATAAATTGTTAACAGCTTGAAGATTCACTATATACACGAGCGTGTTTCCGAGGAGGTAGCTGCCAAGAAGCACGTCTACCCGCTGTTGCTGCTCCATGGCTGGCCAGGATCGGTGCGAGAGTTTTACGATTTTATACCGATGCTGACCAAGGATCAGAATATAAGCGATTATTCCTTTGAGGTTGTGGCACCGTCGCTTGTTGGCTTTGGCTTTTCCGATGTAAGTTTTCACAAATGAAATATTTGAATAGTTATATTGATGTCATCTAATCCTTACCAGGCTGCCACGCGAACAGGCTTTAACTCCGCCGAAATGGCCACAGTGATGCGTAATCTGATGCTGCGTTTGGGCCACAAGAAGTTCTTTGTGCAGGGTGGCGATTGGGGCAGCATTATAGGCAGCAATCTGGCCACATTATATCCGGATAATGTGCTGGGCTATCACTCCAATATGTGTGTATTGAGCACACCATTGTCCTTCCTCAAGGCCGTCTATACAAACTATTATCCGGAAAAGGTGCTCGGCTCGCGCATGTTCTATGATCATCATGTTTCGCTCTGGGATAAATATCATAATCTGTTGGTGGAAAGTGGTTATTTTCATATACAAGCGACTAAGCCGGATACAATTGGCGCCGCACTTACCTCAAGTCCCGTCGCCTTGGCTGCCTATATACTCGAAAAGTTTCAAACCTGCACAGGACCTCATCTGTCCAAGGACTTTGGCGCTATGGTTACCGTCTATGGCTTGGAAGCGGTGCTCGATAATCTAATGATCTATTATCTGAACAATGCGGCTACCACAGCTGGCCGTCTCTATGCCGAGAATGTATCCAAACCCTTTCGGGATCTTCAGCTGGATCGTGTACCATCTCCAGTGCCCATGGGCTGTGCCCGCTTCCGGCACGACATCCTTCCAGCCTCTGATTGGGCGCTGCGCGACAAGTTTCCCAATTTGAAGCACAGCATGTACTTCCAGCATGGCGGCCATTTTGCAGCCCTGGAAATGCCAGCTATGCTATACAATGATTTTACGGCCTTTGTGCAGAAGGCTGGACTTCACGCCGAATAAGATTTGGAATAAAGAACTAGAAATTCTATTTGTTGTAGCTCTCATAGAGTTTCCAAACACACTCTTAAATAAAACAAACACAGAATCCAATTAACAAATTAAACGTACATTCTTTGTAGAGTTGTCGCGTTCCGTTCACTTGACTGGATCATTTAAATGAACGACGGAACTTATTCAAAGTTGTTCACTGTTGTGGTGCACTTTAAACTAATTATTCGTATGCTCCTTTTTGTTTTATGTTTTATGGTTAAATAAACTAGGATAAATATTTATTGATTCCTGAGCGATACGTTTCTAATTGTTCAGCCCACCATGAAAAAGAGCAAAGTCGCACTAAATTCTTTGCAAAGGGAGCGGCTAAATTGTTACATCAAATAAAATTGAAACCGAGTCGAACTTATAACGTCTGTTCGAAACTTAACAATGTATAACCATGATTCGCACCAGCCCCCTTAGCTGCGCCCTACTGTTGTTTTTAAAAACAATTGAACAATTTCTCTCATTTCTGGTCTAACGGCCACAAAAAGTAAACAAAGCGTCGTTTAGAATCACTTCATTGCATGTGCCTGATCAGTGAGCACAATGTGTCAATATTGTCGAGCCATTTTGAGCATTGCAGGTGGCGCAAAAAGTGATTTGGCACAGCACCTTATAATAAAACAACTCACGTTCATTTTGGCTTTGCTTCGGACAGCAAATGAGCGACATAAATAACTGAATAACAGAAAAAAATAACAATGCTTTATAACGCTCATGAATAACAGAACCAAATAAACTGCATAATTTATGAATTAGCTCACTGTTACAAAATGAACTACACAACTTATTCAGCAAATTTAGCTATGTCAGCTCTCATTATGAATTTTACCTAAAATTAGCTTACTTGTTTAGTTGAAACATCTAGTTCAATTTATCAAAGTGACATTAAAATTAATATTCAGCTATAAATCATATTTAAAATACAATTTCAATTTCTATATCGTTCATGAACGACTGAATAAGTTCCCTAGTTCATTTTTATGAATCCTACAATTGAACTTCTACTGAACGAAGCGGTACAACTCTACACACAACGCATTTCGGCAAATCTTTCTCGCACTCTTCCTTGCACACACACATACACACATACATATGTGAATCAAATTGATCGCTTTGCAACACTGTTGTCTGCACTTTGCTTTACCTCTTGTTTTTATTACTAGTTATTATTATCGTATTAACACTTTTTAAGACTAGAATTCTAGCCACCCGACTGATATGACAAAGCTTTAATTTGCCTGCTGATAACAAATTACTTTGTATACAAAGTTCAGGTCTAACAATTGTGCTGCTGCTGGGTCATGCTCGATATGCGCATTGATTGTTGCTGCTGCTGCCGGCTGATATGACGATGCTTTCACTTGCTCGCTGATAAGCAAGTTCATATTTCATTGCCTCAACAATTGTATTGATGCTGTGTCATGCTCGATGTACGTAAATATTGTGTACGAGAGATGAGTGTCCAATTTAATGCAATTGATGTAT
Source organism: Hirtodrosophila cameraria (assembly GCA_949708635.1). Classification (NCBI taxonomy): domain Eukaryota; kingdom Metazoa; phylum Arthropoda; class Insecta; order Diptera; family Drosophilidae; genus Hirtodrosophila; species Hirtodrosophila cameraria. Next base: position 1,078,195 of record OX453089.1, read on the forward strand.
GTACACACAAGTACATATGCACAAATGATATGTATAGCGAACAAAAATTGATAGATAACACCATAATCCAAAACATTATAAACAACAATAACTTATCTTGACAAATTATGAGTTTAATTGTATTACACCACATTTATATTGATTTTCGTGAGTCGAATTACGGTTAGCACGATACGCATGATCACGCTCCTCTCTTATCTACATACATACGTACATATGTACATGAGTACATTGTATACACACACATGTACATAGAAAGAAGATACATAAAATATGCATGTTTAACTTATGTCGCAATCATTGTGTCTTTATGCTAGGTGGCATTCTGCGAACAGTTAGTTACCAGTTTGTGAGAACATTGAGCACAATTGAAATAACAACATTTTTGGTTTCGCTTTGTGTAAACTTCGCTAGCATGGTGAAATTGTAACAAGGTGGCGTATTCCACTCAAAAAAGCGGCCTATGTACCAATGGCTAAATACTAAGGCATGTGCCCACTTACCGATTCCGTTCAAAACAGTTGAAAACGGAATAAGTAGCTGTACCAAAATCAAAATATTGATGGACAATTCGGATTATAAAGTTTTTGCTTGAGTGTACCAATTTTTTTGTAAATTTGAAAATTGGTAACTCAATAATGAGAGCGAGCACCACCTAACATAATTACATCATGCACGTTTGTGTTGTTTATATTCAACGCGAATTCTCGATCTCTCTCGCGCTCTCACTGCGCAGCGGGACCGGTCTGCCAATGTTTTTTTTGTTACTTTACTTTATAAAGAGCTTTGCTTTGCTGTTCATCAGTTTACTTTGGAAAGCCAAGCCGTGCGATCGTGTTGAGCCGCTGGGGTTCAAATGTTTTGTTAATAAAATAAAAGAAAGAAATCTTTCGAAAGTAATTATAGCACAGTTGTAGTTGTACTCCATACAAAATGCCATCTGTTGGAACAACCTTTGTGCGCATTCTGATTGGAGGCTTGGCTCTCCTTTTGGCAGTGGGCTATAAGAACTATCGCGATCTTGGTGCGCCCGGCAAACGTCCTGATTTGGATAACAATGAGTATTGGGGACCTCAGCTGAAGGTGCCCTATAAAGAGAATAACGCTGTGTTGCCCTATGACATAAGCGTTTCACCCGAGGTAGGTCGCTTCTACTCATCTACCCTTCTCTACCTGCCTTACCAACAAACTCGTTTACCTAATTTAATATTTATATTTTTGTGTTCTTAAAGCTTATTGCCGATCTTAAGGCACAGCTGGAACGACCGCTCAAGCTGCAGGAGCCGCTAGAAGGGGTTAATTTTGAATACGGCTTCCATGCCAAAGAATTGACCAAAATTGTGAAATACTGGCGTGATAGCTATCTGCCCAAATGGAACGAACGCGAGCAGTTCTTAAAGAAATTCACTCATTTCCAGACTGAGATTCAAGGGTGAGTTATCGATAAAATCGATTTAAAGATAGAAGCTTTTGATCGATATGTTTTGAGCGTAAGCTTTTCTTTGTTGTCGATAACATATCTGTAATCGATTTCTGTGTTACGAAAGTGATTTGAATTGAAATGTTCCCATTTTCACTTTACGAATTGAATTGAAAATGCCTTTGATACTAAATTGAAATGCACTTGCAAGTTGGAATAGCTTGAAAATCGATATATAGTATATAGTACTTATAACAAACATAAAACGAAACCACATTTTGCACTAAATTATGCATGCGCTGAACTATGACATTTTTAATTTAGTCGCACATACCATGCTTAATTTTCAATTTCGTATTTTAGCCTACAAATCCATTTCATACACGCGAAGCCCAGCAAGGCGGAAGGTAAAAAGGTGCTGCCATTGTTATTGATGCACGGCTGGCCCGGCTCCGTCCGTGAATTCTATGAAATTTTACCCCTGTTGACCACGGGCAATGACAAGAGCGACTATGTCTTTGAGGTGATTGCGCCCAGTTTGCCTGGCTATGGCTGGTCACAGGTAAGTTCTATCTAACTTTGTCTCGGGAACTGATTAATAATGCTTCCTTTTTAATTTACAGGGCGCTTCGAAACCTGGTCTGGGCGTTGCTCAGGCTGCCGTTATAATGCGCAATCTGATGCTGCGTCTGGGCTTCAATAAGTTCCTCGTTCAGGGCGGCGATTGGGGTGCCATGATTGGCTCCAATTTGGCTTCCTTGTTTCCTGATAATGTCATCGCCTTCCATTCGAATATGTGTGGCAACAGTAGTCCTCTGGGCCACCTGCGCATGCTTCTCTCCTCCTTCTTTCCCAGCTTTTATATTGACAGCCAGCATGCGCAGTTCTACAAGGGCATGGGCAATGTATTTTCCCTCATTATGGAGGAGTTTGGCTATGCGCATATACAAGCCACCAAGCCGGATACCATTGGCGCCGCCTTGGCACACAATCCTGTCGGACTTGCGGCCTACATCATTGAGAAGTTCTCCACTTGGACCAATCCGGCGTATAAGAATCTGCTGGATGGCGGTGTCACCAAACGTTTTACCTACGATCAGCTGTTGGATAACATCATGGTTTATTATGTAACAAATTCAATAACTACATCAATGCGTCTATATGCCGAATCCATGAGCACCGCCCAGATGAGTTTGGGTGTCGAAAATGTGCCCATTTATCCACCCAGCGCCTGTTCTCATTTCCTACATGAACTGATGCACACGCCGGACTCGGTGCTGGCCAATAAGTTCCGTAATCTAATACAGACGACACACCATACTGAAGGTGGACATTTTCCAGCGTTTGAGGTGCCACAGCAGCTCTATGAGGACTTTGTGTCCTTTGTAAAGAAGGCTTTCCCTTAGTTGGATGTCATTTATATGCTGAAGAAGGTTCTCCCCTAGTTGGGATTCATCTATGTGCTCAAGAAACTTTTCCCCTAGCTGGAAGGTTTTCCACATTTAATGTTGTATTTTTTGTTTAATACCGGCGTAGGCATAAATAAACATATTGTTTATATTTTTACAAAAAAATTATGAAATTCAATATACTTTTTATAAGAATCTGAAAGATAAGATTGTTTATTTATCGATTGGGTCTCTTTCTCAGCTGGTCAAGAGCTTCGCATTTGATAAATATTGCGGTTAGGAACCAACCCAACAATCGTCAATAGAATAATAATCAATTTTCTATGTATAGTTATATATGTACATTGTTTATACATATCAAACAAATAATAAGTATTCAAAGCTCAGTCAAAAGTTTCGTAATACTGCATATACATATAACTACGTACATATGCAAAAAGGTTAGACATTATGGACTATTGCATACTCTTTTCTTTATATGTGTTAAGAAAGATGAATCTGAGAAGTATTCAGACATAAGGCTTATCCAACATTAAATACACTCAGTTGGACTACAAATTATAGTTTGATTTCATTCAAGATAAAAAGAAGTGAATTGAATCCGAAAGATTCAGAAATGTATAGCAGAAAACGTCAAAAATGACTGGAGAGTAAACATAATGGAATACTTAACAAGCTTGACCAAAAAATATTTAAATAAATGAGCAAAGAAACGTGTGTGTGTGTTTTTTTTTAATAACTTAAGCGCTAAGCTCGCTTTTTACACTTTAATTGCCCTTCAAGCATTTTGACCCAGCGAACATCTGTTTTGCACATTATACAACAATTAACAAAATAGCCAATTAAGCTAACACGCAAAGCTCTCTCAGCCAACCGCAACAGCAAGCTTTCAAGTTAGCCAAGAGCTCTCTGCTTAGACGACTTGTCAAAGCTCCTTTCTGCAAAGCAACAAATTGTAAACGAAGCTGAACTTTAAGTTTAACCCAATTGCAAAAGTGTACCAAAACTGGTACAACATTTATTCAACTTTTCTTAGGCAAAGATGGTACATTTTTTTGGAGCACATTAAAATAACTCGAAATTTATTTAATTATTATTACACCAAAGCGCATGTTTTCATTGTAGAGATCACTTTCTTATAGAAGATATACATACATATGTTTTATTTGTGTGCACTTAAACTAAAAATGTAATTTTAATGTGTTAGAAAACAAAAATTAAAAGAAACTAGCTGATTTTTATACCACTATATCTTATAGCTGCCATAGGAACAATCGGTTGAAAAATAAGTTTTTGTATGAAAAACTTTTTGTTTTTTCAAAATAACTCAACCAAACTCACTATGTCTAAGTTTTAACACAATCCACATATTTGGACAAAATTTTATCAAAATCGGCTCACTATATCTTATAGCTGCCACAGGAACGATAGGTTGAAAAATAAGTTTTCTTATGCAAATCTTTTCTGCATTTCATTTCTTTCTTGTTTTATTTAAATTTTAAAGTTAATACGCATTTACCAAAAATATTTACAAATATTCCAAAAATTTGGTACAAATTATGGTTTTTCCAACTGTGAACCGAACAACTTCACCAAAACCGGTGTAGGGTACACGAGCAAACAGAAAAAAGCTCTTATCATCGTGTGTATGTTTAAAGTTGAACGATCATTCCAGCAACAACAACAACACCAAATATGATAATACCCGACTACAATAACAATAACAACAACTACCCAGCTGCAATCTCAGCCAAATGCCAATCAGATTAGACGATTGGGCAGCTCAGTGTGACGGGAACCATTGTGGAGAAGAGTTCTACACAGTTAACAAACAAAATACTTAACAAGCATGTCGCCCATGACGCGTCTCCTGGTGCTGCTGCTGGCCATTGGCGGCGGCATGGTCTATAAGCGGCTCAATCAGCTGTGGGGCGATTTGCCGGCACCCAAATTGGATGAGCAGCAATGGTGGGGAGATGAGGCGTCGCCCAAAGACTATGAGGCCTATTTGGCCAACAGCTCGGAGGTGATCGGCAATCGATTGCAGTACCCAGAGGCGGTAAGATAACAATAGCTGAGAGTTTTGAACTGAGGTTTTTTTATCCGATTTAGTTCAGATTTCAAAGTTACTGTAGTTACTTCATGAAGTTTATGTAAGATATATTTTTAGGAATTCATGTTAAATGCATGAAAAGTTTTTGAAAATAATATTTTTATATTTCTATGTAAAAAGAATAAGAATTGCCTATCTATAATTCTTCGCTTAAAAACAAAAACTTCAAGCAAAATTTTCGGGAAGTATTCAAGCTTAAACTTCAGTTTATACCATGACATTGAAGATATTATAGTATTGAAGTTGAAGCGATGATGTATTCATTTCGTAGTTAATCCAGATTTACAAGTTACTTCAGGAAGTTTTTTGAAAAAAGTTTTTTGTTTATATTACAAGATATTTAAGCAAAAACTTCATGAAGTAACTTCAACGTTTATACCCCAACAAAAAAACTTAAATTTAAACTACTTTCAGACCATTGAGGATCTGAGGCAGCAATTGAATCGCACGCTACGCCTCACACCGCCTCTGGAGGGCGTGGCCTTTGAGTATGGCTTCAATAGCGACTATCTGAGGGAAATGGTCAACTTTTGGCGTGATGATTACATGCCGCGTTGGCGCGAACGTGAAGTTTTCCTTTGGCAATTCAATCACTTTACCACTGAAATTCAGGGGTAAGTGTCTCAGACTGATAACCGCTTATCGCCACATTTGTTTCTATTTTGATATTGATAGTACATGTATCATTTTAGTCTACGCATGCACTTTCTACACCTGATGGTCTACGATGAGAACAAGGTGGGCAAGCAGCATTATCCGGTCTTATTGCTCCATGGCTGGCCGGGATCCGTGCGTGAGTTTTACAATCTGATACATTTGCTACATCAAACCAATCTGGATGCGAACAACAAGTACATATTCAATGTGATTGTGCCCAGTTTACCAGGCTATGGTTGGTCACAGGTAAATATTTACGATATATCTTTTAGTTGCGATAGGAACAATCTGTTAAAAAATTAGTTTTTGAATGAAAAACGCTGAAGATTAGTTTGGTTTCTAATACTCATAGCTTTTCAGGGTACTTCGCGTCCTGGCATGGGTCCTGCTCAGATGGCAGTCATGCTGCGTAATCTGATGCTGCGTCTGGGCTATAACAAGTTCTTCATACAGGGCGGTGATTGGGGCTCCGTGCTGGGCTCCCATTTGGCGACACTTTATCCGGATAATGTGCTGGGCTATCATTCCAACATGTGCAACAATCTGAGCCCCAAGTCGACAGTTAAGGGCTTGCTTGCTGGCCTATGGCCAAGTGCGTTTGTGCCTAGTGGTTATGAGGATTTCTTCTTTCCCAAATCACGTGAGTTCAGCTATTTGATGGAAGAGAGCGGTTACTTTCATCTGCAGGCCACCAAGCCCGACACGATTGGCGCTGCACTAACCGATAATCCCGTTGGCCTGGCCGCATACATACTCGAAAAGTTCTCCACCTGGACAAACGCCACCTATCGTTCGCTGCCCGATGGTGGACTCAAGCGCCGCTACATGCTGGATGGACTTTTCGACAATGTGATGATCTATTATTTAACCAACTCAATAACGACATCTCAGCGTCTCTATGCGGAGGCCTACACCAAGGAGCAGCGTCAGCTGCGCCTGGAACGTGTACCAACCACTGTGCCGACGGGCTGTGCTCGATTCAAGGGTGACATTATGCAGTTCCTGGACACCCAGCTGAAGGACAAGTACAAGAATCTTATACACAGCACCTACTATAAGCGAGGTGGTCACTTTGCTGCCCTTGAGTTGCCTCAGGTTCTGTACAAAGATTTCATAGAGTTTGTTAAGAAAGTTGAACGCAATTTTAAAATTGAGACTTTGTAAGCTCTTGCGAATAAACATTTGAATTTGAATTTGAATTTTGATATAATTATTAATGGACTATCGATTGCTATCTGATCCTGTATCGAGCAGTGCTGCCACTGTGTCAAAGCCAGAAAGCGAAGCAAAGATTAAGAAGTGCAAAAAATTAAAGCGATTGAATTTGTATATCTATAACACCTGAAAACGCTTATCGATATTTTAATGTTGGAGTCTTAATATGTATAACATATTTAATCGATACTACAGAGTTCGATTGTCTTCTGATCCTGCCAATTGCACACGAATCGAAGAGGGCTGCCACTGTGCCAAAGTTGGAAACGAAAGGTATATAAAAATTATAAAGTATAACAAACTAAATGCAAGTTTAGCTTGAGATTTTAAATGCTATTGTGGATAAACATTTGAATTTTAAAAGCATCTTTAATCGAGTATCGATACCTGAACTTCGAATTTGAATTTTTGTAGAGCCCCAAATCGCTTATCGATATTTCAAGCTTTGAATTTGACTTTGTATAACATATTTAATCGCTTATCGATGCCACTGACTTCGAGTTTGATTTTTTATAGCACCTTAAATCACATATCGATACTTTAAACCTCTGATCCTGCCATCTGCACAACTCGCGGACAGTGTTGCCACTAAGTCAAAGCCAGAATCGAAAGGGAAAGGAAGATTGGAAACAGTAAAATTGTAAGCGAGCGGCACACAGAAGCAGAGCCGCAAAAGAAATTATAAAAAAGAGAACAAAGAATGAACTTTTAAGCTATATTATAATATAATTAATATAAAATTGAAACTGGTAAGTGTAGGCTCTTAATTTAATTAGCTTTGCTTTGCAAATATATTAACATTATTTCTTTTTCAGTCTTACTGCGAGCAGTTTTTGCTGCTGCACAAAAGATAAATTCCATTTAAACCAAGTTGCTGATATATTTAATAAAATGAGTGATTTCAAACAAACCATAGCGGTAACCAGCGTCAACTCAGAGAACATGTCGCGCCATCAAATGCTCGACTGGGTGAACAATATGGCCAATGGGAATTATAAGAAAATTGAAGAGCTGTGCTCAGGTAAGCATTACAGGGTATTAAAGAGTCGATCATTATGTGTAAATGCTTTGCAGGTGTAGCATATTGCCAATTGATGGAAATGTTATTTCCCAATTGCATCAATTCAAAGCGCATCAAAGTGTCTGCGAAGCTGGAGCACGATTATTTCCATAATATGAAGTTATTCCAAGGCGCTCTGCAGCGCCTTAAGCTGGACAAAACCGTTCCAGTGGATCGCTTGATAAAGGGACGCTTCCAGGACAACTTTGAGTTCCTGCAATGGTTCATTAAGTTCTTCGATTCGCAGGCGCCCGGCCTGGAAAATATCAAATCAGCAGCCAATGCCGTTCAACCAAAACCCATCAAGGCTGGAATGCGTGGAATACAAAAGCAGTTAAAGACGCAGCCAGCAGATGATTTATTAGCGGAAATAGAGCAATTAGATAGTAAAGTACACATTGTCACTACTACGCGTGATCAGGCATTTGAAAAGCTGCGCAAGATCGAAGTGCTTCTAACTGATAAAACCAATCAAGAGGAGTATGAAACATTCTGTAAGCGCTTCCTCGATGTCCTCTATAAGAATGGTCAGAATGAAAGCTCTGATACCGCAAATGAAGATAGCATGGAGAGCGCCCTCAATGATTAGTTGTTCTTAGTAAATTTGTATGTGAAATAAATAAATAATAAATTGCATGTTTCGGATAACAGCTGATATGGCTCCGATATCGATAAGATTTGATCGATTTATGTTTAAAACAGCAGTGCGCTATTGACTGGAAGATCTTGGAATCAAATTGCTTAATACCCTATCAAAATCAGACCCTAATCGGTTGGCAAATAAGTTTTTGAATGATAAACTTTTGTCTCTTAAGCTATTCCAAACAAATTTACATATTCTATTTCCAGTTTGCTATTGTCATGCTGACTAAATTGTATCAAAATCGTGCGCCTATATCTTATAGCTGTCATAGGCACTGTCGTTCGAGAGCTAAGTTTTGAAATCAAGTGCAAATGTATGTGTTCGCATTGCCTAGCATAACTTTTTTTCTTATTGTTTATAAAAAAAGACAACTACATAACAACGATTTCAAATTTTCAACAAAGAACAAAACTCAGTTAAACGGTTAACCATTTCACTATAATAAAAACTAATTTGAAAAACAAGCCGGCAGACCTTAAAATTAATTTATGGCGAAGGTCAAGCAGACGTAACTTTTTTTCGATACAAATAAAATCTGCATTTCTTATAGCAAATTTATTCGTCTATCGATATTTGTCGATAACTGCGAACGATTTGAAACACCGAAGTTCAACTGAAAGGGAATGGTAGATTGAACGGTTAAATTGTAAGCGAAGAACAGAAGAGTAGAGAATACAACTTTTTATAATTAAAAACAAAACTGTCAAGTAAATCAACACTAATTTGCTGCACAAAGCACAATTCATATATCGCTACAGTGATTTTAATATCTTTCTTTTTGGTAAATCGTCCAAAATGAGCATTGTCTACCTATCGCTATCAAGCCCGAATACGAAATATGGTCAGGGCGACGATCTGATTGAGTGGGTGAACAGTAAGGGATGTGGAAATTATATTGACGTCGAAGAGATGTGCTCGGGTAAGCATTACAGGGTATTGAATAGATTGATCAATATGACAGCAGTCTATACGCTTTCCAGGTGTCGCCTATTGCCAAATGCTGGAATTGCTCTTTCCAAACTGCATCAATCCAAGTCGCATCATAATGTCTGCCAGGCTGGAAAAGGAATATGTCCATAATCTGAAGCTACTTCAGGGGGCTCTCACACATCTTAAAGTGGACAAAGACGTTCCAATACAACTTTTAGTAAAGGGACGCTATAGAGATAATTATGAATTCCTTAAATGGTTCAAAATGTTCTTTGAAACTAAGCGTCGTTCAAAAGAGATTGAGCCCGAGCAAATCCAGGAAAAGATCAGATCGTTTCCATCGTCACCGCGATATTTACGCATTTGAAGATGATAATAACTAATAGCATAGATGACTTTAAGTTATGTTTTGTATTGTAAGCAATGTTTATGTTTAATTTGTTTTGTGTTGCCAATAAGATTTGCCATTTTTTTCATTTATTATGTACTTTATTATAATTTGTTTGATCGATCTTATGTAAAACGTTTATCATCTCCATATACATGTGTTTAAAAAAATATCAAAGTTTCAAGAAAATGCTGACGGAAATATATTTATAAGAAATGATAAGATATATATATAATAAATAAAACCTTTTGACAAAAATGGTAATAGCTATACTTATATAAAATTTAAAATTTAGTCATTTGCAGCAACAATGCTAGGATCGGGACTGCTGTTGCCGGAGCTGGAGCTGGCATAGTCGCTCACCAGGCTGAGAGGTTTGTCCGCTGAGGACGTCTGCTTTCGCTTGATGCCCAAATCCTGCAGTTGGAGTTGTGTGCTGAGCGCCTTTTGGCGCTTGAGACCCGCGAACGTTGTTGTTGTGGCGCCCGGGAGAGCGGGACGCATGAGCAGCTCAAGACGCTGCTCGGATTCGCGTTCAAGTGCGCTTCTTGTCTGCAGTTTCATTAGCGCCGCCATTTGTCTATCTTGATCCGATTCTGGTAGTAGAGCAATGTCCAGACTGCTCTTGGCTAGCAGCTGGCGATCGAGCTCCTGCTGGCCTTTGATCTCCTGCTTCTGGTGGCGGAATTCGGCTCGCAAGCGATAATTGGCCACATAGCTATCATCCCAGACACTCTGATTGCGCTCGACGAGCTTCTGCAGCACTGGCTTTGCATCGGCAGCTGCTTTGGCATCTTTGGCCTGATGCTCCAGCTTGTACATGGCATCATCGAAGAGTCGCTTTTGTACCTCCTTGGTCTCGGGCACCACTTGCTCATTCTGCAGCGGATCCCAGCGGTTCTCTTGGCGTCGTGCACCCGACAATATTACATAGTCCAGGTTACCCGGATCCGTTTGTATCTCAAAGTGATTGTCGCATAAGTGACATTTCATACGAAACTTATAAATGGGCGTCGAGTAGTACATGCCCGTCTTTGTCTTCTCCGCATTGTAGCGCACGCCCATGCCAATGTGATTCTTGCAGCCATCGCACCAAATATTGTACGGCATCTCAAAGCGGATGATGAGGATGCCCAGATGAATTTTGCGTGCACGCTCACGCAGCGCATGTGTGCCCTGGAATTTGTTGAGACCGCCCCTCTTCGGATCATAGTCGGGCGGATAGTACTTGTTTTGACCCTTACGTTCACCCATTTTAACAACTATTTACAAATCCTAAACAGGACTGATTTGATTTTTGTCGCGAATTGTTTACGCACAGCGAGTGCACACTGGCGCCATCTGTCGGGCACAGCTGTTGCAAAACGTTTGCGCCTGTCTGATATCGATAGCTTTAAAGCAACAGCTGTGCTCGTTAGGGCACTGTTATTAATAGCAGCCACTGTTAAATTCAAATTTGGGTAATGTTTCGATACAGCTAACCAACCCAAGTGAAATCCAAAGAAAGCACCAAAACACTTGGTAAAAAAAAATTGCTCAATTTTTAAATAGTTTCACCGATTTCTTGCTAAAATTGTTCGAAGTGGCGCCAACTTAACAAACTTAACTCACTGTTAACGCTTACAGCCCTGTTAACGACTACATTGACACAACTTAAATTGGATTTTTATTATATTTTCCGTCATAAAAGTCAGCCTCCGATGCCGGTTTTGAAATCCTACAATTTTTATGCATTTTTTGAGCCCAAAACCAGATTTTTTGATCGCTGTTTCGCAGCAACATTACCAAAAAATAAATCGGTCTGTTGAAACACATGTTTTCACAGACAGTCTGTGTCGTCTAGACGCCCTTTTAACAGTTTGTTACGATTCCGAAATTTCCTTTGAGCTTTGAGTAATTTTTACGGTGTGGGGCTGGTTTCGAAATAAATTATTATTAGGAAATTTCATGTTCTTATTTTGATTTTTCTCAGAAACTTAAAGTCAGCCCTATTTTTACGCTATTTTTGGGCGCGGCCATTGCATTAGCGTTTAACATTTTTAATGTGCTGCTGTAAAGGCCCGCTTTTTTTTTAAATAATTTTCTGTAAAATATAACATTTTCTGTAGAGCCCGCATTAATCAGCTGTTTTCAATTTGCGAGCGCATTATTTTTTAACAAACACGTTGCAATTGGGAGCCTGTGTGTTTAATGAAATAAGTAAAAACTACAGTTTTTGGTATAAATATAATGTCGGTGCCAAATGAAGAACTACCAGCTTATATCCTAATGCTAAACGATGATTGCCTGAAGAATATAATGGACATGCTATCGAGAAACGATTTCATATCCTTTGCGCTCAGTTGTAGCCGTATCCTTGGCGTATCTGATGAGCAAAGGTGCAAAAAGCTGTTTGAACATCTGGACTTGAAGGAACTCGATGATATACCTTTGTTTAACAGGATGCCGTTTTTTCAATTTTTCGGACATTTTATTAAGGAATTAAATATTGTTCCCAAATATAATACAATATTCAACGACCAGGAGTTGTTCGAACTCGTAGGAACTTATTGTATCAACATAAAGTCAATCAAAATCATGTGCATAGAAATAAGTATACTCGACATGAGAATGTTATTTTCAAAGATGAATCAGCTTGAGAATGTTGAGTTAATTCGCTGTGGTCTCAAAGATGCTGGTCTGCTGGAGCTGAATCATTTATCGCAGCTTAAGAAACTTGATATTTCAGAAAGTTACGGATTAACTGGCTTGAATATGAACAGATTACCAGCCTCCATTGAGTCGCTATCAATTTGGCAATGTTATGATCTGCCTATGGAATTATTGCCAGAGATCTGCCAGGCTCTGCCAAAGTTAAAAGAGTTGGAAGTTTACGAGCTTCCCGAATTAAAAACCCTGTTTCAGCAGCTACTCAGAGACCATTGCTGTGACTTGCTGGAGAGTGTTAAATTTGGCTTACCCGCAGAAGATTATGATCAGGAAGAGGAGGATGCGGAGTACGCAGCCATTGCGATGCTGCCAAAACTTAAGAAACTTACTATAGTCTCAAGTTGGGAAGAGATGTATCCAGATTCGTTCACAATGCTGGTGGAGCACAAGTCGAAGCAACTCGAGTATTTAAAGATTGATGGTAATGTAACTACTGATGCGTTATTGGAGATAAGCAAGTTGAGTGCATTGCGAACGCTTATATTGGGCAAATCTCAACTCGCAGATCATCAACTAGATTATATATGCCAGTTGAAGCAACTAGAGGAATTTGAACACGATGGTTGGGACCACAATATCAGCAACGATGGTTTACTTCGACTGGTACGTGCCTGCCCCAAACTACAGAAATTGAGTCTTGGGTATTGTGAAAATATAACAGGCACACTACTATCTGAACTTGTTCGTGAGTTGCGTCCACAAATTGGCCAGAAAGAAAACCAACGTCCGCTTCCTATTAAATTGTTTTTAAAGGAATCCAAAATAACTAAATCGATGCTGCGAAATTTGGAAGTGGCCTCTAAGCAAATTATTGATGTAACTTTGCTGTAGTAAATATTTAAGCCTATTTAATAGTTTGTTTATAATCAAGCTGAAAGGCAAAACATGTAATTGGCCCTGAGCTTTTATTATTTTGCATTACTCTCTTATAAAAAAATAGGTATTTTTTAATTTTTGGAATTTGTACGCTTATATATTTTGGATTAAAATATAATTGGCCCTAATTTTCTCATTATAAAAAGAGTTATTTGTTAAGTTTTTAAAATTTTTGTTTGATATAAAAATATATATAAAAAAAATAATTTTTTTGAAAAAAAAAAAAAAAAATTATAAGAATGTCCGTCCCTCCGTCCGTCCATTTGGATGCAGTCGAATCTTAATTTAATTAAATTATTTATTATTATTATTATTTATTTATTTAATGTTATGCTGTTTCCAGTCTCTGTTAATTAACAGAGGTTTTTAACAGTGCTGCCGATCCACGTTAACAGTTTTTGACGATTTTGCCATTTTTGTTCTATTTTGCGGAATTTTACGGTTTGGTGGCTGGATCTTGAAATAAAATGAATAATGTATGAATAGGAAATTTCATTATCTAATTTTGATTTTTGTCTAAAGACTTAAAATCGCCCTCTTTTACGCTTTAATTTTGCTGTTTGTGAACGCATGTCCTTCGGTTTTTGCTTATTTGCCACTAGAACAACTTTTTTTTACTCACATGCCATTTTATGCTATTTCGAATGGAACTGCATCTAAAAACAAAGAACAAAAATCGAAAAATTGAAAACAACGGCATTTTTTCATGGAATTTTCTGCCGCGATTTTGTTTTTGTTCTTAACTTTTTCTAACAGAGGCTTAACATTTCTCTGTTAAAAGCCCGCAATTTTTTAAAAGTAATAAAATTTCTGATAAATTTGTAGATCTGGCTTTTTTTTAAAAAGCCAGAACTAGCTACGAAAATAGCCAAAATGCGGTTTTTTGACAGAAGCGAGGCGGCCAAACAACGAAGATTAAACGAAATTCCCAATAAATTAAGCAAAAAATCATTTCAATGTCGCAGGCATAAAATACATACATCTCAGCATCACATACCAAGTTATATGTACTTTAAAATGTATACTAAAGGCGATTTTTGGAATTTTTATCTCAGCAATTACCTTTTTGGTTGGCTCTTATAAAATGTGTAATTCTCTTTAAATATCTTTTGCAAACATATTTTTAAACACAACTAATGCAGACTTAGTATTCTAATAGATGTAAGCTTGTTTAATTTTGGCTTTTCTCAAATTGGTGTTGACTTTGTATTTTGTCGGAAAAACGCTTACTTATATTTCTAACACTTCTAACTGCACAATATTTAACGCTTATTCATCGATTTATATGTATATAAATCATACAAAAAGGCAGCTTTTGGCTTGCTTATCTATTTAAAGTATTTCTTATGAACTATTTGGTAAGAGGTTTGATGCACATGTTGGCACACTCGGCGAGATTCAAATGGTTAGCCGTTTCTGTGGCATTCTCGTCGTAGCGCTGAGCAAATGGATCAATCTTATCGGATCCGCCCATGTCCTTGTCTACAAAATTCGGGTTCATTGTGGGTGAAACGTCCAAGCTAGAGGCTCCCACCAGCAAGCGGGGCTTTTTAAAAATTGGGTACTGCAAGAGAATTGGGCCAATTAGCTTAACCAATTTGAAACGGATCAACGTGATTCTCGATAATACCTTTTCACTGAGATCGCTTTTAGTTTTGCGAATAGCTTCACTGCAAACCAGTTTGATATTTGAGCCCAAAGATTTGATATCTTGATCCAAAACAATTGGTTGGCATTGCAAAGTCTTCTGCTGGATGGTAAAAAAGAGTACACATATTTAAACAAAAATGTTGCTAAGAAGTTCTTACCGTCTGTTGTGCTTGACAAGGATCGCTCTCTGTATGCGATAATAGCTCCTCCAGTTTGCTGCAAAAGCAAAACATGATATATATTAATTAAAGTGTTTGGACAATGTTAGCTAGTTTTTACGCGCACCGCTTCAAGTCCAGCTCCTTTTGTGAATCATGTTGCATCACTTTCATCATCTTACGCAACGCAGTATTTTTAATCTCAGATTCTCGGAGCTTTTCCTTCAACATGGACACCCTGTTGGCCAACACATATGGATTGGCTTCGTTCTTTAGCAAACAATCAGTATCCTCCGCGTCGGCTGAGAGAATGGCAGATACGCCCTCCATTGTCTGCATCTGTTGCTTTAACGAGTTGTTTTGTACGTAATTCTTCAGAAAATCTATTTCCGACTCATAGCTGCTAATGGTAAAGTTCTTTACATCCAGCGTATCATTCAGGTCATTTATTTGCTGCTCGAATTTGATGTGCTCCTGCTCCTTCATTTTTATGGCTGTATCCGCATTGTCTAGCTGATCCTGCAGGGACCACAGCTCCTTTCGTAAATCATTTTCTTCCTTTCGCAACTCTGTATTTTTGATCTCACGTTGTTGGAGCTTTAGCTTCAACATGGAGGCCCACTCGGCCAACACATCTGGATTGGTTTCGTGCTTTAGCAAAAGATCAGCATCCGCCGCGCTCTCCTTCAGAATGGCCGCTGCTCCCTTCATTGTGTCTATTTGTTGCTTCAACGTGTTGTTATCCGCGCGCAATTCATTGATAACATTTGCATCTTCATGGACTTGTGCCGCATAGCTGCCAATTACACGGTCCTTTCCATCAAGTCTCTCTTTCAGGCTATGTATAATCTTGCTGCGGGATAAACAATTTACATTTTTAATTGTGAAAGTGTTATAAGCAAGAAAAAAAAGTTATCTTCGACGTGCCAATGACATACCCTCTGCAGAGGTATATAAATGGGGGGGGGGGGCACAAGAGAAATAACCTACAGGCACTTTCCTCGCATGTCCTTTAGATTCTTTATTTGCTGCTCAGCTTTGTTTTGCTCCTCCTCCTTCACCTCTAAGGCCAAATGCGCATTGACCACCTGTAGCTTCAACATGGAGGCCCACTCGGCCAACACATCTGGATTGGTTTCCTGCTTTAGCAAAATATCAGCATCCGCCGGGCTCTCTGTCAGAATGGCCGCTGAGCCCTTCATTGTGTGTATTCTTTGCTTTAAAGTATTGTTTTGCGTGCGCAAATCATTGATAACATTTGCATCATCCTGGATGTGCGCCACGCAGCTGCCAATAGCAAAGTCCTTTCCATCAAGTTTCTCTTTCAGGTCATGTATGGTCTTGCTGCGGAATAAACAATTCACATTTGTGTTTGTGAGTTTGAACACATGCGACAAAGATTTACAAGCTAGTGCACATTTTCGTTTTTTCATTGTACACAAAACGATAATACAACAACAAAATACATTCGAGTGTCTAACGGTCAAACGAGCCTATACCCACGACGCACAATTGTTTTTGTTTTACCAGCAATGAAATTGGACGGAAAGCGAAAAATTGTTTGTGTAATTTGCAATGTGCACCGCCAGCATATGGCGTGTGCAAGATCACATACATTCTATATGCTATCTGCAATACAAAAACAAATGTGCGTCGTGTGTATAGGCTCGGCGCACCCCTGACATATATACTCGTAGAGCATTCTCGACAAGACAATTATTTTTCGGGCAGAACCGAAATAACTTACAGGCAATTTACTTGTGTGCCCTTCAGAGCCTTCATTTGCTGCTCGAACTGCTCCTGCAGGGAGCCCACATCAATGTGACTGGCATCCAAATTGGCCAAATTGAAGTAGACACGCTTAATGTTGAGCGTTGAGCATTTGTTGTGGCACTGTGGGCATGTTTTGGAGCTGCAAATTGTTATTGTTATTAACACTCATTTTCCAAATGTTGTCCAAAAGGACGTCGGCTTACCTTTCCAGCCATTGAATGAGGCAATTGTGATGAAACATGTGCCCACAGAGCGTGATGTACACTTCATCGGAGTGCGTAATTAGTTTCAAACATATAGCACAATTTAAGTTCAACATTTTGCTACAAAACAAGTAATTCAATGCAACAAATAACTCATAAATCAAACCAAAGGCAAGCTGATACAACGTGCCGAAAACCAAATTACACACGACCGCGTAAAAAAAAGCTGTTGGCCGTAGTTAAAAATTGATCGCAGCCAGCTTCACGCAGGCTCAAAAATGGCCGCAGCCAACTTCACGCCGGCTCCAATTTGCGTGCCACCAACTTCACGCGGGTTCTAAACGGCGCAGTCAAGCAAACTGAAATTCGAAAGAGCGTAAGTCAACTTTTAGCTGTAAAAATTCGGAATAATTCTAGTACGTCAAAACTGAGCTCGGAATATTTTATTTTTTACTTGTACCCACGCTTTCTAAGATTAACAGATGTACTCTCTGTGAACGTTTACAGCACTGTTAACGACAGCATCGTCACATCTTATATTGGTTTTTTATTATATTTTCCGTCATAAAAGTCTGCCTCCGGACCCGGTTTTATCGTAGAATTTTTGCGTATTTTTTTTAAACCAAAACTAAATTTTTTGGATCGCTCTTTATGTGTGTACCAAGGCATTACCAAAATCAAAATTAGATCATGAAATTTCCTATTCCTTCATTATCCTTTTTAATTCAAAAACCATCCCAAAAACGTAAAATTCCGCCAAATAAATAAAAAATTGCAAAATCATTTACTCTGACCAAATGATAAAAACTAAAAAGCGCTTAAACGTTTTGGCTACTTTTGATTTACAAGTCGGCTACTTTTTGCATGTTTTCCCACCAGAAACAGCTATTTTTCTGTCTAACAAAATTGGCATCACTAACCAAAAGCAACCCTGTGTTGACAAGCTCGCATGTCGTGTAAAGAGGGGGCAGTTTGTATAATTTGTAGAGAGATTTTAACCCTTTTTCGCCACGTAAATTGAATTTAAGTAGATTTGGGCAAAATGATTATCTTTACAAATGAAGGTAATCCACTCGGTCTTCAGCTGCTAATGCTGGCTAAATTCGCCAAGCGAACGGTGCAGCTGCAGTTGGTTAACCTAAACGGTAAGAACAAACAAAAAAAAATGCGGGCCGGCAACGTGCTTAATTATTTATTTTTAACTGATGAAATAACGGCAATATATTGCAGATGCCAAATACAAGGATTTGCTGGTATTGCCCACATTGGAGCTGGACAACGGCTTGCGTTTATTCTCAGTTGCAGCCATAGCCAAATATTTGCTGGGCGGGGAGGAGGCGAATCAGCAGAGAGACGAGGTATGTTTTGACCCCCAAATTCAAGGTTAAAGTAATTTAAATCTCGCACGCATAGTGGCTGGAATGGTCAACAACGCTGCTGGCGCCAGCGCTGGCGCATCACATGGCCGTGGGTCATCGTGCCGATCCGCAAGCTTTGCCCGTGCTGAATGGTCTGGTCAAAAAACTCAACGATTGCCTGCAAAATGCAAGCTATTTGGCAGGTGATAAGCTGACGGCAGCGGATTTGGCGGTGTGGTCGCTGTTGGCGCCGGATGGCACCTTGAAGGGCGCCCAAAATGTGGACAATCTGCGTGGCTGGTACGACAGGTTGAAGGCTTTGGAGGAGGTGCAGCAGGTGCTGGCAGCGCAGCCGTTGAAGGAGCTCAGCTTTAATGCGCTGCAGCAGGCAAATCGTTATGGTGGACTGCATCATGTGCCGCTCAAGCGTGCCAGTCTCGCCGATGCGACCAAATTGCTGGCAGAGACAGCCAGCACACAGGCGGACACCATTACTGAGGAGGAAATCAATGCAGCACGCGCTGCTTTCAGCTACAGCACACCTGTGGAGCTTGCCGAGCCACGCATTGTGCTGCCCAAGGCTGGGGAACGCAATGTGCTTATAACCTCTGCCTTGCCCTATGTGAACAATGTGCCACACTTGGGCAACATCATTGGTTGCGTCCTCTCCGCTGATATCTATGCACGCTATGCCCGCAGCGCTGGCTACAATACTTTATATGTGTGTGGAACGGATGAGTATGGCACTGCCACGGAGAACAAAGCACTCGCTGAGAAGATGACGCCGCGTCAGATCTGTGACAAGTATTTTGAGCTGCACAATTCCATTTATCGCTGGTTTGGCATTGGCTTTGATTACTTTGGACGCACCTCCACCCAGGAGCAAACTGAGTACGTTTGTAACAAATAGTTATTAACTATAAGATAAAGTAGTTAATGCATTCATTTATTAACTGCAGCATTGTCCAAGACGCTTTCAAAGATGTCTACAACGCTGGCTACATACTCACGGAGAGCGTGGAACAGCTGCTCTGCCAGAAATGTGATCGTTACCTGGCTGATCGGTGAGCTACTTTTCTATCACTTAAAGGAACATTTATTTGAATTGATATTCGCACAGATTTGTGGAAGGCACCTGTCCGCACCCTGGCTGCGGCTATGAAGATGCGCGTGGGGATCAGTGCGACAAGTGTGGCAAGTTGGTGAATGCCACAGAGCTGTTGCGTCCCCGATGCAAGGTATGCAGCAGTGCGCCCGTGCTGCGCAACTCGGAACAACTGTTTGTGGATCTGCCCAAGGCTGAGCCGCAGCTGCGTGAGTGGGTAGATCGGGTGGACAATGGATGGACGCATAATGCACGCGTCATAACGCGTGCCTGGCTGAAGGAGGGTCTTAAGCCGCGCTGCATAACACGTGATCTCAAATGGGGCATACCTGTGCCGCACAAGAACTTCGAGCATAAGGTCTTCTATGTGTGGTTCGATGCACCATTTGGCTATGTGTCCATGACGAAGCGTTATACAAAGGAGTGGCAGCAATGGTGGCGTCCTGCCAAGGGCACCGACGTGGAGCTCTTCCAGTTCATGGCCAAGGACAATGTGCCCTTCCATGCGGTGGTGTGGCCCAGCGTGCTCCTGGCCATTAACAAAGGCGACACACTGGTTAGCCATATTATGGCCACGGAATATCTCAACTATGAGGATGGCAAGTTTAGCAAGAGTCGCGGTATTGGCGTCTTTGGCAACGATGCGCAGGAGACGGGCATACCCGCTGACGTTTGGCGTTTCTATTTGGCCTCGGCGCGGCCCGAGGGTCAGGATTCCAGCTTCAGCTGGAACGATCTGGCCGCACGCAACAATTCCGAGCTGCTCAACAATCTGGGCAACTTTGTAAATCGTGCTTTGGTCTTTTGTGAAAAGAATTTTAATAGCATTGTGCCGGAAATTGTGCTCACCCAGGATGAGCTGCTGTTGCTGGCGTTGATCAATCGTGAACTGCGTGGTTATATCAATTCGCTGGAGAAGGCCAAGCTGCGCGATGGCATAAGACATCTGTTGGCCATCTCACGACATGGCAATGGCTACATGCAGACCCAACAGCCCTGGGTCCTGCTCAAGGGCAGCAAGGAGCAGCAGGAGCGCGCTGCCACCATAATTGCCCTCTGCACCAACATAGCCTGTCTGTTGGCCAATCTCCTCTTCCCCTACATGCCCAGCACGGCGCGCAATCTGTTCGCTCAGCTGAATGCCAAGCAAACGCCACTCAAGCCGGAGTAAGTAGCTCCCTTTTATAATAAATATGCCGGTTACTTTATAAACTGATCCAATTTATAGCAAACCTTTGGCCACACTGCTGCTGCCCAAGGGTCACAAGATTGGCAAGCCCGTGCCACTGTTTGCCAAGCTGGAGCAATCCTTTATCGATGAGCTCAAGGGCAAATATGGTGGTGTGCAGGAAACCAAGCCGTCGCCGCTATCGCAAGTCAATGCCGCTGAGCTGGAGGCAGCCGTGCAGGCGCAGGGCGAGAAGCTGCGTCAGCTCAAGGCCAGCACCAAGGACAAGAGCGTCTGGCAGCCGGAGCTAACCAAATTGCTGGATCTTAAGATGCAGCTGGAAGCGGCACAAAAGACAACAACGAGTGGCAAAGCCACCGCACAGAGTGGCTCCAAATCCGTGCAGGAACTGGAGCAGGCTGTGCAGGCGCAGGGCGACAAGCTGCGTCAGCTGAAGTCCAGCACAAAAGACAAGGCTGTCTGGCAGCCGGAGGTGAATGCGCTGCTCGCGCTGAAAAAGCAACTGGAGGCAGCCAAAGCAGCCGCTCCTGCAGCCGCTTCTGCAGCAGCTCCTGCAACTCCTCCAGTCACATCCTCACCCGCTGCAACAGATGCGTCCAAAGTCAAAGCATTAGAAGACAAGATTACACAGCAAGGCGAAAAAGTGCGCGCTTTGAAAGCCACTGGAGATGCTACAGTTTGGAAGCCAGAGCTTGATGTACTCCTCAATCTTAAGAAGGAGCTGGCAACGCTTACGGGCGTAGTTCCAACTGCTCCTCAGGGCAAGAATAAGAAGAAGAAGTAAAGCTCAATATATTTATAAAGGTTGCTAATCTTTTGAACGATTCTAATCATATGTTTTTCATTAAGTTATTTTTCCGTTGCATTTAAAAACTATTTCTATTTATTGATATTTCAAGTATTGCAAAGATATCATTTAGTAATTTATTGAGTTTGTGACATAAATAAAAATAAACATCTTTGATATTATGGAAGGTCTATTGGTGTTCTTATGCCTTCAATCACTTCAAGGTATAAAATAAAAGTATAATTAATTAATAATATACATGATTTTCTGTTTAAATCAAGACAATTAAATTAAATGAGAAATTGTCCGTTTATTTTTTGACAAGTCAGCAAGTAGTATTTGTCTATTTTTCACCAGAAATAGATTTTTTTTTAAGAACCAAAAGCGCTTGAACTTTATTATATATATATTTGAAAATATGATGCGACAAACACAAGACGATTAAAATCCAACAAAAATATAATATTAATTAGATATAGTTACTTACACCGACACATTAGTGCAGTCATGTAACTATTTTTAGAGCCTCGGAAATAAAACATACTTGCATAAAATACATACACATTAAATAAACGACAGAGAAGAGAACAAACATTAAATAAACGACAGAGAACAAATTTAAATTTCTTTTTACTGGGTGGGTTTTCTTTTCATTGGCACAAAAACGTTAAATTTCTTTTTATTTCAGAAAGATTTGAAATCTTGAAAACGCAAGCGGGGTATATGCGATGTATTATAATAATAATATATATCTATTAGCGACATTGAAATGATATTTTGCTTAATTTATTCGTTAATCTTCGTTTTTTGGCTGCGTGCCGCATGTAAGTAAAAAAAGTTGTTCTAGAGGCTCAAAAAATTCGGAATAATTCTAGGATCTCAAAACTAGGCTCGGATATATTTTTTTGCTGCGGAAAAATGTGTTAAAAAGCTATTTTTAGTTTAGCCAATACCCGCGCCACGCACTGGTCTATCGATAATCATATCGGTGCCTTTTTGATTTCTTCCACCGATTTCTTGCTAAAATTGTTCGAAGTGGCGCCAACTTAACAAACTTAACTGACTGTTAACGCTTACAGCCCTGTTACCGACAACATTGGCATTTTTTGAGCCCAAAACCAGATTTTTTGATCGCTGTTTCGCAGGGGTAGTTATATCGAAACATTACCAAAATAGCATAAAATGGCTTGTTAGTAAAAAAAATTTGCAAAAACCGAAGGACATGCGTTCACAAACAGCAAAATTAAAGCGTAAAAGAGGGCGATATTAGGTCTTTGGACAAAAATCAAAATTAGATAATGAAATTTCCTATTCATACATTATTCATTTTATTTCAAGATTCACCCCCAAACCATAAAATTCCGCAAAATAGATCAAAAAGGGCAAAATCGTCAAAAACTGTTAACTAGGGATCAGCTGATTAAAAAACTAGCTATTTTCTGTCATTGAACGTGAAACGCTTCAACTAGCTATTTTTTTTTTTAAATCCGATTGGTTTGACCGATTAAATTTTTTCCAGCGCCGTTGGTTTTTCATTATATTTACCGTCATAAAGGTAAGCGACCAGTCACAGTTTTGATATCCTCAAATTTTTACACATTTTTTAAGCCAGATTATTTGTATCTCTTAATGTGGCGTAGCGATATCGATATTTATTTATTTTGCAAGTTTTTATGTAAGCAAGTATCGCGAGTGTCATTCCACCATAAGCCAAGCGCTATCGATAGCTCGATAACAGTTAAATGTATTAGAAAATAAAAAAGCACCAAGAGCGTAGCGTATATTTTATATTTTTGCAAAAATACCAATCAAATTTGTGATGTAAAACGATATAAATGCATTATTAACATGCACAATACTCGATGGCGAGACAAAATGTTGTAGAAAAGCAATTGAACATAATACAAAGCATAAACAAAAGTGTGTCTGCAAAAATTCGTCATCAGCTGGTCGCAAGTCGCGAGTGAACGTCGCAGTCGCTGTCGTCGTCGTCACAGTAATTGCATTTGCAGTTAATTGTGTGACGTGCGCGAAAGAGAGCGTACAACAACAATAAATCAAACAAAAAAAAAAAAAAGACTGCTGCCCAGCCAAGGGTTAATAAGGTGAAATGTGAAATATATTTAAATATAAACCAAATTCAATTGGGAAACTTGTGAACAAAGAATAGAAAAAAACTCACGTACACACACACATGCATACACAATTTCAAAATTGTAGTACATTGTTGGCAAGCAGCAGCAGCAGCTGACGCGTACGTCGCAGCTAACAGCTAACAGCGAAGCTGGCGCAGATGCGCTGGATGCCACACTCATTGAAATATGCATGAATTACAGTTAAATCTCAAGGACGCGTCGGCGTCAACAGTGGCAGCGCCGTCAGCAACAAGTGTTTTGTTATTGTTAATTGCTATTGATTTTCTTAATTTGTGATTTCTTTTTTTTACTTTTGTTTGCAGTCTCAGTCACTGCCACAGTCGCTGCCTCAGTCAGCCGCCGAGTCGCCATGGAGTCTGCGGACACGCTCTTGGAGGAGCAGAAGCTTATGGCCGAAGCAAAGTATCGACAATATATGACAAACATCGATAAAGCGCTGCGCAATTTCGAATACTCGAGCGAGTGGGCGGATTTGATATCCGCTTTGGGCAAGTTAAGCAAGGTATTATTACAGTTATTGCAACATGCATAAATATCTATCTTTCCAGTGGAACATGATCAGTCGTGTCGATACAATCTTGTTCTTCTTTGTCAGTATCTTCTGGAGCTGCATTTGGTCGAAAATAATGTTTGTCAAGATATTTCAAATCCATTTCACAATCAAACCTGTTCCCATTTCCGATAAATTATCAATCAGAACCGAATTTGATTTCGTGTTTCTGTTTTCGAGTGAAATTCTAATTGTTCTTACTTTTTAAATACTTTTCATTCCAAAGTACAACTTTTTAAAACCTTATTTTTCATCGACGTTCGGAATTCAGAAATTATTTCGATTTCGAAAGTTTTAATATAATCGGAAACTAACCAATTCTGGGCTTTACCTGTTTACAAAATAACAACAAAATATTGAAATAATCTGTTGAAATATGAGTTTTTGTATAAACAACTTTTCGGTTGGTTATCATATTATGTTCGTCATATTTTTCGACGATAAAGTAGAGCTAGAAATAGTAAAAAGTCGAGTTTTTCACACACAAGCGAAATAGGGGAATATTTGAAGAACATTTAACCAAAGCGCTGATTCATACTATATTTATTTTTGTTCATTTACCACAAACAACAAGGGCCTCTTATCGCCATTGTTTTGTGGGATTTTTCTTGTTTGCAAGTTGAGCAAAAGTTTTTAAAGCTTGCTGCGTTGTTTGTAACCATGGTAGAAGAATTGGAGAAATTAAAAAACAATTTTAGATTGTTTTCTGTGTTTCTGACAAGGTCTAAAGT
Source organism: Hirtodrosophila cameraria (assembly GCA_949708635.1). Lineage (NCBI taxonomy): Eukaryota > Metazoa > Arthropoda > Insecta > Diptera > Drosophilidae > Hirtodrosophila > Hirtodrosophila cameraria. The sequence goes on from OX453089.1 coordinate 1,103,275, forward strand.
AATTGTCAGAAATGAAATGAATCAATTTCCATGTTGGTAGTTGTTTAAAGTTGCCGTAATCAGCTTTCATTTCTTATATAAACCCAAAACTTTAATCTCAATTTTCAATTTGAAATTCTAGATATTTGAATGTTGTTTATTTCTAGAAAGAGTAATTAATGTTAATCTTATTAATGTTAGTATTTAGTTTATATGATAGAAAATAAGTATACTTGCATTTGAAATAACATTGGGTGGATATAAGATATAACTAACACTTCTGATAGGCTTATAAATAATGATGAAATAATCGCTTATCGATTTCGATTAACCGTTTACAAAAAATAAATTTTTCGATGCTTCGACAAAACATCGATTATGAATCAAGAAAAGAAAACCCAACTACTGCTTATATGTATTATACAGGCCTGTTCCGGTTTGCATTTTTTTCAATATTTTGCGGATATGAAATTCGCTTAAAATGCAAAAATGAGGCACCTTAGGGAATATTACAGAAAGTGGACCCCGGAACAGGTCTGATAATACTCAAGGGCATATAAACTTCGGTGTGCCGAAATAACGTTCTGAGCTGTACAGAATTTGGAACGTATTGTATTATTTTTGTATTTGTTGTATTATATTAATGAACTCATTTGCGATAGGCCATATCAAGTAATGCGCAGTACCAGGTCATACCACGACGCTTGAAGATTGCCAAGCGTCTGGCACAGTGCATGCATCCCGCGCTGCCGTCGGGCGTACATCTGAAAGCCCTTGAGACATACTCGGTGATATTCAGCAAGACGGGACCCGAGCGTCTGGCCACAGAGTTTATCTACGGGTGAGTTCATCAGAAACCGAGTGAAAGGCAAATATTAATATTGAATTTGTTTTAGCGCTGGTCTGTTCCCGCTGCTTGGCTATGCGGCAATGAATGTGCGTCCCGCTTTGCTGACCATCTATGAGACTTACTTTGTGCCGCTGGGCGATAAGCTGCGTCCGGCTTTAAGCGGCTTCCTCAATGGTGTGTTGCCTGGCTACGATTGTGGCTTGGATCACTTTGAGCGTATTAGCGGTTTGCTCAAGAATGTCTGCCTCGCTGTGAATCCCATGCACTTTTATACGGTATTGTGGGAGGCGGTGGCCAATAATGCAGCAATACGTTTGCCCGCAATAACCTTTCTGTTGGAGCACTTTAATAAGCGTCTCGATATGCAGAAACAGATATATACAATGGGTCACAATCGGGAGATAATGATGTCAGCGTTATGCGCCTGTCTAAATGATTCTTTGATACTTGTGCAGCGTAATACTTTGGAATTTCTGCTGTTAGGATTTCCCATGCACACCAAGCTGCTGGATGAGGAGGAACTGGTGCTGCTAGTCACAAATGGATTGAATACAATCTTGCGACGTGACATGTCGCTCAACAGGCGACTCTTCTCCTGGCTGTTGGCCAGCGAGATTAGCAAGAATTCGCCCACCTATGATACGCTTTCGCTGGACTCCTCCACGGCGCTCAATGATAGTCAGGCGGAGCAGATAATACCTTACTTTGTAACGCATTCCAGGTAGATGGTCCCACATTAACGATACAATTTTGATATCCATATGAACTCTACCATTCATACTCTAGACACATACTCATACGTGCTCTAGTGTGCACCTTGCGGCTCAGCCTGGAATGCCAGCCGATGGATTTGAAGCCATATCGCATAATGCTGTCGCTGTTGGACAAGGCGGAGATTGGCAGTGCCGTGCTGGACTTTGTGCTTTATGATATAATACGCACCATGTACATATCCAGCAGCAATGCGGACGCGCTCAAATCGGCCAACCTGCTCTTTGCCACCTTCGATCCGGCCTATATCTGGAGCTATATGACCAATATGTTTGAGCGTGCCTGCCAGCAGGCGCCCACCTCCGCCCAGTCCAATAGCGATGGCAAATTTGCCAGCATCGTTGGCTCCGGTGATCCCTGTGTGCTTGAAACTTGTCTACTCACTGAATTCCTGCTGGAGACTATCTCCCTCGAAATGTATACGGAAACCACACGTGTCTACTTGCCCAAAGTATTTCTGGCCATTACCCAGCTACTCTCGCTACACATCGATCGCCTGAGCAGCGATGAGGTAACCGTCTCCCTTAAGCTGTGCATGAAGATTGTCTCGCGTGTCCAGCCGATGATAACGTAAGTCTTTCAACTGGTTTCAAAACAATTGTTTACAATTTCAACTCTCTCTTTACCCCCGCAGAAGTCCAATTAAGTTGAATAAGCTAATTGAGCACAACGCGTCGGGATCCGATGAGCAGACACTTCATGCGGCCGGGAGCAGCAACCGGAATAGGAACAGGAGCACAATGGAGCCAGGAACACAATTGAATGCGCTGGAGAAGAGCAAATCGGATTCGCGACTGAATCAGTTTGGTGAGCATTCACTGCATGGCACAGAGGCCAATGATGAGGAGCTAATCAGACGCTCGGCCTCCAATCAGAGCGTGGTGCGGCACAGTCCCAAAAAGAAGGCAAAATCCTTCTCACGGCTCTCCGAACTGGACAAAGATGTAAGTCGACGCTGGTGTGTGCCTGCTCTTGTCTCTTATAACACTTTTAATTTCTACCAGATAAGCGCCTCAGATACGGGTCAGCAGTCATCATCGGATCTGGATACACCACGCAGTATTAAGAAGCTAAAAGCCAAGACAAAGGTGCCCTTTATACGCAGCAGTCCAAAGAAGACGCGTCCTAAGGATATAGTGTTGATTCCTGCAACAGCGCTCAGCGATGTGCATGACGCTGCAGGCGAGGAGGAGGAGTCGCCCAAGAGCGCACCACCCGAGCAATCTATCGAATTCCAGCTGGAGGATGAACAGTCCAAGGCGGCACAGCAGCGTGGCTTCTCCATACTAGAGAAATGCATCAGGCAATATGAGATCTTCTTTGAGGTTTATCTGTCCCGCCAGCTGCTGCAAATTGATGACGTTGATCCTAACAACAAATGTGCGGTAAAGGTGCAGCTGGAACGCAGCTCAAGCTCAAGCCACACCTGTGGTCTCTTCATGGTGGAGCAGGTGCTGGAGCATCACTGTGTGGCGCGTGAATCTCAAATTGATAGACTCTTTGGGCTGCTCCGTGTGGATCTGATGCCGCGTTCCAAGCAGCTGCAGCGTCTACTCAATCTCACCCTGCCCTTGGCCAGCGCCAGTGAGCTGAGTAGTGATAGCGATGCCTCCGAAGAGCCGCAACGCAAGCTACTAATCGATAGCCAAACCCAGCGTAGTGTTCAGCATTTGGCCGATCTGCAACTGAGTTCCGGCTTGCGCACTGCCATCAAACTGGCCGCGACGCTTCTGGTCGAAATGTCCACATTTCCCAATTGCAATAAGCACATTGTGCTGGATAAGACTGGTAACCAGAATCATAACTTAATTTCGAACACGATCTCTAATCTTTACATACATCATTTTGAAGAACCCGAGCTGCCCAACTGGCTGAAGGTGCTCTGTCTGGTGGCCTGCTTTGCCCAGAGCGACAAGGAGCTGCAGGTGGCCTCCATAACCACGCTCTTTGATCTAATCAGGTAAAAAATGCCAATTCAATTCAAAAAGTACTATTTTAAATATCAAAAAGAAAACTCGAATCAGTAAGAATAATAAGAACTTGTAAGCTGCGAAATACTGAAATGATAAATTATGGATTGTGGATTACAGTACAGTATTTTTCAAAGTATTCTCAGTATTTTTCGATTAATTTTTGATCATTTTTGAAAATGATTATTAAAATCAATGAAATATAATGATTCTGAAAATCAATTGAATATAACTATAGTATTTTGAGCAATATCAGTATTTAATTTCAAATTCTCGGAATATTTCTTTTCCACAGCTTATTGCGCTCTCAGATCGAACACACAACCAGTCCGGGCGTGACTTTTGTGGTGATGCTGCCACTGTTGAAATTTGGACACGTCAACTATATGGAGCAGCGGACGCGAGTCTTCCAGTTGGTCAGCTCGATACTGTGGGACTATTTGGGTGCAACGGGAATCGATGCATCGCAGATTGCAGCGCTGTTGCATCAGCTGCACAGTTGTTTGGATAGTGGCTTGGTGGAATCTGTGATTGGGAATCGAATGCACGCACAGCATTTGCTGCAGGCACAGACAGGACTGGGATTAGGAGCGGGCAGCGCGTTGCGCAGCTTTCAGCTGGAACGGGTGCAGGATGCACAGCTGCTCTGCCCGACCACAGTAGGAGCTGGTTGCACGGAACGTTTGCGTGAAAGCCAATCACGCAGCTACAAGAAGTTCGAGCTGCTCTGGCATTTGGGCCGGGAGAAGCAGATGACGCGTGGCTTTGAGAAGACGCTACTCAAAGTGCTGGACACGCTCGCACTGCCGCACTACATGTCCGAGCGGACCTTTGTGACCAATTGGCTGCAGGCATCTTTGCTGCGCGGTGACTTGGCGCGTCTGACCAAACCGCTCTACAAGATTCTACTCTCGGCCAGTTCGAAGCGTGTGGGCATTGTGCACATGCAGCAATTGTATAGGGAAACTGTTGAGTTGGAACGGGAGCAGGATGAGGAGCAGCTGGCGCCCACGTTTGAGCGGGATGTCTATGCTATTAGCTCGGAGCAAGGCAATGTTAAGTATCATCACATGGAACTAGCTGCCAACTGTGGCAGCAGCAGTGGACTCATCATTGCCAGCGGCAAGAAGAAGAGCAGTCCCATCAGGCATCTGCCCAAGAAGATCTTTGGTGTCACTTTGAGCGGCGGAAAGACCAATAAAACCTCCATCTTTGTGAGTGACAAGACGCCGCTGGCCAGCGAGGCGCTGCAGGATATCAGCACCATTGGCTTGATCATTAATCCTCTGGAGAATGCTCATGATTTCGATGATGAAACGGATCTGGAGGAGCCACGCATAGAGCTGGTACACAATGCGGCTGGCAAGGATGCGCCGCAAACGCCCCTTGAGCAAAAGCTGGCCAGCGCCATGGACGAAAGTGAGGCAGCAGCGCCGACGACGACGGCAACGACGACGCCGATTCCGCAGGACTTCACAGACAACTCGGACAGCAGCGACTTCGAGTCGGATTCCGAGCAGCGGGAAACGAGCTTGGAAAAGGAGGACAGTCTGACCATCAGCTCCAGTGCCGCACCAGATGATGTCAAGCGCTTTGTGGGTGATTGCGAAAGAGTAACGGAGGCTTTGACGCAGCACGAGCGGATCAAGAGCCGGAAAACATATAGATTGACGCGAGAACGCGAAAAGACGCCAGCGGGCGAGGAGTCGGAGGAGCAGCCTGCTGCTGGGCCGGACAATGAGCCTGCGCTGCCCGCGGATGAATACTTTAGCGAGGCCAAGAAGCTGTCCAAGCGTAAGAAGCTGCTGACCAGCAGCGAAATGAAGCGTCTGAGCTGCATCTCCAAGACCTCCACGGATAGCAATCAAAGTCAGCAGCAGCTGGAGACGGAGTATAGCGAGGAGGAAGCAGAAGCGGCAGGAAGTCAAGACAACAGCACCATCAATGTGGAGGATAAGCGACGCCAGCTGTGCCTGGAGACGGGCAAGGATTGGCAAAAGACGCTCGAGAAGAGCAAACAAAATGTGGAAATTCTCAGACAGAATGCTGCCGCAGCCGCTGCCGCCGCCGCTGCTGCTGAGGAGCAGCTTAGCATACGCTCTTCGACCAAGAGCAGCAGCAGCGCGGCAGGCCAGGCACAACGTCAAACCCAATCCCAAACCGAGGCTGCGAACCTTTATCACAATCATCTGCTGCTCTACCTAAACATCTATGATACCAGACAGACACTCTATGCGCTCCAAACCTTGCGCAACATTATCTGCTGCGATAAGCGCACCTTTCTCTGTTTGACCATCACCACAAGCTTCACCAGCGGCAGCTTGAAGCAGCTGCTCATCCGGCATAGGAAGAGCATCTCCGGCAAGGGATTTGGCGGCAGCGTTAGCAACTCGGAGTACGCACAGGGCTATCGTGGCTGCATGCAGCTGGAGCTGCTGGTCACCTTGCTCTTGTACTATGCACGTGGCTATTTTCAGCGCGAGAGCTTGGATGCACTGCGTCAGGCGCCCACGCAGCAGGATGTGCTAAATAATCGTCGCATACAGCTGGAGAGCATTGAGTTACTCGCTTTGATCTGCACGGAATTGATAGAAATCGTCAAGGGCATGGGTCGAGGCTTGGCCAGCTATATAGCTGATCTTTTAGCGCGCGCCAAGCTGCAAAAGGTCATGCTGCACTGCCTCAACAGCTCGGTATGCAGCTATAACCGGCGGATGACGACGCCCAGCTATGTCAGCTATGCGGAGCAGGTGCTCAACTTTAATGATACCCAAGATGATCAGCTACATGCGGATTGCTTTCAGCTGCAGCTGCTGCGTCTGCTCCTGTCGGTCATACGGCTGGAGCATGAGGTGCATCAACTGCGACAGGATGCGCCGGCTGCTGCAGCCTCAGCTGGCGAGGATCATCATCACAACGCTTCCGGCAATGCTTCACCCACACGCTTGGCGGAGGGTGGCGCCGCCAATGTCAAATACTTGCCCAATTGTTTGATCAGTCAGCAGCCCATGTTCCTGGCCGCTGTTTTGGGTGCACTGCAGCAGGAGCGCTTGCGTCATTTGCATCGCAACTGGACCGATCTGGTCACCAGTTCGCTTAACTGCTTCAGCTTTGGCTCGCTCACAAACATTGTGATCAGTGTGGTGCATCAACTTTGCAATAATCTGGATCGCCTGGCCCGGCTTACGCTGCCACAGCAGCGTCACTTTCCGCCAGACTATGTGCTCAATCAGCTGGAGGCATTGACCATCCTGTGTCATTATTGTCTGCTGGACAACACACAGCAGACGGCGCTCTCGCATCTGTTTAACCAGGCTTATCCGCAGACAAGCGTCGCCTCGCAATCCTCCAGCACGGGACAGCTGCTCAATAGCATTGTGCATAGCTTTTTGTCCGCCAGTGAAGCAGCCGCTGTCAACAGCATGTCATCCGCCGCACCCAGAAATCCACAGCTGCAGGCCGCACGCAATGCGGTGTTGAGTCATCTGCCCAGGATTATGACCAGCGTGGCGGCCATTTGGGACAGCGAACTGGGTCAGCTGCGTCCGGTGCGGCAGCAACTGCTCGAGTTTCTGTCTCCCGTTTCACTGCATCATGGCTGCAATTTCCTAGCTGCCATTGCCGTCACCTGGCAGCAACGTGGCAGCAGCAGCTCCGCCTCCAACTCCTCCGCCATTTCGGAACAGTTTCAGCGCAACTCCACGCTGCAGGCTTGCCCGGCACAGCTCAGCCTCGTCTCGCTGGTTTCCAGCATTCGTGTTATGCCCATGGATTCGTTTGTGCAGACGCTGCATCAGGTGGTCAAGTCACCACCACCCATTCATCGCCCACCGGCACAGCTGAGCATTGAGGTGAGCGCCTTGGAGCTTTTTTACTTCTACATGAGATCAGCGCCGGCGCCTCAGCTGGCGGATGCTTGGGCAGCGCTGCTGCTGCTTATACGGGATGGACTCAGCCTGTCGCCACCGGCACAGTTTGCATTGCTCATGCTGCTCAATGAGTTTGTGCAGCGTTGTCCACAGATGCCCTTCCCGGATAAGAAGGAGCTGCGGGAGCTGCATGATGTGACAGCGCGTTTGGTGGAATCGCTGTCCAGTGTTGCTGGCGCCTGTCTGGAGCAGACCACCTGGCTGCGTCGCAATCTGGCTGTTAAAGAGGATACCGATGGACATGCCAAGGATAACAGCCTCGGCATTCAACAGTATTCGCTGCAGGCACAAAGCGTTCTAGCTGGCATCCTGTCCAATCTGCTGGATGTCGCATATGGTTCGCAAGAGAAGGATAAGGTGGTGACCATTGTGACCACATTGCTATATAATATAACGCCCTATCTGAAGAATCATACGGCACGCAATGTGCCCTTCTTCTATGCCTGTTCCGCGTTGTTGGCCAGCCTATCAGGATATCAGTATACACGCAAGGCTTGGCGAAAGGATATGCTCGATTTGCTGCTGGACACATCCTTCTTTCAAATGCACATCTCGTGTTTGCCCTTCTGGCGCCAAATCATGGACAGCCTAATGACCTATGACAATACCACATTCCGTGAGCTCATGACACGCGTCTCCCTCTCCCAGGCGGGCAGCCTCAACATCTTTGCCTCACGTGACCAAGAGTATGAGCTGCGCGCCATGCTACTCAAGCGTTTGGCCTTTGTCATCTACTGCAGCGAATTCGATCAGCACAACAAGTACATGCCAGATATACAGGGTATGTATTTGTTCGTTCATCTTTTTATAGTTCACAATTCTTATATAATTCTATGCCCAATCCTGTAGAGCAACTGGCCAACAGTTTGCGCCTGGTGCCGCTTGGCGCATCCGTGCAGGCAGCCGTCTTGCTCTGCTTCCGTGTCCTGCTTCTGCGCATGTCACCCGATCATGTCACCTCGCTCTGGCCCATCATCATTGCTGAAATGGTGCAGGTGTTCCTGCAAATGGAACAGGAACTCAAATCCGAAAGCGATGAGCGCAGGTGAGTCCTAAACATCTGTTAGAAATTCTCCCCAAAAATTACATGAATCTTTAATATTTTCAAATTTTATTTATTTCAAAAAGAGCGGGGCTTTAAAAGCAAAAAGTTAAACAAAACTTGAAAGGCAACAAAATGTCGTTGTTTATCTTCGTAACTTTTTTTTTCGGAATAAGTTGCTTCTAACATAAATAACTATATCTATTCACAGCCAGCAACCCCGACTGCTCTCAGGCATTGATGTCTCCTGGTCGTCCTCTTCCAACTCTTCTGCCAGCAACGGGATCAATGCACAGACGCCTATGCAGCACTGGCGATCGGTGCAGCTGGAGGCCTGCAAGCTGCTGGAGCTGGGCTGTGTGCTGCCGGCAACAAAGTTGCCGCAGTTCCAAATGTATCGCTGGGCCTTTGTGGGCACTGAGTTCGATGTGCACGAGGAGGTGGTGTCGCTGCCGCTGGCTGCTCCGCTTCCTAATGGTAGCGTTGAAAATCTGGCGGCATTGCCCAGTGCGATCTATGTGCCGCATGTGCGTCGCGTGGGACGACTTATGGACATGAAGTACACCAGTCAGTCGCCGGTAAGTGCTATGATTTGCTGTCCTTTTGATGATGGCAACTTATTGAATCCTTTGCTGCATTTACAGCTATTGCAGCGTCCGCGCAATCGTCACTTGATGCTGGACTTTCAGCAGCTGCAATCGCTGCAGGAACTTTATCCGTTCTTCTCGACGCTGGGCATTAGCTGTCCCAAGCCGTGCAACTATGCCGACACGGAGCAGGATGTGGCCAATTGTCTGCAGGAGATCGAAGATGTGCTGGCTCATGATTTTCTCGAGAAGCTGCCCAGCATCACAACGCCCAGATGAAAACTGGTCGCGGCCTACAGACAGACGCAGGCCCAAATCCAAAGGAACAGCACGCTGACCAGCAAATTTGAGCTCGAGCTGAATCTGGGCGGCGTCTCTGGTGTTATGCCCGCTCCTTCGTCTGGCCAAACGGTGCGCATCTTTGCGGCCGTCCATGCGAAACTTGGCAGCCAGTCAAACGCGGAGACAAGCTTCATGCAGACGACAACCAAGAAGACCAACTTTCCATTTTATGTTTAGTGTTGTTTAGTGAGAGAGCCTAGCTATATAGTATATAGTTAGATCAGTATATAGCCGAGTATGTGTATTAATGAATATATTATCTATATCTATATCGTTTTAACTGTTGAGTGTGTAAGTTCTATAACAAAATGTTTAGCTTATTCTAGCAACCTGTATGTAATGTAATATGTATATTTCAACTGTTGATAGTGCGCCGAAGTAAATAAGACGTTTAACGACTATATTGTAATTCAATATCACTCGCAATTGTTTTTTGTATTAGTATTTATTAACAGGAAAGGGAATATCCAAGAAAGTTTACTTAATATGGGGACTAAATAAACAGTTGGCCAAAGTATGCAACAGTTTTTATTCGAAAGCCGAAGAACTATAAAAAGGTTGTAGCATACTTTTAGGGGTAACTTCTAAGCTGAGAATCCTGTTAAGAAAATATGCTATAATTTAGCCATATCCTTGCAGATTTTGAAAGGACTCGATGCGTTAGGCTCGCAAGGAGCAACGCTATCGATTGGCGTTCAAGGATAATGGGGTCATCTAGGAACCATCGACTTATAAAATTTCAGTCAGAGGGCGAAAGGAAACGGTTCGAAAAAACTAAATTCTTTGTTACTTGAAAACTAAAAGGACGAATGGGATGTAGTTTGGTCAGTTGATAGTTCTTGTTGAGACGCGTCGTTTGACACAGGACTCGTAAGGATACGCAAGGATGCGGCCGAGATATGGCTAGTTTTCTGTATACACAAAAGTCCTTGTAACTTGGTTGTGTAAAGGACGATCATCCTTTGGGTAGCATATTCTGACGTGGAAGGACAAGAACTAACTTTTGGCCAAAGGACATCAAAATCGGCTTAAAAATGGCCAACTTACAGGACATTTTCTGATTTTAGGTTATTTTTCTAAGTAACCCCCTTGTAAAAATTTAAGACAATATTTTTTGAAAAGTCCTTCAAATCTTTGAATGCCAATCGATAGCCCTGTTGTCTGTGATTGTGAAATGTTGTGTCCTTTTTAAAATCCTCAAGGATGCGGCAAAAAAAAACATGTTTTTAAAAAAAAAAAGTGCATTTGGGCTATTGTTGCATACTTACAACTTACTTACATACAAAGGCTATTGTATCCTTAAAGGCATATCCTGGCTGATTTTCAAATGTTTTTATAATGGAATGGTTAAATCAATGCAAGCACCTAATAACGAGGCATGACTTTTTACAAAATATTTGTAGCTTAAATGTATCATACAAATCTCGTGAGAAAAAAAAAAATATACTCTTAAAGTTAATAAATGACTGTAAATACAATTCGGATGAATTTGGAGAAATGCTTTCTTTGGTGGAGCTTTAAACAACGTCCGATTGTTGCGTACTGGACTGACGGTTCTTCAATGCCAGGTGATACGAGTAGACGAGACGAGCGCAAAAAACTACAAGAACTAAAAAATAAACAGATAGATAATCATGAAATAGTTGAACTATAAGTCGAAAAGTACTTACTAAAGGATACAATATGAACGAACAGCGCCATGAAGATATTGTCGAATCCAGTTGACTCGCGGTAGCCTCCAAAATGGAAGATGGTGCCGAAAATGGCAAATGGAAAGCCGATGGCTACAAGGAGAGCGAATATCAACCAGACGGCAACCAGCATATGGTTATACTGTTAAGGAAACAAGAGATATTATTAATTAATATTGGAATGGTTATAGTTATAATTAATGAATATAAAAATATCAAAATATCCTACAATCACATCTCAACAGTCTAGGCTCGGAACGCAAATCGGACTACTATAACTTTTAGCAAGCTATAGACAAAATCTGAATGAAAATATGAAACTTTAGTTTGTATCTCAGAATATTTGAACCAAACTTAACAACACCAAGTTTCATTATGCTCTGTAAATTAATACGAAATATAACAAAAATGCGTTTACAATTTTTGTATATAAACTATTATTACAATAATGTATTACTCACCCGGATACAGCCATAAAGTAAGCAAACATTTGCAATTACTGATATTGCAAATCCAATGAAGTTTAAAGCTAAAAATAAATATAAAAAAAATATATGGTTAAAAAATACAATCAACTTTTGTCGTCATCAAACACACTAAAATTCCAAGAATACACAATACGAAAGCTCGAAGTATGTATACTTGTATTACTAAGTATACTAAGTATTACACTTGCAATATTACACTACAAATAATTGTCTGTAGAATTTGCATTTTGAGAATGGAAAAGTCAAAACAAATCAAAAGAACATATGGAATACCACAGGGAGTAAAGATATACATTTCTTCCCCCGCCCCGAACTCACCCGAAGGCCCAATAAGCACAGCTATTCCAAATGATATTAGAAAATATATGGCAATGCCCATACACCAAGTACGTAGATCCGTTCCGCAGGGTCCATGAGCAACGGTTAGATCGAACTTCATTTTATGGCCTGGTCTGTTTCTGTTTGTTGTTTTTGTTGGCAACGTTAACGAATGTTTTTCCACTTTTCCCTCGATTTTGAACCGGTACGTCTGCACACTCCGTCAAATGCGTCCAACACGATCAACAGGCGAGTAACAACTGAACAATATTCTCTGCGCCTTTTGCATCTTCCCCATAGAGATCGTGAGAGCGCGCTTGCATGCTAGTGTATGTGAGAGCGCGCTTGCATGCTTGTGTGTGTGAGAGCGAAAATATGACAGAAACTTTGAAACTTTGAAAGAAATGCCAATTAGCTTTTGAAATAGCGAGGCAGCGCTTGGAGAGTGATCTTTTCATAAAAGTAACTGCTACTTTTAGTCAAAATATTTTATTTATTTTTTTTATTCTTATGTTTTATAAATGATAATTTTAATTAAAATTGGTTGCAATAATGGAATAATTTGCTTTTTACTCCCTGTTCCCATTAAAAAGGGAGTTATAAAGTACTGCAAATGTGACAGAAGGAGTCATTTCCGACTATATAAACTATATATATTCTTGATCAGCATCAACAGCCGAGACGAACTAGCCATGTCCGTCTGTCTGTCCGTCTGTATGAACGCGTCGATCTCAGAGACTATAATAGCTAGAGACACCAAACTTGGCATGTAAGTTCCTGTATACCATACGCAGATCAAGTTTATTTCAAATTTCGGAATACATACTTCTAAGGGCTATTGTATCCCTAAAGCCATATCCTTGCAAATTTTCAAGTATTTGTATAATGGAATAGACAAAGCAATGCAAATGAGTTTTTTAAAAATTATTTGTATTATTAGTATTATACAAGTATCGTGAAAAAAGTTAAACAACTAATTGCAATTCAATACCATAGCTGGTATTTTATTACAAAACATTTCTTAGAATAAATACAATTAATAAAAAAGTCACTCGATAAACTCTTAAATTTAATAATTGACTGCAAATGCAATTCGGCTGAATTGGGGAAATGCTTTCTTCGGTTCTTCGGAGATTCAAACAACGACCGCATGTTGCGTACTGGACTGACGATTCTTCAAAGCCAGGTGATACGAGTAGACGAGACGAGCGCAGAATGCGAGAATAACTACAAAATAACAGATAGATAATCATAAAAGAATTGAACTATTAGTGAACTTCTTAAATCTAGCAGTACTTACTAAACAATACAATATGAAACAATAGCGCCATAAAGATATTTTGGAATCCAGTTTGCTCGCGGTAACCTCCAAAATGGAAGATGGTGCCGAAAATGGCAAATGGAAAGTTGATGGCTAAGATGAGAGCGTATATCAACCAGACGGCAACCAGCATATGGTTATACTGAAAGGCAAAAAAAAGATATAGTTACAATGAATAAAAGTACAATATATACTAAAATGACTTCTCAACAGCTAGGACCGTGTCGGAAAGCGGAATATATTTTCAGAATTTCGGTTACGAATCCCGCCCTTACAAAAATGTATTTTGAGTTCCGTGAGATCCTTAAATCAAAATATGTGAAACAAGCAAGTATGTAAACTACTTCCAAAACTGACGAATACAGGTGCGAATTCTAGCTAACACCCAAATCTGCTATACATACCGGAAAATTAAGTTTTTCTAGAAAACTAAGCATTATTTGTAGATCAAGTAAAAGGAAGTATTTTACAAATTTGTGTGTAACAAACTTAACAGTTACATTTCTAATACATAGTCATTTGTATATGTATCTAAGAACAATCTTTATTTTTAGCTCTTAGAATTCAAGATATGTACACAGAAGGACAGATATGGCTTATCAAGAACAAAAAGTATGTTTCTCATGCACAGGAAGTAACCCAAATCACTTTGCAAATTTAAGTGGAGTGAATAACTACTTATTTAGGTTCAGTGTACGACAAGATACTCTATAAAATAACCTTTCAAGGATATTCGTCATAAATTCTAATATATAAAACATTATTAAACAAGTTATTTTTGATAAACAGCTAATAAGTATTATTCATTCCTTATATTTAAGAAATTTTTGGGATTTTAAATTTTTTATCTTCTCGGTTTCAGTATTAACAGAAAGTGGAAAAAAGCTTAATCTAATTTTAGCAAATACTAGAAATTAAATAAAAATGGAAAATTCCCGATCCATATTGAAATTTTTGCAGAGAGTATAATTATAAACGTTTTTTATTACACTAATTTTTTAATTTTTTTCGAAAAAATAAGAAAAAAGAGTATATTGGGTTTGTGAAATGTCCGTCTGTCTGTATGAACGCAGGTTTTTTCCACAGTTTTGAAGCTAGAGCAACGAAACTTGGTATACATATCTGTTGATATATACTATAGCCAGACAAAGTGTCAAGATCTCCCCCCCACCCCCACCCCTTCCCCCACAAACCGCAAAAACCTATATCTTCCACAGTTTTATAGCTAGAGTAACCAAATTTAGCACAAGGGCTACTTATCACGTCCTTAACTGATCTGACTAAAAAAAAATTGGCCACGCCCACCTCCGCCCCCACAAATAGGCAAAGTCTGTATCTCCCCCACCCCTTCAGCTAGAATCATCAAATTTTGCAGTTTGATTTACTTAAAAGATTGGATAAAAACCTTGCAATCAAGCAAAGTTTGTTTCTCCCAAATCTGTAGAAAGGCCCCAACCAAACTTAAATTGATGGCAAAACTTGAAAGATTTGTGCAAAAATACAATTGCCACGCCCACTTCTGGCTCCGCAAAGAGGCTAAAAAAGAGTATATCGCAGTCGTGTGCATCCGACTGCAGCGTTCTTACTTGTTTTTAACTATAATTCATACTCAGTAATTCTTAACTTTCTCAAAATTTGATTAAAAACGGATTGCTTTAGCTTTTAGCTAGCTATAGAAACAATCGGAATACAAATAAGTTTACTTTGTATGTCAGGATATTTAAAACAAACTCAACAATTATTACAATAATGTATTACTTACCCTTAGGCAGCCAATAAGTAAGCAAACATTTGCAATCACTGCAATTGCGAATCCAATAAAAGTAACGACTGAAAATAAATATTAGAAAACAAAATGTATGAGTAAAAAACATAAAATACTATCAAATTTTGACGTCATCAAATTCATTGAAATTCCAAGCTTCGTATGTAATTTAAGAAAACAAAAAAACAAAAAGACAAAAAAAGAATACAAAATACGAATGATCGCCCGCGCGATGAGAACACGTTTTGGAACACCTTGTATAGAAGTATTAGCTCATACTTTATATTTACAAATGATACAAAAATATATATGTATGTTTATATAAATATATATACATACTATATGTAATATATATAGGAGACAATCAAAATTTGCATATACGCATAAAACAAATGGAAAAGTCAAAACAAAACAAAAGAAAAGAACATATAGAAAACCACAGTGAGAGTAAAGATAAACATTTCCCCTCACAGCCCCGAACTCACCCGAAGGCCCAAATAGCATATTTAATCCACATGATATTAGCGTATATATGGCAATGCCCAGACACCAGCTACGTAGATCTGATTCGCATGGTCCATGCGCAACGGTTAGATCGAATTTCATTTTATGGCCTGGTTTGTTTTTGTTTCTGTTTTTGTTTTTATTTTTATTTTTGTTGGCAACGTTGACAAATGTTTTTCCACTTTTCACTCGATTTAGAACCGGTTCGTCCGTAAAATGCGTCCAACACGATCAACAGTCAAATAACAACTGACAATATTCTCTACGCCTTTTTCATCTTCCCATTTATAGAGATCGTGAGAGCGCGCGTCTGTGTGTGTATGTATGTGCTTCTGCCTGTGTGTGTGTGTGTGTTTGTGTGTGTGTGTGTAGGGGAGCTCTGGTTCAAGAGCAAATGAGCGTTATTTATAACAATAATTTCTGTAGCTTTTTTCGCTGCTAATATAACGCAAATATAACAGTTTATTTGAAATTTAACTAGTATGACAATTAGCTTTTCAAACAGTCTGGCAACGCTTGCTGCCCTAAATTGCCACTCTACGCTAAACGTAAACAAGAGTAAATGCTACTTTTAGCTTTTGAAACAGTCTGGCAATGCTTGCTGCTCTAAATTGCCACTCTGCGCTAAATGTAAACAAAAGTAAATGCTACTTTTAGTAACAAATATATATTGTTTTTATCGTTGCTTTATCAGCTTCAAAAACTGACAATAAGCTCAATATGTGCCACTGAGAACATTCCACGTCTGTATTGATAACGAAAATATGACAGTTATTTCATTTGAAATTGCGCTTTTGAAACAATCTGGCAGCGCTTGCTCATTGGCTATTGTGATTTTCTAATAAAAGTAACTGCTACTTTTAGTAAAAATATATTTTATTTATATATTTTTATTTATTCTTAACATTCGAGAGCTATAAATGATAAGCGTAATTAAAATTCTTTCTGAAGTAACAAACAAGTTGCAATAATGAAATAAATGTAGTAAATATATTGTTCTAGTGACTAAAATAAATTAAAAAAACTAAATTTATTTCTTTTAATTTTAGTTGTTGCATCTTCATTTATTGACAAAAAAACAGTTACATAAAAGCTTAGAATAAAGTCAAAATGATACCTAAAATTGACTGAATTGTTTTTTTTATTACTATTGTTGGACATTAGTTGTCACATTTCTGGCTTCAAATATAAAAATAGCAAACAAGCAAATAATTCTGTTTCAAAATTCTCACTGTTTTGTACATAAAATTCAATGCATGTGGCAAGCCATACAGATCACCATTTTGCGATTTACAACTTGCAAGTATCATCCTAGCATAACGTTCATCTGCCTGCGGTAAAAAGTTGTTGCGCATTTCACAATTGCAGTCATTCACTATTGTGACGTTCACAAAGAAGCAACTACAAACAACAAATTCTAGCTAAAGGTTTCTATCTCTCTGTGTGTGTGTGTTTGTGTGCGAGTGTGTGATTTAATTAATTTGTGGTTTCTTATTTAACAGAGGCTGTATACACAATCCGTTTGAATACAAACAAACAATACACCAGTGCAAAAATGTTGCAAAAACTGTTCTGCATGCGCCTAAACACGGCCGGCGTCGTCATCGGCTGGCTGGGTGCAGTTGTATCCTTTATTGGAATCATCATGATGTCCACCATTTTGGGATACGCCGATGTGCTGGCTCAGCGCTTGGTTGATGAGAACAAGATGGATATGAACAAGTCTTATGAAGAGATTCATATGGGTAAATGAACTTTGCATATATGTGTGTGTGTGTGTGTATATGCATATATAATAATCTCATGATCTCTTATCTTCCTGCAGCTATCATTGTTGTTGTCAGCATCTATTTGGCTATCACTGTAATCAATTTGTTATCATCGGGCATGCTGGTGCTTGGCACCATGAAGGTAATTATCCGATTCGCTTTTGTTTTATTTCCTATACTCTTTTTACACAAATTGAAAAGAAAGGGTGTATTGGTTTTATGCAAGTTTGAAATAGTAAGCTGTTAAGATTCAAACTCAAATCAATAATATATCGAAATATCAATTCGATTTTTTTTAAATATCATTATAATATAAATTTTAATATCTAAAATCAAAGTAATATTTTTAGAATATATGGCATTTTTTTTTCAATATCGATTTAAACTGCAAAAATTTAATCAAATTTTGCTTTTTCCAGCTAGAAAACTTTAGGAGCACTTTTCGAATATGTAATATTTATACTCTTTTTTTTTTTTTTAAAAAAAATGTAAAAAAAAGCATGTATAGTTTGTGAAATGTCCGTTTGTCTGTCCGTCATGCTATTGTCACGCCCAACTGCTGCTTCCACAACGAGAGAGTGAGAAAATAGAGTATATCGCAGTCGGGCGCAAACGACTACAGCGTTCTTGTTCTTTTTCAATTCTGTTGAAATGCTTATCTGCTATCTCTTTTACTCCAGGAACGTCATCTGATGCTGCTGCCCTGGTTGATCAACTCGGGTCTTGGTCTATTCGTTAGCATCGTATACAATTTTGCTGTTTTGACTTTTGCTATAGGTTCTCCAATGGGTGCTAATGCAATTCCAGCTATTATAATCAATGGTCTTATTTTGGGTGAGTCACGCTCCACAGATAATATGCTTGTGAAATCGTTTCTCTGAGTGCAATTGTACAAATACTATACATATAATTGTACATATTTGATTGCCGGCTTTATTTATACACACATATGTACATATATTATATACATATGTGTACTGCTTATCATGCTTTTTTTCATACTCTTGAATGTTTTTGATTTTGTGCTTCTATTTTCAAATGAAATAGAATCGTTCTTTCTTTTTATACCCTTAGCAGTTTTAGAAGTATTCATGTACACGAAATATATTTTATAAAACTAACTGCGCATTTGTGTTCTAATCTGTTTGCAGCTTTACAAATCTACATATATTCGGCCATCTATTCGTTGTTTAAGCAAATTCAACTAACACGCGAACAGCAGCGTCCGCTGATTAGTCAACCTCAGGCTATGGCTGTGCCAAATCAGGGCAATACCTATCCCAGCTATACGAAGATCTAAATTCCGGGAATGCCCCAAGAATGCGAAATGCGAGTGGAAGGTCAGCTGAATGAAGATAGCGAACGAAATGGAAGCGATAACAAATCGTTAACAAATGATATATACCATATATATATATATGTTTTTTGATGTCTAACTGAAAACTACTTATATATATATATATATATGTGTCTTGTATGTGTACAATAACTTGAATATAACTTATATATATATATATGTGCACATAGTGCACGCATACTGTGCGTAACCCCGAATATTATATTATTATACTATATGTAACATGATCAAATCTTTTATGCCATTTCTAGGCCATATTTAATGATTGAATTTAAATATATAAACATACATATTGGCACTAAAGAGCATATATAAAGTTGATTTGCTAGTTTTAGAGAGTTGTTACGGTTCGTGTGCAGCGCAATCAATCGTTGTAAACAGTTATTTGTGAGCAGAGATCAACACATATAGCCGGGATCAATGAACTGAATGATAACTATTGCAATTACAAGATATCAAGTTGCCTATCTTCTGTGAGGATCGATAATTTAGTATGTTTTACGTTGTGGCGACTAGCCGAGCTCATAATGATTATTCACTAAATAAACTAACCTTTCGGCTACTTATACTTCATCATCATTCTTATTGGCTGGCCAAGTGGGAGTTGTCTGATTGGAAGCTTTTCACTGAGCCGTTCCAGATTGTGGTCGCACATTACGCGGGGCGTAATCTTTCTAAAGTGTCGATGAATGTTGGATAAGTTGAGTTGAGTTTTGAAATACCCTTGCAGAGGGTATTATTATTTTGGCACTAAATGTGTAAGGCAGTGACAACATAAATTATATCTGTCTGGCTGTCGTCTGTCCGTGCTTCCGTCCGTCTGTTTCTATGAGCATACGTATATTGATTAAAATGCTTGTTTTTGTTGCAGATATATGGCGGAATCGGACGGATTTCTTATAGCTGTCATAGAAACAATTTCTGGAAAATTTATTGTTTATAATACAATTTTTATAGTTCGCTTAGAAAACGGTTGCGTTTGCAAAATATGGAAATGGCAGCATTCTGAATGTCGGAAACTGCGTAGTGAATGCCAAATTTCTAGTATTTCGATTAGAGGTGGGTTTGGGTTCCATTTCTTAGGCACGGCACGGTAAGAACCCGAAATTCACCATTTGCAAAATTTTGTGTATCAAAATACTAAAATTGAGAACGTTGCATGCAAAATTTAAAGGGTACAATTCAAACGGTCATCCTGTGGATCTTTTTTGATTTTATTTTTAGGACTTTGGTGCGTTTCGTGCTTTTAAGTTAGGCACGAGCCCGACAATTTTGCTTAAAGTCCCATGGGCCACGAAGCCCAGCACGACCCTTGCTCAGCTCTAGTTTCGATCGTATTTCTGTTTGACCAGTGTTGCCACCTCTTGTCCGAAAATTAAACAAAATTTTCTTTGCAGCGATTTTAGCAATTGCAGACAGACATTCACAATTGTGACGTGAGTTAAGAAACTACACATCAAATTTCAGCTAAAGTTTGTGTGCCTGCTTTGTGATTTCATTAGTTTGTGGTATTATTTTCCAAAGGCTAGTTTAATATAAAAAAAAAAGAGGAACAATGCAGGTCAAAATGTTGAAAAGCCTGTGCTTCATGCGTTTAAAAACCGCCGGCATCGTCATCGGCTGGCTGGGTGCAGTTGTGTCCTTTATAGCAATGTTAGTTTTATCCTACGGCTTGGGATCTACTGATTGTTTGCACACGGGTAAGAGAAATCAGTATCACAGTAGACATGTACATGCATACATATGTACATTGTACATATATCACATAATCTTATCATTTTATCTTCTTGCAGAGATCGCTATAGCCATAGTTGTCACTATAATCCATTTTCTGTCATCGGGAATGCTTATAATTGGCACCAAGCAGGTAATTCATCCAATATCAGATATTCGCTTTTGTTTTTCAATACTCTTTTTCTCGAATGCAGGAACGTCATTTGATGCTGTTGCCCTGGTTGATCCACTTTGGTCTTGCTCTAGTTTATGGCATCCTACTTTATCTCAATATAGTAATTTATGCCATGGGATCTGTAAAATTTATTTATGTTGGTATTTATATACTAATGATTAGACTTATTTTGGGTGAGTAGCTGTTCTGAACTATATATTTATAAGATCCGGTTTTCTAAAAATGCGCTTTGTATAGCTACATACATATATGATTACTAACTTATGTACATATATAGATTCTATAAAGATTATAAACAAGTTTAAAAGCTGAAAAGCTTTTCCTTTATAAAGTCTCTATCAACTGTTTAAGAAGAATATTTTAGTCTTCGGCAAGCTAATATAACATGTATACATATATCTTTACAGCTTTGTTGAACTACATATATTTCGGCATCTGTTCGCTGTTCAAGGAACTTCAACTTACACGCAAACAGCAGCTACAGTTGATTAATCAGCCCCAAGCCTTGATTGTGCCAAATCCAGGCAATACCTATCCCAGCCATATCCCAATCTAAACTCCGGGGAAGCACCCATAAGGCAAGCTGATCTTCCAGCTGAAAGACAAAACAAAACGAAGCGGAAGCGACAGCAAATCTTAACCGATAAACGATATAAAATGATCAAATATTTGTGGGCCATATTTAATATACATACACATATATATTTATATATATATAAACACATACATATTTACAGTAAAGAGCATAAGAATACTTTTGGGGCAAGAGACAGAGAGTTGTTAAGGTTCGTGTGCAGCGCAATCAATCGTTGTAAACAGTTATTTGAGCAGAGGCTTATGGTCATTTGCCCAGACCCAACCACATATAACTGGGATCAATGAACTGGGCGCCACGATAGCCATTGGGATTACGGGATACCAAGGAGCGTATCTTCTGCGAGGGTCGATAACTCCGCACCGATTGCAGCAATTTGGAGGTTTTGCGTTCCGGCAGCTGCTGCGGCGGCTGCTGTTGCCTGCCATCATATTCATTCTTCTCGACTGTGCGGCTGTCATCCTGCTCTAGAGGATGTGGATGCAGTCCCTCGAGCAACTGGGATTCCGCCTCGTTTAGCTGCTGTGAGTGCTCGGCAAAGCGCACGTTTGCCTTCAGCTGATTGAAGAAGTCACCCAGATTGGTCATGGCTCCTGGAAGAGAATCGTTGCACTTAGATCTGCTCTGTTGGAAAACCACACAAACAAGCCACAAGCTACCCACCAGCGCTGATGGAGGGTCTATAAAGATTGCCCTGATATTTGTTTGGTATACGTTTAGGTTTGGCATCAGCTAACCTTTCGGTTAATTGATGCTCATCATCAGGCGGAGATGGTGGCTCTTGGTCCAGCCACGTCTGTTGCAGCTGCAGCTGCTTCATGTTCTTGTCATAGTTTTTATGTAAAAGACGCCAACGTCGGTTCAAGGACATCATCGGAAACGGCGGGAAATTAAACGCCTTCGCCCAGGCATCAACATCAAATTCGGGCACCATTTCCCCAGCTTCTAATTTTGGCAAAGCGTTTCCGTTCGCAAAATCGCGTTGAGAGTTTTTCAAGGTTGGCTCCTCCTCGGGCCAGTTCCAGTTGAAGGACGCTGCTTCTGCGGGGCGCAGTGGCGCTGCTTTAAAGTAGAAACAACTAACATTAATTGCCTGTACTCCCACAAGGGATACATGTTTTCAAGGCCATAAATATATATCCAATTTCCGTTTTGACCCTTTCAACAGATTTCAATTGCTGATAGCAGCATATTGAAAACAACTAATCGAAAGTTCATCTTTCAAAAGTTCAGTTGATAATAAAATGTTTAAGGTAAGTTTTCTAATTCTAATTCAGTTACAGAGAGGGTTGACTACTTAGCCGGGAAATGCGGGCATACACCGACTAGTAGTACATATGTACAAAACAAGCTATGCGATGTATTTAATATATAAATATATACCATATAGTATATTAAACTGTAAGTTTCCCTGTTCCAAGCTTTCATTACAATCAACTAACTGGGTTTCCCCACAGCTCGCAATAAATGAAATGTTTTTGGTCATTAAAAGTTTATCTCTATAGCTGAATACTTGTATTTGAGTACTTGTACTTTATATGGTATATAACCTGTTTTAACTCAGATATTTAAATTTGAATACCCTTTTTGAGAGTAGTTCTACTTTGCACTTAAGTTTGTTTGCATTTGATTGTTATTTTTATACCCTTTTTTTAATTTTTTAAAAAAAAAAAAAGAAAAAAGAGTATATTGGGTTTGTGAAATGCCCGTCCGTCTGTCCGTCCGTCCGTTTGTCCGTATGAACGCAGGTTTTTTCCACAGTTTTGAAGCTAGAGCAACCAAACTTGGTATACATATCTGTTGATATATACTATAGGCTGACAAAGTGTCAAGATCTCCCCCTCACCCCCACCCCTTCCTCCGCAAAGCGCAAAAAACCTGCATCTCCCATAGTTTTATAGCTAGAGTAACCAAATTTAGCACAAGGGCTACTTATTACATCCTTGATTGATCTGACTAAAAAAAAGTTGGCCACGCCCACCCTTGCCTCCACAAATAAGCAGAGGCTGTATCTCCCACACGCCTTAAACTAGAGTCCCCAAATTTTGCAGGTTGAATTCTATTGTCCTATTAAATAGATTGTATAAAAATATATGTATATGCCACGCCCACCCCCGCCCATGCAATCGAACAATGTTTGTTTCTCCCCAACCTGTAGAACTGGCTCAACCAAACTTAAATTGATGGCAAACCTTAAAAGACTTGAGCAAAAATACAATTGCCACGCCCACTTCTGACTCCGCAAGGAGGCGAAAAAAAGAGTATATCGCAGTCGGGTGCATCCGACTGCAACGTTCTTACTTGTTTCTAGCTGCCATATAGGAACAATCGGTCTAAAATTAAGTTTTCATATGAACAACTTTTCTGCAAGGGTATATAACTTCGGCAAACCTACTATGTATTGTTCAAATAATTATTAACTTAGTAAACGGAAAACAATCCATCTACATACACTTCACATACGGGAAATCTTGTTGATGCCCCGCATATCTTTATTTACTTAGAATTTCAGAGAACGTCATCACAAAGAATATTTGTATAATAACTGTTGACATGCTAGAACTATACTACAGTGATTCATATTTATAAGAATGCATTTTATGCACAAATAGTATATTATACATACATATATCGAAATTTGTTTGGAAAATCGATCTAATCGTTCTAATTTGGATTTGTTCTCAAATAGTTCTTATAAAATACATACAGACCTTATCCAAATTTAACTGTTGAATCAATTTATGTTACGTTAAAGTGTTGTTTAAAATTTCGGAATCGATTTTAAAGTGGAATTCAGAACATGTCTGCATACTTAAAGTATTACTTATTTTAAATATAAACTCACCTGTCATCAGCAGCAACACCAACGCACACAAGTATTGAAAATACATTATCCTTGTTGAATCAAATCGGCTTTTAAGACATTTAACATACTCTTTAATTATTACTTGATCCTATGGCCAAAGAGTTAAGCAAAGAGTTCGAAGCACAAAAGATCGAAGTGGACAGCGAGGCAATTGCAACTAACGACAAAAGCGCCTGAGTTGTCCGTTTTTATAGTCCTGCAAGAATGTATCCTGTCTCCAACATGGACACGAGCACCTGTTGCCCACCCCGAATAACAACGAAGTTGCTCAGGTGTCGCTTGGTGGTTATGCAGGCGATAGGTAACAGGTGACAGGTGGAAGCGAGGGAGCGAGGGAGCTAGACAAGACATGCGCAGCAGCCGCAGATATTTGAAACGGGACTCGAGCTTTAGAAAATTGCTAATATGCATAGCGTTGGCAATTGGCCAATTGTTGAATGGAACAAGTAAAATGATTTAGTCAATTTTGATGGACTACAAGACACCCTGTATTGAAATACTTCTTACTGTGCATCAAGCAGTTCACTGCTTGCTTTCTAAGCAACTCAGCCAAAGCAATCAAGCAAAGCAGTTCAGCTGGCGGTAGCGCTGCTGCTTTCACTTTAACTGCGCACTTCATATAAATCAAGCAGTTCACTGCTTGTTTTGTAAACAACTCGGAAATTTACACAGCATATCAAAAACGAGGTAAGAATAATGTCTGCTCAAAAATACCGGAAATATCGGAAACGAATCTAAAAAGAATCGCTTGAAAACTTAGTTTTTCTATAAAAAAAAACAAGTAAGAATACTCTAGTCGAGTGTGCCCGACTACGAGACTCCCTGCTCCCAACTTGTATTTCAAGCAGTTCAGAGGCAACACAAGCAAGCAACGCACTTAACGTGCCCAGTTCCTGTCAAACTGCTGTTTCTGCCTGCTGAGACGGGGGTAATAGATTCTACCATAACTTTGGTGTTATTTATCCGATCGTGATGATCGGATCAGATCAACATAGATGCAACATATATGTGTACCAAAAATCAAAGCTTTATCTTTAAAATTGTGGCTGTGGGAGTCTTTTGCGATTTGCGGGGGTGCGGGGGGTGCATCCGAAAATAAATTGAAATAAACTTGATCTGCGTATGGTATACAGGAACCTGAATGCCAAGTTTGGTGTCTCTAGTTCTGATAGTCTCTGAGATCTGTGTGTTCATACGGATAGACGGACAGACGGACAGACAGACAGACGGACATGGCTAGTTTGTCTCGGCTGTTGATGCTGATCAAGTTTATTTAGTCGGAAAGGTCTCCTTCTGCCTGTTACACACATTTGCAGGACCTTATAACTACCTTTTTCCCATTTTTAATGAGAACAGGGAGTAAAAAAAACTATTATATACTTCTATACTACTATATCTAAACGATACGCTGAAGACAACTTTTCTTGCTTGATATTATACCCTTTATGACATTCTTAAGAGGTACAGGGTATAATATGGTTTGGGGGCAGTCGCAGTTGGTGTCCTGAGTGCCGTTTTCGAATCCCGTTCAGTTTCAGTTTGCACTTGTTAAGCGGCAATAAGGCTCAGGTGTGCTAAAAGGGATTCCAAGTGCGGCAACACGCACAATTATCCTGTCTTATTGCGCAATGCTTTTGGCATTTGGCATTTGATATTGAAATTCAGTTTGTGCCTTTTTAGCTTCTGTCCTTTTTAGATACTTAGCTTTTTAGCTTCATTCAGCACCTGCCTGTCACCTGTCCCCAAAGCCTGACGTCAAAGGCATTGGCTTTTTTAGAATTTCACAACATTTACATAATTGGCTCAGTGGTGGTTTTTGCTGTCTAATGTGACATTGTCACTGCTTTGTTGCATCCTGCATCCTAGCTCCTCGCTGCAGGACATACTTTCCACCTGCTGCTGTTGGGAGCTACTCTCGAGAATCTAATTAGATTTGTGGTCAGCGGGCAGAGGGCAGCAGCACCAGCAGCAGCAGCAGCGAGCAGCTTCTTTGTAACGCGCTTGGCGAGCTAATAGCCAACTTTTTGCAGAAAACCATTAAAAGTTTTCAAACACTTTTCTAATGTGCCTACCTTTTACTTCATTTTGCCTTTGCTGCGAAACTTTCAAACTAGAAAGTAGTGCTATCTTCGGGGCGCACTTAATATATAGTTTACGCTCAACTTTTTCACACAAAAACTATATTTTCGATCGCTCATTCCAATAACAACTGTATATTATATTATAATATATTGTTCCGGTTTTGATCAAATTTAGCCAAACTATATCTACCTGTATATATGTATGTGTATACATTCTCGGAGAAAAAATCAGCCCGATTCAGTGTCATTTCCAAATGGCAATAACTCTTACGAGTTACAGATGAATATGTAGCTATAATATAATAATAATTTAATATTGATTTATCCATTGCTAATCAGGTGTAGTAGTTTTATTTTGATACGGTTTGGATTGACACCCATTATAATTTGTTCCGATATTAATGAAATTTCATAAAGTAACTTAACAGTCTCTAAAGAAGTCTTCAAGAGAAAAACATGAAATTCGTTGCTCTAATTTTATTATTTGGCTTAATGGCTACTGGAATAAGATATGAGATGCAGTGCTTTGATTGTAAAAATAATACGTGTGTACAGGTCCCTCCAGCTTATGATGACTACAATTGCTATACGTCGCTTTTGATTTGCGAAGAATACTGCAAATAGTGCAATATAATTAATATATATTTTACTAATGTGCAAATAAATACAGATATATCTACTTGCAGAACATTTGTTCCTACAAAAACTTATCTTTCAATTGACTTTATCTGTATGACAGCTATAAGGAATAGTAGCCTGATATTGATAAAATTTGGTCGGCCTGAGAAGAACATACTAAAACGCAGAATAGGTAAATTAGCTTAATGAACAAAAAAGTAATTCATACAAAAACTAATTTTTCAGCCGCTTGGTGCTATGGCAGCTATAAGATAAAGTGGTCCGATTTTGATAAAATTGTATAAACAGGCTGAAATAATGATAAAACTTAGATTTTATAAGTCTGGTCAAGTTATCTTGAAAACACAACGTTTCGACCGATCGTTTCTATGGCAGCTGTATGTTAAAGAGGCCCGATCCGATCAATTCTGACATAGTATGTGTATGAGAACTATGATTCCATTTCCACTTGTAGATTATTCTCAAAGTCATCGTATTGAAATAAATATATATTTCATTAGGGCCGCAAAACTTAGTCCATTGCTTTAGTTAGGTTGCATCCATACGGAACTTATAAAAGTTTTTCTGGAACGTTGTTGTATTGTTGCGATTCCTGAAACTTTTTACGGCACATCTCATTTTAAATAGTTTTTAAAAACTTTATTGTTTTTGTCTACTGTGACGTCACACAGCCAGCTGTTAAGTTAGCAGAACTAACAGACCTGTGCAATGCGTTTTCTAAGTCATGGCTTAAGCTTTAAACCACTGCTCTCTCTACGCCACTATCATTGTTCTCAGCTTAACAGACTCTCTCTCTCTCTCTGTCAATTTGATGTCGATGTCTTCGATACCGATGTCGAGCTCAGTCGCGTCTGAGCTTTCGTGCCGTTAAGTTGTTGACCGCGTGGTTGAGAGTTGTTGGGCCACAATTGGCAAAAGTTAAAGTTCTTAGCCAAAAAGTATACTCTAAAGATACGCCAGCAAAAAGCAAAGCAAATAAAAATGCAAGTGTAATAAATAACTAAAATATACAGCAAAAATAAAGGTGCGCCAATCAATTGATGTGCAACTGTGAACATTTTGAGATTTTGAGGGGTAGAGAGGAGCCGCTGCTGCTGCTGTGGTCCTGCTGCATTCTGTCCAGGAGCAGAATTGGTTAAGGAGCACATCCAGAAACATGCGCAGACGCAACAAAAACACAAAACGGCTGCTTTTGGCAGGTTGACGACCCTCAACGAAAATAAAAACGCCGGCATCGTCTGTTTCAGTGTTGATAACAGCAGCAGCAGACTTCTCTTCGACCCAGTCCCACATCCAAATACTCAGATCCCAACTCATCTGCTTCACTCACTTTCGTTGAACTCATTGTTACACAGTGAGAATTAATCAAGAATTCCGGTCTTAAATCAAGACCGGTCGGTGTCAAAAGTCGTGTAATACCGCGTTTTCTTGACTCAATCCCGAAATTCTCATTTCAAGACTTAATTTTTAGAACGGAAATCTTGAATCAAGTATGTTTCTAAGACTAGAACAGCTTATTTTAAGAACATAAAAGGAGCGAATCAAGATTATTTTGGTCTGTTTTTAAGTAAATTTCATCTGCTTAGATAATTTTATTAGCTTTTTTCTGGTTTTTATACTCTGTTTTCCAAAATGGAAAAAAAGAGTATATTGGGTTTGTGAAATGTCCGTCCGTCCGTCCGTCTGTCTGTCCGTCTGTATGAACGCAGGTTTTTTCCACCGTTTTGAAGCTAGAGCAACCAAACTTGGTATACATGTTGGTATATACCATAGTAAGACAAAGTGTCAAGATCTCCCCCCACCCCCACCCCTTCCCCCACAAACCGCAAAAACCTATATCTTCCACAGTTTTACAGCTAGAGTAACCAAATTTGACATACAGACTACTGACCACATCCTTGAATTTTATAGTTTGTAGCATATATATACAAGTAGTCTTTAAAAGAATTTAATTTAATATACGTACAGAAAACAGAGTATATCGCAGTTGGGTGAGCCCGACTGCAACGTTCTTACTTGTTCTATTTGTTGAACGTGGGAGGGGGGAGGGGGATTCTTATGTCTCCTTTCAAACTTATATTAAACTTATATTGAACAACGAGAGCTTTGAATTGCGTTCCTATTTAGTCGAAAACTAAACAAAAGTGTATAAAATAGATAAACAACTAAAACTCTCATTCTTATCTAATACATATATAACTACAGTTAGCGTTCATTGCAAACCTGATCAATTTTAAAACCCACACTTAAAGTAGAACTCGTATTAGAGTTGCTTCGTTGTGAGTGTGTGATTCAATTAATTTGTGGTTTTTATTTAACAGAGGCTATATCCATAATTCGATTGAATACAAACAAAAAACCAGTGCAAAAATGTTTCAAAAAATGTTCTGCATGCGTTTAAGCACGGCCGGCCTCCTCATCGGCTGGCTGGATGCAGCTGTATCCTTTATTGGAATAATTATGATGTCCATCCTTTTGGGATACGCCGATGTGGTTGCTCAGCTCTTTATCGATGAGAACAAGTTGAATATGGACCAGTCTTATGAAGCGATTCACATGGGTAAATTAACTTTGCATATATGTGTGTGTGTGTATATGCATATATAATAATCTCATGATCTCTTATCTTCCTGCAGCTATCATTGTTGTTGTCAGCATCTTTTTGGCTATCATTGTACTACATTTGTTATCATCGGGCATGCTGGTGCTTGGCACCCTGAAGGTAATTAACTGGTTTTTCGGTTTTAAGTTTTATTTTCGATACTCTTTTTACACAAATTGAAAAGAAAGGGTGTATTGGGTTAGTGCAATCTCGAAATAGTAATCTGATAAGACTCAAATTCAAATTGATAATATCGAAATATCAATGAGATATTTTCAAATATCATTATAACATAGATTTTAATACCAAATTTATGCCATCAAAGCAATGTGATTTTATAAGCAAACAAACTTTAATATTTTTAGAATATATGCCACTGTTTTTATACTCTTTTTTTTAAAATTTTTTTTGAAAAAAATCTGATGTTTTTTCCACAGTTTTGAAGCTAGAGCAACCAAACTTGGTATGCATGTTTGGTATATACCATAGTCAGACAAAGTGTCAAGATCTTTGTGGCAAAACTTGAAAGATTTGAGCAAAAATGCAATTGTCACGCCCACATCTGAATCAGCAAAGAGGCTAAAAAAGAGTATATCGCAGTCGGTCCATCAACTCCAACGTTCTTACTTGTTCAATATCGATTTTATACAGATTAAACTGCAAAAATTTTATCAAAGTTTGGTTTTTCCTGCTAGAAAACTTTAAAAGCACTTTTCGAATAAATATAAATGTTTTATTTATAATTTTTATTAAAAAAATTTAAAAAACAGCATGTATGGTTTCTGAAATGTCCGTTTGTCTGTCCGTCCGCCCAACTGCTGCTTCCACAACGAGAGAGTGAGAAAAAAGAGTATATCGCAGTCGGGCGCAACCGACTACAGCGTTCTTGTTCTTTTTCAATTCTGTTGAAATGCTTATCTGCTATCTCTTTTACTCCAGGAACGTCATCTGATGCTGCTGCCCTGGTTGATCAACTCGGGTCTTGGTCTATTCGTTAGCATCATATACAATTCTGTTATTTTGACTTATGCCATTTTGACTTTTGCTAACGGTTCTCTAGGTGCTATTTTTGGCGCAATTCTTTCCGTTATAATCAATGGTCTTATTTTGGGTGAGTCACTCTCTACAGTTATCTATGCTTGTGAAATCATTTCTCTGTGTGCAATTGTACAAATACTAAACATACATATATTTGAAAATATGGGCATTTCCAGAAAAAGGTAAACCATCACCGAAAATTTCACAATCATTACTAATACCTATTTCTTCTAATTATATGCTTTAATCAATATAAATAAAGACAAATGAAGATAATCGAATGAGATGATACTTGATGAAAGTTATTTTACAGGCCTTCAATACCAACAAGCACTATTTAATAGAAATATAAAGAGATCAGCTTAACCTAGCTTAAGTATAAATATTTAAGTGCAAAGTCAATGGAAATCTTGAAAAAATTAAAATTTTTTTTTATAGCACTATACTGCTTATCATAATTTTTTAAGCTGCTTTGATATGGTCATATATTCCACTTAATTTTTTGTATTTGCACTTTTTGCAAAATTCGTTATAAAATGTCGACTTCCATTTTTTGTAACATCCGCAACGAAACTTAAAAAAACCATAACTTTTTTTGAAAAACAGCTAACCTTTTACTTTAAAATAAGTTTTAAAGTACTCCGCAGGACTAGACCATATGCCTTATGTATACATATATTATATACATATGTATACTGTTTATCGCTCTTTTCCATAACCTTGAAGAGGCAAATGTTTTCGATATTGTGTTTCTGTTGAAATAGAACCGTTATTTCTTTGTATTCCCTAGGGGGTATTATATCATTGTCACGAAATTTGTAACGCAATCAAGAATTAAGTTATAAACATATTTATAAGGGTATTGAGTCTTTGACAAGCTAAAAAGGTTTTTTTTTTTAAACATACAGTAAATATAGTATATACAACTAACTGCGCATATTTGTTCTAATCTCTTTGCAGCTTTACAAATCTACATATATTTCGGCATCTTTTCGTTGTTTAAACAGATTCGACGAACACGCGAACAGCAGCGTCCGCTGATTAATCAAGCTCTGGTTATGACTGAGCCAATTCAGAAGATTTAAATTTCGGGAAAGCCCCAAGAATGCGAAATGCGAGTGGATGGTCAGCTGAACGAAGATAGCGAACGCAATGGAAGCGATAACAAATCGTTTACAACTGATATATACCATATATATATACATATATATGTTTTTTGATGTCTAACTGAAAACAGTGACCTCAAGCCAGCTAAACTACTCTATTTACTTACATATAGTATATATATGTATATTATGTATGTGCCTTGTATTTGTACAATAACTTAAATAGAACTAGTATATATGTATATGTGCACATAGTGCGTAACGGCGAAATTATATTAATTTGATTTCTAGGCCACATTTAATGTTCGAATTTAAATATATAAACATACATACATATTTACACTACAGAGATTAGGAAAACTTTTGGGGCAAGAGACAGAGAGTTGTTAAGGTTCGTGTGCAGCGCAATCAATCGTTGTAAACAGTTATTTGAGCAGAGGCTTATGGTCATTTGCCCAGACCCAACCACATATAACTGGGATCAATGAACTGGGCGCCACGATAGCCATTGGGATTACGGGATACCAAGGAGCGTATCTTCTGCGAGGGTCGATAACTCCGCACCGATTGCAGCAATTTGGAGGTTTTGCGTTCCGGCAGCTGCTGCGGCGGCTGCTGTTGCCTGCCATCATATTCATTCTTCTCGACTGTGCGGCTGTCATCCTGCTCTAGAGGATGTGGATGCAGTCCCTCGAGCAACTGGGATTCCGCCTCGTTTAGCTGCTGTGAGTGCTCGGCAAAGCGCACGTTTGCCTTCAGCTGATTGAAGAAGTCACCCAGATTGGTCATGGCTCCTGGAAGAGAATCGTTGCACTTAGATCTGCTCTGTTGGAAAACCACACAAACAAGCCACAAGCTACCCACCAGCGCTGATGGAGGGTCTATAAAGATTGCCCTGATATTTGTTTGGTATACGTTTAGGTTTGGCATCAGCTAACCTTTCGGTTAATTGATGCTCATCATCAGGCGGAGATGGTGGCTCTTGGTCCAGCCACGTCTGTTGCAGCTGCAGCTGCTTCATGTTCTTGTCATAGTTTTTATGTAAAAGACGCCAACGTCGGTTCAAGGACATCATCGGAAACGGCGGGAAATTAAACGCCTTCGCCCAGGCATCAACATCAAATTCGGGCACCATTTCCCCAGCTTCTAATTTTGGCAAAGCGTTTCCGTTCGCAAAATCGCGTTGAGAGTTTTTCAAGGTTTGCTCCTCCTTGGGCCAGTTCCAGTTGAAGGACGCTGCTTCTGCGGGGCGCAGTGGCGCTGCTTTAAAGTAGAAACAACTAACATTAATTGCCTGTACTCCCACAAGGGATACATGTTTTCAAGGCCATAAATATATATCCAATTTCCGTTTTGACCCTTTCAACAGATTTCAATTGCTGATAGCAGCATATTGAAAACAACTAATCGAAAGTTCATCTTTCAAAAGTTCAGTTGATAATAAAATGTTTAAGGTAAGTTTTCTAATTCTAATTCAGTTACAGAGAGGGTCGACTGCTTAGCCGGGAAATGCCGGCTCACACCGACTAGTAGTACTTATGTAGAAAACAAGCTATGCGCTGTATTTAATATATAAATATATACCATACTTGAATTTGAATACTTGTACTTTATATGGTATATAACCTGTTTTAACTCAGATATTTCAATTTGAATACCCTTTTTGAGAGTAGTTCTACTTTGCACTTAAGTATGTTTGCCTTTGATTTTATTTTTAAACTCTTTTTTTACTTTTTTTGAAAAAAAAAAAAAGAGTATATTGGGTTTGTGAAATGTCCGTCCGTCCGTCCGTCTGTCTGTATGAACACAGGTTTTTTCCACAGTTTTGAACCTAGAGCAGCCAAACTTGGTATATATGTTGGTATATACCATAGGCTGACAAAGTGTCAAAACTTGAAAGATTTGAGCAAAATACAATTGCCACGCCCACTTCTGACTACGCAAAGAGTTTAAAAGAGTGTATCGCAGTCGGGTGCATCTGACTGCAACGTTCTTACTGGTTTTTTTTTTCAAAAAAATTAAAAAAAGAGTATAATGATTCATATTTATAAGAATGCATTTTATGCACAAATAGTATATTATACATACATATATCGAAACTTGTTTGCAAAATCGTTGTAATCGTTCTAATTTGGATTTGTTCTTAAATAGTCCTTATAAAATACATACAGACCTTATCCACATTTTACTGTTGAATCAATTTATGTTACTCAGCATAAAACAAAATTTATTCATATTTCGCTTTTAAATCATTTGCTTTTTGTTTTGTGAATCAATAAATGTTTTGCTTCCGAATCGATTCCAAAGTGCAATTTAGAATATGTCTGCATACTTAAAGTGTTACTTATTTTAAATATAAACTCACCTGTCATCAGCAGCAACACCAACGCACACAAGTATTGAAAATACATTATCCTTGTTGAATCAAATCGGCTTTTAAGACATTTAACATACTCTTTAATTATTACTTGATCCTATGGCCAAAGAGTTAAGCAAAGAGTTCGAAGCACAAAAGATCGAAGTGGACAGCGAGGCAATTGCAACTAACGACAAAAGCGCCTGAGTTGTCCGTTTTTATAGTCCTGCAAGAATGTATCCTGTCTCCAACATGGACACGAGCACCTGTTGCCCACCCCGAATAACAACGAAGTTGCTCAGGTGTCGCTTGGTGGTTATGCAGGCGATAGGTAACAGGTAACAGGTGACAGGTGGAAGCGAGGGAGCGAGGGAGCTAGACAAGACATGCGCAGCAGCCGCAGATATTTGAAACGGGACTCGAGCTTTAGAAAATTGCTAATATGCATAGCGTTGGCAATTGGCCAATTGTTGAATGGAACAAGTAAAACAAGTAAGAACGTTGCAGTCGGATGGACCCGACTGCGATATACTCTTTTTTTCGTCTCTTTGCGGAGTCAGAAGTGGGCGTGGCAATTATATTTTTGCTCAAATCTTTCAAGTTTTGCCATCAATTTAAGTTCGGTTGGGCCAGTTCTACAAGTTTGGGAGAAACAAACTTTGGTCGATTGCAAGGGCGGAGGTGGGCGTGGCAAAATTATTTTTATCCAATCTATTAAATAGGGCAACAGAATTCAACCTGCAAAATTTGGTGATTCTAGCTAAAGGGGTGTGGGAGATACAGACTTTGTTCATTTGTGGGGGCGGAGGTGGGCGTGGACAAATTTTTTTTTACCAGATCGATCAAGGAAGTGATTAGTAGCCCTTGGGCAAAATTTGGTTACTCAAGCTCTAAAACTGTGGAAGATATAGTTTTTTGCGGTTTGCGGGGGAAGGGGTGGGGGTGGGGGGGGAGATCTTGACACTTTGTCTGCCTATGGTATATACCAACATGTATACCAAGTTTGGTTGCTCTAGCTTCAGAACTGTGGAAAAAACCTGCGTTCATACGGACAGACGGACAGACGGACGGACAGACGGACATTTCACAAACCCAATATACTCTTTTTTCCTTTTTTTTCAAAAAAGTTAAAAAAAGAGTATAATGATTTAGTCAATTTTGATGGACTACAAGACACCCTGTATTGAAATACTGCTTACTGTGCACACAACTGTGCATTCACTGCTTGCTTTCTAAACAACTCAGCCAAAGCAATCTGGCGGTAGCGATGCTGCTTTCACTTTAACTGCGCACTTCATATGAATCAAGCAGTTTACTGCTTGCTTTCTAAACAGCTCAGAAATTTACACAGCATATCAAAAACGAGGTAAGAATAATGTCTGGTAAAAAATATATGCATAATATTGACATTGTGATGGTTATTACACAAGTTAAAATCAACAATTTTAATTTTCTAATTTTATTTGCTTCTTTTTACTCCCTGTTCCCATTAAAAATGGGAAAAAGGGAGTTATAAAGTACTGCAAATGTGTGTAACAGACAGAAGGAGGCATTTCCGACTATATAAACTAAATATATTCTTGATCAGGATCAACAGGCGAGACGAGCTAGCCATGTCCGTCTGTCCGTCTGTCTGTCTGTCCGTATGAACACACAGATCTCGGAGACTATAAGAGCTAGAGACACCAAACTTGGCATGCAGGTTCCTGTATACCATACGTATAGATCAAGTTTATTTCAAATTTCGGATGCACCCCTCCGCACCCCCGCAAATCGCAAAAATCTCCCACAGCCACAGTTTTAAAGATAAAGCTTTAATTTTTGGTACACATGTATTTTTAATCAATGTCTTTCGGATGTGTAAATTTCAACACGATCGGATAAATAGCACCAAAGTTATAGAAGAATCTATTACGCCCGTCTCAGCTGGCAGCAACAACAGTTTGACAAGCAGCTTACGAGTTAAGTGCACTGCTTGCTTGTGTTGCCGCTGAACTGCTTGAAATGCAAGTTGGGAGCAGGGAGTCTCGTAGTCGGGCACACTCGACTAGAGTATTCTTACTTGTTACTCATCAAACAGGGAGAATTATAATTTTGTCACAAAACGAAAGAAAACGTTTCCGACCCCATAATGTTATACATATTTAATCTTGATCATACAAGTCGATTCAACTCAGTCCGTCCATCTGTGCGTATCTAAGCAAAATGGCTAGTTCATTTCGGTTGTTGATGCTGATCAAGAAATATTTTTCTATACTACTATATCTAAACGATACGATGAAGACAACTTTTCTTGCTTGATATTATACCCTTTATGACATTCTTAAGAAGTACAGGGTATAATATGGTCTGGGGGCAGTCGCAGTTGGTGTCCTGAGTGCCGTTTTCGAATCCCGTTCAGTTTCAGTTTGCACTTGTTAAGCGGCAATAAGGCTCAGGTGTGCTAAAAGGGATTCCAAGTGCGGCAACACGCACAATTATCCTGTCTTATTGCGCAATGCTTTTGGCATTTGGCATTTGATATTGAAATTCAGTTTGTGCCTTTTTAGCTTCTGTCCTTTTTAGATACTTAGCTTTTTAGCTTCATTCAGCACCTGCCTGTCACCTGTCCCCAAAGCCTGACGTCAAAGGCATTGGCTTTTTTAGAATTTCACAACATTTACATAATTGGCTCAGTGGTGGTTTTTGCTGTCTAATGTGACATTGTCACTGCTTTGTTGCATCCTGCATCCTAGCTCCTCGCTGCAGGACATACTTTCCACCTGCTGCTGTTGGGAGCTACTCTCGAGAATCTAATTAGATTTGTGGTCAGCGGGCAGAGGGCAGCAGCAGCAGCAGCGAGCAGCTTCTTTGTAACGCGCTTGGCGAGCTAATAGCCAACTTTTTGCAGAAAACCATTAAAAGTTTTCAAACACTTTTCTAATGTGCCTACCTTTTACTTCATTTTGCCTTTGCTGCGAAACTTTCAAACTATAAAGTAGTGCTATCTTCGGGGCGCACTTAATATATAAAAACTATATTTTCGATCGCTCATTCCTATAACAACTGTATATTATGTTATATTGTAATATATTGTTCCGTTTTTGATCAAATTTAGCGAAACTATATCTAGGTGTATATAATATATAAATATATATATATATATATTTATACTCTGTTTTCCAAAATGGAAAAAAAGAGTATATTGGGTTTGTGAAATGTCCGTCTGTCCGTCTGTCTGTCCGTCCGTCTGTATGAACGCAGGTTTTTTCCACAATTTTGAAGCTAGAGCAACCAAACTTGGTATACATGTTGGTATATACCATAGGCAGACAAAGTGTCAAGATTTCCCCCCCACCCCCACCCCTTCCCCCACAAACCGCAAAAACCTATATCTTCCACAGTTTTACAGCTAGAGTAGCCAAATTTGACATAAAGACTAGTGACCACACCCTTGACCGACCTGCCAAAAAAAAATATGCCACGCCCACTACCACCCCCGCAAATGAGCTAAACCTGTATCTCCTACACCCTTATAGCTAGAAACCCCAAATTTTGCAGTATGACTCCATTTGAACTCTTCGATAGATTGGAGAAAAAAAATTTTTACGTACAGAAAACAGAGTATATCGCAGTCGGGTGAGCCCGATTCTAACATAGTATGTATATGAGAACTATTTTCATATTGCTTGTGGCTACTTTGAGTACAGGGTATTTACTAGTCAATACCTCTTGACTTGATCATGTTTAGTTCGTGTAGATTCTTTCATTACCGAATAACGGATCTGTATAATCCATGATATTTACAACAGTAAACTATCAAAGTGAATTTCTCAATCGCATGCAATGAGAACTGCGAAATAGTTCGATTTGAAGGTTTGTCTGCGACAGCTCTCTCGATCTCATTGTACTCTATAAACATTTAAAGACATATTTAATTGTGCCTTTAATTTCAAAGCCACTTTATTTCGTGATTAAAAATTTAACGTGAAACCTGTGAAAATGTTGAAATGTTGGTGTTTTATGCGTTTAAACACCGCCGGAATAGTTATCGGCTGGCTTGGTTTAATTGGAACCTTCATATTGACAATTGTTGTGGGAACAATAATGGGAAATGCAGATGTGTTTGCTGACAACATTGTGGATAAACTGGAATTGAGCAACAAACACGACTATGATGATGTTCACATGAGTAAGAAATAAGTCTAAAGATCTACTGAATCCTCATTCAATCTAATTTAATAATTTTTGTAGTCCTCATCGTTATATGCAGCGTCTATTTGGCCATTTGTTTAATGAATTTGTTAATATCCAGCATGCTTCTTTTCGGCATAATGAAGGTAAGATTATGAATTCTTGTTTTTTTTTTTGTTAGCTGTAATTATACTCTGTTCATAGTAATGGGTGACTAATAGCATATTGGGTTTATTATGTATTTTTTCTGAATGCAGCAACGTCACATGATGCTGTTACCTTGGCTAATAATCAAAGGAATTTACCTGATAATAAGAATTATATATAGTTTCTTCTTGTTGATTGTTTGGGCGATGTACTCTCAGTTGCTGACTGCCTTAACGCTCAGCATTATATCAGTAGGTGAGTCAATAAATCCTTTAAGGATACCAAACAATAGTATTTGTCAAATTTGCTTATATCCCTTTCATACTATCGATAGTGGCATCTACTATATCAGTTTGCTATGTATAGAATACTAACTAATATTGACTCTTTCAGCTTTTGGAATCTATCAATTTCTTGGCATCTACTCGTTGTTTAAACAAATTCAGCGCTCCCAGGAAAAGCAGCGTCCTTTGATTTATTACCAACAGGCCACAGCTGTGCTAGATCAGGGAGATATCTATCACAGCTATATCAAAATCTAAATAAAGCTCTGTTTTCACATTTTGAAAACAGATTGCTTTTCCAAATTAATGTGCATACAAATCTTTGTAAATGTTAATCTGTGTATATATGTAAACTTATTTTGAATATAAAATATATGTGTATAGTAAAACTGTGTAGATATTTTGTTCCTTTCATTATATATGTACTTATTAAGATCGTAAGCAGGCGCTTCTTTGTTTCAGTTTTGGTATTTTTAACCGAATTGGGGTACATTGTTATAAATTTGGTACAAATATACCCAAACGCAACCACATCATAACTGCAAAGCTTTCTTCAAAGCTCTACTCGTTAACAGTCGCTCGAATAACTCACGGCTGTTAACTGTAGCAACTGTTGTTTAACAGCATCAAGAACATTAAACCAGCTGTTAGTTAACAGTTTTTGACTAATTTCGCACTCAAATGCGCCAGGGATGCCAATTGTTGCTTTTAGCGGGAAAACATGCAAAAATTAGCTTACCTGTCAATCAACAATAGCTTTGAAAATAGCCTAAACATTTTCATTTGGGTCAGCTGCCGATCAGCATGTTCATGTTAGCCTGGCTGATTTAATCCATAAAATGGGAAATTAAACGATCTAGACTCGATTTTTTTTCAAAAATTAAAAGCAGAAATGCTTGGACTAAATTTTGAATTTTGTCAAAATCTTAAAACTGTCTCTCCTTTAAGCGCATAAAATATTTATATACCCGGTGTTTGCCTGAATCCGTGTTAAAGGGGATAAATAATGATAACGTTTAAGGAAAAATGCGAGAAATCGATGGTTAACAGTTTAAAGTTGATCTAAAAAGTAGTCATACGTTATGATTGTTTTCGTATTAAACCCCTGCTCTACGACGCCACTGACCATGTTTTCAGCTTAACAGACTCTCTCTCCGCTCTTTCTGTCTCTCTGTCTCTCTGTCACTCTGATGTCGATGTCTTCGATACCGATGTGGATATGTCGAGCTCAGTCGCGTCTGAGCTTTCGTGCCGTTAAGTTGTTGACCGCGCAGTTGAGAGTTGTTGGGCCAAGTCGAGAGCAAGTTGTCCACGCGACGCAGGCAGCAACCAAATAATTGGCTTAAATAGCAGTGGAAATTTGTTAAAACTTAAAGTTGTTACCCAAAAAGGATACTCAAGAGATACGCTTACAAAAAGCAAAGCAAATAAAAATGCAAGTGTAATAAATAACTAAAATATACAACAAAAATAAAGGTGCGGCAATAAATTGATGAGCAAATGTGTGTGAAAATTTTGAGGGGTAGAGAGGAGCCGCTGCTACTGCTGCTGCTCCTGCTGCATTCTGTCCAGGAGCAGAATTGGTTAAGGAGCACATCCAGAAACATGCGCAGACGCAACAAAAACACAAAACGGCTGTTTTAATATTTCCCGCGCTGCTTTTGGCAGGTTGACGACCCTCAACGAAAATAAAAACGCCGGTGTTTCAGTGTTGATAACAGCAGCAGCAGACTTCTCTTCGACCCAGTCCCAAATCCAAATACTCAGATCCCAACTCGTCTGCTTCACTCACTTTCGTTGAACTTATTGTTAGGAGGGTGGAAAGGGATGGCTTATTGACCATTGACAGCTAAATTTTGAGCCCAGCACAAACATTAGCTGCAGTCATCAAGAAAAGTTAATGGATTATATTAAACAACATTGATTGATAAGAATTTTTATATTGAACAACGAGAGATTTGAATTGCGTTCAAATTTATTCGAAAACTAAACAAAAGTGTATAAAATAGCTCAATGAAAAAACTCCTATTCTTATCTAATCATAGTCATCGTTCTTTGCTTGTCTCCCCAGTTATACATATATATTGAACAGGTTGTACGCAAACTTTCTTTGCCTACTGTTTAATAATTGCGGCATACGCTGCGTATGCTTAACGCACGCAGACACAAATCGTTGCTCGCCTGTGGGTGCTATTTACCTGTGTTAGCTGCTTAGCTGTTTAGCTGCTTAGCTGTTTACCTGGCACACATATGGCCCCAGCCAGAAGCTACCTACAACACCGTCCAGTCCTCCATATTTGGTCACGCTCTTGAGAGTCTCTCTTTGCCTAGCACGCATTGGCACTCGAACCACAGCCCAATATTAAAGTAGAACGCGAGTTGGAGTTGCTTCAAGAGACTCCATCTATGCAATCCACATCCATTCATAAAGAATGTGCTAAACATAATCGTAAGGTGATGAATCGTAAACGACATTTTGTTTCACTTGAAATCAAGTGTTATATTTTTGTGGCTCAAAATATTAACATGTCTTGATTCTGGTTTAGTTTTTCTAAGCTTTAAGCTCACATTACTTTATCAAAACTGTAACGATTGCAAAAGAAAATTAGAAACAAATTCATTTTTAAGCTAAGATTCAAATAAATAAAAGATAACTCAACCAACCTTAACACTTTGTCTGCCTATGGTATATACCAACATGTATACTAAGTTCGGTTGCTCTAGCTTTAAAACTGTGGAAAAAACTGCGTTCATACAGACGGACATTTTTCAAACACAATATACTCTTTTTTCTTTTTACTCAATGTTCCCATTAAAAATGGGAAAAAGGGAGTTATAAAGTACTGCAAATGTGTGTAACAGACAGAAGGAGGCATTTCGGACTATATAAACTATATATATTCTTGATCAGCATCAACAGCCGAGACGAACTAGCCATGTCCGTCT
Organism: Hirtodrosophila cameraria; assembly: GCA_949708635.1. Lineage (NCBI taxonomy): Eukaryota > Metazoa > Arthropoda > Insecta > Diptera > Drosophilidae > Hirtodrosophila > Hirtodrosophila cameraria. The sequence continues at coordinate 1,144,700 of OX453089.1, forward strand.
GTCTGTCTGTATGAACGCGTCGATCTCAGAGACTATAAGAGCTAGAGACACCAAACTTGGCATGTAGGTTCCTGTATACCATACGCAGATCAAGTTTATTTCAAATTTCGGATGCACCCCCCCCCCCCCCCCGCACCCCCGCAAATCGCAAAAGACTCCCACAGCCACAATTTTAAAGATAAAGCTTTAATTTTTGGTACACATGTATGTTTAATCAATGTCTTTCGGATGTGTAAATTTCAACACGATCGGATAAATAGCACCAAAGTTATGGAAGAACTTATTTCCCCTGTCTCGGCAGGCAGAAACAACAGTTTGACATGCACTGTGCAAGTTGAGTACGCTGCTTGCTTGTGCTGCCGCTGAGCTGCTTGAAGTGCAAGTTGGGAGCAGGGAGTATTCTTACTTGTTTTTTCAAAAAAACTAAAAAAAATAGTATAAAAACAAAATTGAGGATTGGCGAACAGCCCTGAATAGCTTTGAGCATTCAATGTGCATTCAATTAACTTAAAGACACAGTTTATAAAATACTTATCTTCCTCTTAATGTATATATAGTAGATACAGAATAAAGTCATCTTATTCATAGGTTTTAGTCATAAGTGAAGCTTAGTTGGCTTTTAATCATTTCCGCTAAGAAATCTCAAGTGAATTGCATTGAGAACAAAGACAAAAAAACTGGCTAACCTTGGTTGGATTTATGAATTTAGACAATTGCATAGTCGCTGTGATTAATCATCAATGAAGCGTGCAAAGAGTCACTTTTAATTGAGAATTGCTAACAGTTGGTAACATGGCTGCAATTGTTGTGGCTCAAAGTCACGTGGAGCATAAACAAATGCCAAATGTAGCTAAAAAAGAAAACGACAAAAAAATGATATTCTAATACACAACAAATACAACTACAACCGGTTCAATGTTTGCACAATTTTTGTGTCGCCAGACGCTAAAATATTATTCAATGACTTTTTTTTTTGTTAGCCGGGCTCTGACGAGGGAGCCACAAACTCTGCTCGTTAGCCACTTTTCGGCGCAACGTGTGGAGCATTCATTTCTGGCTCATTTGCTTGCTAATTTGAATTTCACACACAGTCAACACAGAGGTAAAAAAAAACTTCAGTTTCAGCTGAAAACTGATGCGTGTTTTATTTTGCTTTTTTTGTTCTACATCATTTTTCATGTTAAACATATTTTTAGCACATTTTGTAGGCAGCTTTTAAATCTATATGAGTTATTGACTGATTTTAATTTTGGCTATGAAAATGTAGAACTTTATGCAAAGGCCCAAACTGTCCACTTGTAAAGGACATTTACAGGTCCTTCTTACAACCCACCTACAGCTGCTTTTCACTACATCCTGTTCCTGTTGGGCTTGCGTGCTTATGAAATACTTCTGAGCAAACTTCCCTTTTCTGCGCTAATTTCAAACATTTCAGACAGCAACATTTAAAGTTAATTAAACGCACTTTACGTGTGTACACTGAGAGAATGTAAATAGGTAGTTGTAAGGCTTCCAACTAAGCAAAGTTAGTCAAGTTCAAATTAAATAAATTTTGCTCGTGCGTCTACTCAGAAAAAAGCACAGCTTGCTTTATTCGAATTATGAGATTTTTCACATTTCCCAAAACTTTAAATATCACATAATTTTCGATTTCGTTTTCTCGAATTTATGCTAGTTTAAATAGTTAGTTAAATAGTTAACCGAATATTCAATCGAATCAAGATTCAAAACAGATACAAAACTTCGAGTTTCATATGTTCTTTATACTCTTTTTTAATTTTTTTTGTCCGTCTGTCTGTCCGTCCGTCTGTATGAACGTATCGATTTCAGAGACTATAAGAGCTAGAGACACCAAACTTGGCATGCAGGTTCCTGTATATCATACGCAGATCAACTTTATTTCAACTTTTGGATAGTTAAAGCTAATTTATTTCTTGCAGTGCATTATTTGTTATGCATATGTGTGCGTGTGTACTTAACTGTGAAGTAACCGCAAAACTGTTAGTCCGAGTTTTGCTGTCAGAGTTTAGACAGACCGCAGAGCGTAACGGTAAACGAGTTGCGACCCTGGTCGCATTGCTTTAATTACACACGCACATTGGGACGAGACTTGTACATATATATTGTGAGGAGCCAAAGCTGGAAAAAGACCACACCACCCACTCCAATCATAAAGAACTCCGCATTGCATGCGAATTGGTAACTGTGGCAATCCCACGGCCGCTTCTGTGTCAAGTCCACTTTGCAACAGTTTCCAATTGTGCTTAGGGTGTGCTGTTGTGCAGTAATAAGCACCTCTCTATTGGGGCTTCTTTATGTCTAAGGGGGGGTCTATTGGGGGTCTGCCTATAAACGGGCATTGCCCTCACAGCACAATTGCGCCCTCAAGCATGGCATTTCGCCTGAGCCGCATTGTTGTAGTTGTAGTTGTAGTTGTTGTCAGTCGGCGGACAGCTAACAAAACTGAAATTAACAAGTAAGAATGTTATAGGCGATTGTGCTGAACATTTGGATACCCTGTAAAGCAGTGCACTGCTTGCATTTTAAGCAGTTCAGCAGCAACTGCTTTCTTCTCTGCTTGTTTCCATTTTCCAATCCGATCAAAATATAATCTCTTCTTATCATTTTGTCATTCTTTGTTATGCATCTTCGAATTGTCTTTTATCGAATAGGATATCAGATTTCTGCTCTGCCTGTTACAGCTATAAAGACTTGTCATACACTTCAAGTCAATTGCAATGCATACAGGGTATATAAAAACTAAAGCTGAAAATTGTCGTTAATTTGTTTTTTATTTTTATTTTTTGCTGCTGTTGTTTTGTTTGTTTGCCAAGTGTGCAAAGTGAAATTTTGTGTGTTGCTTTGTTTAATTTTGTTGTTGTTTTCAAATTGTTGTTAAACTTAGTGTTGTATTGTTTCTCTGCTGTCACTTTATATATTTTGTTAATGCAGCGTTCAAATTCGTGACGTTGATTTCACACATGTCGCCAATCGTCAATCGGCTGGCCACGTTTTGTTGACCCCAGAACTTTCCAAGCGTGCTAATGACTGGACAAGGGAAGGGAGAAGTGCTAAGGGCTCATATTTATATGTACACTTAAGTATTGCGAGTATAAAAATAAGCAAAGCTTTTTGTTTATTTGCACAATCTGCCGATTGCATTGGACTGTTTATTTTGCATTTCCATTGTTTGTAAGCAAACATTTATCACAATTTCATGCTGACCATGTAAAAAATAAAACAAGTGTCTTCATTGAGAAGAGAGACTTGTCGAAAACACAATCGAACATTCCAAGTTTCAAATTATATCCAAATTATGCAAAAACAACATTTAGCTCAAAAAGCAATAAAACCAAACCGAATAGTACAAAACGCTACTTTACTTTGAGAAAAATTCAATAATTTTTGACTTCCAACTCCATTTCAATAACAAATGCCAGACAACTTTCAAAATTTTGAATTTACGATTAAGCCAAGTATGAATACTGCATAATATTTCTCTCAGTGTGTTTTGAAAAGTCTTTCCCATCTAGTTCAAACACAACATTATAACTAGTTTAAAAGTGTTTTATGGGCTAGCATTTGAATGAACTTCCCCACATGCGAATATAGAAACCGACTTTTCTATATAAAAACTCGACCTTGGTTGCAGTAGTAAATGAAAACTCGACTCGATTCGACTTGTTGGCGTGGCAAATGCGCATGTTGCATGTGGCAAGCTATTTGGCCGGCTCAACTATGCTCGTATCCTGGGCAGGAAAGGAGGGACATCAAAGTGAGGTTAGCCCAAATACGCCTGGGTGCAGCTCCATTCAAAACTGAGCACAACAATGGACACAATAGATTCGAAAGGCAGGGGGGGAGCGAAGAGGCAGTCGGGATTGTCGGCACTTAACCTACTTTGTGGTCTGTTTAGATGCTTTGACATGCCAAAAGAACTCTTGAAGGCATGATCTCATATTTCTTTCGGGGGTAGGGATGGGGCAGGAATGGGCGTCAGTTCAACCCCCAAAACTGCGTGTGACCCAAATTCATTTTTATTTGCTACTCAACGAGGGGTGACAGCAAAACAATTACAACATATTGATTTTTACTTTCATTCATTACAGTTACAACTCCCAGCAGGAAGCAGAAGCAGAAGCAGAAGAGAAGCAAAGAAAAGACTGAAACATTTTAAGGATATTGAGCTTGCAGCTGCAGCTCCAAAACTCAAACCAGGACCAAGCTGAATTTCTCAACAATCAACGTGGATATTTATTTTTGACTCGCAAATTGCGTTCAACTCGACGCGCAATGTTTCTGCCTGTCAAATCAATTCTGTGAGTAAACACAAAACAGCTAAGAAAAGACAGCTTCCGCAAGCCGAATTTCTAATACGCTTGCTTCAAAAAATTTATTTATTCGAAATATTTAGTATCAACTATAAGCTATTAACTATGATGCTACATCGATAAATGACAACAGAACAAACCAGTGCTGCTAATTTAACTATTTTCACGTCAGATGTAGCTATTTAGAAGAGTCACAAACGTGCCTGTAAATCAAACTTGTTTCTTTAATAATCCAGCTATTTTTTAGCTAGTTATAGATTTTGCTCTACGTATTTACGTTTTCGGTAACAATTTATTATACGTTATTTTATTACGTTTTAATATTGGAAAATTCTCGAAGAATAGCACTAAATGTTTTCAAAATGTATCAGCCATTTTAATTTTCTATTTTTAAGTAATTTATAGCTATTTTCAGTAGTCAATTTAGCTACTTTAAGCTAACGACAGTTGGCAGCACTGGTTACGCCATTTTAAGATACCACGCCAATATACCGTTAACTTGCGCTCTTTGCTTTGTGCATGCATGGCATGCGTGTACGTGTAAGTGTATAGGTAATGAAATAAGTAGCAATAAGGAAAACTTACCCCATGGATATTAGTAGATATTAAACACACACTAAAACTCACTCACATCACTTTATGGTATACTTATGTACATGCATATGTACTATATACATATGTATATTCACAATGATTTCCGTTATTAGCCATTTTTATATTAAGCGCGTAACCACCGTAAGTCAACTGCGCAGCTACACTTCCGAACCGAACTAAACTCAGCCTCTCCGCCTCTCTCTGCCCCCAGGCAAAAATCTGTGAGAGCCAAAAGTCAAGCTCAGTGTTCAGCCTTCGTCCTTCTCTTGCACGCAACTGCAGCCTTTGCATTGGCTCGCTCTCACCAATCTTGCAAGTTGCTACGGCAGGCAAAAGTACAGAGAGATTGCTCCGTATATTTCCTTAATGCTATTTATTTCTATTTCTTATGTGCATACATACACATTTACATAGGTACATACATACATACATATTAGTGTTTTATCGTATCACTCAGACTTACTTCAATTGAACTAGTCTTTGGAGTGAACGAGTGAACGTTGTCTCCTTCAACTGATTCGAGTCTCAGAGTCGTGCGTTCATTGGAGCTGTTCATTCCAATCGTTTCTTTGAGTCGGTTGATTCCGATTGATCTTCGATTAATCGATTAGTTTTGTTAACCTTATTTGAATCGATTGAACGATAATGGGAATTAAAGGAGCCAAATGAAGGACTCGTTAAGAAGTAAAATAACCACTAAACTGAAATTGGAAAATACAAGTGTAATACATATGAATAGACAAATGCACATATGTATGTTTGTACGTATGCAAGCGTCCTGCAAAGAGCACAACTTAACGGTATATTGGACGTGAAAATTTTGTAAACATAATGCTAAAACTCAGTAACAGGTGAATTCAATTCGCAAAATGTTGCCTAAAGTGAGAATGCGAAATTCGCTTGCTCAAAATCTTGCCAAAGTGCAACGTTGTAACAGGTTTTTAAAAGTACCAAATTTAGACAAATTTAACATACCTTCGGCAAGGGTATAAAAATTACACAGTCCCAAAAAGACAGAGCAGCTTTCGTTTATGTTTTCTTGTTTATGTTGTGGAACAACCCCCAAATAAGGGGAGACTGCCTCAGCATAAACAACCCTCGGAATCCTCAGGCAGAACGTGCGTCTGGCGACATGTTGTCGCCACAAACAGAAAAACAAAAACAAACACCATCAACATTATGATCATGAACATTATCTTATGAAATATGATTTGTATATTTATTTGTATAATTGCAGCACCGTTGAGGGTGGGAGTGGCAACAATGAGGATGTGACATCCACAACTAGCAACAATTCTACACAAACACCCATCGACATGAGCCCACCGGGTCTAAATGAGGAGGTCCTGCCTCAGGCACATCATCAAAATCCAGGACACTGCATTGCATCCTTTGCAGCCATCAATCAGATGCGCAGTAATGCACAGGTAAGAAGAAAAGATCTGGAATAAAAAAAATAGTCGAGTGTGCCCGACTACGAGACTCACTGCTCCCAACTTGCATTTCAAGCAGTTCAGCGGCAACGCAAGCAAGCAGTGCACTTAACTTGTGCAGTGCCTGTAAAGCTGTTGTTTCTGCCTGCTGAGACAGGGGAAATAGATTCTTCCATAACTTTGGTGCTATTTATCCGATAGTAATGAAATTTACGCATCCGAAAGACATTGATTAAACATACATGTGTACCAAAAATCAATCTTTTTCGATTTGCGGGGGTGCGGGGTGGTGCATCCGAAATTTGAAATAAACTTGATCTGCGTATGGTATACAGGAACCTGCATGCCAAGTTTGGTGTCTCTAGCTCTTATAGTCTCTGAGATCTGTGCGTTCACACAGACAGAAGGACGGACAGACAGACGGACATGACTAGTTCGTCTCGGCTGTTGATCCTGATCAAGAAAATATATTGTTTATATAGTCGGAATTGACTCCTTCTGTCTGTTACACACATTTGCAGTACTTAATAACTCCCTTTTTCCCATTTTTAATGGGAACAGGGAGTAAAAACTCCAGTTAGTATTTTCAACATCAATTGATTCAATAAACATTTAAAAAACTATTTATCTGTATGTTAAGTTTTAAATAAATGAAATCATTGAAAGGGCATCTTAAGTTCATGAGCTCTTCAACAATTTTGTCAATTAACTGTAAGCATAATTAAGATAAAATTATGTATGTATAACAAGAACAATTACGTGATTGAGACCTTTGTGGGTCGTACATGAACTGGACTAGTCTCACTTACACTTCGGCTCACATGGCGCATACATAATTTCAGTTTCGCATTTTGTTTTTTTTTGGGCAGGCGGTAAAATTAATTGCCTGCCTGAATGACGGACATACTGACTGACTGACAAGCCGCCCAGAGGGCAGTTGGGTGAGCTAATAGAGCAAATTGTCATTTAACGTTAAAAAAAAAGTAAAATTCGCACAGCGGGTTGGGTCAGTCAGCTCTTTTAGCCAGAACCCGGAGCAAGCGACTCCAACCACTCCAACATGACGCAATTTATATAAAAATAAAAAATGATAAAAAATGGGAAATTGTTGCGGCGCTATTAAAAATAGATATTAATCGGGTGCACTGACTTGACAAGAGTTCCTCTGTCCATGTATTCAATTTATGATGGCACTCCGCACCACATCGTCTGGCAGTTGAAGTTGTAGCGAATCACTTGTAAGGATTCAATGGGACGCACAGTGGTACAGTGCTATGCAGAATTGGAGCGAATTGAAATTTTGTCAAGTAAATTTAAACTTTAATCAAAAACAAGTAATGTCCAGTCCAAAAATGTCAAAAACTTTTTATTCAGCTCTTAACTTTAATAAATAGTTAAAAAATATTAATCAAGCAAAGAGTTTAAAGTATTTGATTTTAATCCTGCCACGCTAAACCACTGTGCAATGCGCTGGTTCGAAGCCAGGACGACGCGACATTAATCGGATTTGTGTAAAGCGACACTTTGCAACACGTCCTCGTGACGTTGCTTCATGTGTCAATGATGGTTATTTTTCATTTTCTGTTTCTGCTTTTCGTTGCAGCTCTGCGATGTGCGCCTGGAGGTGGGCGGAGACACCATCAATGCGCATCGGGTGGTGCTGGCGTCCGTGTCACCCTATTTCTATGCCATGTTTAACGGTAAGCATATAACTTTAAAAAACAAGCTAAGGAAGCCAAAACGAGCTTTCTAATTGCTCTTTAAAGCTTGAAGAGCAAGCTGAAAGAGTTGCAAGCTGTTTGACTTGATTAGCTTGCTTGGAATTTAGTTTTTCAAGCCAAATGAAATGAGCTTTTACCAAAACTTTCAAGTTCCTTGATTGAAAGACTTACTTGTTGCAAGCAAAGCAAACCGAATGAATTGCAAGCTTTTGGACTTGAATAGCTTGCTTCGGAACGGACCTTTCTAGTGAAACGAAGTTAAGACTCTAAAGTTAACTTTATACTTCTGGCATTTCAGATGACATGCTGGAGCGTACTCAGGGCCTGGTGCGACTCCATGACGTGGACAGCACGGCGCTGCGTCAGCTTATAGACTACACCTATACGGGCGAAATAATCATAACCGAACAGAATGTACAGGTGCTGCTGCCGGCGTCCGGACTGCTGCAGATGCATTCGGTGCGGGATGCATGCTGTAAGTTTCTGCTGCGGCAGCTGCATCCATCCAACTGTTTGGGGATTCGGAGCTTTGCAGATGCGCATTCTTGCAAGGAGCTGCATACGCGTTCCCACAAATATGCTCTGCAGAATTTCCAGCAGGTGGTGGGCACCGAAGAGTTCCTGTTGCTGCCATTTGAGGAGGTCAAGGAGCTGATATCGAACAGCCAGCTGAATATTAGCTCCGAGGAGAAAGTATTTCTGGGCGTGCTCAGCTGGGTGAAGCATGATCTGGACAAGCGCCGCCTGCACACATCAGAGCTAATGTCTCATGTTCGGCTGCCATTGGTCAATCGGGATTTCCTGATGACCATTGTCGAGACGGAGACATTGATGCGCGACGACTCCGAGTGCAAGGAGCTGCTGCTGGAGGCCATGAAGTATCATCTGCTGCCGGAGCAGCGCAGCCTGATGAGCAGCCAGCGCACCCAGGAGCGTCGACCCGAAGGCATGAAGCCCTACATCTTTGCCGTCGGCGGTGGCAGCCTCTTTGCCATCCACAACGAATGCGAGGTTTACAACCCACGCTGCAACAGCTGGTCACCCGTTGCACCCATGCTGTGGCGCCGCTCCCGCTCTGGTGTCACCTCGCTGCACAAGCAGCTCTATGTGGTTGGAGGCTATGATGGCGTCAGTGATCTGGCCACGGCCGAATGCTATAATCCCTTGACCAACAAGTGGACAAACATTACGCCCATGGGCACCAAGCGCAGCTGCCTGGGCATTTGCTCCTATGATGGTTTAATCTTTGTTTGCGGCGGCTATGATGGCGCCTCCTGTTTGAGCAGCATGGAACGGTATGATCCTCTAACGGGCATCTGGAGCTCTTGCCCCGCTATGAGCACACGTCGTCGCTACTGTCGCCTTGCCGTCTTGGAGAATCAAATCTATAGCTTGGGCGGCTTCGATTCCACCAATTATCAGTCGAGCGTGGAACGCTTTGATCCTCGTGTTGGACGCTGGCAGCCTGTGCCTAGCATGACAGCTCGACGCAGCAGTTGCGGCGTCGCCTCCACAGACGGAAATCTCTACTGCATTGGCGGCAACGATGGCACCATGTGCATGTCCAGCGGCGAACGCTTCAATCTGCGTCGCAATTGTTGGGAACCCATTGCGGCCATGCATTCGCGCAGGTAAGAACAGAGCTTCTCCTGACTATGAGGTATTTTTTCATTATTTTTGCTTTTTGTTCCTTGCAGATCCACCCACGAGGTGGTCGACGTGGAGGGCGTGCTATTTGCGCTGGGCGGCAATGATGGCAGTTCCTCGCTCAATTCCGTGGAACGCTACGATCCGCGGCTGAACAAGTGGAGCGTGGTGAATGCCATGGTCGCCAGACGCAGCTCGGTGGGCGCTGCGATGCTGGAGTGCTTCCATCTGGAGCGTGGAGTGGTCCAGACGACGAACTTATGACCCCCACTGGGCAGCATCAGCGAAACCTTCGCCGTTGTCACAGCGAGCGTTGCTAGCGGCACCAGCAATCCCATCCATCCCATTAATCCGAGCAATCCCAGCACCAGCAGCAGCAGCGCTGTCAACAGCATCGGCGGCACCTTGACTGTGCCCAGTCGTGCGGAGGCAGCGGCCTTTAACGCCAACATTGCATTGAGCTCCTCGGCGCCCTCGGCCAGCTCCACGCTGCGTCGCCATCGTCGCGATACGCCCGGCCTGGCAGAGACACGACGTGCCAATAGCAATGCCAGCACCGGCAGCACTGGCAGCGCCAGCAGCAGCAGTAGCAGCGGTAGCGAAAGCGGCAGTGCCAGTGGCAGCGCAGTGGGCGGTAAAGCTCCATCGACCGCCTGATCCTGGTTTATGTCCAATGCGCGACGTCATTGAACAAACACAACAACAGTTAACTTCGGTTTGCCGAAGATTTAATACCCTTGCAGATAGGTTTTTCAATTTATATGATATAGTAATCCGATTTTGATGAAACTCAGTTCATTGTGCCATTGTTAACATTTCCAATTCTGTTCAAAACATTTGGTAGCGGCATAATTGGCTTTTCTGAATTCCGTATATCGATTGAAAACACAGTTTAAATAGTTTTGTTTGAAATGAAAAGTTTCCGATCGTTCCAGCTGTAAGATATTGTGGTCCGATTCGGACGATATTTTATCAAAATGTAAAGTTAAAAGTAAATTTCTCAATATGCTCGATTCCAAAATGTGTGCTACCTTTAGAAACATCATAATGCTGATCATAAATAAATATGTATTTTTGACAAAATTATAATACCCTCTGCAAGGTTAAAAGAAAACTTAAAAAAAATACACTAAAATACAAAGCTAACCCCACGCGCCTATTGCAGGAATTTAAATGATTGTTCAAGCTCGTTATGGGTAGATATGATATGATAGATATATATAGATATATATACGATTATTGATAATATGACAAGGATAAAGACCTTTGTCAGGGGCGCTTATTTGCTCAAGAAGTAGACACCAAACACACCTGAAAAATGTACTCAAAGTTTGGAATTTCATTAACTGGTATAACTTAAGATCAGTATGGAACCCACTCTCTGAGTGCACGAATTGCTATTGTTATGTTTATGCTAAGAATATTTAGTTACAAATAGTAGAATATGCCATTGAAAACATTTTTCTTTAAGTAGCCCTGTTCCTGTTTTCACTTTCGTTCAATTTTATATTAAGTATTTCATTCTAGCATTTGAAAAGTATGAGATATTGTCAAACCCGTCTCTATTTTTAACTTGGATGATTCTTAGAACCTTTATTTTCAGCTGTACGTTTCAGCTCATCATCAATTCACCATTTAAGACTTTACAAGCTAAATATATTGACGAATATGAAAACGGGAACAGTTAAAGGAATTTACTCGACTTATGAATGAATATAAACGTAGTTAGCTCCCTTTAAACATTTTGAAAGGCCTACAACCATAACTTAAGATAAAAGTTGAAAGATTGACGTTAGCACAGCATTTAATCAAAAAGAAAAGATAAAAAGATCATTGCGTTACCCCAGGCGAAAACATTTTCATATACTGAGGTAGTACGTAACTTTTTCCAATGGAAGATAAGAAAGCGATGAAAAAATTAAATTCCTGTCTACTCAAATAAAAAAAAAAATTAACGCATAAGCATAACAATAGAAAAAGAAACACATAAATATATCTAGTCAAGATCTCGCACGAATTCTACACGAAGACATGCTCGATAAGAAATGGAAGGACTTTTCTCCTGTTCCTCCTTCAAAGTAAGAGCGACACACAAGGAACCTAATCTGCCTACAATTTACATTAAAAATCGTCTATACATATTATATATATATAAAAGAAATTATACTATATACACCCTTACTGTACTATTCTTATGTATTTTATACATGCAATTATTATATATATAATATATATATACTACATATATATTATAAGTAAATGTTTCGTATTTGATGAAATATGCCATGCGTCAAAGTTCTTGCTTATTTTGTTGGATAGTTTGCATAAGTCCTTGTAATGGTTTTCATATATCTAGTTTCTGCTTTGTACTGGGTTTGATTTGTTGATGTATATGGCCGAAATCATTCCTTAATTCTTCATTCATTCCTACATAATGCGTTCCGCCGTGCTGCGCGCCACATTCCCAACATTGGAGTCCGCCGGAGCTGCCAATTTGCGTGCGTCGAGCCAATTCTTGGGCAAGCCCGTGCCAACTGCAAAAGGTTTAGGATTAGGTGGAGCTGTACAAGTTGGGGAAGCTGTTAGAAAAGTTGGTAGCTAAAATTGATTTCAATTGTTTGGTTCTGTTTTTCTCTCAATGCGCATTTATTAACGGTTTCCGTGAATGATTTTCTTTATATATGCTAAATGCTGCTTGCTTGCGTTTTGGGAAACGAGATGAGATGAAACTGTTACCCGAATGGCAAGCACAACGCGACAAGGGGAAGGGTTTCAAGATTTTAAATTTAAAAGCTACAAACGGTACTTAGACACTAGCTTATATGTTAGGCAAATTTGCTGTGTACTCTAGTAACCATATAAGGAACAAATCCTTGTTTTAAACCTAATCCAAGCCGAAAGGGACTGCGTTGCGCGTTAAAATGTATTTAAAAATAAAATAAGAAACAAGAAACAGAACAAGTATTTATGTTTTTCGCAAAGAGAAAAAAAAAGAGAAAAAGAGAGAGATATTGGATGAAACGTTTTAAAGTGTTATACTCAATTACTCCGGCTACTATGTCTATATAATTTTTGGCCAATGTTCGAAACCAATAACAAAAGTTTTTCATTTTATCAGCTTAAATGTTAACTCAATGACGGAACGAGCTATTTACTTTTGTAAACCTTCTCAGTCATGTCATCGAAGCTAGAGTCCTGAATGTTCAGCATCAAACTGTCGGCGGACAGATAAACCTTGTTCTGTGATGTGGCAATCTAATTATTCAAGAAATAGAAGCGAGTATAGTTAATTTTGTTTTGAAGTTAAAACCTTATTTACAACTCGACTTACCGTGCGAGCAATGCTCTGAGCAGCACGCAGCTTGCGCAGCTTCAAGTAAGCTGGATTCTGTTTGACGGCCAGACCTAAGTAAACATATCAGTTAAGGTGCTAACCAGATGCAAGATTATCAATGCCTATAGAGTGGATATGAGGTGTTTGAGTTGAAGAATATACGTTTGAAACTATTCCAAACATTTGCATATTGGAAATGATTGCAAAAGTTGTGTTTTTTGTTATTTTGTAAAAAGGATATCATTTTTGCTGCCTCGGCTTCACCCTCAGCCTGGACAATCTTCTGTTGCTTCTCCTGCTTGGCGCGCTCAACAAAGAAGACAGCACGCTGTGCTTCCTGCTGTGCAACCTGCTTGGCCTCAATGGCAGCCGTGTATTCCTTGCCAAAGCTCAGCTCAGTCAGGGATACATCATCCAGAATAATGTTAAAGTCGCGCGCGCGTTCTACCAGCTCCTTGCGTATCAGCAGAGACACCTGCAGCGAATAAAAGATGATGTTTAGAAATTATGTTAAGCAATCGATTTAAGCTAATACTCAACCTGTTGACGCTGTGTAATCAGCTGGGAGGCATTGAACTTGGCAATCACACTCTTCAGCACCTCATTGCAGATGGAGGGCAGCACCTTCTCATCGTAGTCGACGCCCAGTTGCTTATGCAGGAAAGGCAAATTGAGGGAATCGGGACGCGAGAGCACACGCAGCGATATGTTAATCATTTGTAAATCCTTTGAACCAGTGGGCGATGATATCTTCCTGGGACGCGAACGAATATCATAAATAATTGGATATTGAATCCATGGAATGCGGACATGCAGACCCTCAGCATAAATGTCACTCTGGATGCCGCCCAAGCGGCTGAAGATAATGGCGCGGTGACCGCCCTCCACTATAAAATGAAAAAAAGATAGAGAAAAGATATTAAAATTGAAGAGCTGCAGTGTTCAATGACAAAGATGCTATAGTGGTTCGATCCGGTCGATTGCGATTTGCCTGTAGCAAAACGAGAGAGAATAGATCGCATAGAAACAGCTGGACGAGAGGCAAACAGTTATATGGACACGACTAGTTAGTGCTGATCAAGAATATATATAGTTTATGAGGCCGCAGACGTTTCTTTCATAACAGGGTATACAAATAATTACCCAACTGAACATGTTTCTTATCATTTTGTTTTGGTTTTCGTGTTCTGGGCTTTCTGCCTTACTTATATAAGCTCTAAAGTAAATCGAAAGGCAAGCTCAAGCCTTTCAGTTTCCCTCAAAGAGCAAAATGCAGCATACAAAATGCTGACTTTCAATTGAGCCGGGAAGCTGATTGTGAGTTCTTGAGTGTGCTATATGAGCCAGTTCCTATTTGAGTTCTTGAGTGGGCATTGTGAGCCAGTTCCTCAGCCTGTTGACCAATGTGCTCAATATTTGCTCCGCACTGATAAAAAGTAAGAGTTTGTTATGCAATAATCGCAGCTAATATACAATTTAGCGGCAGCTGCTGAAATTGTAAATGCATTTGATTTCATCTATTAGACATTGATTATATCAAATATTTATGCTAACAGAGCTTTTATTCTTGGAGTGCATTGTGCAAGTTTCCTAATTAGTTATGAAATCTAAAGAACATCGCTAGCCCAAAACACACACACACACACGCATGCATAGCCGCCTTTGAGGTTATGTGCACATGCCGCAACGGTTGAGTTGTTTTCATCATTTGCTTAATAACTGCACTCTAAATGCAGTTAACTATAGTCTTGAGAAAGTCTTACCGGTATACAAGGATTGACTAACACCATAGGCCGCTGCGCCAACGGCAGCCAAGAGTTTTAGTCCAATTCCCAATCCAGGTGGGCCACCTTTGCCCAGCTTGCCCGCAAGATCGTTCAATTTGCTTTGTGCCATTGTTTTGTGTATAGACTATATAAATGAAAATTTATTAAATTAAATTGTTTTTGAATTTCAAAATAAACACACTTTGTTTAAATGGAAATAAATTTAATGAATTTGCTGCTGGATAAGCAGAAAACCACACGCACGTTTATTTACTTGTGTATGTGTGCCAGCAATTAAATTTGTTATCGATGCTGTTGCAGCTGCAGTATCGATAACATGATTTTTATTATTTCGATAGTAGGGCAGTGCACAACGATAAGCAGCTGTTATTTACGTACTCAATACTTTATTCATCTTTTGAGACCAACCCATAATTTTTGAATCGTTTTTGACCTCAAGTAAACAATCACTGCTCATCTATTGCTTTGAATATTCCGATAGTATCGCATGGCACATATAAATTAACTCTCAGTTCATTTGACAACCCTGCAGCAACAGCTGTTCTGCGCGCTTAATTTGAATCTGAAAATATTGTTGGAAATGCTGGTACTTAGTCGGGCAACGCCATATCGACTAGCTTACTCACCTTAGATGTAGGAAATACCTTTTGTTTTTTTCAAGATATCTCTACTATAGCACTTAAATTTTTGTTTGTTTATTTTGAATAACATATTAAGCTTTCTAAAATCAGTACATCTTATGTTTATTACATTGTTAAAATCACAATTTATGTGTCACATATTTGTCACATTGTGGAGCTCGTTGCGCCCGAAGTTGGTATCTCGTAAATAGTGCACTGTGGAATCGTTGATCAGCGACATGACAATCATTTTCAGACCTAAAATCGAAGACAATTTGTATTTGAGTGTTACAGATCGAATAAGCTCGACCAATTGAGTCAGAGATTCCTCCTCTTTGACATTCGATGCTGCGTTTTGAGTGTACAGTATATAGCTGAAATACAATGTTATTGAAATCTAAATAGTTTCGACTTGAACAGTTATATTTCTTACCCCTTTACGACCTGCTCGATTACATTATCATCAATGCGCTGATGGCAGCGATATTCGTCCAAATAGCTGCGCCTCTGTAGCACCACAAATTGGGTTAGCAAAGCCTCGCTCCAGTTGACATCGTAGCCATAGGCACGGCTCAGTATCAAAGTTTGGGGCACACTGAAAGATAAGGAGTTGAGTGTCCATTTTTGATAATTTCTGTGATTTCGGAGTGTATCAAAAGCTCACCTCAGTTGGGTGTCTTAGAAGATCTAGAGCTGTATCGAAAGATTCAACTCAACTATGTGTTTTAGGAGAAATTTTCGAGTATGTCATAAAATTAAACTCAATTACTTGTTATTTGGGAGTGTGTTGTAAAACTCAAGCGAGAATATTAGAAGTTATTCAAAAGTTGCATTTGGTTATTTAAGGAGTTTACCATGAAACTCACCTCAGTTAGGAATTTTCGGAGCAACCTACACTAAAACTTACATCACTTGGGAGTATGTAATTCATTAGAAAATTAAAATTTTGTTATTGTAGATGTCTATCATAAAACTCACCTCAGTTGGGCGTAATTTTGTAGTATATTGTAAAACTCAATTGAAAACATTAAGAAGCATTAAAAAAGAGGTATTTGGATATTTGCAGATGAAACATAAAACTCAGTTCAGTTGGGAGTTTTCGAAGATTATTATAAAACTACCTCAATTGGCAATTGTATAATAATACATTTTAAGAGTTTTTAAGTACAGAAACTCATTTCATAACTATACTGAATCGATTATTTTCGGAGTAATCAAAACTAGGTTGAAACTAAACCCAATCAGAGCAATTACAAACAGAAACTCACCTCAATTGAGTGTTAACCAGCTCCCGGAACTGTTCACGCGTTTGTACACCAATAACGCTGACGCAGATTGGCGGGGAGTGGCTGCCACTTGCAGCTCCCCCTCCTCCTTTACGTTTCTCCATCGCCTTGTGGCAGAGATCTAGTTGCATGGCCATCAGCTCGGCACGGGCAACGCTCTGCTGTGCGAGTATCAATTTGTTGTCGAGCAGAAAGTTTTCGGTGGCATGCGTGTAGTTCTCTAGAGCCTGTTGGAGCAGCTGGTGCAGCTCCTGGGAGCACTTGAGCTTGGCCGATTCAGTGGCAACTCTTGCCAAGAGTTCCTGTGCCTCCTGTGTCCACATTTCGGCCAGCTCCTTGTACATGAGAAAATGATGTGCAGCCAGACGCAGCAGCTCCTTGCCGTTTTTGGGATTATACTCGCGCAGATAGCACAAAATGGCCTGCCTCAGACCACTCTTCTGTTCCTCATCGAACTGGCCCAGCAGCGATTCAAACTGTTCGTTCTCAATGAGTGCATCGAAGCAGTAGAACATCTCCCGGTAGCGGGCAATGCCAATGAGCAGGCGAACAATCAAGGACCAGGACTTGGCCTTGGCCAACTGCCCGTTGAGCAGCTTGGCACGCTCCAAGACGCTGGCAATGCCCTCCATGGAGCACTCGTGGACAAAGCACAGATGCGCCTTGATCAGCAGTTCCACATAGATTTGATTCTGTTTCTTGTGGGACAGAACATGTGGTATTTGAGGAGAACCTGTAGCATTATTGGTATTGTTGTTGGGCAATCCGTAGAGCGCTATGATCCCCGAGAGACGCTCAAAGGCAACGCTTCGCTCGAACGGCTTGTTGTCCTGATAGCGGCGATAGGCCTTCAGTGCATCACAGTAGTCCAGCAGGCAGTTGCCAAGCAGCGTTGTATTCGGCGTCAGTTCCAGAAACAAATGAAAATCCTTATCGATGCTATGGCCCCAGAGATCAGCGTTACGTGGCGCATTCCTTGGTTGTTGGCTGGCATGGAAAATGTAGAAACGAGGACGCAAAATACATGTGGTCAGCTCCAGAGCCATGGATTCGCCAATCTGTAAAAATTTAATCTACTTATTAAATATCTATGTGCATATAATATGTCAAAACAATTTTAAACATCTTTGGTATAGAACTTTTCTATTTATCAAACTAATTTTGAAACATTTTACCTATCTCGAAATATTCGTCTTCCTGTGCACATAATGTGGGGGTAAAGGTTGTACAAGAGTTAAAACTCTTCTTCAAAACTCAACAACAGAAATAAATAAGTTTTTGGTTAACTTTCGAGTGGCTACAAATTCAGTTACGAAGCTTAAGCTAAGAACAATCAAATGATTTGCAATCTGACATCGACAATCATTGGTGAAAAGAATGGTGGATCGACATTGTTTTGATGGTAAAAACTTTAGTTGTTACTCCCTGTTCCCGTTAAAAATGGGAAAAAGGGAGTTATTAAGTACTGTAACAGACAGAAGGAGGCATTTCCGACTATATAAAGTATAATATATTCTTGATCAGCATCAACAGCCGAGTTGACTTAGCCATGTCCGTCTGACTGTCTGTCCGTATGAACACATAGATCTCGGAGACTATAAGAGCAAGAGACACCAAACTTGGCATGCAGGTTCCTGTATACCACACGCAGATCAAGTTTATTGCAAAACTCCCACAGCCTCAATTTTAAAGATAAATCTTTGATTTTTGGTACACATATATGTTGTTTCATATGCATATTTCTCCGATTTGGAAGAATTAGAAGAATTCTGGGTGGAGAACCTGTAAAAATACTTTCAAAGCTCATGACAAAAAACAGATTGTAAAAGATTCTCACCCGTGTTCGGAGATCTAGTTCGGATTCCAATTCTGTTTCAAAGCTCTACCTAAAATAACAGAATTTGTGGAAATCTACCCTCCTGGACGAAAAATGGTTGAACAAATGGTATGAAAATCGCACGATTGGTTTCAAACTCATTTTCAAATCTTTTGACAAAGACCCATTTAGCATATGCTTCAACGGCTGTAGAAAATGCACACATAATGTCGGAAAATGGGTGCGGTAAGCTCAAACATGAAAGTTATTTTAACTGCTTAATTGATTGGTTTCCAACTCAATTCGAAAACTCAACACAAGATATTATAACGGCTATGGAAAATGAGAGGAATTCTGCTTACCTCTTTAGGCGTCAGTCTTGTGGAGATGTGTATATCGCTGACAACCAACAAACGCTGCAGGCAATCCTCCTCGGCGGCGCTCTTGAGCAGCACACTGGCATCCTTGGTGCGCAGCACATCCAGATACTCCTTGTCCAGAAACATGGCTGCGCGATAGGCCAACACAATGCGTCTGCCCAGCTCGATACCATGCTTGAGCTTGGAGCCAATGCCAAGGAGCGTGTCCAGCGTTTGTTGCTTCTCCTTCGAGGGTATTTCCTCGAACTCGAGCGTGGAGCAGCTGCCCGACAGATCGCTGCTGCATCTGGCCATGGGACTCTGATTCAAGGACAAGCGATTGAACTTGTGAAAGGTGCTCTTCTCAATGTCACTTAATAGTTGACGCTCCTTGCTGGACAGATTGACAATGCTGGTCATGCCCTCGGCCAGAACCATGGCAAATACAATAAAACGTAGGTCATGTGGACGATACTCAAAGAGTTCCTGCAGACGCAGTGCCTCCACAATGTCACCCTCGTCCAACAGCCGATTGAGCAGTTGCTGCAGACGTTGCTCCTGCTCCGTCGATAGCTTGGATTTGTTGGCTATGCTGAGATCATCAATGCCAGCCAATTCCTTGAGCTCTGAGAAGGATTTGTAGAGCACACAGCGCTCCTGGCGCATGATTTGCTCAAAGTACTCGGAATGATAAATGGGCAAAGATTGATCCGACTCCAAATCCAGCTGCAAATAGCACAGCACCATGTCGTATTCAATCTGATCCCGATCGAAGCATTCATTGGGAAACAAATGATGCTGCTTGATTACATCCAAAGCACTCTGGAGCAGCTCATATCGACGACAGAGCTGACTCTCCGGCTGTTGTCCAGCTGCCTGGAGCAGAAAGTTTACCAAGATAGCTGGCGGCAGCGCATGCTGCTTTATTTCCAGCTCATATTCAGCATGCGGACGCAGTTCATCCGCATCCAGCTCAGCCAGCCATTTGGCATAAACAATATCCGCCAGAGGCAGTTGCAGCAACGCCGCCAGCTGCAGTGCCTCCTCATATGCCTTGGCCTCCCTCAATGCATCCAGCAGCTGCTTGTAGGCTAGGCTATCCCGTCGCACCAGCTGCTCATAGTCCAGGCCCAGCTGTTGCATCCAAGGTGCTGCCACTTTGAAGATCCTGTGCAGCAGGCAAAAGTCCAGCAGATCACATATGTCATCCACATCCGAGCGACAAATGCAGTCCAGGAACTTCTCCTGCTGCATAACGCACTCAAAGTTCGACTGCAGCTGCATTAGCAGCAGTCCAATGCAGCGCTGCATCAGCTGCTTGCGACTGATGGGCTCACATAATGGCAGCTGCACTGCATCCCCGCTCCCAACCCAGCCGCAGTAGAATTGACGCAGCTCCACAATTGTCCCATCGCTAAAGTCCAGCTGTTGAGCGGTAATCTGCAAAAACCGACAAAGATGCACAAACTTGCAGTCCTGTGAATGGAAATGAACTATATTATTAAATATATATGGAAACAATATATATATGTGGAATATATCTATAAGCTAGAAAGAACAGCTACCTTCGGAGCTTTAAAGATATATTCGCTTACTAAAACGCGGAATTCGTAAACTTGGTTTAGATAGCTTGAGAATCAAACAAGTATTTCATACAAAAACTTATTTTGACAGCGATTGTTCCAATGGCAGATGTATGTTATAGAAGTCCGATCTGGTCGATTCGAAGCATCTGTGCCAAGTTTTATCAAAATAGCTTCAAAACTAAAGGACAAGTATGCATGGCATATCGGATGGGTGCTTTTCTATTTTATTAGGAATAGTTATAGATATATATACTTCGGGAAACTCACCGGCTGAAAGATGCAGAAGCTGTGGAGCAGAGCATTGACGTGTCCAGCGCTGACTGCGCCGCGTATGACAGACCAAACGAGCTCCGATTGCTGCTGCTGGGGCTGCTTGGTGACCATTTGGAGTAACTGCGTCCACTGGCCGCTGGCTACGGCCAACCAGAGAAGCCAGCACCAGTCGCGCTGCTGCTCGCTGAGGCAGGCGGCGAGCACAGCCAGAATGGGTAGCTGTTGGCGGATGCAGTGCCTCATAAGATTGAGGCTGGTGCAGCTGTGGGCGTTGCTTTGCATAAGCTGCACAAAACTGGTCAAGCTGCTGATTCGCTCATCTGGCAAATTGTTGTTGTTGTTGCTGCTGCTGCTGCACAGTATAATGGCAAAGAGATCCTGTTGTGCATTGTGTGTTAGCAAGGAGCACATGGACTGATCCGCAGCCGCTGCTTGCCGCTGCAGCTGCGCATCGAGGCCAGAGCTATGGGAGGAGTTAGTCATCGTATCCTGCGACGAATCGCTGCGCCGCTGTGGGGCACGCTTATGATAATAATGATGATGATGATGATGCTGCCGCTCCAAGCTGGCATCATAACTGAGCGCGCGTAGCAGATGCACACCCAGAGCGCCGCATTTGAAGTGTGACAGCAGCTGCCGCAGCTCGCTCAAAGGCAGCTCAAAGTATTGGAAAAGCAATAAAAGCTGCCACCAATCGTTGCCTGCCGCAAAATGTTGCAACAAGGCATTTGGCCAGCTGCCTGGCAATTGACGTGCCGCCAAACGCATCAAAGCTTGATACGATTCCAAAGGAAAGAGCTCCGGTTTGTGCAACAGCTGCTGCAGCAGCGCCTGATCCCAGCTGCGCAGTCGCTGCGCATAGCTGCCACAATTTGTGGCAGTTGCGTTCAAGAGACGCTGCAAATGCAAATAGCTGCGCAAACATTGCGTATCAAAATCCAACATTTCACAGCAGGCAACGCAATGTGTGACCAGCTCCTCATCTGACGCATGCTGCAGCGCCAGCTGCGTTGCCGTCTCGCAGGCGTGATAAAGTTGCGTCCGCGTAATCTGCCCATAAAGCTGCAGCTGCTCCATTATCAAATAATAAACAGCATACGCGCTGCGCTGCTGCTTCAAATAATGTGTATAATTTAGTTGGGCCTTGCGCGCATAGCGCTGACTCAGACGTGGATTGGAGAAGCTAAGCAGCTCCGAATGTCCTGACGACGTTGCCAGATTGATCTGCTTGAACTTGTGGAACAGCTCGTGTGCCGTCGGCAAAGATGCTGAGCTGCTGCTATTGCTGCTGCTATGATGCTCAAAGCGTCGCATCAGCGATTTCAGATACGGTACACGCTTCAGATTGCTCGAGCTGAGGAATCCCTCCAGGCCACCCACGCTCGGCTCATGGCAGAGAAAGTCGTAGAAGGTCAGCAGCGGCTGCTCCTGCAGTGACTCCGCCCCGTTGTGTGTGCGCTCCAAATAGCTCTGGACACTGTTGGATATCTGAAAAGCAAGATATTAATATGGATTCAAATCGATAGCCTACGCTTACCAGTTCAAATCCCTCCCGCTCCGCCAGCTCATATGTCTTGAGATCGATGAGCAAAGTGAGCAACGGCTCATTGTCGCCGGCGAGTTGTGCCAGGGCGGAGATGGGCACACAGGGCAGCAGCAGCAGGGAATAGAAGCCACGTTGTAGCAGATGGCTGGCCAGGGGCTGGCGCGCTATGAGATCCTTGTGCTTGTCCAGGCACTGCATGGTGCATAAGCGACGCAGCAGCGTGGACACATCTGCGGATTCAGCGGCAAAGAAGTAACCGGCGCGTGCAAAATAGTTGCGTAATGGTTCACAAGGCTGCTCCAAATGATCAAGAGCATATTCAAACATGCTGGTCTCGAGTCGCCAAGCCGCATAGGCCTGCTCCAAGGGCTGCAGGGCCGCTATATGCGTTGCACCCTGGCAGCAGCACCAGCGACGCAGCTGGTCCAGCTGGTTACTGTCCACCAGATGCTGCCAGACGAGCTGCTTCTGCAGCTGGGGCAGCAGCATTTGATTGCCATTGGCAAAGTACAAGTCAACAAGAAGCAGCTGGAGCGTCTGTTCCGGCAGCTGCATCAATGCCTCGATATGGACACGTGGTAGCTGCTGTTTGTGCCGCTCCAGCAAATCGCTGCACTCGCGCAGCTGTTGCACGAGAGACCAATAATAGGCCAGCAGCGGCTGCTCCTGCTCCGAACGAAACTGCAAATGTTCCAGCACAAATTCACTCAAATCCGCATCATTGCATTCGCAGGCATACTGATAGAAGAAACACTTGACATCCCGCTCCACATTGCGGAGCACATTGTCCGCCTTGCACACCAGACGCTCCGAGAGCAAACGTTGCACGTAGGCCTGGACAACATCGTGAAAATAATGACGATACTCGGCTACGGTCAGCTTCCTTTTGTTTGCCCAGTATTCCAGGCACAGTTCGATATGCTCGCCCTTCGTCGCCACCTCTTTGATGATGGATACCTCGCTGATGCCTGACCAGCTCTTGAAGATCTTGTTACGTCCCTGCGTCGTATGCATTTTCCACTCGATCTTGATCGGTGGGCGTTTTCACATTTTCCTTTTCCTTTCTTTCTTTGTTTGTGCGACACAAGCAAAAAAAAGCAACAGCTGATCAAAATCCATCGAACAGCTGATTAATTTGCGGTTTACAGAAAATGTTATATTTAACAGAAAATGTCACCTTGTTCAAAAATAACGGGCCTGTTCTGTAAACCAACTTTTCCGAAAATCAAACTGGTTTTGATCTAAAAAAAACACGAAAAAATTTAAGAATCTGATTTCCGGGGACAACGGATGACTTTTTTGCTTAATTAAATGCCATCTAGTCCGTTTATCGTTTACAGTGCTGTATAAATTAGCAGAGTAGTAGCGCTGCTGAGTTTTGGCGCCACTGCCAAAAATTTTAACAAATTATACAAACTGCCCTCTTCAGGGTTGCTTTTCGGCACACAGCTTGCTTTTGATAAGTGATGCCAATTTTGTTAAACTGAAAAATAGCTGTTTCTGGTAGGAAAACATGCAAAAAGTAGCCGACTTGTAAATCAAAAGTAGCCAAAACGTTTAAGCGTTTTTTTGTTTTTATCATTTGGGTTACAGAGTAAATGATTTTGCAATTTTTTATTTATCTGGCGAAATTTTATGTTTTTGGTGTGGTTTTGGAATTAAAAAGAATAATGAAGGAATAGGAAATTTCATGATCTAATTTTGATTTTGTTAATGCCTTGATACAGCATAAGGAGCGTTTCAAAAAATTTGGTTTTGTTTTGAAAAAAATTCGCCAAAAAATTCTACGATCATAAAACCGGGACCGGAGGCAGACTTTTATGACGAAAAATATAATAAAAAGCCAATTTAAGTTGTGCCGATGCTGTCGTTAACAGTGCTGTAAACGTTCACAGAGAGTACATCTGTTAAGTTTGGAAAGCGTGGGTACAAGTAAAAAATAAAATACTCCGAGCTCAGTTTTGACATCCTAGAATTATTCCGAATTTTTAGAGCTAAAAGTTGTGCGAAGTAGGCAATGGAATTTCAATTTGCTGCGCCGTTCAGAACCCGCGTGAAGTTGGTGGCACGCAAATTGGAGCCGGCGTGAAGTTGGCTGCGCCACTTTTGAGCCTGCGTGAAGCTGGCTGCGATCAATTTTTAACTACGGCCAACAGCTTTTTTTTTACGCGGTCGTGTGTAATTTGGTTTTCGGCACGTTGTATCAGCTTGCCTTTGGTTTGATTTATGAGTTATTTGTTGCATTGAATTATTTGTTTTGTAGCAAAATGTTGAATTTAAATTGTGCTGTATGTTCCGAACTGCTTATGCACTCCGATGAAGTGTACATCACGCTCTGTGGGCACATGTTTCATCACAAATGCCTCATTCAATGGCTGGAAAGGTAAATCGGGACAACATTTAGAAAATGAGTGTTAATAACAATAACAATTTGCAGCTCCAAAACATGCCCACAGTGCCGCAATAAATGCACACACAGCGACATTTGGCGTGTCTACTTCAATTTGGCCAATTTGGATGCGAGCCGCATTGATGTGGGCTCCCTGCGGACGCAGTTCGAGCATCAAATGAAGGGTCTGAAGGACACACAAGAAAAGTGCCTGTAAGTTATTTCGGTTCTGCCCCCGAAAAATAATCGGCACGCCGAAGACAGCTTTTCTTTCCTGTTAATACCACTTTAACAATCGAAAATGTGAACCGTTTATCCCGCAGCAAGAACATGCATGGCCTGGAAGAGAACCTTGTTGGAAAGGACCTTGCTATTGGCAGCTACGTGTCGCAAATCCAGGATGATGCAAATGTTATCAATGATTTGCGCACGCAAAACAATACTTTAAATCAACTAATACTCACAGTGAAGGGCGCATCGATCATTCTGACAGAAAGCGCGAATGCTGATCGTTTGCTAGAGAAGGAATCCGATCCACATGTGTTGGCCAACTGCGTCTCCATATTGAAGCAAAAGCTCCAACAACATGTGATTAAAAATACTGCATTTCGAATGGCGGCGAAAGTGATGGAAAATGATTTCCGAAAGGAGCTGGGTTCTCTGAAGGAACAGCTGGACAATGCGAATTCAGCCATAAAGATAAAGGAGCAGGAGCAAAACAAAGTCGAGCAGCAAATAAAGGATCTAAAGGACACACAATTAAAGTGCCTGTAGGTTATTTCTGTTCAGCTCCGAAAATAATTCTCAACTCGAGAGCGCTCAAACAATTTTTATACCTTTGCAAAGGGTATATGTCATCGGCACGCCGAAGATAACTTTTCTTTCCTGCTTATACCACTTTAACAATTAAAAATATCGAATCGTATATCCCACAGGAAGACCATACTTGGCCTTCAACAGAAACTTGAAGGAAATGACCTTGCTATTAGCAATTACGTGGCGCAAATCAATGATGATAAAAATGTTATCAATGATTTGCGCACGGATAACAACACGTTGACACAACAAATAGACACAATGAAGGGCGTATCGGACATTGTGTTAGCCGACGCGAAGGATGCTGATCGTTGCCTAAAGAAGGTATCCAATCCACATTTGTTAGCCAACTGGGTTTCTATGTTGAAGCAAAAGCTCCGACAATGTGAGATCAATAATGCTGCATTTGGAATGCAGGCGAAAGTGATGGAAACTGATTTACGAAAGGAGCTGTGGTCCCTGCAGGATCAGCTGGACAATGCGAATACAGCCATAAAGATGAAGGAGCAGGATCACATCAAATTAGAGCAGCAAATAACTAATCTGAATGACATGCTGGATATAAAGAACTTCGCCATTAGCAGCTATGTGTCGGAAATAGATTTGCTGAAGAATCACGCACAAAACAACTCGTTTAAGCAACAAGTGCACACAATGGAGGGCGTATCTGCCTTTTTCTCAGCCAACGCGGAGCATGCTGATCGTTTTCTAAAGAATGAAGCCAATCCATATGTGTTGGCCAACTGGGTGACCGTGTTAAGGGAAAAGCTCCGAGAATGTGAGAACAAAAATACTGCATTGCGAAAGAAGCTGAAAGTGATGCAACATGATTTACGAAAGGAGCTGGACTTGAAGCGGTAAGCGTTAAAACTAGCTAACATTGTCCAAACACTTTAATTGATATATGTTTTGCTTTTGCAGCAAACTGGAGGAGCAATTATCACATTCAGAAAACGATCTCGGTCAAGCAGAAAAGAAGGTAAGCTCTGAACTAACTGCTTGCAAACATTTATTAAAATATGTGCACTCTTGCAGTCCCGAGCTTTTAAGAAGCCCCGCCTGCTGGGGGGAACCTCCGACTCGGATGTTCTATCCACAATAAACCCGAACTTTGTAGACAAAGACATGGGCGGATCCGATAAGTTTGATCCATTTGCTCAGACGAGAATAAAACAGGAACAAGTAACCATTTGAATCTCGACAATTCCGTCGTTCATAAAAGATACTTAAAATAGATAAACAAGCCGAGAGGTGCCTTTTTGTATGATTTATATATAAATCGATGTCCTAAGCGTTGAATATTGTGCAGCTAGAAGTATTATTCCGACTACATACAAAGGGCACACCAATTTATTTAAAATAAACCGAAATTAAACTATTAAGATACTGAGTTTGCAGAAGATATTGAAATAGAATTACATATTTTATAAGAGCCAACCAAAAAGGTAATGGCCGAGTTAAAAATGCCAAAAACTGTCTTTGATACACCTTAAGTTTATCTTGGTGTAATCTCAACATGTGATGCTGTACAAGTTTTAACTGTAATTAAGTAACGCGTAACAGTTTTAAGATTTGCTTTTAACTTAAAAAAAAGTTAAATTAAAAAGTAAAGTAATGTTGGAACAAGGAATTGTTTCTTTTACTTATAAATATTTATTGAGGGCTTCCCAATCATACATAACATGTAGTATAACTTAATGAAATTCGTGTTTTAAATTAATTTTAGTATTATATATT
This sequence comes from Hirtodrosophila cameraria, assembly GCA_949708635.1. Taxonomy (NCBI): domain Eukaryota; kingdom Metazoa; phylum Arthropoda; class Insecta; order Diptera; family Drosophilidae; genus Hirtodrosophila; species Hirtodrosophila cameraria. The sequence continues at coordinate 1,171,975 of OX453089.1, forward strand.
TATTCATAAAGATCTACAATGATTATTTTCTTTGACGCAACATCCATGTTTTGCAGCATCGTCAAAGTGATTTTGGATGAGCTTAAAGACAACTTGATGGGCAGCGAACGTCCAATTTGTAAACGTAATTCACAAATAAGATCGGAAAGTAGCTTGTCTGTTATCTGCGGACACGACTCTAGTTTCAACAGCTGCAGTTTGGGGCAGGCAAGTACCAGTCGAAGCAGAGCATCGTTGCTGACAGTCTCACAATCAAAGATATGAATGTTTTCTAGTTGCTTCAACTTGCAAAGCATCTCTATATCTGGATCTCCGAATTCTCGGTTGCCGTCAAAAATTAAGGTTCGTAATGCGCTCAATTTGCTTATCTCTAACATGCCTGGAGTATTTACGTGGATAAAAGCGCCAATAAATAAATACTCTAGTTGTTTCGACTTGTGCTTCACCAGCATTGTGAGCAACTGTGGACGCAACTGTACCAAAATGATGCGACACACCATTACAGTAAGTTTTTTAAGACGTGGCAGCATTGCAATGGCCTCGTAGTGCTGCTCCTCAGATTCGATGCGAACGGTGAGATTCTCCAGGGAGTTACAGCAATTGTCTGTCACTAAGTCCTGAAACAGGGTATCTTTTGTAAAATAGGATATGTGCAACTTCTTCAGATGTGGCAGAGCCTTGCAAATCTCTGGCAATAGTTTCATCTGCAGTCCTTTGCAGTTCCTTAGCTCCAAAGACTCAATTGAGGCTGGTAATTGCTTCATATTCAAGCCAGTCAGATCCGAATTAAATGAAAGATCAAGTTTTTTAAGCTGCGGCAACGGCTTCAGTTCCAGCATGCAGTCATCTTTGAGATCGCAAACAGTTAATTCCAGATTTTGAAGCTCATTCAGCTTTGGAAAGAGCTTAGCCATGTCGCTTGCAGTTACTTCTCTGTGAATGATATTTATTGACTTTAAGTTGATGCAATACGTGCCTAGAAGTTCGTAGAGCTGGTTGCTGCAGCTTGGAAAGAACTCAATATTGATTTCCTTCATATAATGGCCGCAAAACTTAAAAAAGTGCATCCAGTTACGCAAAGGCAGATGTTTGAGTTCGTCTATGTCCACACATTTGAATACAGTTCGCCGGTTTTGCTGATAAACGGTAAAGATTCGGAAGCAGGTCAGTCCAAATGATATGCAATCGGTCATCGACAGTATGTCCATTATTCTTATCAGACAATCATCGGTAAGCATCAGAATAGCCGCTGGCAGGTCGTTAGAATTGTGCTCCGACATTGTTTTGATGCTAAAAACTGGCTTTTTTACTTAATTTTTAAACGGCTCTCAAACTACGGCGTTGTTGCTGTTTTTTGTGGTTGACTTGGGAGCAGCTGATTGTTTTTCGTCGCTCTCGACTTGTGGCGTTTTTTTTGGGGTAAAAAATGTACTGTTAACAGGACCAGCTGATTGTTTTTAAGCGCAAGCGCACTTTAAGTTCATGGCGGAGTAGCGTTACCAAGTAAAATTAATCAATTTCTTTTTATTTGGCGCCTGCCAAAAACAACTGTATTTTGGCTATTTTCGTAGCTAGTTCTGGCTATTAAAAAAGGCCAGATCTGCAAATTTACAGAAATTTTATTATTTTTCAAAAATTGCGGGCTTTTAACAGAGAAATGTTAAGCCTCTGTTAGAAAAATGTTAAAAACAACAACAAAATCGCGGCAGAAAATTCCAGGAAAAAATGCCGTTGTTCGTTTTCAATTATGTGATTTTTTCGAACATTTGTTTTTTTTTGATGCAGTTCGATTCGAAATAGCATAAAATGGCATGTGAGTTAAAAAAGTTGTTCTAGAGGGCCGCTAGTTTAGTGGCAAATAAGCAAAAACCGAAGTAACCGAAAGACATGCGTTCACAAACAGCAAAATTAAAGCGTAAAAGAGATCGATTTTAAGTTTTTGGACAAAAATCAAAATTAGATAATGAAATTTCCTATTCATACATTACTCATTTTATTCCAAGATCCACCTCCAAAACCATAAAACACCGCAAAATAGATCAAAAATGTCAAAATCGTGAAAAACTGTTAACTAGGGATCAGCTGATTAAAAAACTAGCTGTCTGTCATTGAACGTGAAGTTGGCAGCGCTTGAACTAGCTATTTCTAAAAAATGTACTGTTAACTGAACCAGCTGACCAGAGCCACCATTTTGTGCAACAGCTTTGTTTGTTGCAGCCAACTTAGCTTTCTTAACAGCTTATGTTAACTCACTGTTATTGTTCCATAAGGAGCTGTTGGCTGCACAGCGTTGCCACACTGTCTGCGCTCTAGTATCGAGTACTTTTTGAAATGTGGCGGTTGTTTTGAAAACGTTGCCAGCTGCTGCTGCTGCTGATGTTGGTGTTGTTGCTGGAATGCGACCAGCACATGTGCGTCCAGGGTGTATCAACTTTCCTGGCTTACGCTGTGCTCCTTTTGGTAATTGAATATCAAGCGAATGTCCTTGCTTCTTACAGCTTGTCTGAAATTTAATAAAGCTGCAGGAAGCGACGAGAGTCAACTTCCATGGCAAAAGTTCAAGCCATACGAAAGACCACACACATCAGACTGTAAACTTAAGAATACAACTAAAAGAAGAAAAAAATGTTTAATATTAATTTAATTTTTAGCTAGAATAAACAACGACTTTGTTGATTTGCAATTGTTGGCTTACAACATCCGCTTACAACCTTTGGTGGCCAAAATAAATCACACTTGCAACACAAAAGCAAAGCTTTAAATGGGCCTCTTCCAAGAATGTCAAATATTACAAGATCCCAGAGATCGCAGAGCCCAGAGCAGACACTTTCTAACATGACTTATGTGCTAGCAAGTGGACGCCTTTTTTATAGCCATTTATTTAATTCACACAACTGTTTTACATGACAGTTCCCTCACCTGCACCCTTTCCACACTTGCCCCAAAGGGGGGGCTTAAGGGCAGGCCAAGTTGCGTAAGCTGATATTTTGTTTTATATTCTTCATATCGTTTATGAGTTAAGAAAATCTAACTAAAGAAAACCACAAAATATGATGCCGCTTCTTGTTATACCCTTGCAGAGGGCGTATTCATTTTGTTATGTAATTTGCAACGCTTGACTATACCCGTCAAGGCTGCAACCGGTTCCGAACCGAACCCCTCAGAACCGGTTGGGTTTAGGCTCTTGGGATACTCTGAACATCACTATGAACCAAATTTAAACAATTTCTAAGCCCTTAAAACCGAATGCTTTAGCAAAAAGATTTTGGAGCTGAGCCTAGTTGAAATTTAAATTTTGATCGGAATCAGTTATATCTTATACAAATCAATACAATCGGTCGAAACTGCAATTTTCTGTTTGAAAAACTCTTTTGAAAGGGTATCTATGTATTCGGCCACTTCAAAGATTGCTTTTCTTTCTGCTGCTGTTGTTGTTGATGTTGTTGTTGTTACCGTTTTGGTCACTTAACAAATAGTCAAAAAGAGCTTTATGGAATCCCGCGGTCTGCAAAGTTTGTTTATAAGCGGGTGACTTTGCAATCCAAACCGGTTGTCCCTGCTCCCTCTCCTTCCTCCTGCCTCTTCTGCTACTCTCCCCGTTAACCTCACTCTGCTTGAGTGTGTGATTTATAGTTACGCACAAGCGCGCAAATCCAATTAGATGAACTGGCTGACTCACTGACTGACTGACTGAATGACAGACTGTCGTACTGACTGACTGCTGAAGCAGCAGCGCCCGTGGCTGAAAGAGTCAGTCCAGGAGGACGGTCGCAATGCCAATTCCATGTCTCACATGCTCCTCTTTTTATGCACACATACGCTGAGAAAAAAAAACATTGAAACTTTGTCATTAAAATAAAATTTATTTGAATTTTATCCATTTCTCAAAATATTACATTTGATATATATATTGAATTTTCCAAAAATTTGTATTAAATCAATTGAGAACCAAATAATCTTGTTCCCAACTTAATAGGAAATGCTCTTCCTAGATCCAACTCAAGAAACTTTGTCAGCATTTAAACAGTTTTCGTGCGAAATCTTTTGTTGAAAATGAAATTAAAATTGTTATTGATCTGCTTCAGTGCACTAGCATATAAAATTTATATTTCAAATGCTGTATAGATTTAGGTCGCTTGATGTATCTGTTTTTATTATTATAACATTTTTTTGTGGATGTTTACATCATCGCGGAACTGTGCGTCTCCGTTGTCGATGACGCTGTCGATGTGGATTAGAGTTGGGCATTCTAGTTCCTTTTGCGGATATTACTTCAGTTGTTCCATTCCGGATATAGGATCTAATCGTGCCTTTAGTTCCTTTTGAATAAAGGAACTAGTCTTATCTTTCTTTTCGTTCCGAACAAAGTAACCAATTTTACTTTAAGTTCGTTTAAATCTTTTCTTGGAAGTCATATTTGTAATATTTGAACTAAACTTAAATGTTAAATGAGTTTCAAAAGTTAAAATTAAAAATTAAATCCAAAATTTGAAGCTGTTGAACTAAAGGAAGAGAAAAGAAAAGGAACTTATCTTACTGCTCAAGAGCATAAAGTAACTTAAAACACAATAAAAGGAACTTAACGAAAAAAAGGCCGCATTGAAAGCTTTGTTCACTCGAACTAGTTCGGATCGAATCGCTTTAGTCGAGCGAACGATAGTCGAAGTCGAAAAATTGAAAGTGTTGAACTAAAGGAACGGAAAAGAAAAGGAACTAAAAGAACTATAAAGATAGATACTGTTCAATAGTTCCATTCAAAGTGTTGAACTAAAGGAACGGAAAAGAAAAGGAACTAAAAGAACTATAAAGCAAGATATTGTTCAATAGTTCCATTCAAAGACCCGGTCAATCGAACTAGTTCGAAACCGATTGTGGCAACTGTAATGTGAATGCTGATGTCCAATGTCGTTGCGGGAGGGCGATCGTTTGTTGCATTTTTAAATATCAAAGAAAACTGCAGCTTTTTATCTGTGTGTGTGTTTGTGTGTGTGTGTGTGTGCTTGCATCTTTATCGAATAAAGCTAAAATGTGTGTCATAATACCTTTGGCATGTGGTCGAGACCTGCCTGCATGCAAATTTAAGCAACATGTGGAGCAATGGATGACGTCATCGCGGCGGCCCTCAATTGAAATGCAGCTCTCGCATGCAGCCTGTCAAAGCAACCCTGAAAGCGTCCCCCGCAACAACAACAACAACAACAATAGCAGCAAATTACAACAACAACAAAATACAACAAGTGTGCGCCAGGTGTGTTCCAAATTTCAAATACTACTTTTAAAAGTACAACTTTTGCGATTCCGCAGACTTAACGCTCAAGAAATTGGGTGATTTTAATTCACATTTAATGAAAATCATTTGTGTTTGCAGAAAGATCAATTTTAGACTAAAAATTATTTTTGGAAAACAACAAAATTTGTAAGCAAAATCAATCTAGATGTTAAAGTATGACCAAAAACACATTCCGCATTGAAATCGGTCGAGTTTTGAAAGTTATATGAGTTGGGAATTATGCAATTCAAATTTAAACAAAATATAATATCCGAAAAAAGTTTTGAAACCGCTTTTTATACTAATTTTTGGTGTGCGCAATCGACTCAAAGTCAAATTTTACGAAATTATAGTGAAAAGTTTTCAAAATCTATAATTTACGGATATTGGAACAGCTTACAATTTCGAATCCAAATAATTTGAACAAAATCGCAAATGGGAACATGGCTGATTAATTTGTTTTGCAAAAAAAAAGGGCCAAGCTGATCAGCTCGAGGTTTTGACTTTAGTGTTTCCCACGTGAAATGCCGCTGATTTGATATCAGAGTGTAACTGGAACTCAAAACTGAAAACTGAAAACAGGGTGTGTTGAGCAGAGCGTTTCGCACTTGAATGCTTAAACAGCGAACTGAGGAATTGGTAGTGGAATTGGAATTGGAATTTGAATCCAGGTCCCGCTCCCACAAGCGTAACCTTCAGCGGTCTTTCAGCAGCTGTGGCTTATTATTATTATGATTTAAGTATTATAGTATTAGAGCGGAGGAGGGGGGGCTTTTCCAATGGAAAGTCGTAGCTGGGTCAGCTACAGATTTGGTAATGGCCGCTTTGCCCATAGACAATAGACATAGACATGGACAACAAACTGATTGATAGTCGCAGCACATTCCATTCCAAGCCATGCTGCTTCCTCTTCTTCACCTGGAGCAGAGCCAGCGGTAAACTTGTTTTTCTTTTGCGCAAAATACAAAAAAAAAAAGACAGCAACAACAACAAATTGTTAAATAAAAGCCGAAGAAATAAACAAATGTGCGCCCACAAAAAAAAGCTAAATGATTAATTGGAGAGGAGCTATCCATCCTCCATTCGAGGCGCGAACGCGTGTGCTTCACTTGGGATTAACATTTGACCGCAAGTCGGCAGTTAGGAGCTGCAAGCTGGAAGCCAAGAGCCAAGAGCCGGCAGCTGGAAGATTTGCTGATCTCAGAGACATCGATACTAGTACACCCCCCCCAGGCTGATATCTGAACTTTAAATGTAAAATATCTAACAAGCTTTATGGTTTTATACCCTTTCAGAGTCTATTTGAATTTTGTCGCGAAGTATGTAATGCGTTTAAGGAAATGTCTCCACGTAACATATATCAGTGATATATAGAACTAGCCGTCGGTCCGTCTGTCTGTCTGTCACTATAACATACAGCTGCCATAGGGACGATCGGTTGAAAACCGAGTTTTTGTATGAAAAACTTGTCTGTTTTCTAAGATATCTCAACCAAGCTTACTTTACATAACTTTAAACTTATTTTATGTAAGTTGACAAAATATCGAATCCCTATATCCCATATATATCATAAGAACAATCTGATGAAAAATAAGTTGCGGTTGTTTCTCAAGCCATCTTAACCATTTTTTTTTATTATGCATTTTAATTTGTTCTTGTCACGCTGATCAAATTTGAGCATTTCTGCAAGGGTATATATCTTCGACAGACCAAAGATAACTTTTCTTTCTTGTTGGTTTTATCATTTAAAATCGGTTAATGAACTGTGAGAATATGACGAACGAAAGTTAAGAACTAGTCGTTGTAGTCAACATCAAGAACCGTTGAATATTGTGTTTGGTTATACCCTGTACTCATAAAAATCAGCTGTAAAGTTTATAGTTATTCTGTATAAAGAGGTAGTATGCATCTCCAGTTGCTATATTCTAGCCCTGTTCGCCATTCTACTAATCTACACGATCTCATCGGAACTATAAAAGCTGAATATACTAAACTTAGTAAAAAAGATCTTGACGCTTTGTCTGCCTTTGGTATATACCAACATGTATACCAAGTTTGGTTGCTCTAGCTTCAAAACTGTGGAAAAGAGCTGCGTTCATACAGACGGACAGACAGACGGACGGACCGACAGAGAGACAGACAGACGGACGGACAGACGGACAGACATTTCACAAACACAATATACTCCTTTTTATTTTTTTTTTGCAAAAAAGGTTCTGGAAAACGTTTTCTGATTAAATTTATATTAAATTTGTAATGACTGACTGAAAAGTGATTCCTTTTAAAGTTTTGCTGAATAAAAAAAAAAAAATTTCAAAAATAATAAGATGTTATTAAAATTTTCAACAATAATTTTAAGTATTTTTTAAGAATCGTAAGTAATTATTTATATAGAACAATTGTATGGTCAAAAATATGGCTTAAGATAAAGCTAAAAGCTCGTTTTTTAAAATAAAACTTACAATTGTTAATTAATAATTCTGTCATTTTCTGTTAAGATTTCCATCAAACTTTAAAAGCTACAAAATTTAAGAAATTCGAAGAAAAGAAAGTACATCAAAATAAATAACAACAAACAGATCAATTTAAAACTACAAAAAACTACGTCGATAAAAAATGATTACAGGGTATCAGTCAGTCGGGCAATTTCGCATAGAGCATTCTAATTTGGTATTTTTTGTTTTGGGCTGGCATTTTATTGTGGCAATTTGCATGTTGCCACCTTTCGCTTGTACCGTTAAGAAGCGTTAAGAAGCAGGCTTCGCATATTGGTCATGCTGCAGTCTCAACACCAATTTACCAATACTAATACAAATACCTAAAAAAGTTTTGAATATAAACATAAATATAAACATTAACATAAATTAGATGCTACAGAATGGGCTCATTAGCACCTGAGATTGGCGATTCTCAGCGTTTGGCATGTAACGGCTATAATCATAATTGGGAACAAATATTTTCCTTATTAATTTTGTCCAACTGGGAGGATCGCTGCACGCATCGACGCGACGCTACGTTGGTGGTCGACGTCGACGTCGCGTCGTTGCTGAGAGAGTTGCTTGGCTCGGTCAGTCGGTTTGTTACTCTTTTTTGCTTAATTGGAAGCGACTTGCGCTGAAAATCAAAAGTGCCTTTGCAACAACAATAACAACAACAATAAGCAGAAGAGGAAGAGACAGCAGCAGCAGAACATAAATCAACTTTGAAGTGCAGCGCGGGCAGCAGCAGCAGCAGCAGCAGCTCAGCTCAGCTTAGCTCAGCTCGGCCTTGCTTATCAACGTTTCCTTCATGTTGCGCTGCTGCTTCTTCTCTTCTTTTTTTTGTTGTTTTACTTTCTTTGTTTGCCTTTGCCCGCACGAATTTTGGCTAAGTGCAGGTCTAAGCAGCGGCGCAAGCTGCGCAGTCGCAGTCCACGTCGCACAGTGGCCTATCTGAACATTAACAGCGGCAAAAATCAAATGTGCTCGTTAAGTTTGTGCGTAATATGTCTATTGGTATTGTATATATAGTATCTCTGAGTTTCTTAAAATTATTGATCAAAGTTGTATAACTTTTACAATTAGAGAAAAGCGGCAATGCCAATTTCAAAGATAATTTTTTAACAAAATTATTTATTAAATGCAGAAAAAAAAATTATTATTTATTTTTCATCAAATACACTTAAAATTTTAGAAATATCTTATTTGGTTCAAAAGAAGTCATATCGCACCACTGTGCGTTGCCGCAACAGGTTCTTGTTCTTGTTGTTCTTAAGCAAGAACTGGACACATAGCACGCGCAACAGGTTCTGTCCGATGCCTGATTAAGTGTCTCTCTCTCTCTCTCTCTGGCTGTGTATGTGTTACGCTCTCTCTTTCTGTGTCTCTCTTGAGCGCTCTCAGCAGCACTCTTTGACAGCTGAGATAAGTGACTTTCAATAAAAATACCTGTTTATGTTGTAGTTGCTGTTGCTGCTGCTCTGCTTTTGCTCTGCTCTGCTTTGCATTGCTTTGCCTTTGATAAGACTGACCCCCATTAGCAAACGGTTTTTACCAAGTGGAAATAAGTCTTATGTTCAGCATATTGTACAAATTTCCACTGGGGTTTTTGACAGCGTCGCCGCGGCGCAGCAGGTAAGGCAGACTTTAACATTATCTGTGTGTGTGTGTGTGTGTATGTGTGTGGCTGTTGCGCTCTCTCAGCCTCTCTCTTTCTTGCTTGCTAGTGGTTAACGTGGCCAAAGAAAACCAATTTTTGTTTCTTCTTTTTTTTTTGCAAATGCCGCTGCGAGAGCGTGTCTGTGTGTGCGCATGTGTAGGTGTTGGACTCTGCTGCCGCCGTGAGCTTTGCCCGAACGCGCGCGCGTCTCAGCCTCAGTCGCAGTCTCAGTCGCAGTCTCGGTGTCAGTCCACTTTTGGCTCTCGTAACGTGCAGTTTGCAAAGAAGCAACGAAAAGATACTACTCTACGCCGCGTTCATTGGCCGCGCGTTTCGGAAGTGTGTGTGTGTGTCGCGTGTGTGTGTGTGTGTATGTGTGTGTGCGAGTGGATAGGTATGTGTGCGAGCGAGCAAGCGCATTGCAATAATTAAATGAAAATTAATAATTATTTAATTTTCAAAAAATTCTCTGTTTACTTTTGGCTGCATTTGTATTTGTATCTGTGTTTGTGTTTGTTTAATAAATATCACAATTGATGATACTTTGGCTGTATGTGTGTGTGTGTGTTTAAGTTTGTAATGTGAAGCAACAACGCATAAAACAACAACAACAAATGCAATTTAGCACAACAGTCGCGTCGTGTAATATGTGCCTTTAAGAAAATTACAAAATTCAGCAAACATCAACAAAATGCCAAAAAAAAAGAATAAAAATATAAAAAAATGCAGCCTTCAACGTGCACAATTCTTCCGCTTACAATAAAACAACAAAAACCAAACAAAAAAAAGAGTTTTTCAACTTCTTCTGCTTCTTCATTCGCTAGCGGGTGGCAAGAAGCTTCTGCCGCTGCCGCTGCTCTGCTACTCTGCTGCTGCTCCAACTTCAACTCCATCTTGTGCTTTGAGGCCAACAAGTTTTACACGAGCTTTTCTTTGTTGTTGTTGTTGTCGCCTTTTTGCCACCCTCCTCCGCGCATGCCAACATTTTCCTCATGGAAGAGACCAGTTTTTGGCGGCGGCTGCATTTTGCCATTTTCCGCGCTTCAAGAAAGAAAATGAAGAAGAAGCTTAAGCTGAAGCAGAAGCTGTATCGAACCACGAGCTGAGCTGCAGCTGCCGCACAAAACTCTTCCCAGTAATAGAAAACATCTACAGTCAAATTCCGCTAAGTTGAACAACATTCTGTCACAAAACTGATAATAAACAGCTTTTCTTATTGTTTGTTTTTATTTAAACTTTGAACTGAGCTTTGCTGTATTAATATTTGCCTTAAAACATATAAATTCAAAACTTTAAAAGCAACTTCAACATAATTTTAAGATTGATTTGGAAATTTAGGTTGCTCTATCGCAGAATCGTCCTTAGTTTCAGTATCTTGATCGGTTATTTCGTGTTTGTAATTCTGTAAATTATCTTCCTCAGTTGGAAAATTTACATTTTCTTTTCACTATCTTGCACATTAGTTGTCGTATCGGAAATACACTTCTACTCGTCATTCTTCAAGAAAATCAACGGAAAATCAGGCATCTACTTTCATAGGAATTTTCAATCAAAAAGCTGCTTTTAAGAAACCAAGTGCTATGCCCGTTTATTACTTGTGTTAGAATCTTGGGTTCGAATTCATAATATTAATCAATTATAATTCACAAAATTCAATCAATCTTTAAGATACAAATTTAAATGGTAGTTCGAACTTAAAGAAATTCGAGTTAGGGAAGCTTAATTTACAGAAAATTCCATATATCGATGTTGCACTGTAGTACGTATAACAAAGGCGGCCAGTACGTGTCTTGGATTAATTTTAATTGGCGCCAGACGAAACACGTTAAAAAAAAAATTATAAAAAGAAGCAGCAAAGAAAACAAACGAGCAGCAGCTGAGAATGAAGAATCATTTGCTTTGGGTCAAGTTGTGTGAGATTTTGGGGCCAGGCCAAGAGCTTGAATGGACCAAAAACAAAAAAAGAGTCATGTAGAGCTGATAAAAAATAAGTCAACAAAGAAGTCGCTTCAAATTGAATGACATAACAAAATGATATCAGAAATATAATAGGAACTCAAAGAAAATGATGTGAAAATGTGAAAAGTTGTATAATTTCATAAAAAGAAATACAAAATGTACAAAGTGTTAAAACTTTGTTCAACTTGTTAAGATCGCTTCAAAATTATTTTTATAATAAAATTATTTTAACAAAAAGTTGACTCAAACTCCATTGTTAATAAATAAAATAATGTTGAAATGCGAATTAATCATAATTTACTGCATTTAACCAAGAGGACAAGAAAAAAGTTGGAAAGACTTTAGATTTTTCTCAGATATATTCAATTTTCTTAAACTTTTTAAAGCTCTAATTAAATGTGGCACTCTTTTATGCAATTTTCTTTAAAGCTCATTAAACTTAAACTTTGGTAAATGTTCAATGTGAGTTAAACATGCAGCTTAACGAAATTTCAAGTAATGCACGGTTACACAGTTTGTGATTGCGATAAGAAATGATAAAAAACAACCACAAAAATCCATATAATTCCTCCAAAAGTGAGTGATATTATTACGCTGTTTTTCTGAGTGCTCTGTAGACTTGTTCATTCCGGTTCAATTCAGTAGTTTTTTTTTTCTTCTGAACGAACTAATTCATTTCAGTCATTTGAGTCCCTTTACGTTGCAATCACTGAGCTCTTGAGTTCCTTGAGTTCCATTATCTTTAAACTGATTCGAATGCTTATCGTTCAGTAGTTTTTTGAGTCCAAAAATCGATCTCTTTTAAACTAACGCGATTAATCGGTGACCAATCGAAATCAAACTATTCAAACTATTCGAACCAGTTGAATGGAATTCAAATGACTAGCAGGAATGTTTGGGAATCTAAAATCGGGGAATTGGAATTGGAATCGGAATCAGAATTCAATGTTGTATACATATTTTGAAGACTTATCAACTGTCACACAGCAACAATAACAACAATAATAACAACAATAAATACTATAAAAGGTTTTCAAAACAAACTTGTTTGCTTTTGTTTCGTAGCATAGCAGGGAGGGAAGAGCTGGTTGTGGGTGTACTTGGGTGAGTTGTAGGAGTTCAATACACTCGCTGTAGGTTTTTTATTTATTTATTATCTTTCTGTTGTTTTGTTGAACTCCAAAAAATGTGAGACGACTGATTGAATTATAAAAGTTGAGCAACATCGATTCAATTAAAATGGCGACCTTGGCATATGTATCTGATGGATATGTATCTGTAGCTATAGTTTGTAACTAGTATAGTCTCTCTGGCAAGCAAAGTTTTTAGATGCGTTGAGCGCTTTTTATCTTATCATTAACTCAGCTGAGTCGGACTCGCATTATAATCTTATCAAACTGAACTAAGTAGTGCAAACAAAAACGAAACGAAATGAAATGAAATTTAAGAATTCTCAAATTCATCGTTGTCATTGTAAGCCCAAAATTGTTGCTTCTTGTTGATTTGCTTGAAAGTACACACATCTTATTATATTTTGTATTTAAAGGGTAATTTTCCGGAAAACAAAAACAAAAACATTTCAATTGCGCACAAATATCTAGCTTACATGACAGAACAGTTAAGCAAATAGCAAACAGAGCGTTTACAACACGTTAAATGTGTACTTCCCTACAGAAAATAAGTTCTTAGGAAATAGCAAATTTCATCTAGAATTTCCCATAGCACTTAGAGGGTTCGCAATGCATGAAAATACTTCAAAATTCTTTTGATTCTAAAGTAGAAGAGAACTGCTTTTCAAACATGCGATCGACAAAGTTAGTTTAGTTGCTTTAATAAAGAATTTTAGCTGAAGTTATAATAATTCAATTTTAATTCATTTCATTTGCTTCTATTTCTGAGTTCTTGAGATGGAATCAGCTTAAAAGCATCGTTAAACAATTTAAGTTTTTCTTTTCTAGTTTAATTTCAGTCATTTTTCAAGTTCTACTACTTTATTCTGAGAATACATATCTGAGACATTTTCATTACAATCGTTTATGTTGCATTTCTACTAATTTCAATATAATAATAAAGTTTTTTTCGAACTTCAGAACAGCTAACTATTTTGATTTCGAAAGTTTTGATTGGAATCGAACAAAGGAAGAGTCTTCTATATTATTATTACTCCCTGTTTCTATTAAAAATGGCAAAAAGGGAGTTATAAAGTACTGCAAATGTGTGTAACAGACAGCAGGAGGCATTTCCGACTATATAAACTATATATATTCTTGATCAGGATCACATATTGGTACACATATATGTTTAATCAATGTTGATCAGCTGTGTAAATTTCAACACGATCGGATAAATAGCACCAAAGTTATGGAAGAATCTATTTCCCCCGTCTCAGCAGGCAGCAACAACAGTTTGACATGCACTTTACGAGTATCATAGTCGGGCATACTCGACTAGAGTATTCTTACTTGTTGTAACTGACAAAAGAAACCTTTATCAAATTTTAGTTCTGACAACTATTTATATTTGATAGTTATCAACTTAAATAAGATACAAAATTGATAGTTTTAAATATATTTTCGATGACTTCTTCGATGCAAATTGTTGCAAATATTTGACTTTATGTGGCATATACAAAGTGTTGCACAATTTCTATATTTAATTCATAATCGTTTCTTGCACTCAAAGTGTTTCAGTTTATGGCAAGAAAATCGTAAAAATTGTTCTAGACATATGTGGGTTGACTAATAATATTATTTGTGAAACACATTCAAATGCTATTTTAAATAGACTTTGCAAAAAGTTCTTTTCTTAGTTTGTTTTCTTTTCTTTTGCTTTGTTTTTTTCTGGCTTACAATTCGTATTTGCACTTTTGCAAAGTGCTTGGAATGTGCTGTGCAAATATTTGTGGCACATACGCATACACTTACTAAATATAAACCTATATATACATATACATATATATATTTTTAATATATATGTGAATTGGTCCAGGTGATAAGCAAGCGTTGTTGTTGTTATTGTTGTTGCTGTTGCTCTCAAACGACCTTGCGACTGTGAACGACCTTCACATCCTGCCCGCTGTGCGCGATCTCGACACAAGGCGGAAGTAAACCGAACAATGCGAAAACTTACCCAAGTGCGGGTATATCTTTGAAATGCTCAAATCTGAAATGTATCTCAAACTGTTAGGTAGCTAAAGATTCAGGCTCAAACTGCGGCTTAGCTGTTGACATGCCTAGAATCGGAAAAAAACATAACCAAGCAAACCAAAATGATGTGGATTGAGCATGAATGATGGCAATGAGCATGAATGATATTTTAGAGTTGTGCATTGTGGTTTATGCGAAACACCAAGTTCAGTAGTTCAATTTTAAATAATAATCCGTTTGTTCTATAGAAAGATATAAGTGTAGCAAAGCATATATTTTTGATTCCTTAAGTTCATTTGCTAAATTGGCTCACTCGTTTAGTAAAAACTCGTAGGAAGGAACTAATCGGTTCGTTCTTTTAGTTCGTATTTTAAGCTCAATTCATTGAATTGCTTAGTTCGTTCGTTTCGTTAGTTTCTTCGTTGTGTCTTAAACTAAGAAGTTGCCATTTTTTTGCGGGGTGGTGCATCCGAAATTTGAAATAAACTTGATCTGCATATGGTATACAGATACCTGCATGCCAAGTTCTGTGTCTCTAGCTCTTATAGTCTCTGAGATCGACGCGTTCATACAGACAGACGGACAGACAGACGGATATGGCTAGTTTGTCTCAGCTGTTGATGCTAATCAAGAATATATATACTTTATATAGTCGGAAATGCCTCCTTCTGCCTGTTACACACATTTGCAGTACTTTGTAACTCCCTTTTTCCCATTTTTAATGGAAACAGGGACTAAAAACGGATTTAACTGAACAAAACTTCAATGTGCAAACGGAACTAGCATAATTGGCCTTAAAATGAACAAAACTAACAAAACATAGAATTCAAATGAACAAAACGAACAAAATATCGAACTCAAATGAACCAAAACGAACTATCAATAAACAAATGCATCTATAATCGGTATGAAACATAGCTATAATTCAGCCCAAATGTGCCAACCGAACTATAATTCGAATGAATTTGTGCAAAACGAACAAGAAAACTGATAAAACGAACTAAAATTGAGCTCAAATGAGAAAAGTGAACTTTAGTTGGAATCAAATGAGCGCAAGTTCCGACTCAAATGAACAAAAGCAAACCCTTTCTAAGCCAACTCAACTAAATATCAATAAATGTATTCATATATAAATGTAAATGAACACAACGATCTATATTAAGTGAACAATAAAACGAACCAAATGAACTTTGAGCAAAATAATCTATAATATATAAATCAGAGTTGTAAAAAAATGATTCTTTTTTCATTTTGAATTCCCAATGAATTCAGGATTGGTGAATCATTCTTTTTTTAATGTTAAAGAATTGACTTGAAATATGATTTGATACTTTAATGAAATGAACAAAACAAACTATTAAAGATATCAAATAAATAACGAAACGAACCAGTTGAACTTTGAGCTATATGAAGTAGCTCATTCGTAGAGCTAAATGATTAGCTCATTCGTTGAGCTTAGTGATTCGCTCAGTTGAACTAGTTCTGAACGGCTTGAAGCAACTCAAGTGTATGCGGGTGTTGCTGTTGTTGTTGTTGTTGTTGTTGTTGCTACCAAGAAGCGCGCTTGGGAATCTTTGTTGATTGTTTTTTTCAGTTTTGCAACTATTTGATTTTCGCGACTGCTGCAAGCGAAGCGCGGCAAGCACTAAAGAAGACGTTGAACTTGCCACAAGCGCTGCTTGCAACTTGCAACTTGCAACTGCTTTGTTTTTGTATTTGTTTTTGTTGCTTGCAACAATTGTTGATTGCTGTTGGCCCTTTTTTTGTTTGTTTGTGTTGCCAGTTGCAGCTCAAGTTTTTTGCGGAAATCCAGCGAACGAATTAAATTTAATTGTAAATTTATGCGTCTTGTTGTTGTTGTTGTTGTTGCTGGGAATGTCTCAACGCCATGCGAACTTCACCTCTGTCTCTGATCCGCAATTCCTCTCTCTCTCTCTCGCTCTGTACCTGTGAGAATTGACAAAAATTATAATGAATCGCTGTTGTTGGGCTAAGACAAACACATTTTCTCGCCCAGGTAAAGCTAATCACAACATGGCCAAGAGCCATTGCAGGTAACAGTTTCATTCATGTCTATCTCTCTCGCTCTCTCTCTCTCTCTATCGTTCTCTCTCTGTCTCTGTCACAGCTGTTGTTAAGCACTTTGTTACGCTTGTTAGTAGCTGACACTACAACAATTTGTGCGGAATTTATGACAACCTCTCAGTTCAGGGACGCCGTATCTTAATCAGGCATCTCAGTCTTGGCCTAGTTGAGATCTCTTTAGCTGATAACAATTTCAAATGACAAAGCTGCTAATTTCACGCAGCTAAAAATATCATTTCAAATTTAGAAATTGCTGTGAATATAACATTTTTATTTTGTACTTTCAAACAAATGCAGTAAACATATTTTTTGAAATTTTTTAAGAGGTCTGTAAAAAGATTGCTGCTTTTATAATGAAAGCCTTTCCACTCTTATAGAGGGTATTATAATTTGACATTGAAGGAGTCATCTACGATCGCATAAAGTATATATATTCTTGATCAGCAACAACAGCCGAGTCGTACCAGCCAATTCCAGCTATCCACCTCTCTAACTGTTCTATTTGAACTAGTCTCTTTTTGAAGCTATCTTGATCAAACTTGGCACAGCTGCTTCTTTTTGCTTTAGGTAGTACATAAATTAGAAACAGCCGAATCGGAACACTATAACATATAGCTGCCATAGGAACGATCCTCGAAAATTTTGTTTTTTTCAAAATATCTCAACCAAACTTACCTATTCTTATTTTGAGTATTATCTTAACATTTTAACAAAATTTTATCAAAATCGGACTACTAAATCTTACAGCTGCCATAGTAACAATCAGTTGAAAAATAAGTTTTTATATACAAAACTTTTTTGCTTCTCAAGCTACCTTAACCAAGCTGCCCTATACCATGTATAAGTTTGTTATTGTCATGCTGAACAAATTTGTTCAAAATCGGTCGACTATATATTATAGCTGTCTTAGCACCAATCAATCTAATATTAATTTTTCATTTAAGCAACTTTTCTGACTTCGTCATTGCGAAGATAACTTATCTTTCTTGTTTCCTTTTCAAAAATACCAGACTTTAATTGAACCAAGATCTTATTTCACTTTTTTTCTGAATAATTGAGCATAACGATCTTTATCAAGTGACATTCCCACAATAAATACTGCCGAAGAGAATGTAAATATGAATATTTAAATGAGTCTATTATAGAAAAATTCCTGTTTAGGATCAACAATCTTTATACACACACACACACATACACACACACACCTGGAAAGTGATCTTGTAAGAGACATTCGTAGTGTGATTAGTATTTCTTGTGTATTGTTGTTGTTGTTGTTGTTTCTGTAGCCTGTTTCTGACCTCGCTTGTGTGTTTCGCATTGGAATTTATTGGACTAGGCGATATCATAAGCAGTTAGCTTGGAGCTCATGAAACTCGTTCTCTGTGTATGTGTGTGTGTGTGTGTGGGATAGGCTTAGGGGTATGGGAAATAGTTGGGAACTGGGAACTGAAAGAGGGGCAACTTTATAGAGACTCTGCGTTCCCATTTCGCTGGCGCCACTGTTTGCCATGTTTTCCGCATTTTGTTTTGTTTTTTTTTTTTTGTGTTGCTGTCTTCAAATCAAAACTGCCCAAAACTGTCATTTTGCATTTCGTTTGGCGATTTTCGATGTCGATTTTGATGTCGATGTTGATGTCGATGTCGAAGTTGGGCCAAAAGTCGCACGGGCCAGCAAAAGTGTCTAATTTCGCTTTTAGCGCAATAAAAACAATACAACAAAAGTTGAAGTCAAAACAAGTAAAAGCAGTTAACTTCAGCATGCCGAAATTAAATACCCTTGCAGAAAAGCTGCACATACCAATTCGACTTAACTTTATCCTGAAAACAAAAAAATTGTTCATTCAAAAAATGTTTTCAGCAGATTGTTTCTATAACAGCTACAGGAAGATTTTTTGATTCTGCTCAAACTGCACTAAATTATAATATAAATTGAGATTGCTTAGTTATGTTCTTAAGTTTTATTAAGAAAGTTGAAAGAAAAAAAACATCAAGAATATAAATAGTACTCTCTATACAGAGCTGTTCTGGATTCCGTTTTTGTCAACATTTCGAATGAAGTTCAAGGCACAGAGCTTAAATAGACTTATAATATCTTTGTAGAAATTGTTAATGCCCACTGTTAGCGTATAATAACAACAACTAACACAATAACAATGACAATCTGTGGACAAAATGTTGAAACAGTGGCCAAAAATCAACTCCATTAGTGTTTTCAAAACATTTGGCCAGCGGCTGTTCCCGAAGTTCCGTTTCGGACTCGGACTCGGACTCCTTGGGGCCATAATTAACGAATTGGCTTTTCATTTATTTACTCTTTTCGTTGCTTGGCTTTTGTTTTCGTTTTTGGGCAGCAGCTTTCACATAAGAGCTCTCTCAGAGCTAAAGAGCCCCTGGGCACAAAAGTGCAGTCGAGTTGAGTCTGAGCTGACGACAGGAGCGGAGTCAGCAGCCGATGTCATTGCACTCCGCAGCCTGGCAACTAGGCAACTAGGCAGTCAGCCAGGTATCCAGTCAGGTATTCAGGCATCCCAGCATCCAAGCATCCAAGTATCCCAGCATCCAGGCAGCCACTCTACTATGTCGTAGATTTATCTGCAACGTCGCGTACTTTGCCCCCTCAAACAGGCTTCTTTCTTTCTTTCTTGCTTTCTTGGCTTCCATCTAGCTAGCTGGAGCTGGAGCTGGAGCTGATGCTGAAGCTGAAGTTGGAGCTGAAGCTGGAGTTAGTTGACGGGGTTGGCTTGGGCTTAGAGCTGCATTGCTTCGTTCAGAATTAGTTCAATCAAATGATTAAAAAATATACAAAAATGAGCTAGTTCCGCATTTAGTTTCAACTAGTTCGTTCTAGTTTATTTTAAGCTCAATTCTCGTTTGTTCGTTTTATTTATGCATTTTGAGCTAAGTTTGTTCAAATGAACTAGTTCCCTACTTTACTTCTTTTTAATTTTAATTCTTTAAGCTTAATTCTCGTTTGTTCTGGTTCAATTAGTTAGAATAAGTTTGTTTGTAAATGAATTAAGAAACTAAAAGATCGAACTACTTACTAGTTCTTTCAATTGCCTTATTCAGTCGTTCTTGTGATTTGAGTAGCAGTTTCGAATTGGTTCTTTTGAACGATGAACGATAAGCTTGTTCACCAGCAAATTGAATTGAATTGAACTAGTTGAAAGAATTGAACTAGTTTGCTCAACTCTAGCTGGGATGTGCCTTTGTGGCTTCTTTTGCAGGGTTTTTGGTTTTAGTGTTGGTTTTGGTTTTGTCAACGGGGCCTTCAAATCCAGTTTAGCAGGCACGACTATTTGCAGTTCCAATTCCAGTTCCAATTCCAGTTCCAGTTCTTGGTTTCAGCTGAGAGAATTATAATTATGCATTAAAGAAAAGACACTGGCATTAATGGGAAGGCAATTTGCATAGAAACCATAGAGAAGACCCATTTGACATGCCATCAAAATGACCAGCTTGACATTTACAGAGACGTTGCAAAAGGGGGGAGGGGGGCCACTCAAAAAAGGGGGGCTTATATATATGCGTGGGCAACGAAACGTAACCAAACAAATCGCATTTGAAATAAAAAAAAAGCAATATTACAAAAAACTTGTTTATTGGCTTAAGGCGCACAAGTGTAGGCAAAGGGGGGTTATTAGCAGGGAGGGTGGGTATATGATGAGGTCTTGGGTCAATGTTATGTAAACCTGGTTCACTTTTCACACAAATGCATCACAAAAATACATAATACTCGACCGCATATTACACAAAAACCCAAATACCTCAGCAACAGCAGCAGCAACAGCAGCAGCAACAACAGCAGCAGCAACAGCAGCAGCAACAACATCCACAACAACAGCAATAATAAATAACATAGCTAAAGCAATCGATTCAATTTGTTGCTCTTCACTCTTTTAGCTGCATCTCTTTCTTACGCTGCATTCCAAAGATGCGCAACAAAACTCGATAAGAAAAAGTGCAACAGCAACAAAGAAGCAGCAGCAGCAGCAACATGTCGCCAGCGACAACATGCGACAATAATACAATAATTTGACAAACAAAAAGTGAAATGTGCTTTGTGCGTTGTTGCATAATTTGATATATTTGTATTTATTATTTATTTATATTGTGTCGTTTTTTTCTAGAGCCCAAAATGCTGGCAACAAGGTGTTAAAACAATTTCAACATACAACATAATAATAAACACTAAAAAAAAAAACAACCAAAACCAAAACGAAAACGAAAACGAAAACTGAGCAATTACTAAATGAAAATGCGAAATCATAAAGAAAACGGAAATCATCAGCAGAGCACAGCCACGACAACAACAACAACAGCAGCAGCAACAACAGCAGCAACAGCAACAACAACAGATAGCTCCAAAATGGACAACGGCAATGGACAAACGGACAAGTTGTCAGTGTCGTCCAAGTTGTTGCTGCTGCCCGCACTCAAGTCCTCTGCCGCGCCAAAGGATGCAACAGCAACAACAGCAACAGCAACAACAGCAGCAACAACACTGTCTCAACGCAGGCAACAGCAATTCACACCGCTCTCCTCCGTCTCCGTCTCCGATGTGGCAAGCAATGCCAGCTTCAGTTCCGCATCGGTCGCCGGTTCCATACAGGTAAGCTACCCAAATTCAAATTCAAACTCAAACTCAAACTTCAACTTTAACTCACAATTTCAACTTACAAACAACAAAAAGAACTTTATACGAACTTTGTAGCTAAGCGTTGATTGACTAGAAGTTACCCTGTAAATTGTTGAATGATTCTTTTTCAAATATGATGAAGAATTTATGAAAATTGAGTTTAAGAATTGGCTTTTTTTGAATTCCTTGAGTAATCTGGAAACTACTTTTCATTTCGCATTAAACGTTTGAAGTTTTGAATACTTTAGAACAGCAAGCAATTTCGTTTCCGCAAATTTCAATCGGAATACGAATTCGGAACAGGCCTTTGGACTATATTTGCCAGCCTAAATTTGGCATATGCTGCTGAAAAGCATCTAATTACAGGGTATATGCAACGAATACAACTTTGCCAACCGGTTTAGCTGCCGGCTCCGGCTCCGGCACCGTCTGCGTCTGCGTCTTTTTGTTTTTCTGTTTCTTTTCCGTTCTTTTTGTTATTTTATTATTCTTGTTAATAAATCCTCAAAGCGCGCAGAATTCCAATCGCACTGAAGCTGAGTCATTTCGCCCCACAGTGTCAGTTCCAGTCTCTGGTCTTAGGTCTCCAGTCTTAGTCTACAGTCTACAGTCTCCATTATTCAGTCTTCAGTCTGAGCCCGTTCCGCAACAGCAAAAGTGAAGGCTTAAACAAACAATATTTAACTTCAATTTACATGGCCGGCAATAAAAAAATAAAAAAAGGCAAATTACAAAAAAAAACTGCAAAAATATTTTGTATATATTTGGTTTTAGCCCACGCACAGTGGGTCGGAATTTTTGGGGCACGGCCGTGCACTGTGTCACCGCTGCAGGTTCCTAATTGAATTATGAGCCTGACCTCCATTTGCCAACCGTTGTTTCATTCTCATTCGACTCTCGACTCTCGGTTTTCGTTTTTCGTTTTCGAATTCATAAAACCGTGTCCCACTCAGGCGACAAAACGGTACTTTTGCTTTTTTTTTGTGAATGGAAGGGAGAGGGGGGGGGAATCAATGCATTCTGAAAACGAGAAATGCGAATATTCGCATGTCTTAAAAACACAGCAAGGATCCGACAGCGGCTTATTAACTGTCAGAATTCATAATGAATGAAAGCGTAGAAATGCTTTGGAGAACTTGTTCTGAATGGATGAGTTTTTTTGAATGATAATATTATGATTTTTGAAATATATTTGTATTTTTTCTTTTATGGTTCAGAATGAGCCACTCTTAAGGTACTTAACTTTGATTAACTGTTAAAGAATTATAAATAACAACGGATTTATTATTATTTTTGAAAGATTTGAAAGATTTTCGAATATATCACATAGTTTTAAACGGGCTGATCATTGTAGGAAAGGTTTTTTTCTTATATGAATCGTTTAATAGTTGATTATATTGTATTTTAATTATAATACAGTTTGATTTTCAAAAGATTTGGTATTTGTGCCATGTGCTATATCTATTTATAGTTAAATTAATAATCTTTTTTCTATGAGAACCTCTTTTGATAATATTCGATATGAGAAGAAAGTCTCTTCAACTTCGGTAAAACAATATTTATTTTTAGAAATTCGATAATAACGCACATTCTTTCTTAGGTTTCTATAGAAATATCTTTCGCTGTTGTCTGCCATTTACACACACGTACACACACACACACACGTACACACACACACAGAGACACACACACACACACGTACACATAGAGAGAACCCCACCCGTGTTCAGTTCCATTTTGCTAAAGTTCTGAAACGATTACGAGCATACTATATACGATACACACGATATGCCCGTCACCCATTAACCTTAACTGAATTACAAGTTTATTGTAGACCAGGGTCGTGTCATGATGAACATCATAATGAGCAGATCAGATCATCATTATCATCATTCGATGGCACACAATGAAAATGGATTGCTTTTGCGTCTAAATGCAAAATAATTTACCAAATTAACGGTACCATTATCAACAACGACGATCCGATCAATCAAAGTGAATCCGATCAATTAAATGCTGCCTCGAAGCGTGCACGAAGAGAGTAGAACAGAGTAGAACAGAAGAGAAGAGAAGAGACGAGTAGAGAGAGCACAAAGAAAATGGGTTATGAACAAATAACAGAAAAACAGAACACAGAACACATTCAAAGCTAGAGAAATTCAAAGATTCGAATGTGTATTGGAGGAGGATCGGGGATGATCGGTGAATCGGGGAAGATCGGTGGATCGGGGAAGATCGGTGAATCGGGGAAGATCGGTGGATCGGAGAAGATCGGTGGATCGGGGAAGATCGGTGGATCGGGGAAGATCGGTGGATCGGGGAAGATGGAAGTGTGTTGTGCTGACCTTATCACTCTGACCAATTTCAGCTACAACTCCAACTGTTTCTTATTCTTTCGCTGTGTTTTCGAATTGGAATGGGGATGGGGGCGTTGATTAATCATCGACTTTGCATGTTGGCCAAAAGAATCGAATCGCATGTCCAGAATCACTACAGTTTGCCTTTGGGCGCTCAGCTGGGAGGTAGGCTAAGAAGAGAAGGCCAACTGAAGATGAGCGATCGTTTAGAGAGTAACGAGTCACTGTCATTACATAATATCAAAAGTAACAGTTACAAAATCATGACCAGTTTTTATTTATGTTTACTTTTCTTACGTTTTTTCTAACGATGATTTGTATATTTCAATATTCTTGATACGTAAAAAGATAACATTGATTTAAACATGTTTTTTTCCTTTAATCAAATAATCGATACATCTTTGAAAACATTATTTTGAAAAAATTTTCAATTTTTCTTGTTAACTTTGTGTTGAAAAGTCATGCCAAAATATTCTTTTCAAAGTCACAAGTCACTGTCTTAATAAAATAGCAAAAGTAACTCCTGTTTCCATTATCGATTAATTTTCTTAAAGATTGCTTATAATCGATTAATCGATATTGCTTCACATTCTTAGAAAACAGTTTCCAACTTTTATTTTGAAAGCAATCAGTATTTAAGATTAACAGTATTCACTGCAAAAGTCACAATATCGCTCATCTCCAGTTTGGGAATGTGAAGTTTCCATCGATCGTCGTCCGATAGTCGATGGATGCTGCTCGATACTCGATTGGCAGGTTATTGAACTGTTCTTAGCAACGCGTGTTTTTGTTCTTACTTACTTTACTTGCAAAATAAGTATGTACGTTCGCTTGGAGTGTTTGTTACGTTTTTATTCTGTTCTTTAAATACGCTTGCGGAAGGTCTTTTGGTTCGAACACAAAATGTGTAACATTCTGTCCGTCTGTCTGTCTGTATGAACGCACAGATCTCAGAGACTATAAGAGCTAGAGACACCAAACTTGGCATGCAGGTTCCTGTATACCATACGCAGATCAAGTTTATTTCAAATTTCGGATGCATTATGTTAATGTTGATCAGTTGTGAAAATTTCAACACGATCGGATAAATAGCACAAAAGTTATGGAAGAATCTATTACTCCCACTGTACAAGTTAAGTGCACTGCTTGCTTGTGTTGCCGCTGAACTGCTTGAAATGCAAGTTGGGAGCAGGGAGTCTCGTAGTCGGGCACACTCGACTAGAGTATTCTTACTTGTTTTTTATAACATATTTCTATTTTTTTTTTCATAGCGTTCTAATTGGTGTATGCTTGTGCTTATTCTTGTACCTCAGCGCATGCTTTAGTTTCAGTTATTAGACATGACTCGATCTTTAGAGCCAGATCCATTGATGGTGGTCTGTTCTATTCTCTTCTCTTCTCTTCTCTTCTGTTCAGCTCAGTTCTTTTCTGGTTTGATCTCTGCTGAGACGAGACAAGACGAGACGAGATGAGACGAAGCTGGCATTCATTTAGGCCCATCTGCATTTTGTTGGCTTAGAAACAAGTTTTGGGCAACGATTTTTGCATCGATTAGGCGCATTCCGATGCGACGCGACGTGATGCGTCGCCTTTGCCTTTTGCTAAAGTTGCCAAGTGGGCGTGGCAGCTTGTTGCAACTGCAACTGCAACTTGGCTATTTATAGCTGCAATCAAATTAATTGCAGCCACGCCCACTTTGGGCCAGCGCTGACAAAACAAACTGAAACTGTTTTTGACGAAGGTCGTCTGTTTTTTGGTCTTCTCTTTTTCTATTTGTTTCTTTCTTGCAGATTTCCACAGAAATATATACAAAACATATTTTGGTTTTAGATGCCGCCTCTTTTTATGTTTTATATGTGTATTTTTTTGTTATTTTGTTGTATCAGCCAAAGCACTTGACGCTGCATTGGAATTTTTCTGTTTTTTTTTTTTTTTGTAACCCTTCATGATGTAAGTTCAAGTGTTCAGCTGGAATTGCAGCTAACTGATTACTCTTGGCCAAGTCTAAGCTCGAGTCCACGTCCAACTCCAAGCTCTTAATTGCTGCTTCATTTCCGTGAACTGTCCGCACGGCATTCCGCTTTCCTTTTGCCCACGGAAATGAGCGCATATTTTGCTAAAGAGATCAACAAACAGTTCCGAGCTGAAACTTAAACTCAAACTCAACTCGGACTCTTTATAGTTGCGCAATTAGGGCGGATATATACATAGCTTACGCCTCTTTTTCGATACCCTGTAAAGCACTCAGGGCATGCTAGAGCTATGAACTAAGATTTAAGCAGAATTGAAATACATTTTCAACTTGGCTTTACTTTTGAGAAGATTTTAGTCGTTTTTGTCTATGATCTACGATTTTTCCAAATGGACATAGTCTGTACCTAAACATATTTCAAATATTGCTTAACTATCATTACTATAATGAACGAAACATATAAACTAATCGATAAGATAAAGAGGATAAAGAGGAGAAAAAAAGTATTTTTCAAATTTGAGTTGAGAATTTAGGAAAGGAAACTTTTGAGCAGGACTTACATTGAGTCAGGTAGAGATAGACCTACTTTACATGCTTAAGTTGATAAGTTGATCAGATATTCAGAGCTAGTAAACTTGTTGACATTCTTGTTTTCGTTTTGTAATCAAGCACTTATTATAACCATATACACTTAGGATGTAAAAAACAAAACGATTAATCAATCTAATCGAATTATTAACTGCATGAGTATTCAAAATCGAAGCATTTTGGGTTGTCGATCATCAATACTATTCACAAATTTTGAATACTTTAAATATTTGGATTGCTTATGGATTATGTTCAAGGAAACCCTACAACTATTTTTGTCATATTTTCAACACATCGATTAACCGATATATTCTTCACGATTTGTCGAAATAGCATCAATTTTCTTTTTATAAAAATCGTTTACCGAACTAATCGATTATTTCATGTTCATTAAATATTACATCATTATTTGATGTTTTAAGACATTTTCTCGTGCATTTTCTATTTCAGAATTAAAAATTAAGTTTGTGAACGATTCCACTCGGAATTGCGAACACCAAAGTGATTACGTTTCGAAATAGATGCTTTGTTACTTTTCAAAAGTAAACGAAACTGAGCATTTGTGCCACATATATATTTCATATTTTTAGGGTATTGCCAACGCTTTATTCTTTTGTTTCTAGTTTTTTAATGTTGCTTTCTCATTTTGTGTTTCATTTTCATTTCCAATGTGCTCAAAGCACAAAACTCTTAACGCTCATTAGTTTTCTAACTTTGCCGTCGAACTCGTTTCTCACACACGACGCAACGCGGGCTCTGCAATTAATTAATGCCAACAACAGTCCAAGCCACAACAACAACAATAATAACAACAGCAATAACAAGAACAACAACAGCAACAATGCCGCCTGGCAGCGCTAAATTCTAGCCAGATTCCAGCTAAATTGTTGAAGACGTCTTTGAACTTGAGCCGCCTTCAGCTGGCTTCTTGTTGGCTTCTTTCAACTACAGCTCCAACTCCAATTCCAATTCGAACTCCAGCTCAGAAGCAGCTCTAAAGCTAACAACAATAACAACAACAACAACAACCGTCAATGCTTTGCATTTTTTCAACAGAAATTATAACAAATAATTGCAATGTTCCTCACAATTTGCCAACTGGCTTGTTGCTTTTGTTGTTGTTGTTGTTGTTGTTGTCTCTGGCGACAGGTGCAAGAGTTTCACCTTTTGCATTGTTAAAAGACCAACAACAAGTCCCAGGCAACATGGGGTTAACATATGCACTTTGGCCATGGACATTGCCATTTCTTTATGATCTTGGCTTGGGCTTGTTAATTAATTAACACGGCCCAAAGTGAAAATGCATTTGGCCAAGGGCCGTTAGCTCTTTACTTCCATAGTACAGCTCTCAAAACCTATCGATAATTAACTAAACCTATCGAATTTATAGTTCCATAGTACAACACTTATACATTTCGTCATGATTCGGCTTTCAAAATTGCACAATTTTGGTCATTTTCTTTTTAAAACTCAAAAAAATTACCGCCAGATTATACTTTTTGGGTATACTTTAGCAACTTTTCCGAAAATCTAACAAAACAAAAACTAGAATGGGGGGCTTCCCCGAAAAACTTGCGACCACTCTAGTCAAGTGGGCCCTTGCATGCCAAGTTTGGTGTCTATAGCTCTTATAGTGTCTGAGACCTGTGTGTTCATACGGACAGACAGACAGATAGACAGACGGACAGACAGACGGACATGTCTAAATTGACTCGGCTGATAAAGCTGATCAAGAATATATATACTATATAGTCGGAAATGCCTCCTTCTCCTGTTACACTCATTTGCAGTACTTTATAACTACCTTTTCCCCATTTTTAATGGGAACAGGGAGTAAAAAACTAAGTAGGCTGCATCAAAAAAACCAAGGAAGCTCGTCATAATTCGAGATTGAAATAGTGAAAAACAGAGTTTTAAGCATAAAACCAATGTCGGAGCACAATTCAAACGATCTGACGGCTTCTATTCTGATGCTAAACGATTATTGTCTGATAAAAATAATGGACTTTCTGTCGATGTCGAATCCTTGGCGTTTATCCGCAAAATCCGCAAACGGTTTTTAAATGTGTGCATTTAGAGGAAATCAGAAATCAGCTTCTGGAAGATTACTTTCTGCTGAAGCTAAAGCATTTGTCGCAGCTTAAGAAACTCAATATTTCAAATAATCATGAATTGACTGGCTGAAATATGAATTATTTTAAAAAATTTTTAAGAACAACTATATAATAATTAATAATAATAGAATAACTAAATAATAATTAATTTAAAACACGAATTTTATTCTGTAATACCAAAAAGAATAGAAATTATAAGAGGCCAAATAAGCATACATTTCAATACGAGCTAACGCTTTCAGTCTGTCTACTTTTATTTTTCTTAGCAACCTCTTTTAATATAAAATTATGCAAATAGCACAATCGATATACATATAAATAAATCGATAAATTTGCAAAAGTTAAGACCATCGATATTATGGATAGTAGATATGCGAATAACACCATCGATGTATCAATATAACGATCAAAAGTAAAGGATAGCGATTTTAGATCTTGTGCAATAAATTGCTGCGGTTATCGATATTTATTAAGCTCTAATCGATAGAGCTATCGGTTATTTTGCCAACTCTAGTCCGCAAAGTTTGCTGCCTTGTTTCTTAGACGATTGCTTCGCTTCGATTTCATTTTCGGTGCTTTTTGCGGCAAGTTCTGAACTGAACCCACACTAGAAAATTTCACTTTTGTTTCTTCAGCCAGAGAGAGAGAGAGAGAAGGAGAGAGAAGGAGAGAGAGACAGACAATGCGACATTCAAGCCAAACTAAATTTGAGGTCAAAAATACTCGTTCCCATTACAACGTGCTCCTCTCCGCTCTGCAACATTGTTGTGCATCCAAAAGCAGCCCACAAACTCCAAGTTGCCTCTGCGTTCGATGAGAAGATGTCTTGGCTTTACTGTAGTTGTTGTTATTAAAGTTATTGTTGTTGTTGTTTCGACTGCATCGAAATTCTTGAGCTGCCAACCGCAAATGAACTGCGTGCATGTTGCCAAGGATTCTTGCCCCTGCCTCTGTTTCTGCTAGTGTTGCATTCATATGTTCACAATAAGTTCAAATGAACGACTTAATGAGCCAAGCGTTTTTTATTGTCGTTCATCTAGTTCTAGGATATAGTAGATTTTTTTGACTGCAAGAAGTACAAGAAGGTCAAACATATAGCTGCCATAGAAACAATAGCTTAAAAAATTATTTTTTGCATGAAAAACTTTTTTGTTCCTCAAGTTATCTTAACAAAATTGTTATCAGAATCGGGAAACTGTATCATGTAGCTGTCAAAGGAGCAATCGGTCGAAAATTAAGTTTTCATTTAAACAACTTTTCTGCAAGGGTATATAAAAAGATTCTTTTCTGCTTAAAAGTAATATTCGAATACTTCTCATTCCACTGTTTCGAAAACAAAACGTTTTAACTAAAGTATTTCCTAGATGATCGGAATTCAAAACAGCCAATAATGCTAATTTCGAATATAATGTTCTAACTTGTTAATGGGAATAGATCTGCATATCTATTTTGAAAGATATGGATATGGATATGAAAGAAAAAATGCTAAATATGTTTGGATTAAGCTTAGGGTTCACACTTACTTCTCGACAACTAGTTCGGTTCAAGGTTAGTTTCTGAACTAGTTCCGAATTCGCACAACTCTGCTCAACTGGCTGCTACCTTCTCGTGGTAATTTAATGCCAACTTAGAAGCTTTCAGGCCATGCAAAAATTCCAATGTCGACAGCTGCCCTTGTGAAAAATAAAAACAAAATATAATAAAAATATGCAAACTTTCGATCCAGTTGCAATCCAAAGTGACAGACACCCTACCCAAAGATCCAAGACCCAAAGACTCAAGATTCCGATGCCAGACCCAAGACATGATATGCCATTTTCGGAGGCTCTCGAACAGCAGCTGCTGTCAGCTTGTTGTTGTTGTTGTTGGTGTTGTTGTTGGAGCATTGATTTTTGTGTGTTGTCATCGCTTGATGAGGCGACAGCTGCTCCATGAAGCTTGGAGTGGACACCAGTTGCTTGATGATCACAACAACAATAAAACAAAACAACAAAAAGGTGACCAAAGAAAAGTGAAAATCTGCGCTTTCTAATTACGCAGAAGCAGCTGCCTTCTGCTTCTTCAACTTGCCACTTGCCACAGTTCTGGGCTGCTGAAGCGTGCATAATGAAAGGTCTTTGCTTGCAACATGTTGCCTAATTATGGCTAATACGAAAACAGCGGCGTACGCAGCAGGGTGCTGCACAAAGCAACAGAACAAATGAATTAAAAGTTCATTTATTTGATTTCTTTTTAATTGTTAATGAATTTGTGTATTCAAAATGCATTCAAAAAGTTCGTCATGTTTGGATTA
Source organism: Hirtodrosophila cameraria (assembly GCA_949708635.1). Lineage (NCBI taxonomy): Eukaryota > Metazoa > Arthropoda > Insecta > Diptera > Drosophilidae > Hirtodrosophila > Hirtodrosophila cameraria. The sequence goes on from OX453089.1 coordinate 1,202,534, forward strand.
CAAATTGATTTTGATTCACTTTTGAAATTGTTGTTAGTTGTGTCTTTAATTTCATTTGATTGTGTTGTAATTTGAAGTCAATTAAAAAGAGAACAAAGAAGATATATGGATGTTGTCTTGCAGAAAAGTTGTTTATATGAAAACTTAATGTTCGACAGATTGTTCCTATGGCAGCTATAAGATATAGTACTCCGATCTTGACACTTTGTCAGACTATGGTATATACCAAAATGTATACCAAGTTTGGTTGCTCTAGCATCAAAACTGTGGAAAAAAACTGCGTTCATACGGATAGACAGACGGACAGACGCATGGACTTTTTACAAACCCAGTATACTCTTTTTTCGTTTTTTTTTCAAAGAAAAATTAAAAAAGAGTATAAAAATAGAAACTAAATTTTAACTCAAACTTAAGCCCCCCTAAAAACAAAGCTGCCCATGCCCCTGCTCATATTCAATTTAAACATACATATGTGTGTATGAGTATTTAGTTTTTGTTTCTGTTGTTGTTCTTGTGAAAGTCGCAGGAATGAGCAAAAAAAATGTCTGTCTAAGATTCTTCGCTGTTGCTGCGCATCGATGATCGCTGGGCCTGGACATGACCTTCAGTTCGACGGGGGTAGAACTAAAGAGTGTGCGAGAGCGGAGGATGGGAAGGGGGACTAGCTAAACCCATACAACAATTCGTAGTCTAGGTATGCTAAAGTGGAGCTGAAGCTGAAGTTGAAGCTGGAAACGGGTTGAACTTGTCAGTCTTTTGGCTTGGCTGCGGATTGGCTTCGGATTGGCTGGGTTGGGTTTAAGCCTGGTTTGTGTTTTTTGTTCGCATGGCTATTTATTTGTTCTTGGCATGCTCCTTGGCCCGGCTCGTTGCCAGTTGATTGCCAGCCAAAAGAGTTGCAATGTTGCAAAGTTGCAAGCAGCAAGCAGCGAGTTGCGAGTTGCGTTCTTATTGCCTGCACGCCTCAAACTTATCACTGGCCATAAATCTTGTCCCGCATGCCAGAGACACTGAGACAGAGATAGCGACAGAGCGACAGAGACAGAGATAGCGACAGGCCGGATCCACATTGAGCTGAAGATTGAGACTGAGACTGGTTGCCATACCATGACCATTACCAGTTAAAGCCAGCTTCAGCTTCAGCTACAGCTACAACTTCAACTACAGCTCCAGGTTATTAATTTGCCAATGGGGTCAAGGATGCTGTCACAGTTGTTGTTGTTGTTGTTGTTGCAGTTGCATTGTCTGGCCGCATATCCTGCCCGCTAATGAGTCTCGCCTCCTCAGCTTGCGCAATGCGCTGACGCATCCTGACGCTGACCCGTCTCCAACACTTCCCCTCTTCCTTCAATGGCAATCTCTCTTAAATGCCACAACTGATTACCAATCAGACCAATCAGGCCAAGTGGCCAAGCTGCAGCTCATTAAGTCACTAAGATTTACTTTCATTTGGCCAAAACAGCACTTAAAGGGCCAACAGTCAACAGTCAACATTCAACTGCCAATTGACAGCTGGCGAAAGGCAGCAGGCAACAGGCAACAGGAGCCATGCTCTTGGCCAAGTTGCGAAAGTGTGAAGTCGGAATCCGTTTTGAGTTTGCCAACCAATTCAAAATTGCTTACAGATTAATGAATTAAGTGCATCTACAGTGCTTCCTCCATAATTAGAACCTTTGCAAATTAGAATTTTTTCAGAATTTCCAACTAGCATTGAATTAGACCCTCCAAAAGTTTGAAAGTGCAGCGGTCGTTGGGTTGCCATTTCACCAATTTTTGGACGCAATTCATATATAAGATCAGAAATTAGCTTATCTGTTATCTGCGAACAGGTTAATAGCTTCAACAGCTGCCGTTTGGGGCAGACAAGTATTAGTCGAAGCAGAGCATCGTTGTTGACAGCTCCTCAATCAAAGATGTGAATGATTTCCAGTTGCTTCAACTTGCAAAGCATCTCCATTTCTGTATCCGTAACGTAACGTTCGCAATGCGCTCAATTTGCTTATCTCAGATATTTAAGTTAAATATATTTATTTAAATTTTGGTTGTGTAATAATGTAATATTGAAAGAATCAACTGTTTTGTACAAAGTATTCGATCTTTATTGCTAAAACAATTAGAATTTCAACTTTTGCTTTTACTTGCCTTTTCTAAAATCAAAAGTTGAGTTTATGCTCACTAAAAGTGACTCTTTCGCAATGACAACTGCTGACACAGACTCTAAGCATTTGAAGAAATGATGAGCTGACTGACTGAGTGATCAACTGATTGATTGATCAACTGATTAAGTGATAGTTGTTGCTTTCGTGCTGTTGCCAAATTTCGATTCGAAATTGTAGCACGATTGCGCTTAAATCGAAGCTGAAGCTAAAAACTAAAACAAAAGTCGGAACTGTAGTTGAAGATAAAGTTGAAGCTAAAGTTCAGCGCTGAAGCTGAAGCTAAAGTTGAAGCTAAAGTTGAAGCTAAAGTTGAAGCTAAAGTTGAAGCTAAAGTTGAAGCTAAAGTTGAAGCTAAAGTTGAAGCTAAAGTTAAAGCTAAAGTTGAACGCTGAAGTTGAAGCTAAAGTTGAAGCTAAAGTTGAACGCTGAAGCTGAACGCTGAAGTTGAACGCTGAAGCTGAACGCTAAAGTTGAAGCTAAAGTTCAGCGCTGAAGTTGAAGCTAAAGTTGAAGCTAAAGTTGAACGCTGAAGCTGAACGCTGAAGTTGAACGCTGAAGCTGAACGCTAAAGTTGAAGCTAAAGTTCAGCGCTGAAGTTGAAGCTAAAGTTGAAGCTAAAGTTGAACGCTGAAGCTGAACGCTGAAGTTGAACGCTGAAGCTGAACGCTGAAGTTGAAGCTAAAGTTGAAGCTAAAGCTCAGCGCTGAAGTTGAAGCTAAAGTTGAAGCTAAAGCTCAGCGCTGAAGTTGAACGCTGAAGTTGAACGCTAAAGTTGAAGCTAAAGTTGAACGCTGAAGTTGAACGCTGAAGTTGAACAATAAAGTTGAAGTTGAAGCTGACACGTTTGCTCGCATTTTGATTGCAATTTCTTTTATTTTGTTTGTTGGGGCGCGTTTTTCGCGCTGGCTTAGCTCTCCATTAAAGAGTCAAATTCGTGTTGGCCATTAAAAACCAAAAACAAAAACAAAATGCCAGCGACAATGGAAAACGCAAATCAAAAGTTAGAAATTTCCTCACGAAATCCCCAAAAAAAACCAAAAAGTCTCCAAAAGCCATGCGGATGATCATGATCATAGTGTAATGATCATAATAATGATGTTGATGATGAGACGGAAGAGCAAGCTAAATCAAGGAGAAACTCTGATCAGCGACATTTTTGGCTATACAATTTCGATTTTCAATCAGTTGTTGTTGCTTTTATTATTATTACTACTGTTGTTGTTTTTGTTGCAGTTGTAGCTGTAGCTGTAGCTGTAGCTGTTGGCAGCTTGACACAGAAATCTCAAAGCAAAATTCAATTTACGAAGGGGCACATTACTGTCTGCCAAAAAAGTTAAGCTACTTTTTATAATATTTGCAAACAATTTCAGTTGCTGAAAATTTCAAAATCAGATATACAAAACTAACCATTTTCTTAATTTGTACAAATTTCGATAGTTGAGAATTACAAACGATACATGTCAGAAATTGAAAGTAAGGATAATATAGAAGAAAATAATTATTAATTTAAAAAAAGAAAACTATTTGCATATTACATAAAAAAGGAATAAAAGAAATCTAAATCTTTCAAAAACGATTCAAAACAAGTATGAATGCTCTTGTCGAGTGTGCCCGACTACGAGACTCCCTGCTCCCAACTTGCATTTCAAGCAGTTCAGCGGCAACACAAGCAAGCAGTGCACTTAACTTGTAAAGTGCCTGTCAAACTGTTGTTTCTGCCTGCTGAGACGGGGGTAATATATTCTTCCATAACTTTGGGGCTTTTTATCCGATCGTGTTGAAATTTACACAGCTGATCAACATTGATACAACATATATGTGTACAAATCAAAGCTTTATCTTTATTGTGGCTGTGGGAGTCTTTTGCGATTTGCGGGGGTGCGGGGGGTGCATCCGAAATTTGAAATAAACTTGATCTGCGTACTGTGTACAGGAACCTGCATGCCAAGTTTGGTGTCTCTAGCTCTTATAGTCTCCGAGATCTGTGTGTTCATACGGACAGACGGACAGACAGACAGACATACAGACATACAGACATACAGACATACAGACATTCAGACATACAGACATACAGACATACAGACATACAGACATTCGTCTCGGCTGTTGATGCTGATCAAGAATATATATAGTTTATATAGTCGGAAATGTCTCCTTCTGCCTGTTACACACATTTGCAGTACTTTATAACTCCCTTTTTTAATGGGAACAGGGAGTAAAGATAAGTGTACGAGAATGGAAGCAGTTCTGAACTAGTTTTGCCAGACTGTATGTAAACTGTTTTAGTTGACTGTATCGCTGTTTTCAACAAGCCTGTTGCTATACTTTTTTTCTTTTTTTTTATGTTTGAGCTGCATTCTCATTGCACATTCCGCCAAATATTTTCACATCATGTGACAGCTTGGCAGCTACACACACAAATGCACCTTTGAGTGTGTGTGTGTGTGTGTGTGTGGGTGGCTAAATTGCTCTCTCTCTCTCTCTCTCTCTCTCTGTCACTCTCTCTCTTTCTTATCAGTTGTTTTTGAAACATTTTTACTGGACTCTTGACTGGCAAGCAAAAAAAGACGTAGACAAATGGAATTGTCTCTGTTTCTGTTTCTGCTTTACTGTGACTCAGTCTGTGACGTTGCCTTGCGTATCAGAATTGTATATATCAATTATATATATACATATATTTAATACTTAGCGCTTAACTGACTAATGTGCCGGGTTCTGGCAATGACCAATGCACATTTATTTCACTAACGTGTACGCATTATGCATAAGCTGAGCTGTCAAACTTTGCAAGCTTAGAGCTTAAGAATTATGAATGAAATTACACATATAAGTAATACCTATATACTATAATACCTATAATAACGATCTTTCTGGAAAGCTATAAACATTTCGTTTCATATTTTAAATATTATTGTGGTACAATAAGTTTTAAAAACGTTATTATTACACTTAAAATATAATATAAGACACTTTCAAGACGTGTCGTTTTGTGAATTTCAAGTCAACTCTTTAACTACCTGTAGAAAATATTGCGCATACGCACTGAGTACACAAATTGTCAAAATTGTGAACATTCTCTTTGCATTTCGGGTGTACCAGATAAACGAAATGTTGAACAAATTTGGAATAAGTTTTGCAGCCCTAAGGCGCATGCTTAGCACTCCATCAAGTGATTTATTTAACACGCGTTGACCGAGAACTGAGAGAGGGAGGGATGGAGAAAATAGAAGATTGAGACTGGAACTGAGATGGAGACTGGAACCATTAAGAAGCAGCATCGATTGTAGCCAGCGGCGTTCCAGCTGCGTCCAGCTGTTGACCCACTGCACCAGTTTTAATACGCGCCCCGCCATTGCCATTGATTTATTAACGCGAGATACATTTGTATCTGTATCTGTAAAGTTGGAGAAGCTGAGGCTGAAATGTTGAACGTTGTACGTTGAATGTTGAATGTTGAATGCTCATCCGGCGCAATTTCACACAGCTGTGTATGGTTGGCTTGGTTACTTCAGCTGGATAATTATGTAGGGCTGTTAGTTTCTCTAGGAATAGGAATCAACTAAAGCAAAGTAAGTTAAAGAGTTAAAGTTAAAGTTAAAGTTAAAGTTAAGTAAAGGGCCCCATTGCCCCGTGGGACAGTTGCTGATTTAAATTCGTGTTAGAGAGACAAAATAATTACGGCAATTGGCCAAGCAACAACAGAAAAGCCAAAAAAAAAAAACCAAAACGAAATGAAACTGACGGGCACGACGAACGAATAAGTGAGTAAGTGAGTGAGTGAATGAATAAATGAATGAATGTCTTCGGCTACAAAACTTTAACTGCGATTTTTTCTATTTTTTTAGTTGTCTTGGGAACGTTCAAACCATTAAAATTCTTTAGCTATAGCTGCAAACGATGCGCCTTCAGGCCAAAAAAATTACAAAAAAACAAAACCAACTTCAACTTCAACTCCAACTCACAACTCAAAAATCGAAACTTGAAACTCGCAACTCGATTATAAACTTATTGCCAGGCAGGGCCTAAGTAGTTGACCCAGAAATTGTATTTCGGCTGCTGCATTTGTCAGTTGTCTGCGTCTCTGTCATATGATTATTATTATTATAATTATTGGATACTGTCGAACGTCTCTATGACGAACGTCTCGACTAATAATACAATGTTCATATAGTAAATTTTTATTATATCAAAGATTTTTCATAACCACAGCAAATATTTTACATTTCACTTATCTAAATCAATTTTTATTTTGATTTTAAGTTTTTCATTTGTATTGTGTTTATTTTGCTTTGCGTAGAACATATTTGTGTTCCATTCTCATCGTTTCAATGCGACGCTATGTTACTTAAAACTTAATATTGTGCGCTTTTAACATTTATTTGTAGAATTTCTTTGTTATATGCGTGTTAACTCATTATATACAAAAAAGTACTTAAACAATAAGTAAATTATGTATGTATGTGTTTTGCTCTTTAAATTATGTTAAACTAGTTTCAATTTAGTATACGCATGTATATAAATGGATTCTGTTCTATTCTCATCGTCTCATTGCGACGCTATATTATTTTAAAATAATTCCTAGTTAGTTGATTTGTGTTCCGTTCTCATTGTTTCATTGAGACGCAATATTATTTAAAAATAATTTGAAGTATGTTGATTGTGTTGAACTGATCTGTGTTCCATTCTCATTGTCTCATTGCGACGCTATATTATTTTAAAATAATTTGTAATTGTAGTTGATTGTGTTGAACTGATTTGTGTTCCATTCTCAATGTTTCATTGCGACGCTATATTATTTAAAAATAATTTTTAGTTAGTTGATTGTATAAAAATGATTTTTGTTCCATTCTAAACGTCGTATTGCGACGCAATATTAAAATAATCAAATAAAAGATTGTGTTGAAGTGATTTGTGTTCCATTCTCATTGTTCCATTGCGATGCTCAGCTGCAAAGAAAATAACGATGATGTTCTTCGACTGTTATAAAGAAGTTGGACTGCATGCTTATTATTATTATATATTTGCCATTAGGCAACTAACAATTCTATGGCGCCAAAGTCAAAATGACAATCAACAGCTGCCCACGTCAAATGACGATGACGATGGCGGCTAAGATTGCCAATGTGCTGGCGTCGCACCACAGTGAGCCACTGTAAACCACAGTGAGCCACATCAGAGACAGAGTCGGAGTTGGAGACGGGTCTAAAGCTCAGTCAAGTGGTTTAAAGGCTTGGCTCGTAATGTTGCGTTTTTTTTTTTGGGTTTTATTTGTATGCATGAATATTTACAATTCGATTTGGTTTATTTGAAGTTGCAAACATTGAAATATTAAGTATACGTAGCGTGCTTTGATTTGATTGAGCATTTGACATCAGGGCTGCTGTAAATGTTGATTATTACGATTATATGCTTTTCAACTGGTTTTAATGTTTTTGAAATGACTCTAAGTCTTAACTTTGTGGCACTGCAAACACTCTTGAGACTTTTGAGCAATCGACTTAAATGAAAGCTTAACCAAAAATTATAATAAAACTTGAGTTTTTAAATAACCTGAATACGCTCTAATAGTATGATAATGATCATAACTAAAATGTATAATTGAAACTATTACAAAAAAGCAAATGTTTTAAACTTTGCTAAAAAAATGCAATAGTAAAATCAAAGTATTGTGATTATTTGCTTAAATTTTAAAACTATTCAAATCATTAAACAATGTTTTGACTCCCTGTCCCCATTAAAAATGGGAAAAAGGGAGTTACAAAGTACTGCAAATGTGTGTAACAGACAGAAGGAGGCATTTCCGACTATATAAACTATATATATTCTTGATCAGTATCAACAGCCGAGACGAACTAGCCATGTCCGTCTTTCTGTCCGTCTGTATGTCTGTATGAACGCGTCGATCTTAGAGACTATAAGAGCTAGAGACACCAAACTTGGCATGTAGGTTCCTGTATACCATACGCAGATCAAGTTTATTTAAAATTTTGGATGCACCCCGCGGCACCCCCGCAAATCGCAAAAGACTCCCTCAGCCACAATTTTAAAGATAAAGCTTTGATTTTTGGTTCATCACGATCGGATAAATAACACCAAAGTTATGGAAGAATCTATTACCTCCGTCTCAGCTGGCAGAAACAACAATTTGACAGGCACTTTACAAGTTAAGTGCACTGCTTGCTTGTGTTGCCGCTGAACTGCTTGAAATGCAAGTTGGGAGCAGGGAGTCTCGTAGTCGGGCACACTCGACTAGAGTATTCTTACTTGTTTGCATATTGTTTCAGTAAATTGATTTTGTTATTTAAAAAGTATTTGATGCATCCCTCGTCAGACAAACAGTCCATCCCTGGATTGTGTCAGTTACTTAATCCGGTATTATTATGGACGCTTCGTTTGGTTGAGTTTGCTTGATTTTGATTTTGGAGCCGTCTCGTCCAGTTTTGTTTTATTTTTATTTTTATATCATTTTGTTTTTTTGCAAGTTTTCAACGTTCGTTTGGCTGCACTTCAAATGATTCAAAGTTGGCAAAGTTTTTGAGTGCTTATCGCTTAGCCAGCAATCGTTGCAGTGCAAAACCAAACTAAAAAACAATAACAATAATAATTTTCACTTAATTATCTAATGAGCACACAGCAAACAAACAAATAACAAAAGTTGTATTAGGCTGAAAATGATGATGGGGTTTTGAGTTTTGTTTTGAGTTTTGAGTTTTGTTTGATTTTGCACGTAACAATTATGCGATCATTTGCAAACTGATATTTTGTTGTTGTTGTTTTTGTTGTTGTATACCCAAATCTCTGAGACTCTGACCCGAGTCCAAATGCTGCGACTGAGCTGCAGCGATGTGGACATAGCTAATGATTAAATTGTTAACTCTCTTTTGACGATTGCAGTGAAATTGTATTACGTATTACGTATACGCAGCGTTATGCAAGTTAGCCAATTAATGCTCAAAAGACTGGCTTTTTCTTATACATTACTTTTGTTTTGTATTTAATTTCAGGATGAACTGCAGCAACAGCATCATTCAACGCAACAGCAACAGTTGCTGGCACAGCAGCAACAACAGCAGCAGCAGCATCAACAGCAGCAACAGCTGCAACATTTGGATCAATGTGGCTTGACTCAGGCGGGTCTCGAGGAGTACAATATACGTGCCTCATCCTACTACGATCAGACCACGTTCCATCATCAGAAGCAGGCCTCCTATGCACAATCCGAGGGCTATCATAGCTATGTCTCCAGCTCGGACTCAACATCGGCGACGCCGTTCCTCGACAAGTGAGTTAATCCATTGATAATTAACACTAGTTAACAAGTTAAAACAAGTAAGAAAGTTGCAGTCGGATTTGTTTTCAAAAAAATTAAAAAAAGAGTATAAGCAATGTATTCATGTATGTATGATGTTCATTCTGAAAAGACACTTTTCTATTTCTCTGAGAGTGATAAAAAAACTAATGAATATTTGACAATGGTTAATCTTGTAATGTTAAGTGAATTGAATCCGCCGAATTTGCTCAAAATCAGAAAACATTAAAGTCAAATTAAATTGAATTTCATCCACAAAAACTGACGACTGGATCACCTAATGCATATTTTCTATCGTATAATCTAAATTTAATGTAAAGTGAATTGAATCCGCAAAATTTGTGTGAATTTATGTGAATTTACTCAAATCAAATGTGAATTTTATTCACATAAGTGAAAACCACTATTGAATATTTATTATCCAGTTGATTTTAACTGAATGCCAAGTGAATTCAAACCGCAAAATTTGATCAAAATCTAAAAAAAATGTAAAACAAATAAAACAACAGCAACACTGAGAACAGCTATTGCATATTTTCTGTCGCATAAACTAAATAAGTAATCTTCAATTTCACAGCAAGTGAATTGAAACCGCAAAATTTGTTTAACAGTGTAAAAAGAGCTGCTCTCAATGAAAATCTTTTGGAAAATATGGTCGCCAAATAACTTTACCGAAATATCTAAAAAAAAATAGAAAACTTCTATTTAAAAGTGTTGTTGTAAATAACAAAAATGTTGTTGTCTAGTGTAAGTAGTTAAAAAAAAACATGTTTTGCGGCGACAATTATGAATTTTTATATGCCACAATACGCTTGTATATGTATATAGCATATATATATGTATATATATATATACACAAAAGTGATTAAAAGTGATTCTTGGTAAAGCAAATAAGAAACGTCGCGACGTCGCATATGAGCCATAAAAAAAGCAACCAAACTATCTTAGCTTTCAAGGTCTTTCAAAGAGACTCGAATTGCTCTATTGTCAAAATGTTGTTGCTGCTGTTGTTGTTGTTGGCAACATTATGAACTTGCCACCACAAAATGCTTGAAGAGAGTTTTTATATGTGTACTCGTAGTCAAACTCGTACTCGTACTCGTGTTGTTGTCGCTGGGTTGTCATGTTTGTTGTTATTGTTGCTGTTGCTGTTGTCTATCGAAATGCGATTTTGAAGGCTAAGCTGAAATTGAAGTAATTACGGCCATACCTTTTGTCTGGAGGCCTCCGTGTAGAAGGAAACGCCAAACATGACAACCACTATATCTATTTTATTTTCGACTTATTTCTCGTTTTTCTATGCAACACGCAATGATTTGCAATATTTTTACAAACAACAAAAAAAAAACTAAACTGTTCTTGGCTTTTTATTTATTTTTCTCTGTTGAAAGAAAGACTTAAGAGCTTCTAACCTGAGCAGCTCTAAAATAGAATTTAATAAGAATTTAAACAATTTAACAGCTATAATATTACATATGCACATTCGATATACTTAAATTGATTGAGCCTGTTCTGGTTTCCACTTTCGTTTAGATTTTAAGTTGGTTAATTTCACTTTAATGCTATACATTTTATTTATATTTTTTCATAATTTATAATTTTTCTCTTTCGCCAAATTCTTGTGAATTTAATTCACTTGCCTTTAATACAGAACTAACTTTACATGCGATGATGAAAGTTTCATGCTGATGATTTCAGCGCTGGGTTATACACTATCTTTCTATTAAAATTGTAGAATACACTGAAATATTTAAAAATATGAATCATTTTTAACAAAAAGAATCTAAAAGTATATATAAAATAATGTTTCTCTTTCCGTTGCCGCAACAGATTACGTCAAGAGAGCGATCTGCTGTCCCGGCAGTCGCATCATTGGTCCGAGAACGATCTCTCCTCGGTCTGCAGCAACTCTGTGGCACCTTCGCCTATTCCATTGCTGGCACGACAATGGAGCAACAACAGCAACGGCAACAGTCGCAGCAGCAGCGCTAATGGCAACTCACATTCCCTTGCATCCCAGCATCATTCCAACGCCAGCAATCACAGTCCCAGCAGCATCAACAACAACAATAACAATAACAACAACAACAGCTCCGAGAGCACTTCATCCACGGAAACCCTCAAATGGCTCGGATCCATGAGCGACATCTCCGAGGCGAGTCATGCGACTGGCTACAGTGCCATTGCCGAGTCGGGTAAGTTCAATAAATCTTTATAGCTAGCATCATATGAGTTTCAATAGGGATTTCCCAAATACTTGTGGTATTCCTGAAATTTCAAAACCGTTTCAAAGTTTTTTCTGCGAAACTATGTAAAGCTTGTCTCTTTTATTGAACTGAATTCAATATTCGAGGTATTCCTGCTAGTTGCTAGACTACTAAATTTTCAAAGACATACTTGTCAGTTTAATATTTAAATACAAAGGCTTTTATAAATAGTTTGCTATCGATTTTAATATGTAAGCGGTAAGCCCTACAATTGCTAAACTATTTTAGTTAATTTTTTTAACCTTTTTTTGTGATATAATTAGATTTCTTACACAACTTTTTGAGTTTGAACACAACAATCAGTAAATTACTAACAAACAAATTGCATGAGTACCTTGAATGAATGTTTCCAGCCTAATCAGCTTAAACATTTGCAGGCATACCCCTAATATAAGTATACAACTTCTTATATAGGCTTTCAATTAAGTTATAAACACAAAAAGCAGCTAATTAACTTGCTGGAATACCCATAATATAATATATCAACCTAATCAGTTGCAGGAATTCCACTTATATTGCTATTTAATTGGCTTCATATCACAAAATGAGCTTAGTTAATAGCAGGAATGTCCCTATATGCTGTTATTCATATTTATGATAAAACGTGACTGATCTGAACGTGACTTTTTATCTACAGTTATTTCTGCATTCTTGTCGATTTAGAAGGCTTCTAAACCAGTTAATGCTGCTGCTGCTGATATATATTTTATATTCTGCGATTGTCAGCCCCTCACATAAGCGCTTACTTTGAGCGAGGGTCGACCTTGGGTCACACTGCTTTTGGCCCCACCGACCCACTTTTACTAGCAGCTAGCAGCAGCTCCTGGCTGCGCCTTAGCCTTACACTGATAGAAATAACATGGTGCGAATTTTGCATTCAATACTAATATGGCCTGAGTGTATTGGGTTTGTAAAGTGTCCGTCTATCTGTCCGTTTGTCTGTCTGTATTTTCAACGGCTTTGAAGCTAGAGTAACCAGACTTTACATGTTGATAAAAAACAAAAACAAAATGTTAAGATTAACTGATAAATAAGAGACCAAAACAAGACAAATGATTTATATATAAACTGAATATTTCCAACAATGAATTGAATATGACAAAATCTTCAAATTGAATAAACGTTTGAAAAATATTCAAATACCAAAACGAAATATTAGCACACACTATGCATTTCTGTCAGTGTAAGATTCGAATGTTTCTTAGTCAACATAGTCAAAATTGAACATTTTCTTATGTTTTTCCCGCAGTTTCCTCCTCCTCGCAGCTGATCGTGCACAGTTCGCGTGTGCTGACGCCCAAGCGGCATCAGAGCGAGAGCGTGCTCTATCTGCACGACAGCAACAATGAGGTGACATCGACAACATTGACAACGCCAACAGCAACAACAACAACAACAGCAGCAGCAGCAACTAGCAACAGCTCCCAGCTGATCTCAGAGGATGTCGTGCAACAGCAGCAGCCCGCAATCCTGCGCGTTCAGCATCGACATAGTCCCAGCTATCCGCCGGTGCACACTTCCATGGCGTTGCATCGCTTCCAGCAGCAGCATCCTTCCAACTACAAGCTGACTGCACAAAGTTCCTTGCCAGAGCTGGAATCAAAAGCAGAACAACAGCCGAGATTAACACTGCTCGGTCAGTCACAGTCCACGGGTGATCTGCAGCAGCAGCAGTTCCACTTCCATCGCAATCCACATCCGCATCCCGCACAGCAGCACAAGTCGAGCATATCGGTTACCATATCCAGCAGCGAGGCTGTCGTCACAATTGCCCCACAGCCGCCGCCCAGCAAACCGCTGCTTAGCAAACTGGAGCTGCTCAGCTGCAGTGCACCGAATGTGGCCACGGAGCAGTCGTCGTCCTCGTCATCATCCTCTTCGCCTCCCTGCCCTAACGACTCCTATCGCAGCAATCATCGCCTCTTCCCGGTCAGCACCTACACCGAACCGGTTCACAGCAATACCATCTCCCAGTATGTGCAGCATCCTAAGCCGCAGTTCAGCGCCAATCTGCACAAGTCCGTCAAGTAAGTATGCCTTTGTAATGCAGTTGGAGCTGCAAATATATCGATAAATAATCATTTTGATCTTAATTGTTCCAACTATCGATAGTATTGAGATGAGCTGTTTGAGACTACAAGACACAGTAAAAAAAACTTCGATTGTTACAGTTTAATTGTTCGATACTAATATGTCGATACAGCTGCCACTAGACAGTTTATCGTAATCGTTATGAGATATGTACCGAGATGATTGGAAATAATAAGGCAAAGCTAAGAGCGATTGTGATAGCTCCAACTATCAAACGTAACTGGAAAAGCTATTGCAAATAATAAGGCATAGTATATAGCATAGTATAGTACACAATAGTATCGATAGACTGTAATACAAGTGTATCTACTCTGAGAAATAGATGGCTGTTTCTTATCGAAGAAGCAAACAGGAAATTGACTACTTGTTTTGCAGAAGAAAACTATCGATACTCTCATTAAAGGCATTGCATATTTTGGAGCTCTGTACTGTGAAGCATTTAGTTGTGCCTCTTAGCTCATCTTTCTTAACTATCAGAAAAGGCGATATAAAATCGATTACTTTGAAATACTAACGATAGCTCTTTCAAAGTATTAACGAGCATCAATAGTGCCTTCGATTGTTTTGCAGCATAATCAGTTATAGCAGAAGGCGATAAGAAATCGAAAAACTGTCGATAGTTTGGTTTAAGGTTTTAATGAGTATCGATTGTGCCCTGTTTGCTTTACAGCAGCTTCTGTTCTTCTGTTATCTTTTAACTAATCGCTCTCTTCTTCCTACCCCTTTCCAAGTTATCACAAAAGACAATTAAGAATCGATTATTTTGAAATTCTATTGATAGTTTCTTAAAAGTATTTATGAGTATCGATAGTAAATTCGATTGTTTTGCAACAGAGTCAGCTGCTGTTTCTTTTATCCCTCCTTTTTCAAGTTATAGCAAAAGGCGATATAAAATCAACTATTTTGAAATACTATCGATAGTTTTCTGTTAATATTAAGTATCGATAGCACTTTTGATTGCTTTGCAGCGCTACTATAAAAATAAGCTATTTTTACTTTTAACTAATATCTCTCACCTCCACTTTGCAGACTACCTGTGATAACGCCCGCGGGTGCTGCGGTTCAGCCGGCCTGGCATTCGGTGGCTGAGCGGATCAACGACTTTGAGCGTAGTCAAATGGTTGAGGGACCAAAGTTTGCGTACCTGGAGCCGAGCAAGACGCATCGGCTGTCCAATCCGGCGCTGAAGGCGCTGCAGAAGAACGCGGTGCAATCGTATGTGGAACGGCAGCAGCAGCAGGCGCATAAGGAGGAGCAGCAGCTGCTGCGTCCGCAGAGTCATTCTCATTCCTATCAAGCATTGCATGTGGAGCGCAAATCGCTGCCCAACAATTTGAGTCCCATGATGATGATGGGTATGCCGGGAGCGGGCGTATCGAGCAGCTCCAGTTCCGTTTCCATTTCCAGTTCCGGCTGCAGTTCACCCACGCCACCTCCGCCGCCGCCGCGCTCCCGTTCGCTGCTGCCCAACTTGCTGCGTCGTTCCAGCTCCGCTTCAGAGTATGCGGAGTTCCGTGAACTGCATCAGCAGCAGCAGCAACAGTTGCAGCAACAATTGCAGCTGCAGCTAAAGCCGCCCAGCATACGCAACATAAGCAGCGCCGAGAAGCTGTCCTTCAATGACTGTGGCATGCCACCGCCGCCGCCACCGCCACGTGGCCGCCAACACATCATGCCCGCCCGACGCACTTCCTCCGCCACGGAGTACGCGCCCATGCGCGACAAGCTGCTGCTGCAGCAGGCCGCTGCTTTGGCACATCAGCAGCATCATCCGCAGCAGCATCGCCATGCGCCTCACGCCTACCAAACGGAACGTCCACCCGAGCGTCCACCCAAGCATCCACACCTGCGTGTGCCCTCGCCGGAGCTGCCACCGCCTCCGCTGGGCGGTGAACTGGACACCAGCTACACCTTTGATGAGCCTCTGCCGCCACCACCGCCACCGGAAGTGCTGCAGCCGCGTCCGCCGCCATCGCCCAATCGCCGCAACAGCTTTGCGGGCTCCTCCACGCGCCGCTCCGCCTACGCAGCCACGCCGACGCCAACGCAGACGTCGACGCAGCTGCCAAGCCTGGCGCCAAAGGTGCCGCCGCAGGTGCCCAAAAAGCCCACAAGTTTGCGGCAGGTGAGCTTCACTCTTTTGTTTTTGATGCATATACCCTTCCAGTGGGTATGGTCAGTTTGTCAGCCAATCAGCTGATCAAAGAGAATGCATCGGTAAAAGCCTGCCCGAATCACACAAAGATATAGCTGACATAGGAAAAATCTGTTGAAAATTATTGATAGTTAACTTTTTTTCAAAATATCTCTACAAAGTTCATAGATGTTGAGTTGAATTATGCTCCACACATTTTGCCTAAGTAGAATTAAATACAAAGCTATAAATTATAGTTCCCATAGGAAAAATCAGTCCAAATATAAGAAACTTTTTTGGTTTTTTTAAGAAAACTCAACTAAAAAAACCACAACTTTATTTTGTGGTATAAAAATCAATGAAATATGATACAGATTGGATAACTATAAGATATACTTGTAGATGGCAATCGTTCGAATATTTAGTTCTTGTTTGAAGAACTTATTTTGAATGAAAAAAGAGTATTACAAACTGCGGCAAACGAAGTTAGATATTTTTTGTCGTATTTTCTGATTAACTGATATAATGACGTGTGTGTGCCACGCTTCCTTCTTGCAGCTGCCACATAAGCAACAACAACAACAACAGCAACAACAACAACAACAGCTGTCCAATGGCGCCATGAAGCCCACGAATCTGCCCACAAACAGCCGCAAGCGTCCGCATAATCCACCGCCGATCCTGGAAAGCGTTGTCGTTGTCAGTCCAAGTCCAAGTCGAAGTCCAACCGGTGCACCGCCGCCCCTCTTGCCACGCGCCCGTGCCACACAGCTCACAACAGCTGACAGCGTTTTGGCTAGCAACCTGGAGAGCAATCAGCAGAAACGGTAAGAGTACAGCACAATTTATGCAGCATCAATCATCAATCATACGCCCCGTTAAGCATTCAAGTCGACTCGACTCGACTCAGCTCTTTCATTTCATTTACTCGCAACAATTACTTTTCAAATTTATGATTTGATTTGCAAAATTTAAATTCAAATTCAAATCGTTTGCGGCTTTTAATTGAACCAAACGGCAGCTTAGGCCACAAATTATGCAAAAATTTAGTTAATAACTTGGCTATAATTGGTTAATCTAAAAAAAGCTTAGCTTCAAGAAATTGTAGCAAAATATGCAAAGAAGTAGAACTACTTGAAATGGAGTAATACTTTAATGTATCTAGAGAGATGAGAGAAACTTTTGTTACAGTTTTGATTTTAGGTTGTTCTTTATTATTCCAATGAACTATGTGATAAAGAACTTGGAAGCCGAATTTAATCTAAAACGCTGCCATCTTATTAAACTGAAAGCTTCTGATATCGAAGCACATTAGAGTTCTCAACAGAAGTTTTTCTGACGAAAAGAATTTATCTGCAAGTAAAAGCTCGCTTCAGAAACATTAATTCTATTAACTGATACATCTTAATTCAAGTTTAATCTAGAATCATAAATAAAAAGCACATTAAAAGCTTGCATAATGTTTTTGCTAACCAACTGCTACTTGTTCGACTTTAACCTAAAAGCTGGCTTCTAAAACATCAAAAGCACATTAAAGCTTTTGTGTTATGCCGATAAGCTGCAATTAAACAGAGTTTAGGCCTAAAGCTTGCCTTATAATCACTAAAGTCATAAATATTAAAGCTTTCAACAGCATTAAATGTGCTGACTAAATACAATTAATCTGATTTTGGTCCGAAAGCTCTTCTTGCTTCATTTAATATTCAGAAATACTACTTTCAGTCAGTGTCATTGAAGCATAGCAACTTTGAATAAGCGTAATTTAATTCTTGCTACTTATTTAAGTTAATTCAAACTGACCCAATTCTCTAATTACTTTGTCCGTATTCCATTTTAAAAATTTGCCAAGAAAAATATATTTGGCAATTGCGGATTAATCTGACTTAAAGCTGAATAGCTTCAACTTTTAGCCATGAGGCGACTCATTGTTCTTGACCTTATCGAATCCAATTAAGTTGAATGCAGTGCGTGCCACAGTAGTCAAAAGCCGCGCTGCAAGCTTCACTGAGTTTTGAGTTTGAACTCAGGAACTTGGCTAATAAGCCGCTTCCTTCGAGCCAACATTGTGAGCCGTCAATCAGCTGTCGCCTAATGCGCGCTGAGCTGAGCCAAGCCAAAGCGGCCTAATTGGATTATGAAACACAGCACAACACAACATACTACAGTAAATAAATCAAGTAAATCAAGCGAATCAAGCAAATCGAGTGGCTTGCTTGGACTTTCGCTTTTAGGTGGCCATTGTGGATTGGGGGTGACCCAATATTCCCAAAGAGTCAAATGACAAACGCCAAACGGCAATCTCTGATCGCTGATCAGCTGGCGCACCTGAGCCCACCTGAGAGCCGCAACAAATGTGTCAACAATTTATGCTTTCTATACCCTGTAATCTTTTAAGAATGTGTAGGAGGTTATTTTGAACAGCAATTGGCATATCCATGAAGTCTATCAAAGCTGTTTTTGGTTTTTACTATCGGAAAGATTGTGTGAAAGTGAATTCACTTATCTTTGACTTACGATTCAATATCCTAGACTTAATTTACGATTGAATTCACTTGACAAAGATTCTACAATTGAATAAAATTGACTCTGATCTACGATTGAATGCATTTGACTTTGATCTGCGTTAAAATTCAAAAAGTTCTACGACATTAATAGAAAAAGAAAGAAGACTTAAGAAAAATGTACTTCCGTAAAATTTTGATGAAAGTGGATACCGACACAGAACTTTATATATGTATTTTCTTAAGCAGCAATAATTGCTTATGCTTGCAACTGATAAGTTTGATCGATTTTCAAATCAAATATTTAAGTTTTCAGCATGGTTAACTGCTGAACTGCTTGCGAGCATAACACTGCTTCGTGAGTATAAGTTGTTTATATGTATAGGGTGTTTTGTAGTTGGTCACTTTTTCGTTTATATTTGTTGCTCCTGTGGCGTGGGCCGCGCAGTTCTTTGTTCTGATTTTTGTTGGAGTAAAAGCGCAGCGAATTGAAATCGAAATCGAAATTGAAATTTATATAGTCTGCTTTACATATATATTTATTGAAGCAGTTGGACAAAAAGACTGACAAAAGGTTTATTCTTTTGGGGCGCTGACATTGATAGATGAACGGGTGTTGGGTTCATTAGCGCACACATAGTTTTTGCACCCACTGTATCACACTGGGTGCGGGTATTAGATAACCAGGCAGAGAGACAGACAAACAGACAGACAGTCATATAGACAACACAGTTCAACTTCAAGTGGAGCAGCCACAACTAGTTGCTGTTGTTGTTGCTGTTTTGATACTCGTTGTTGCTGTTGTGGCATGCTCAATAATTTTTTGGTGGCCTGTCATGTTTTTTTTGGTGGCTTTGGTGGCTCTGACACCGGTGTAGACCTTTGCGGCACGATTTGTTGCAGCACATCCAGCACGAGACAAATATTGACACAATTTGTGGCAAGTTTTTTGTTTCGGGGCTTGTCTCTCTCTCCATATCTGTGCTCTGCCCCAAACTGGGGTTCAAATGCCTACTTCCTTCAATCGAACGTGCCTCATTTGCATTTTGAAAGTTGCCAGCCTCTGTGTCTACGACACAAATTGGAGCAAAGGGCAATCGCATTTCCTTGCTGCGCTTCCGTCTCATGCAAAACAATCGATCATTTTGATAGTCGGCGCAATCGTTACTATCGCTTGTGCTTTTGAAATCGTAAAACGCGCTTATATATATTGGCACAGTTATTTATTTATATAATTACAAATTTTCGATAATTTTAAGTCACCGGCCTCTTTAATGTTATCGATAGTTTAAAATAATTTCTTGAGTTTAAAAAAACTTAAAAGCAGTCAAACTTTATTTTCTTATCATGTTATCGATAGTTTCGATAATTTGTATTCGCTTCTTAAATTTAAATAATTTGGCTTGATCATATAAAACGCTCTTGTTTAAGTAAATGTACATTTTTCGATAGTCTGGATAGTCGATAGTTGATAACACCATCGATTTTATAGATAGTTTGAAATATTTTAATAAGATAAACACCATGTACTTATACTTTGAAATACTTTCATAAGATTAAGAAGCTTAAAAGAAGCTTATTTTATCGACAGTCGTCTTCGTCGCAGCTATCGATAGTCTGAAATATTGTAAAAACAAGTAATGAAATTTAATTTAATTTAGTATTCACTTTTGAGACATCTCAATTGCATTTTAAAGTGTTTATCGATAGGTGTGATATGCACAACATTGATAATATCGATAGTCACATCGATTAATAGTGCAGCAGTAACACAGATACTGACACACACACACACACTCACACTAATCACTGGCATTGCCTGACAGGCAGTATTTTGGACCCGCTTTGCGGTCATTAATTGGCCAACACCTACGGCCAGAGTTGTCAGGTCAGTTAGTTTTTGGGGCTGGCTAAAGCAGCGACTGAGACTCAGACTGAGACTGAGAGGTGTGTCAGCGTTTTTGGGGGCCATGTGGTTCTCGACAGGCGCTAATTATCGCCTCGTCTTGCGGCACAGCCGGCTGCCTGATTGCACAGGCCGAGAGCATTTGAATTAATTTGCAAAGCAGGCTGCAGCAACTGCTCAGAAACTGGCCAACTAAATAGCCAACTAGGCAACGTGTAGCGTATTATTTTCAAATTAACTGCCAACTCGGATTGCGCACACGCGGCGTATGCGAAATAAATCACTCATGCGCCGCGTTGCGCCTGCGCCTGCGCCTGCGCCAGCGTTTGCGTCTGCGTCAGCGTCAGTCTTCTCGCTGCAGACAGACAAAAAATAACTTCAATTGCGAGCAGACAATTCAATTTGCGAGAGACACTCGACAGTCGACAGACGCGACAGTTGGCGATGCAGTCGCCATGATTAGAGTTAGATATATAACAACAACAACAACAACAAAAGTAACAACAACAAATGTAACAACAATGAAAAGAAACCGTCGTGAGCAACATTTAACAAAGTGCTTGCCATAATTTTGGCGCTATCGCCAGCTAAATATCGACAGCAATGATCGATTGAACTTTGGCTGCGAGAATATTGCGAAACGAAAACTCGCAAAAACACACACAAAAGGCAATTGCATTTAATGCATTTCGTTTTTATGGTCAACGCCAAGTTTTTTTTTTTTTTTTCTTATTTTGGCATGTTTTCCGCCTGATTTGTGTTCACTGTCAAAGGCATACGCAATTGTTTAGTTTTTCAATTATATATTTTTTTACGCTTGTCTTCGTTGATATGAAAATATTACTTTGTATTTTTCAGAAAGTATTAACATTTATTTAAATTGCATTTTTATGTATTTTCAACAATCAAAGCAGCACAGCTCACTCAAAGCACTTCAATTTCAAAACTTGTTGCATGCTTTTGGGCGCTGCTGCTAAAATCTGCGCAACGCTTAAAAGTATGCTGTACAATTTTAACATTAGCCAAAAATATGACTAATTTGAGCAAAAGTCGTTTGCCTGCTTAAAAAAAGAATAGATTGCTGCTGATTAAGAAGAAAACAGAAAAACTGACCAAGCAGCCTTATTTGTTGCTGTGCAGTCATCGAACCCTAAAGTTGATAGATTAGACAACAGAAATAAAGAAAAACAACGCATTAAATGAATCAAAAATGTATTTAATTAGTTAACAAAACATGATTATTTGAACTTTTTGCTGTGGATAGTTCCTGCATTGAATTTGCTTGCATACAATTAAATAAAGTTAAATGTTTAACAGTTATTGCCCAATTGGGTGCAGTGTAAAGCGAACATTGATTATGAAATCAGCATTTTTTTAAAAAAGTATGAATTACGTTTATTGACTTATAAACAAATTTAGATAAGGATATTTAAAAAAAAAGTTTTTGACCAATTTTGTGCAGTGCATAACACACACAACAGGCACACTCACACTTGCATACATTTTGCCCTGTTCTATTTGTGTACATGGCCTGCCTCAGCTCAGCTGAGATCACTCAAAAGGCCAAACAGAGTTACACCTGAGAGAGTGAAAGAGCGGCAGAGCCAGAGGCAGCGGCAGCGGCAGCAACAGAGCGCAAGAGCAAATAACAAAGCACAAACAAAGCGGCTGATGAGCAAACACCAATACACTCTCACTTTTCGTGGCTTTGACTGCGCTTGACGCGCCACGCTTGCGCACGCTCTAGCTCTGCCGCTCTCTTTCTCTGTCACTCTCTCATGCTCAGCTGCGCATGCATGCGCGCTCTCTCAATGGCGGCTTGCCGGCTGCTCCATTGCGCTGCGCCAACGTCGCCGCTGCGTCGCTGCTACGCTGCCAATGAGACCAACTTCAAACGAGTGAAAACCGCCGACGCGTGCAGACGTACGCGCAGAGCTTTGTAGCGTTGACAGCGACGACGACAGCGACGCGTGTGCAAAATCCAATTCGAACATTTCGTGTTGACAAATTTTGTTATTTTTATTAACAAAATAATACAAAACAAAAAATATGCTTAGCTTTTGCTTCTTTTGCATACGTGTAAATCGATAATTCGACTTCAACCCTACCCTTGCGTCCGCCCCCACACTCCCTTCACACACTACACAGTACACAGTGAGAAATAAAGTGCAATACCCAAATCAAATATCAAAATAAAAATACAAAAAAAGTGAACAAGGAAGTTCGACGCCAGGTTCAAATGTTATGCCAACAACAACAACAACTACAACTACAACAAAAAACCGCACGCCAAAA
Source organism: Hirtodrosophila cameraria (assembly GCA_949708635.1). NCBI lineage: Eukaryota > Metazoa > Arthropoda > Insecta > Diptera > Drosophilidae > Hirtodrosophila > Hirtodrosophila cameraria. The sequence goes on from OX453089.1 coordinate 1,225,196, forward strand.
GTTGCATTTAATTTGCACAAATAACGACAGGGAATTACAATAAAAAGAAAAGAAAGAAGACAAAAACAACAAACAAAGTACAAAGCGAAAGACAACACGTTTTCATTGTTGTTGTTGTTGTTATTGTTGTTATTGTTGTTGTCATTATTGTTGGTGGCTTTTTATTGTCGCTCTCAAATTGGATTTCACAATACTGGATACCGTGGATCAGCTGAAAATGGTGTTCGGCGGCAGATTTCGCATTAGAAGGTAATACTTAATAGTTTTTAAGATATTTATTTTGAAAAGTACTTTCTTTGAGAGCGCTACTTTCGATTCTTTTGGTTTCTTTCTTATAATACATTGGAAAAAGTAAGAAACTTTTAGAGAATAGAAATGCTTATTCACTTAGATGTTCAAAAGGCGATCTTTTAACTTAGAACTTAATACAGAAATACTTAAAAATTAAAAAAGCTTATTTACTTTCCCAGAAAACCTTTTCTTCTAGCTGAAGTTAAAAATACGATTCATTTCCTATATCGCTTTCTTATTTACACTAGAACTAGTTTTCTAGTGTTTTACTTTTGGATGTTGAAAATAGAGATTTCGAAGATGAAAACGTGAAAACATGATGTTCTTTGGCAGATTTGGCATAAGCTAATATTTGTGTAGTTACTTTTTTCAAAACGTTTAAGAAACACATTTTTGAATCTTATAACTGCAGGAATTCTATTTTAAGCATTTCATTTTTTCAAGCATAAAAAGTGCTAGTTTTAACGCCAAATTCTGGCTTTTAAAAGTTAAAAAGACAATGCTAATTGAAATAATTTGTTGAACTAAAGTAATGAAAGAACCTTTTGACACGCCACTTTAAACTAGCTTAACGTACAACATATACATATATTTTCAGGGTTAATTTAACTGAAGCTAGTCATGCAAACCAGGAAATTCTATAAAAATCCAATTAATTAATTAGTTAATTAAAACTGGGCGCAGTGAAAATGAAACGAACAGAAAATAAAGGCTCTAATAAGAAGCTAATAAGCATAAGCGACAGTTGCTCAAAGATTATTATCTTGCTGTTAACAAGTGTGTGTGTGTGTGTGTGTTTGTGTGTGTGTGTGTGTGTGTGTGTGTGTGCTTGTTGTAATTGCACTAGTTTGTTACAGTGTATGTGTTTTTTGTCGGCTAACTTCAGTGTGACCATATTTAGCATGTTCAATGCCTTTTTGCGAGTCTCAAAACTCGACTTAACTCGACTCGACTAATGACAAAAGTTGGCTCCGGTTAACTTTAAACACACAGATACACACACACACACACACACACATAGACACAGACAGATGCTAATAACTGTTGCACAGCTGTTGTTGCCTGACCTGATCTTTAACTCTTGTGTTGCATGCCACGCGGCAGTTGAAAGCTGCCTCCATTTGCATTATTTCTTTTAAATGTAGGCGGCAGGTGCAACAAAAAAAGATGCTAAAAAGCAACAAAAAAAAAAGAAAAGGAAAACCTTTCGTGGCACGTTTCCTGCCTGACAATCAAAAATGTTGCACAGTTTCTTAGTTTTTTTTTGCTTTTTTCTATTTGTCAGAGACACGTGCCGACAATACAAATCTGGGTCTTAAATTCCCACTAAAGTTGACATATGACTTGGCTATATAGCTATATAAGTATGAGTCTGTCTGTCTGTCTGTGCCATATCATCAGTTGTTAGCAGTTGATCTTATCGATTTTTGCTTTTTGCCATAAAAATTGTGCACTTGAAACAATGGTCGTCTTTGTTTAGCGGCTATAAACTGGCTAAAACCGGTTCTGTCCCAAACAGCCGGTCACCCTTAGCAGCGACACACCCCTAAGACCACAAACTCCACCCTTATCCCCAGGGGCTCACCCTCACATTCAGAGTCAGAGTCAGAGTCACCCTCGTGCCAATTTACAACATGTGTCTGAAATAGTTTGAAACCTGCTTTATACGATTGCTTCAAATATGAACAGCTGCGTATCATGGACAAAGGCTGCGTGCTATGACAAAGGCGAGCCGTTTTTTTTTTTTTTTTTGGCTAAGCTTGCCTGAAGAACATTTATTTTGAACCCTTAAATCTCATACGATTTCATTAAAATTTTCAGTTATTTTTAATCAGCACGTAAAGTTAAGTTCAGCTAAATTACAACTCAATTAATCCAACAATACTTTTAATTATTGTCTGAAATAGTTAGGAAACTGCCTTTTGTATTGTGAAAAGTAAAAAACTGAGTGCTTTGAAAAAATCGAGCTGTTTTGTTAGTCAACTGTTGTCAAGTAAACTTCTGTCGAATTAACTTTCTAAAGAACAGTTTTTTAGCACTCTTAAATCTCAAGCGATTTGTAGAAAATGTTCAGAGTTGTTTAATCAGCACATAATTTAAAGTTCTGCTAAATAAGAGCTCCATTATTCAAAGAATATTCTTAAATTAAAGTTAGTTTTGAAATGCTGCCTCGAGTGAAGTTCTGTAGACTTATCTAACTAAAGAACCGTTTTTTGAAACCCTTAAATGTCTTACGATTTCCATAAAATTTCTATATTTGTTAAATCAAAACGTAAACTGAACATTAGCGAAATTACAGCTTTATAACACATACAATACTTTTGATAATTGTCAGCTAATGTGTCTTCTCACACCCACCCACACCCACTACCAGTGGATTGGAAAGCAACTTCAAAGCAAATTAATTTGTTTGCGTTTACAAAAACGTCGCTCAACAAAAATGTTTTGGTTTTTGTTTTTACGTTTTCTTTTTTTATTATTTCAAAATGAACGAAGAGCTGAAGAATTTGCCAGTTGTGTAGAAAAATGTAAACGCAGCATAAACAAATAATCAATAAAAACCTAAAAATTACACTAAAAGAAATATGTAAGAAAATCATAAAAACAAATCACTTTGTGGCACTAGAATTTTGATTTTTTTTTCATAGTAGTATCTGGATTTGAAATGAATCTGACCTTCCGAATTGATTTGTGCCTGTGGCATTTGTAGGGCTAAATGTTTATTATTATTGTTGTTGTTGTTGTTGTTGTTGTGTAGGCCACTAAACAAATCAAACAATCAAACAATAAACGTTTATTGTTGCCACAACGTTGTTTTTCTTTTCATTGCCAATCGATTCGATTCGATTCGATTTGGAAATTGTTGTAATGTCAAATGATCAAAGCAGGGGTGGACTGATGATGTGTTCAGGGTCTCTCACTCTCTCGGGGAGGGATGTATTATGTTTTAATTGATTTGTATAAATTTCGAAATTTTTTAAAACATTTTAAGCAAGTCGTTAAATTTAGTATTTGTTGGTTGTATGTAAAAAAAACGCTTTTAAACATGTTTTTACTCCCTGTTCCCATTAAAAATGGAAAAAAGGGAGTTATATAGTACTGCAAATGTGTGTAAAAGGCAGAAGTAGGCATTTTCGACTATATAAACTATATATATTCTTGATCAGGATCAACAGCCGAGACGAAGTAGCCATGTCCGTCCGTCTGTCCGTATGAACACACAGATCTCGGAGACTATAATAGCTAGAGACACCAAACTTGGCATGCAGGCTCCTGTATACCATACGCAGATCAAGCTTGTATCCAATTTCGGATGCACCCCCTGGCACCCCCGCAAATCGCAAAAGACTCCCACAGCCATAATTTTAAAGATATAGCTTTGATTTTTGGTACACATATATGTTGTATCAATGTTGATCAGCTGTGTAAATTTCAACACGATCGGATAAATAGCACCAAATTTATGGAAGAATCTATTACCCCCGTCTCAGCAGGCAGAAACAACAGTTTGACAGGCACTGCACAAGTTAAGTGCACTGCTTGCTTGTGTTGCAGCTGAACTGCTTGAAATGCAAGCTGGCAGCAGGGAGTCTCGTCGTCGGGCACACTCGACTAGAGCATTCTTACTTGTTTTAAATAGGCTTCTCTTGACTTCTGAATCGAAACATTTCAACGATTATAATCGCTTGCCCTATATTAATTCACAACCCTAGTCTTGACCCCCCAACCTCTTTTACCCCACTCATTCTTACGAATTGTGGAAAAACGTCAGCGTTAAAATGTCGCGACTTTTCAATTAGCGCCTTTTGCTGCTCTATTAAATTGATTGTTCTATATTGTTGTTGTTGAAAACAGATCTGTTTCAAGATATGCCAAATTTCAGAAATGCTTAAACTGGTTTTTGTTCTGTTCTTTTTTTCGTCTTTCTGCTTTTTTTGAGCTATTTCTGTGTGACATGCGAAATGAAACGAAACGAAATATTTTATTATTTGAACACTTGAACAAATATCAAATTAACATGCATTTCAATTGTTATTAAACAATATATAATATTTAACGCTCCGGCGACAAGCGATCATAATTCAGTCTTAATTAAAATGAACAAAAACTTTGCGTTTTTTAATCAACGCTGACAATTTTGACAATTGAAACGCTTCATTTTATATTCAAGTAAATTTAGCCAAAAGCATTTGCGGAAATTGCAAAATAAACATTAAATTTGTAATTAAAAACTAAGTGTAGCTGTTACACTGCGCAAAATTCAACGTGCATAAGCAAACAACATCTTTAAATCTACTTTGAAAAAAGTTAATTTTGTAATAAATAAGTTTTCTTTTTTCAGTGTATATATGAAATGCAAACATGTTTATAATAAATATAATTTATTTAATTTTTCTCTGTGTATCCGCTGTTAAATGTTAATAGTTAACAGTTAACTGTAAACTGTTAACAGAGTTCATTAGACTGCTCAAAAATGTTATCATAAATTTGTTAGTATGCCGCTTTTGCCCATTCGCAGCTTTGTTTCTTGTTGTTTATTGTTGCTGTTTTATTTCAAACTTGTTTCAATACATCAATCAATCAATAGGGCGGGCAATGGTTGTTGTTGTGCCAGTTCTGTATTATGATAATTAGACAAGAGCGTCATAAAATCAACACAAATCGACAACAAAAAAAAACGTGAAACTGGTCAGCATGTTGCCTGTTCTCGCCTCTAATGAGCCCCCTGCTCGTTTCCCTTGCCGCTCTCCTCCTCTTTGCTACACATTGTGCTTGTGTACGTGTTAAGTTCTGGGCTTATCCCCATGCTCCACTGTCATTGCACCCACCCATTGGGTATACGCCATTAACCATTGAAACACACGATATGCAAATGAAGACAAAGCTTCGCATTATCTAGAGCTCTATATAGAACTTTTCGCAGCATAGAACATTGCCTACCCGCACCTTCAAACACACACACACACACACACACACAGGTGAATAGCACTGAACCCAAGCTGAACCCCACTCAAAACCCAACCGATCCACAAACACAAAAAGCAGCAGTTTGACATACTGTCAGCTCCAAAAGTTGATGTACGCTCAAAAAATAATTAAATAAATACACATTTCAACATACAGAAATGTTTTGTTTAATATTCCTAAGGTAATTTTCACTTAAATGTTCTTATTTTCACTTTTGGTGAGATTTTGCGGATTAAATTCACTTTCATTTGATCATGAATTGACTTGAATTGAAACCAATAGCAATATAGAAATTTGGAAACTTTAAAGGAATTTCAATTCCTCAAAATGTTGGCGAAAGTGGAAACTGGAACAGGTTTGATTATAAAATATATATTTGATGAAAAAGTGAGAAAAAAACGTTCAGGATAGCCGTGTTAGCTGTTCTTATTTTCGATAGCCGACTAAACTGATTGAGTTCTTAAAAGTTTCAAGCCAAAACAAAAACAACCAGCATTCAAAAATGCTAATAGGCCTGATTAAAACCAATCCTTTATTAGAATAAGTAAATAAATCCGAATTAATAATAACTTGTTTTTTTCATTTATTGATGTAACTTTTTATACAAGCTTTAAATTAATTGCGTACGTAAATTGCTTTAGCTCACTGTGTACATAGAACAAAAGCTACCCACACTTTGCATAGTATTTTGTGTTTGTTTCTACTCCATATATCATTTCATTGCATTGCATTCTAATTGTAATTTGTTTTTTCTTTTTTTTTTCTTTTTTTTTCATTTTTTTTGTGCTATTTATTTACGTAGCTATGTTACTTTCCCAACTTATCTGAAAGTGAACGGCTCAGCGCTCGTTACTCACACAAACGGACAGATAAACAGACAGACAGACAGGCAGAACGACACTCAGCGAACCATCAAGTCTCAGTACTCGGTATTCCATACCATGTACTCAGTACTCATTACTCAGTATTCAGCATTCAGTATTTGGTATCTGTAAAACAGTTGGGGGAATACGCGCACATTATTCATGCATATTCAAAAGCAAAAAAAAATAAAGCAAAAAGTTAAATGAGTGCAGCGACAAAACAAAAGCGCTTTAGAACTATGAACTATATAGAAATATGAAACTATGGAATACACTTCAAAATGTAGCTAAAGAAAGGAATAAGATAATCTTTTTAAAACCAGAGTGACTTTCTTTGAGAAGAAAACTTGTTAAGCTAGAAATATAAAAATTTAACATTATAATAACATATTTATAGAAAAGAAAAGTTTAGTTCCATTTCTTTCATTTGAAAATGTAGCTGAAAAAAGGAATATGACAATTCAATACCCAATGAAAATCTTTTCTTCCAGAAGAAATCTTTTTAACAATTATCAAAAATAAAGGTTTATTTCCATTTCCAATTAGAAAGATCTTTAGTAATCAGATCAGCATTTAATATAGTTTTTAAATTGATTTGCACAATTCTTAGTTATCTTAAAGCTGATTTTTCAAGGATTCGACTTTAACAAAAGAATACTAAAACTTTACCAAGATTATTTAACTCTTTAAAAGCATCTGTATAAAGGCCTGTTACTATTTTCAAAACCTTTTCGGACTTTTGCTTAATTATTCCTAGATAAAGAATAACCGTATAAACAGAAAGTTTTACAGTTTATGAGTTTCCGAGTTTATAATTTATAGTATCAATAAATATTATATCAATGCGAATAATATTGTAAAAACTTTTAAATTTTATGAAATTCTAAAAACGCTATAAAAAAGAAGTTAAATTCTCTGGCGATTTCAACAACTGTAGATCTCGAATTGTTTAATTAGAGTTCGCTGGAAATCTTGTGCTTTATTTGTAGGCAAATATATGTTTTGAGCTAGATGTGTATTATGATGTAACATTCTCTGACACAAAGTCTATGTGCATTGCTTCAAGGCAGATTGTTGTAATTAAAGCAACGTTTTACATTCTACAGAATTGAGAATGGTTGAGAGATAAAGTTGCGGGTCTAACCCTGCGGCACCAGCAGCAGCAGCAGCAACACCAACAACAGCAGCAGCAGCAACATTAACAAGACCAACAACAACATGAACAACAACAGCGGCAAGTTCAAGTCGAGCGGGCAGACAAAGTACCGCAAAAGTTAAACAAATGTAGCAACAAGTCAAAGACAATAAAGACAATAAAAAAAAGATGTAAAGAGGAAACAAAAGGGCAGCTGAAGCAGCAACAGTAACAGCAGCAACATTAACAGCAGCAGCAACAGGTGCGGGTTGCTATTGAAAAAAACAGAGAAAACAGAACATTTGCAACACCAACATCTTAAGTGTTATATATAGCTATTATATATTTGAGATATTGCGTTATTTAGCTTAAGGCTCTATTGAAGCTAGCTTCTTTTGACAAGGTCACGTCTTAAAAAAAAAGTATTCTTTTTTTAATTTTTTTTGAGAGCCAAGCGGCGAATTCAATTAGCTGCAAAATTAATGAAGAAACGTTAAGCTAAACGCTCCAGTAACCTCCGGCAAATGGCGCACACAACTTCCTTTCAGGCCCAGACAATAATAACGTGGCCAAGACCAACAACAACAAAACCAACAAGACCAACAAGACCACGCAAATCATTAAGAAATCCAACAGCAAAATTTCACAAATTAACTTTATAACACGAAAATTTCTCGCACGACAGCAACAATGTCTATAAAAAAAAAAAAGAAACATATGCGCTGCAAGCCAACATTAAACATAATGCGTTACATATATACATATATATCTATATATACATATATACATATATACATATATCTCAGAGGCTCCACATATATTAATAATTATGAGCTGCAAAGTGCCCAAAAGCTAAATATGCTGGCTTCCTGTTTGGGGAGGGAAAACGCTACTGGAATCGATCGAATCATCGATCGAACAATTGTTGTTGCTCTTCTTCTGCTTCTACTTCTGCTGAGTTGAGCTTCATATTGTACTCATTAGTGATGTTACATTGCAAAAACATCGATCAGCGATTAATCGAATGAAAATTAACTTTTATACATCGATGTTTTCATTGTTTCTATTTCTTCTGCTTAGTTTTTCTGTTCAACAATCTTTTGCATTTCTTAAAAGTTAGAAAAGTATCGATTATTATCGAAACAATTGTCTTTGCTCTTCTTCTGCTTCTACTTCTGCTGAGCTGAGCTTCATATTGTACTCATTAGTGATGTTACATTGCAAAAACATCGATCAGCGATTAATCGAATGAAAATTAACTTTTATGCATCGATGTTTTTATTGTTTCTATTTCTTCTGCTGTTTTTATGTTTTTCTGTTCAACAATCTTTTGCATTTCTTAAAAGTAAAAAAATGATAAATTTATCGATTATTATCGACATTTTTAATGCAACAAATTAAACATGAATTTTAAAATATATAATTATCAGGCCAGTTTCCACTTTCGATAGCATTTTCCGAAATCATTAAAGCTCAAAAATTTCAAAATTTAGTTCAAATTAGTTTGATTTGAAACTATTTAATTTGAGTATTCAAAAATGGATGCATTCCTCAATCCAAAACCTCGAGATATGTCTCCAAGTTTCTTCTGGGCAGGGAAAACTTATTTTCTAAGTTTTTAAAAGTGTTATTAAAGATATTCGTAGTTGTTGAAATTTAGCGATTATTTTAATAGCTTGTATAAATTAATTAATCGATTTTTCTAACCGATTAATCGAAATATCGTTTTGGAAGAGTCGAAAATTGCATAAATCGAAGGAATTCACCTTATGCCTAAATAATGTTTTACTATTTGGCGATTTCTTGAAAAATTAGTTTGATAGCAAATATTTATGAAATTTTGCTTTAGCAATTATCGATATATTGATGTACTGATATGTAGTGCATCCCTAGCACTCGTGCCAGGGCTTGGGTCTCTTGGGGTCTTGTCTTGTGCCAAGCACGAAAATTGCTTTGACACAAAAATAAAATATAAAAAAAAAGATATATAAAAAGCAGCAACAACAAGTTTTAGTGGGTCACGCGCGTCATGACGGACCCAGAGAAAACCCTTGGACAGCGGACAGTGAAGAAGTTGGCTGGGGGGGGGGGGACAGAGAGGGGGTCAGTTAGCCCACCCAGCTGATAAAAATCAAAACATGCGCAAAAAAAAAAGGCAAACCAACGAAAAACCCAAATTAAAATCGGAGCAGCACTTGGCAAAGTTGTTGGTTTTGGTTTTGGTTTTGGGGCTGGGTCTTGGACTTGGGGTATTTGGGGCTTCGGGGGGGACTGTTTTGGGTTTCCCGACTTAAATTGTTTGCCTAATTTAGTTTTTGTTGTTGCCTTTTGTTTTTGTTGCTGGCCAAATGCAATGCAATTAACATTTTTTATAGCATATGTATTGCTATTGCTATTTAAACGCAACAATTTCACAGTAGCCTGGGAAGGTTTTTTTTTTTTTTTTTTTTTTTAAGCAATTGTAATGTAATGCTCATGAAATATGTATTTGAATGGGTTTTTCATTAGCATTGGGCAAGAGAGACTTTTGTTTTTGTTGCTGTTTTTGCTCGTTGTTTAGCCAGATCTGCAAAAAATATGATTTCGTTTATGGATTTATCTAATGCGGCCTTATTAAGTTTAATGCAAAATAACATTGCGAATTTCATTATGTTGTTAATGAACAATGAATGTTATTATGATACTTTTAAGATGTTTTGTGCGCTTCTTTCACTTGTAAAGTTCACTGTTGAGCCAATACTTATTCGAAGCAGAGATTTTTCATTTCAATAGGTGCTTTTTACTCCCTGATCCCTTTAAAAATGGGATAAGGGAGTTATAAAGTACTGCAAATGTGTGTAACAGACAGAAGGAGGCATTTCCGACCATATAAACCATAAATATTCTTGATCAGGATCAACAGCCGAGACGAACTAGCCATGTCCGTCTGTCTGTCCGTATGAACACACAGATCTCGGAGACTATAAGAGGTGGAGACACCAAACTTGACATGTAGGTTCCTGTATACCAAGTTTTCCGCTGAACTGCTTGAAATGCAAGTTGGGAGCAGGGAGTCTGTTATTATTTGAGATCTTAAAGTAGTATCCTTAAATCTAATTTCCGGGTTATTTGATAAGAAATATTGAGTTATTTCTTTGAAAATGTGTATTCTTAAGTATAAGATGCTTACACTGAAAGTTTCATTCAAATCATGTGTGTCGTTAGGTTTATTTTTATTAGAAATAGGTAAGTGGTCTAAAAAACATGACAGTACAGCAAATTTTATTCAAATCTATGGTAATTAACGTGTAATTTCTTCATTAGAATTGGTTTAAAGTTTAAATTTGATTAAATACTTGGGCTTATTGAAGTTGATATACCGATAATATCTTATATTATCATTCATTTCATGGATATTAATAAGTCAATGGCCTTAAAGTATATTTAGCTGATAGTATAGCTAGTTTAATTCAATTTTATAGTCTCTAAAGGTTAACTTTTTGATAGGATAAACAGGGTTTATATGTGTTTATTTTAGTTTAAATAACGAACATGTCTTTTATTTTTCTGGTTTTCAATAAGTCAATTGCTTTAAAACATTTTTATCTGTTAGTACAGCAAGTTTTATTTAATTTGATAGTCATTAACAGGTTTATTAATCGCTAGTATTGGTTTAGTTATTTATAAATTGCAATTTTAATTGGCCAGTGAGCCTTGTTTTTATTGATATTTGTCATTTGTCTTGTGTTTTGTTTTGCTTATTGCTTATTGCCTTTGTTTTGGTCACGATCTTTATGCATGTTCCAATGGATTCTTTTTTCTCTAATGACCAAGTCAATAAAATAAAACCAAAAATACCAAAAAAAAAAGCAAGTCGATAACCGCAATGTAATCCACCATCGTCAATCGTCGTCAATCGGGCGTGGCAGAAGCGATTTCAGACGCTCAGTTCCAGACTCTGAACAACTGTCAATGAACTTGGATGGAGTAGGAATACAATTACGAGTACGAGTGCGAGTACGAGTAATACGTGCCTGCAATTATTCTTGGTAGATGCAAACCAAATATCATTTTGGTAGAGAGTTTGACAGGCGTTCGCAATTGTAATTTGCATATAAGTTGGATGTTGAAATTTGGAATATGTGTTGCGCAATGTGCTACAATATTGAAATGAAACATTTAATGTGAGCAACGTGAGTTTGGTTGACTCGCAAAACTGAAAACTGACAACTGAGAACATTCGAAAAGTATTCAAAGCCATAAAATGCCGTTAGAAGTGCTGAGAGCTGAGTGGAAATTCAATTAGCGACACCCACAAAATAAGTTCAAGTTCTATGACACTTAATGGCCATTATCATTACACATACACACATACACACATCCAATCATAAAACTTAAAAAGCAATTTGATTTTATTACAAAACTTAAATTGACACCCCAAATGAAAGACAGAATAGAAAAAAAAGCGTTCGTTTCAATTTTAAAGTCATTTAAAAGCCTGGGAAACATTGCAGAGTGTCAAATTGACTTTGATTTGATTTTGTGTGACAATTTCATTTTTGAAAGTCATTAAATGTTTGCTCATTGCCAGTCAACTTGCATATACTTCAAAAACAAATAAAAATAGTAGAAAAGAAAAAGATACAAATAGCAGAAATCAAACATGTGCATTATGCATATTAAATGCTTTCACTTTCGTTGTTTTTCACAAACATTGTTTTATTATAGCTAAGCCCAATTGAGGACTAATGTCCCTGCGCTGCCAAAAAATAGATACAGCTGCAGTTGCTGTTCCACTTACAGCTACAGATACATTTACAGATATAGATACAAATGTATCTAACGCGCGTGCACGCATGCGAAATGGGCGTGAAAGCGTCTACACACAAAACGAAAGCAGCTGCAACAAAGGCCTAACGAGCTAGCTTTGCTAGCTGCACCTTCTTCCCCCCCCCCTGCACCACCTTCGCCCCTTTCCCTGCCTCTGCCCCTTTTGGCTAATCAACGCCATTTGTTGGGCTCTTCGATTAGCACTCGGTTGAGCAAAAGCGTAGCTCGAAATGAAAACGAAAGCATCGAAAGCAGACTGGGACACAATTGAAATGCAAAGCCAGCTGCAGTAACAATATGTCTATTAGTGATGCAGCAACTGCTGCTCTATCGATACCATCGATAGTCTTTTATAATTTTAGAAGTGTCTTTTATAGCATATAACATATATATGTATCGATAGCTGTAGCTATTTGAAGAGCATTCATCGATGTTTTGCAGCCTCCACTATCAATGCTGCACAACAGTCGATGCTATCGATACTATCGATAGTTTTGAGCAAGAGTATTTCTAGTATTTCTGTCTTACGGTCGCTGAGTCTTTGATAAGTATCTTTATGATTATGGTTTGCATACTAATCTGTCATCCATGTTTTGAAGTGGAAATTTTGTTTAATGTTCTTATTTCCGTTGAGCTAGTACTTAGAATACAACATTTGATCAACTGTTAGTGAATTCAAACCGCAAAAATGACTTATTGGTGAAATTGGACACTTTTGAATTAAATTTAGTTACACAAATATCCTATCAAGCGTATTTTAAAGCTGCATTTTCTTTTAATGTTCAAAGTTTCCTCATTTCTGTTGAGCTACTATTTTGAACTCAATTCTTGATCAACTGTTAGTGAATTCAAACCGCAAAATAGACACATAAGTGAAATTGAACACATTTAAATGAAATTCATTTGCGCAATATACTGTCATGCCTATTTTGAAGCTGAATTCAAAGTTTGATCTCTTAAAGGACTTTAACTCTATATCTACATCTATAGATATTCCTAGTTTGTCCATATCATTATCTATCTAAAACTTTATCTAGCTTTATCTAACATATAGCTAACTAAGAAATTATCTTTGTTTCTTTAGAATGTGTATCTTTAGAATATAGTGTATGTGTATATCTCAATGTCGCTGAATATAACGATTCGATCGATTGTCAACTAGTCGTCGCGTCGTCTGCCTTGTGCTCAATCATTATTATTATTATTATTGTTGCTATTATTGTTGCTGTTGTTGTTGTTGTTTGCTGTGAATTGGCAATTGGCAATTGCAATTGAGGGGATTGCAATTGCATGTTGTAAGTACTTGAATAAATGTGTATGATCACATGCTTAGCACTTAGCCACAGCTTATGGCACGTTAATAACTAATAAATGACTGTGGCTAGACTAAAGCCTGAAGCCTGTAGACTCTAGACTGTAAACTGTAGACTGTAAACTGTAGACTGGAGACGAAGATTGTAGATTGTTTGAGTGAAGTTCGTGATTGATTCTCACAATGCAAATGAAATGCAATCAATGTGAACACTTTGGGGGCACTGCGTTATGCACTTTTTGCAGTATTCTTTTTTGTTTTCTTCTTTTTTTTTTTTGTATTTTTTATTATTGAGTTTCTTTCAGTTTGGAGATCATTATTATGCGTCCAAGTTCGCGTCCGACTCTCGTTGCACATTTTGCTTTCGTACGTGGCCAGCGACAGCTCAAGGCCGACAGTCTGGAGCCAGAGCCAAGTCTGAGCCAAGTCAGAGTCGAGTCAGAGCCAAGTCAGAGCCAAGTCAGAGAGCCAACACACGTTGTCAAAGCATTACATGATTGCCAGCGTGAGCAGTGTTGTCAACTCTTGCAAAGCTAAAAAAAACTGTTGCTTAACATATTGAATTTCATTTGCATAAATGTCAGAACTGATTTGTAGAGCTAAGATAATATCGATAACATCGACTATTCAAACTTTTGGCAAATATCGATTTTATTTTCGATCGATATCTTTTGTAACATTCACAGAATTTTCAAATCGTGACATCATGCGGTTTTTGAACAAATGCCGTTGCAGCTTTTCAATGCAAATCGATTACGTTTTAGAACTTTTGACAAACATCGATTTTATTCAGAGCTATCGATGTTTTTTGTAACACAGAGAAAGCTATACATTTGTTTCGTTTTTTCAAACAAAGCATACACGAGTTTAAAAAAATCCACCAGATTTACTTTTCAAATCGCAAAACTAGGCGTTCTAGAGTTCACAAGTGGCAATATTCATTCGGAGCAGGAGTTGGATTGCTGTTGGGCAAGCGAATTTTAAACAAAACAAGCTTAACAAATATAGCTAGAAAAAAGCTAGATTCGTAAGCTAATGAAAAAAACAAAGAAACGTAATAAACATAGCTTGAAAAAACTAGAAACGTTATAAAATAGCTTTAAAAAAGCTACATTTGTCGTGAAAAAGCGCAAGTGGCAACACTGACAGCCTGACTGACGCTCTGCCTTTCTGCCTGCATAATACAACAAAGTAAAAAGCGCCAACTAAGCGGCGAATATTGCTTTTTATTTGCTGTTGCTGCTGTTGTTGCTGCTGCTGCTGTTCTCGATCGCATGACGAATTGCCAGCCACAACAACAAACAACAAAGAAAATGCCATAGCCACAAAGGTCCCAAGTTACCCAAACCCCAAACCCAAACACAGCCCCACAAAAGGCTAACCACAAATATGCAGGCAAAGTTATCCCATCCCATTGCAACCCATCCTGCTGAAGTTGCAGCAGAGCGGCTGCTTTTGTGGCTATTGCATTTGCTTTGTTTGCATCACGTTCAACTGGGTTCTTCAGGGAAAAGGCTGAAAGACAGGCAGACAGACAGACAGAAAGGCTGAAGAGAGATCAAGGCAAACAATTTTCAATCAGAATGCATCCCAAAGTCCAATTTGCAATTTGTTTTGATGGGGCGGCCAATTTGCAATTGCCGCCGCCCCGAAATGAAATGCAAAGCTAAGCAACAACAAAAAAAACAAAAAACAAAAAACGCAAAAGCTGAAAATTCCACAGTTCCACAATAAGCTGCACATAAATTAAATGAAAAGCAGCAACATTCCTGTAAAGTGACGCCAACTTCTTCTGCTTTACATTTGTTGCCGTTTTTTTGGGTCAGCCGCACTGCATAAATCAGCCAAAAACAAAAACAAAACCAACTACAACAATATATATATAAAAGCTAATATGTCAGGCATGCGTCTAATTTGTTGGCTGGCTAATCAACAGACAACATACAACAAAACAGTTCCCAGTTCAGTTCAGTTCAGTTTCCCACTTGCCTTCAGCCGCACTCCCAAAATTCTTGTCTAAATGGAACGGCGCCAGTCGGGTTGACAATCCGCATCCCACAGTCACGCACAGTGGGCCAGGCTGAGCTTTGCTCAGTGCAAAAAATTCATTGCTATTTACTCAAGTTGAAATTGGACTGAAAGCAACATAACGAACCTAAAAACTATGGAAAAGTAAATACAGTTTTTGTTTGAAATAAGTTTTCATTTTTTCTAATTCTTCTTTTTATTTAGTTTGAAATTTTAATGAAAAGTACAATTGCTTAAAAAAATGTAAAAGAAATGTAATTATTAGATATATATGTGCTAAAAGATATAAATTTAAACTGTAAAATCATTTCTGAAAGTTAATTTCACATTTTACAAGATTTTGCGGATTGAATTCATTCAAACAGAAACTCACGTTTGAATTCATTTTCTAAAATGAAAACCACAACAGTTCTAATTCTTGAAATTCAAGTTCAATTCCTTAAAAAAATGTAACTTAGATTAAAAACATATAAATTTTAAAATGCAAAATCATTTGCGAAAGTTAATTTCACTTCAAAACTCCCAATTTCACATTTGAGCAGAAGATAATTAAAATGGAAATCAGAACAGATCTAATATTATATTTGTACAGATTGAATTATATTAAGTACGCTCAACAATTCTTTATTAGAAAGTTGTTTAACATTATATATTTTTGTCACATTTTTGTAGCTTCCAGCCCACTGTGCAGCGTCGCAACGTCAGCAAACGCTGCATGTTGTCGTCGTCATCTTCATCTTCATCTTTGTCGCTTTTATAAATTGTGCTGCCGAATTATGCCATTTATTTATAGTTACCTCAAATCTGAACAATAATACATGTTAGTTCCCCAGTTTGCCAGTTCTGTGTGATTTGTGTTTTAGATTTCAACTGAATCGAATCGATTTGTTGCTTCGCCGAACTCAATTTGGTTAGTGATAAGAAAAGTCTGGACCTGCTTATCGCTGCAATAGCATACATCTAACATATATTGCTTTTTTTTTGCTTCTTCGATTTCAATTGCATTCACATAACATATGGCCTTGCCAAATTCTAGCACAAGTTTTTCTTTATTATACAATTTGTTACACTAATGAAACATGACTAAAAACTTTGTGCCTAAAAGATTCATTTGGTTAACTGCATTGCAAATGTATTCAGTTTTTTGTAATGATGCAGCGAAAAATTCTTATAAAAATAGTAAAATATATATATTTTTAGCGATGAATTGACAAAACAGAAATAAATATTGTTTAAGTTTTTAAAAAGTATTAAAATAATTGTTTGAATAATCAGAAAGTAACTAACATGAGTTATTTGGCACGTTTAAGCCCGACTTGATTTACACTTTTCTTAACAAGATATTCTATAAAACGTTTCAAACAAAAAGATATGTTTTATTTTCTGATATTGCTCATGGAAAACTAAGAATGCTTCATAAATGATTTAGTATAATCATTTGATTATAAATAAAAAAAATATGTATATATATTATACCTTTATAACAATCAGAATATGAATACATAATAATTAAATATTCAAGACATCTATTCCTGATTTTGTAATTAATTTTAATTATCTATGCATATCATGCTACTTATATAACAATGCCTTATAGCTACTATAATACTATAATATGTATAATAACTTTAATCATTGTTTAATTTTAATATTTTCCCACATTTATTTGTTCTAACGAAACTCTCATTATTAACGCTCATATCGCTTTCAAAATGACACATTCTTTTGGCAAGGGCATTCCCAGTTGCTTTAGCAAGGGCATTCCCAGTTCGTTATTTATGTTTTTGACCCTTGTTTACAATTTTGCGCACATTTTCATTTGATGTGCGTCCCAAAAAAACATAAATATAAACATATGATACAGATAAATACACTTCCACAAATGTTTTTCACTCAAAAACTCAGTTTTGGACTGATTGTTCCTATGATAGGTATAAGATATAGTATCAAATTTAATCAAAATGTTCTAAACTTCCTAGACTGAATGAGTTTTGATAGTGTTTTCTACAAAAATAAAAGTTTTCCTATCGATCGTTCCTATGCTAGATATAATTTATAGTTTCAAAAACGTCTTTCTCTATGTGTTACACATTTGGTGACAAAATTTGAATACCCTCTCTGCGTAGGGTATGACAAAATTTTTCGTTTCGCATTTGTCTGGCATCCATAAAAGATACGCGTATCTTTTTGGCAGTCTCATTTGGTGCTCTTCAATGAAAAGTTGATTTATTTGGAAAATGAAAATTAGCGCGCAAATAAAAGCAAAGTATTTTTAGTTATTGAACTTGAACGTTTTTGAGTTCAAAAGTGTTTAGCTAACGCGAAGGATGTCGCATTGGTGCCAAAACTTGGGCTTCAGGTAAACCGTTTATAAATCGAGCTGAAAGTCTAAATTGGCTAAAAGTCTAGACGCCAGCTGTTTTGTTATTATGTATTATGTATTATGTATTATGCAAAAAGGCGATTAAATAGCGACAACAAATTTAATTTTATTTAAAATGACGTCATTTTGTTGCTGTTGCTGTTGTTGTTGCTGTGCGCAATTTGGGGCACATGGGTAAAAGATACAATTGTATCTTTGAGTTACAATTTGCTCACTACGCCACATTTCCTAGCCAATAACAACAATAACAACGACTATATAAAAATCACGCCATATACGAAGACTGCTTTTAATTGCAGCGCGCCAATTTGGGCAATGCAACAGCAACAAAATGGACAACAACAACAACAAACAGCAGCAGCCTTGAAAATGCAATCAAAGCCAAATCTTGATCTCGTTTTTCATTTGTTGCTTTTGTTGTTTTTAAAGCGTACTTTAATTGCGTTTATTTTTATTTATTTGTTTTGTTGTGTTTGTGTGTGTGTTGTGTTCATTTGCCGAGATATTTGCACTTGGCATTCACAGTTGGCCAGCTATGTTGCTGCTGTGTGTGTTGCTGCACGCGAGCAACAAGCAGCCAAATGAATGCCAAATGTGCAACCAATTTTTGGGCAAAGCGGAGGGGAGCAAGGCGACAACAACAAAGTCGCTTCCTGTCCTGCAGCAGCAACAGCATCCCCCAACCTAAAATGTGCAACAAGTGTGCAACTGTTGTTGTTGTTGTTGTTGTTGTTGTTGTTGCTGCTTCTGTTGTCGCTGTTTTATTATTATTATTATTATCAAAATGCCGCTGCGGGTTCGTTGTACACATAAAAGTTGCTTTGACTCAGCGAACAGCAACTATTTAGGGCCATCAACGAGGGGGGTGTGTGGGCTGTGGGTTGTGGCTTGGGGTCAGGGTAGGGGCTAGGGGTTAGAGTTGGAGCGCGTGACACGAAAAGACAGCATTTCGATTTCTTGTCTAGTATGATCGCTTTTAAATAGAAAAGTAAGCCCATCTCTTGAAGAAGGCTGCGATTTCATAAGTTTCTATCTTTAAAATCTAACTCAATTCACTTCAATCCAGTTATACTTCAAATACACTCTTATGTAATGAACATACAAACTTAAGATTCTGAATCAATATTCTTACTGAAGATCTGTGTCAAGTTGAATATAAGAAATTAAACTGAGAAAATTCTAAAACCGTAATAAAAACAAGTAAGAATACTCTAGTCGAGTGTGCCCGACTACGAGACTCCCTGCTCCCAACTTGCTTTTCAAGCAGTTCAGCGGAAACACAAGCAAGCAGCACTTAACGTGTCCAGTTCCTGTCAAACTGTTGTTTCTGCCTGCTGAGATGGGGGTAATAGATTCTTCCATAACTTTAATGTTGTTTATCCGATTGTGATGTTTGATCAACATTGATTAAACATATATGTGGCTGTAGGAGTCTTTTGCGATTTGCGGGGGGGTGCATCCGAAATTTGAAATAAACTCGATCTGCGTCCGGTATACAGGAACCTGCATGCCAAGTTTGGTGTCTCTAGCTCTTATAGTCTCTGATATCTGTGCGTTCATACAGACAGACAGACGGACAGACAGACAGCCGGACGGACATGGCTAGTTCGTCTTGGCTGTTGATCCTGTTCAAGATTATATATAGTTTATATAGTCGGAAATGTCTCCTTGTAAGCTTAAGCTTTCGTCTCTTATCACGTGCACATCTCTAATAGGGGTACTCACTGCACATCTCTAGCAGGGGTACTCACTGCAGAAGGCAGCAGCAGCTCGAATGCCATGGCAAAAACAATTTCACGCTTTGACTGCCCAAACTGCCGCATCGCATCGCCACGGATCGGATCGGATCAGATCGGATCGTATGGTGCAGACAGAGAGAGACAGAGAGAGAGAGGTAGAGAGAAGTAGAGAGAGAGAGAATTATGTTTATGGTATTTTTGGCTGGCGAAAAACGCCCACAAAATGCACAAATGACCATCGGGGTTGGGTTGTGATAATGTGGATGTGGTTGTGGTTGTGGATGGTGGTGCTGATGGTGATAATCGAAGCTCTTCGATCGTCATTGCTTTAGTATATATGTATATATATATATATTTTATCAATAAACCGTTAATTATGCAGCGCCTAACGTTTTTGGTGGCAACTGCAATTGTTGCTGTTGCTGTTATTTGTTTGTTGAACTCTACTCAAAACAATACGCGGATGTATTTCACTATTTTTGTATTTTACCTTATTTTTTTTTGCTATTCACAAAAGCTAGGAGTGGCACTCATCAGCAGCAATCCAACAATCCACAATCCAACAATCCAAGTTGGGGCCAACGATCGGTTGCTGGAGCGGTCGCCACACGTCCATGTCCAAGGTTTTGTAAACAATAATAATAACAACAACAGTTGAGACTTTTGGCGTGGGTGTGGGTTGGGTCACCATTACCATCTCCTGCACCGGCTCCTTCTTGTGCTTCCTCTCTGAGCTTTCGAGTCTTTACTCGTAGCACTGTATCTGTTACCTAGTGCGTACTTATTTTATTTTTTTACTGGGTGCTTCGCTTGTTTTTTACTGGGTGTTCCGCTCCACAAACCCTCACCTTTTTGGACTTATTGCGACGTTTGTGTAGAACCGAAAAAACAAACAAAATTTAAAATAAGATCAACATTTATTTTACTACGCTTTAAATAAAATTTAAGCGGCTGTTTTTGCTTAAATAAATTTGTAAATTTAAAAAAAAAAAAACAAGTTAAAAGTACCTTTATTCTGTACAATCAAAAACATCTACATGTATTTGACGCTTTTAGCAATTGGCCAAGTTTTTAGTGCAGTTTTTGTCATATTGATTAATTTTATATTTTTTACATATACTCAACAATTCAACATACCATAAAAAATGGCGAAGAAATTAAAATTTCGCACATTTGTTAATTTATCTTTACATAACACAAAAAAGCTGCCTAAATTATCAAAACAATCTACATGTAATTAATGATTTTACCAATTTAATTTGAATTTTTTATGCATATCGTTCAACTTGCTTATAATTCTCAAATACCTTCTATGCTATACAAAAAAAAACATGCATTTGTTATTATTATTCTTTGCTTAGCTTTAATATTTATTTTGCACACTCACAAAAGTATCTTTTGCTGACTTTAGCTGTTCTTAAGTTCTTAAGTGCTGGCCTTGTGACGTCAGCTGTCCAGTTATGAGTAAAAATACGAGTACTTACATGCATACACTCATACCAAACACTCGTACTATTCATACTATTCATTCCGGGCAAGTCATTCTTAGAAACAACAGCAACATCAACTTACAAACATTCATTTGCTTTGCTTCGCTTTGTTTGGTTTTCGGCTGTGAAGCGCGTGACATAGAAAACAAATGGAGTGCAGCCCCAGTCACCAAGTGAACTACAACTACACCAATACAACACAACACAACACATGGCATAGCTCCACTGTTGACACAACAATAACAACAACACCATTGACAACAACCCGGGGGCAATGCCTGACACTTTGGGTCTGGGGAACAAAGTGTTGACAACTTTTGATGTCATAAAATATATGAGAAACAGCTATAAAAAGCTAGAATTAGTATAACTTATATACAAATTTCAATTTTTCCATAAGGATGGTTCTTTTTCAATACATATAAACTAGATGAATTAGTTTTAAAAACAGCTAAGAAAGTGAAAAATCCAGTTTTAAGAAGCAAATGCAAACTTTCTTTAAAAAAAAAGCCAGAACTACCGCTAACTATAGCTAAATGCGCAAAACCAAGTTGGAACTACATCCGAAATCGATCAATTGACATTATTATCGACGACTGCAAGTTGAACTTGTAACTGGAACTCGAACTGGAACCAAAACTGGAACTCTCTGTTCGCTATGGAACAAATCGTGAGCGTGAGAATTCTTTATAGCTTGAGATTTCTTTGCTTCACACTCAACATTAAGATTTGCATAAATAATTGCAAACGAATGCAAATGTTGTCGTTGTTGGCTACGATATCGATATCGATTGTTATTGTTATTGCTGTTCATTAATTACGCAAAACTTTAGCTTCAATACGATTTCGATTTGGTTCGTTTGTGAATTTTATGGGAGCTGTAGCATTAACCTTGATTAATTTAACCATAAAACTCTATAACTATTGTGTTGTCTTAAATGTTTCACTTTGTTTCTACTATTTGATCTGTCTGAGTTCTGGGCGCGTCTTTTTTGCTCAAACTGTTGTTGTTGTTGGTCTACATCATTAATAAGTATGCTAAAGGTCAAACTGGAAACTAAAATAAGTAAAAAACTTCAACTGTAGCCAGCGGGCAATTAACTGGCACATATAAACAAAATACTACATACAACTTGCCGGACCATCCATCAATCTCTCACTTTCATTTCAACAAAAATAAAAACACATGCATTAAAAAAAATTATAGGAATGTACTTGTACTTTATATTGAAGCTGAACGTTACAGTTCACTGTGACTGTTACTTATAAGTGACTGTGAGCTAAGCAAAGCAAGCAAAAATTGACCTACTCTAATGTATCTGAAATCTTTATGCTACTCAGCGGGGGCTAGGAATTCATTTTAGACCCATAGTTTCTTGGTGAAATATGCTTAGAATTCATCGTAGTTTCCGATTCAGTTTTCCACCGTTTTTCTCACCCGAACAATTTGATACGCCCTTATGTATATACTTGTTATCGATTATCTTTAAACTTTGAAAATTAATCGATTCTATCTAAAAACCGATTATGTTATATCTATTTTCTAATTAAAGATGGTATCGGGAATCGGCATAGTTTTGTTTCTTTTAACAAGCGCTAACAGAAATGAACAAACTGCTTAGAATACTCTAAATCGCAATATTTGAATACTTTGATTATCGATATTTTCTCAGTCTGCTGCTTTTGATATACAGTCACAGTGTGATATGATTTCGATCAGTCACAGTGACAAAGTCACAGATTGGAACATATTGTTCATGTCTACTTTACATGCATGTATTTTACATGTATCTGTAGTTGTATCTGCATCTGTATTTGTATCTGTATCTGTATCTGCATCTGTATATCTGTAGTTGACACGACCATCGTCGATCATGCGTCGCCGAGTGTTGAAATATATAAATGTCCATGATGTTGATGATCAATGTTGTTGTCGTTGTTGTTTGACTTTATGTTTTGTTTTCTGTATTTTGTATTACTTATTTTAGTGCCTGTTCCCTTGCTGACATGTTTTGCTGATGAGCTCAGAAACAGAAACAGAAACAGAAAAGAGCAACAGTTTACATATCATATTAAACATTTTACACATGGATTTACTGTAGTTGTGTACAGTTCAATTCAGTTCAGTTTAGTTTTTGATCTAACACATGGTATCATACGGGTATCATGATCATAATTTAGCTATTAACAGCTAATGAAGCTGATGAGGCGATTCATTTTGAATAATAAAGCATTGTATAATGCCGCTTTCGACAACTTAATAACAGAGTATAGTACAACAAATTAGCGAAAGGGAGAAAAACAACCGGCATACAACATTATAAAAAGAAATAACTCATTTTTATGGATTGTTAACTGTGTGGCTTTCATCTTTTTAAACTGTTCATTTAAGTTGTATACTACTCTTAATTAAACATTCTTAAATATAACTTAAAATATACTTGTTTTGTTAGTTTTGTTAACAATTTGAGCTTACTATAAAAAGCAAGAATCAAACCTTTAAAAGATTTTCCCAAACGTTTTCTAAGTTAAAACACTTTTCAGTGAATTCGATAAGTGTTTTGTTAACCGCAAAAACATGCAAACCAATTTTTCACAATTAAAAACTCGCTTAGTTCTTATACAGCCTCTAATTGTTGTTGAATTGATGGATTTTGAGCTATTCCTGACATTCAAACCAATATTAATTATATGCTTATAAACAAGTTTTGAAAGCTTTTAGCCAAATAAATTTGGAATTTCGGGATTTATTTTAAACTGTTTTTTTTTTTAATTTCGATAAAGATAAAGTGCGCATTTTTATTACTTTTAATAAGACATTGTAGAAATATTAATAACATACTTACGTTCAAGTTTAGAAGACTTTCGCAAAATATATAAAAAACCAATTTTGACAGAATTAACAAATATGTAATTTAGCTAAAATTGTTGCTTAAAATTACTATTCTCCATTCTTTTTAATAACTTTAACTTTATTTGAGTTATCTTGATTATTAAGTCTTAACTTTGCTGTTGACATGCCCGGATCTTAACGCTTAACTGCTGCCCCTAACAACTAACCCCTACCCCCTCTAAGTCAACCCTGCAGCTCTTTAAGCCAACACGCCATTGCACTTGACGCATTTCGCAAAAAAGCAAGCTAAAAAGCAACAGCTAAGCGCACAAATTAGCAGCTAAAACAAAAAAGCAAAATCAGAAAAAAGACAAAAACTAAAAAAAACAATGCGAAATCCGTATTCAGGGCAGTTCCTCCTCTTCAAGAGCGGTGGCAACACTTTGGCATTCGCCAGCGGCTTTTGTGTAATGTCTAAAACGCAAATGGCTCAAAGTGCTGCTCGTCTTGCCCCATCCCCTCCCCTCTGTGTGTCTCTATCTGCAAGTCCGACTCCGGTTAGTCCAACTGATCCATGTCGGACGTGTTGCGCATGCGCCCGAGGGGCAATTCGCAGTTGTTTTATAATTTTTGCAGCTCGTATGCCAAGCGCAAAGAGTGAAAATGTCATTGGCAGATGTGTCGCGGATATTAGCAACAAGACACAGCAACAATAACAACAGCACACAACATACAACACACAAGACATGATCATTCACTTCACATGATCATCATCATCCTCATCCTCAGCCTCAGTCTCATCAACAACAACTTGGCCCAAAACAAAAGGCCCGCATTGGCCAGCATTGAACAATGGGCGGTCTGGGATGGTGGCGATCTGCCAACTGCCAACTGAGTATACACTGCTCAAAATAACAGTTTAATAACTATATATTTGATATATTTGATATATATATATTTGAACCAATTCAGCTGCGAATTGAACACAAAATGGGAACAAAAAACAAAATTTTGTATGAAAAACTTTTTTGTTTCTCAAGCTATTTGAACCAAATTGTTCAGTTATGCATTTAAGTATGTTCTTGCATTGCGCACAAAATTTTTAAAAATCAGACGACTATATTTTGTAGCTTTCGTAGCAACAATCGGTCGAAAATGAAGTTTTCGTTTAAATAACTTCTGCAAAAACTTTACGATTAAATCATTTCCTGTTCCAATTTCCGATTCCAATCAAAACAATCCGAAACAGAACTATAAGCTGTTCTGAAAGCCGCAAATATTATTATAATTAGCTAGTTTGAAAAGGTCTGTAAACAAATATCAGAATGTATTTTTTGTTTTTTCTTAAATCAAAAGATCTATGAGCAATTAAAATATATACATTTTTTGTTGCTGTGTAGTAGTAAATTTAAAAGGGGTTTCTAACATTTAACGAGCATGTCTTGTCTTGTCTGTTGTTGTTACTGTAGTTGTTGTTGTTGTTGTTGCTGCAGTTGTAGTTGTTGTAGCTGAGTGCACACATGTCCAGGGCAGAAGAGGCCAGACCAGGGCACAGTCGAGTGCTTTGCGGTTGGATCTTTTGTTCTGCGCCAGCTGCTTGTTGCTCGTTGCTCGTTGCTTGTTGCTTGTCTTTCAGCTTGTTGTCTCTCATATAATTATTATTATGACTTGGCCGTTTAGCTCACAAGTTAATTACCCAGCCTCAGTTTCAGTACCAGACCCAGTACCAAACTCTCAATCCCAGTCTCCCAGCCACTTTCGACACTTTCAATCGCTGTGGATTCAACAGAGGCATCTGCTGTTGCTGCTGTTGTTGCTGTTGCTGCTGTTACTATTGCTGTTGCATTTCCCAAGTTGTCTATTTTGGATGAAGCCCTCAAGCGTAGAAGCGCCATTAAATCGATTTTACATTAAAAATATTGCACAAGGCGCCGCCCGCCGCCAGAATTAATGGATCATAATTATTGCTGAGCGACAGCAGCAGCAACATCAACGATAACAACAGCAACAACAACAGCAACATCTGCAGCAGCAACAGCAGCAGCCGCATTAGAAATGAAAACAACTTACAAACAGTCAGACCAACAATTTTAAAGAGCCCAAACAGGCTGCACAGTGGTGCAAAAGTTTCATTAAAATTCAACTATTCTATTTGAA
This sequence comes from Hirtodrosophila cameraria, assembly GCA_949708635.1. NCBI lineage: Eukaryota > Metazoa > Arthropoda > Insecta > Diptera > Drosophilidae > Hirtodrosophila > Hirtodrosophila cameraria. Next base: position 1,251,204 of record OX453089.1, read on the forward strand.
AGTTTAAGCTTTTAAATTAAGAGTTTGATGGAAAAACTTTTGAAATTTTAACGAATTTAACATTTTTTAAAAGTTTGCGGTTTGAAATCACCTATGAATTCACTTGCAATTTTATAGTTCCTGAAAAAAAGTTTATTTTATTATTTAGTTATTATTCAAATTTCTCTAAAGTTTGCGGTTTGAAATCACCTATAAATTCACTTGAAATATTTATAGTTTTTAGCTCTAATCTAATTTTTGAATCGAAATCGAAATTTCTAAAAGTTTTAGTTGTCATGATCAAGTTCTGTTTCGTATTAGTTCTGACATTTGCGTTGAACAACTTTCAGAATTCTAAGTTTTCATCAATTTTTGACTTGTCAAACGAGTTCGAAACGGAATTCGGCACAGTTTTTTTCATGGCTTGCAGAATTTTGCACATTTTCTTTGAATTTGGCACCACTGTGTGGCGGACAGAAGCGAATCTTCAAGTGGTTTTTTGAGATGCTGCAACCGTCCACTTTCAATGTGCGAAGCAACAGACAAAGAGAGAGGTAGAAAGAGAGAGAGAGAGAGAGAGAGAGAGAACTTTTCTTTTCTTAACATTTATTTTCTTTGGTTTTTCTGTGCAATGCTTTTCCCATTGGCATTGTTTTTGGTATTTTACAGTAATGCTTTTTTTGTTGTTGTTGTTTTGTGTGTTGTTGTCCGAGGAGAAATTGATGCCATAGTTTGATGTCTTGTCTGTCTTGCATCTCAGTCTGTCTGTTGTGTTCCTGCTCTGTCTGCTGCAGTTGAAGTTGTAAAAACAGCCTAAATACCAAAGTCTTGCAACAAAAGTGTGTGTGTGTGTGTGTGTGTGTGTGTGTTGTGGCATGTGGTAAGTTATTTTTGAAGAGCAGTCAGTGTCCGCTACCAATTTGTTCTGGGCTATAACTGACCTCTCAATCTTCATCTCCAACTCAATCTACCCCCTCTGCTCTGACCCCAGTGCAATTTCATGGGCCATGGAAAGAAGAAAGTGGGGACTGAAGATGTTGCTGGGGCCATCTGTGTTTATGTTGGACTTGACGTCATTTTGCGGCAAGTGAAAATGTGTGGCGACGCGATGCGACGCGTCGCGACGCGTTCAATCCGGTTTTGTTTTTGGCTGAGCTTTGTGAGATGTTTATGTTTTCAACAGCAACAACAAGCACAACAAGCGCAACAACAAGCAACACCACAACAACACATCAGCGAACATTTGTTTGCCTTCTTTTTCTTTTCTTTTTTTTGGCTCAATGTTAAGACGAGATGTTAAAAACGTGATTTCCATGCGTCGCCAGCGTCGTCGGCATATTTAAATAAAATACTTTTACTATCAAAGAAAACTAGTCAGCAGCAACAGCAACAGCACAACAGCAATAGATGCAGCAGCAGCAACCAGCTCGTTATATTGCCGATCAAAAATTATAGTGCAACGGCGCCAACGTGTTGCATACGCAACGCACAACGCAGCACGCAGAGGCCACTGACCAAGCGTAGCACCCCAGCAACAGCAACAGCTACTGGCAACTGTTGCTGGCAGCCAAGCCAGATGACTCTAACTTTAAATCGCATTGCTCATGCGTTGCCATTTGGGACACTGAACCCCAGCTAAAAGCTAAAAACTAAAAGCGGGTGGCAATCAACGCATTTAATAACTAACGCATAAACGGTGCTGGCAAGACTATCGATAGTATCGATGCTATCGATAATATCGGAAGTTATTAATTAAGCTAAAACTGTTTGCGTTTGTTAATGCCCATTCTAGCAATTGAATACTTAATTATTTTGTTTAGTGACAATAGTTTGATTTAAAAAACTAGTAAACAATCGCTGGCGCTATCGATAGTATCGATATATAGCTTATCGAATAGCATCAGGTAACCAATCAGCAGTCAAGAAAGCGCGGAATACTGAAAGAAAGGCGTATGTCTGTTAGAAAGCTTTCAGTATGTCACGCAAAACTAAAAAAAAAACAATCGATAGCACACTCGATATTATCGATTTAAATCAATATTATCGAAAGATATGAATCGAACCAAAATAATTAAACTTTGTTAATGTAGCATTTTACGAAATAGTTTGTAAAACTTAATTTGTTGCAAAGATGGAATTATTAAATCTATCGAAAGTATCGATATCGCTTTTTCTCTAAAGCAGTTCGTGTGGCAATCAGCTTAGGTCTTTTATAAAAGTGTTAAATTATGACTAGCAATAGTTTTGATAAAATAATTATAAATGGTCTTCTGAGTAGTTATCGATAGTGTAATCGAATTGAAGAGTACTTAAAAAATATATAAAATGTAGGCACAAAGTAGAAAACCTGTTATTTATGAACACTTACAAACCTATCGACAAGGCAATCAGCGATTGTTTTGGTAGAATAGGTTTTAATAGTTTTCGTACAAGTTATCGATAGTTTTATCGAATTTGCAGAGTGCATGAAAAGTATATAAAATGTGGTCACAAAGTACAATTCGGTAACTTATGCTACATACGAGTATTAACAAAACTATCGATAGTATCGATATATGAATTGACAACAATAACGTTGATTTTACAGCTCTACTAGCCATACAAATGATAAAACTATCGAACTACTAGAGGAAGCTGAGGAATCTTACGCAACTTGGCTGGCAAAACAAAAGGCCAAGCAATTTATCAAAATGTGCTCTTTGATATTCATAATTTGCAACACATAACCAGAGAGCAGGGTCCCAAAAATGGCCAAAATGGCCAACAACAATAAACACAAATCAAAATAGATATAAAAAATACATTAATTGTATGTAAATGGAAATGTTATTGAGCAGACTTTGAGACTGTAAACTGAAGACTGCAGAGTCAAAGTCAGACTTAGACTTGAGATAGTCAGCCAAGCATTTCATTGGGCCCTTTCTTCGCTTTTTTGGTATGTTTATCTGGCTTATAAGTATTTTCAAAGAAATGCTTCAGCGCATTACGCGTCTTATACAACAGCAAAAATTATTATTATTGAAAGACAAAACAAAACAAAACTAAAGAAAACAAAAGCAAAAGCAAATTTGCCATAAATCAGGGTATTATCATCCAATCCAACTATAGCTATCATTGCGGGTGTAATTTTCTCCACATTTAAATTAGAAATGATTCGACTTATGTCAGCTCTTGTGTTGCCTAAGAGCTTTTAATTTAACCCATTGCTCCAGTTATAATGCATAAATAAGCTATTGGTAAAGTACTTAAATATATATCTGTTGAATCTTGACTTGAGATTTCTTGTTTATTTCAAGTATTTGATATGATAGTTAACACACTCACTAACTAATCAGAATCTTAAAACATTAAGTCCATAAAAGCTATAGGAACATTCTTGTCTTTAACGTTTATTTCAAACTTTCAAAATCGATTATTATCGGTAAAAACATCGATAATATTGTTATTAACATTGATATTTTGTCAGGTCTAGTTGATTCTAGTGTTGCAATTTTGAAGCTTTCCACAATTACTTAAAAAACCGAAAGAATCGATAGTATTGCTATTACTATCGATATTTTCTTAGCGTTGGTAGATTCTAAACTTCTTTAAAATGATAACAAAAAAATAAGGGGTATGTAGGGGAGAGTGGGGTAATTCCGTCAGGATTTTATCTGTGTACATATTGATACTCCGAAAATCAAAACATTTCAAAAGCTTAAAAAGAATCGATAACAAAAATATTGAAATTATTAATATTCAAGTTCAACTTGATTTAAATCAAGCTTAGCTCTTCAAGTCCTTGTCATTATTTGGTTAGAGGGAAGATTTGGTTTATCTCTGTATGTATATATCTTACATATGTATATATATATAGAGCAGACATTCTGTCGCCGTGAGAGACGACGTCCTCAAATCAACATCGCTGCTGCTGCTGTAATATGCAAATTATGATATGCAAATGAAACATTTTTTGGCTTGTCTGCTAAAAGCCAAAGCCAAACAAAACAAAAAAAGTCAAAATTGGCAACACAACAAACACACACACACACACAATACAATACACACTCACACGCACATACGGAGTGAGTGTAGATTACTCAACAGGCAGGCAGCGAACGGAAGTGATTAAGCAAAGCAACAAGTGGCTGTCCGCAGCCAAAGATACATATGTATCTGACGGATAGCTGCAGCTGCCCCCGCCTCTCTTTGCTTGTGTGTTGTGTGTTGTCTACAAAGAAAGTGAAGAAGCTGCGTTAGCCATAATCAAATGTGAGGCGTTGGGAACGTAGACAAAAGGGCCGCTTATGCAAATGCCAGCTGTGCTACAGCTACAACTGCATAAAGCTAGATACAGATACAAATGTATCTGCTTGTAGCCACAGCTGTTTTCGATGATGTAAGCCGAACAAAAAATCTGTTTTTAGTTAAAATTTTTGCTCTTAATTTATGCAAATGCTCAACTTGTCAGCATTTCTTCGTCGGCTTTCTTTTGACAATACAAGTCCCAAAATTGCATAAATATATATATATATATATATATATATTGTTTATAAATAGTAATATTTTGAGACCGTTAGATCAACACCTTTTTGTTTAAACATTTTTGTGGGCGGCCAAGCTGAAAATCGCGCGCTTGTTAAATAAAAAAAATTAAAAAAAAATAAACGGAGCAAAAATTAAGTTTAGCACTTTTGAAAGTTGTCGACACATCCGCCCCAAAAATGCCCTCCGCCCTCTTTCCTATACACTGTAACTTTTAGCTTTTAACTCTTGTCTCAACACGCTGCACACAAAAATGAAGCTCGACTTTGACTAAAAACTCACAAAAAAAAAAAACTGAAACATAAAACTCTTTATAATTGCATTTTAAACATTTCACTTTCGTTTTCTGCTTTGTTTTTTGTTTTAATACTTTTTTTGTATTCGTACAAAATCTTGTCTCCGCATCGTGCACAGAATAATTTTTGTATTTTTGTTGGCACTTTCGCCATATAGGCTATATATACTATGTGGGTGCTGCCTGCTTAAGTATCGTATACAGAGATCTCATGATATGACTATATATGACTATATTCATACACATATGTGCTAAAAACGCGACTCTTGAGGACTCAATTAGCAGTTGAGTCCAGATTATGAAGCGCATTTGCATAATGTTTTTGCTCGTAACTGGATACCGAACTGGGAACTGAACTGCGAACTGTGCAAACTGTTCAAAGCTGGGCAACTGTAGACTGCCAAATCGTGGCCTGCGTGAGCTGACGATGACCCCAGCAGATGAACTCTTGTCTCTCTCTCCCTTTTCCTCTCCCTCTTTCCCTCTTTAACTGTCGATTGACATTTGGCCAGACTGTGGGTAGGGCAAATGTAATTTCATATGCATATTAGATTTGAACACGTGACGCCAGATTTAGATTCAGATTCAGTTACGTGAGCTTCAACTGAACTGAATAAGCTTTCAAATATATTCAAAACTCAATTTTTAGACGATTTCGTAAAATTTATAATTTATACCAAACTTCTTTTTAAAAGTATTTTAAAACGAGCACACAACTGTAAACTTCTCTCAACTTCCGTAAAATGTTTAATTTAACAATTTTAACAACATTTACAGATCCAACTCAAAGGCCTCTTATCTGCCGCGTCAGAGCCTGGAGAAGCTGAACAACACGGATCCCGATCATGGCATTTACAAGCTCACCCTTACCTCCAATGAGGATCTGGTAGCGCACAACAACAACAACAAGTCCAGCTATAATGTTGGCGTAGGCAAACTGAAGCTGCCCAACAATCTGCCGGATGTGTTGCCGTTGGGCGTCAAGTTGCAACAGCAACCGGGCAAACCTTCATCGCCAGGTGGAGGAGGAGTTGGAGTGGGAGATGTGGGGCTGGTAGCATTGCGATATGGCAGCAATAATAATATTGCAACAAAGTCGCCTACAAGTGCCACGCCCACGGCTGCTGGAACGGGCAATAACACAGCCTATGCCATGTTCTATGGCCAGACGACAGCGCAGCAGCAGCGCTACTCGACGCCCGCTTTGGGGCACGCCTACGGCTCGAGCAGATCGCCAGCGCCGCAGTTTACGCGATCTCAGTCGTATGATGTAAAGCAGCAGCAGCAGCATGCTTTGAGTGATCCGACGCAGTTCATCTGCCAGTCACAGCTCGATCTGAAGCAAGCCGTGCATGATCTGGAGACGACCTTGGAGGAGGTGCTCACAGAGACAGAGACGCCACCACGCCTCTCGCCCGCCCACTCCGATTGCAGCCTAAGCAACAGCTCGCTGGAATGCAGTCCCGTCAATGCTCTACATCATCATCATCATCAACAACATCAACCGGAGGCGCACATCTTTCGTGCCGAGCTGATTAGCACCACAACGCTGCCGAAGCCAACGTCAACGTCAGCGCCGCCCGTCGTCAGTCGGCAGGAATCGCTGCGTGAGAACATTGAGAAGATAACGCAACTGCAGTCACAGCTCATGCGACAGCTGAGTCCCCGCACCGAGCAGCTGCCGCCAAGTCCTGCGCCGAGCCAGGAGCAGGAGCAGGAAGCATCCTTACAGGCTGCACACATTGACAGTCTGCAGCTGTTGGAGCGCAGCGAGCTGATTGTTCTGCTGCCAGCGTTGCCCAGCACGGCGGATATGGCCTGCCAGACGGATGATCTACTACAGCAGGAGGAGCTGCTCCTGGCAACGACAACGTCGACGACGCCGCGTGAGGAGCAACAGACGCGCACCACATTGCAGCCACGCCAGCGGCAGGCCACTGAGCTGGCATATGAGCAAATGGCCTTGGAACTGCTGAAGCAGCTGGCGCCCAACGACAAACTCATCGATATATTGACACCAAAAAGCTTAAAGCCAACGACCCAGTACGTCAGCAATTTGTATAATCCCAATGTGCCGCTGCGTCCGGCCAAACGAGATGTGGGCACCTCGACGCTGATGCGCATGAGTGCAACGACAGCAACATCAACAGAAGCAACAGAAACAACAACAGCCGCTAGCACAACAACAACAACATTAACGACTAGCAGCGTGGCAACGACAGCGGAGCTGCAACTGGCCGATGATGATACTGTCGAGGCGGAGTGCACGAATGTAATCAAGCAGAAGCTGGTAAGTTCGAAATTCAATTGAATTTTCATTTCATGCAAACAACTCAACTCATTGAGCTTGTAATTCAAGTGGCTTGAAAACAAATCAATTCAATAAGCTTGTAATTCAGTAGAAATCAACTCATTAAACTTGCAAACAAATTAACTCACTTAGAAATCAACTCATTTAGTTGGCTTGCAAACAAATAAACTCATAGAGCTTGCAAATCACATGGCTTTGTACTTCTTCGCTCATCTTGGAAGCTCTTCAAGCTTTCAAGTATTTAAACTTGAATGGTTTGGCTTTATCAAACAAATAACTTGTCTTGTTTGATTGACTTGCTTGCTTCAACGCATTTGCTCCTTATTTAGAACTAACTCGAGTCCTTTTTGAACTATTGCAGAATGATCTGATCAAGCAGTTGAACCAAAAAATTGTCGCTTTAAAGCGCGAGCAGCAAACGATTGGCGAAGAGTGCTCCACCAATGATAAACTGGGCCTGGATTTGCTGGCCGCGTTAACAGAGAAAGTGCGTCCCAGCGAAGCGTCCAAGTTCCGCACCTACATCGATGATGTGGGTCACATAACCAGCCTGTTGCTATCGCTGTCGGAGCGCCTGGCCCAAACCGAGTGCAGTCTGGAGCTGCGCACAGGGCCCAGCAGCCAGCCGGAGAAGGTAAGCTAATTAGATTAGATTATGTCCAAAAACTTGAATAACGACAACTCTTTGTTTTTTTGTCACACAGAACACGCTGGAAGCAAAACGGGAACGCCTCAACGAGCAACTGGAGGAGGCGCAACGCCTCAAGGCTGACATCGATAGACGCGGCAGCAGCATTGCAAAGCTCTTTGGCAAACATCTCAGCGCCGACATGTGCGCCGATTACGATTACTTTATCAACATGAAGGCCAAACTCATTGCCGATGCACGCGACATGGCCGACAGGATCAAGGGCAGCGAGGAGCAGCTGGGCGCGCTCAGCGATGCGCTAGTCCAAAGCGATTGCTAAAGCTTATCATCTGTATACCCAAATTAGCTGCACAATTTTCCATGCTGCTCAACTTGAAGTTGAGAGCCTGTATGCGAGAATAAAGCGCTGCTGGAATTGCAACTGCCGCAACTGCAACTGAAACTGCAACTGCCGCTGTCGGTCTGGTTGTGTATTAACTTAAACGATGTGCTTAAATACAACCACACACACTATATAATGTATAAATATTTTATGTTCATTTGTGATTTTCAATTAGCTAGTAGTTTAATCTATATGTATCTATCGCATATGTGTAAGCAATTTTTTACATAATTATCAAAAGCAAAGATAAAACTGTATGCATTAATACAAAATAAAAAACCTTTTAAAAATATGATTTGTGAACTTTTCGACTTACATTTGAACTTGGCGCGCTACATTGGCTACACTGATGGCGTTGCCAGCCTTGCTCGAAGTTTTTGAATTTAGCGGCCCACAACATAGTCTGGCAACGTTGATGGTGCTGCCAGCTCTGGTGCTGTTATTGTTTACAGACAGAGCACAAGCAGCTGTGTGGCAATCAGCTGATCCCTAGTTAACAGCTTTTAACGATTTTAACATTTTTGATCTATTTTGCGGAATTTTATGGTTTTGCATCATATTGAAATAAAATGAATAAATAAAAGTGCAGGCATTTCTTACCGCAGTTCGTTGTTGCATAAAACAGTGCCATTTTAACGAATAATTAAGCTAACAGAACAGCAACAGTGTGTTTACATAGCGCCTTTACACCTTTCGCCACGTAAATTGGACAAACAGCTGTTTGCTGATTGCAGTCAGCTGATTGATAATGCGTTGTTGAATTGCAAATCAGCACAAAATATGTGTTGACTGAAACTTGTTGTATCAATAATTTTGCTATGTTTAGAGGCAAAACACTGTGCCAATCCTGGATAAGAAGCGCTTGGGCATTAACAACGCCACAGATACAACAGCAACAACAACAACAGCAACTACAACGCAGTTGGCTGATAGCCGAGTAAGTTTTCAGGCACACATGGCATAAATTACAATCGATTAATCTTTTAATCAATAGTCAATATTTAAATTCACCAACAACAAAGCAGCAACTGTTTCGTGGCATGGCAACGGGCAGCAAAGGGAAAGCAAAGGCGAAGACGCCAAAGCCAAAACCAAAGCCAATGTACACCAACAGATTGGTGGACTCCAAGTCGCCCTATCTGCTGCAGCATGCGCACAATCCCGTCGATTGGTGAGTACCAACTTAATTCACAGCTTAAAAATTAGTTTCACAGTTTCATCCCCCCCCCCCCACGCATCCCTTCAGGTATCCATGGGGCGAAGAGGCATTTGAGCGTGCGCGCAGCGAAAATAAAATGATATTCTTATCCGTCGGCTACTCCACATGCCACTGGTGTCATGTCATGGAGCATGAGTCCTTTGAGGATGTCGACACAGCAGATGTTATGAACAAACATTTCGTGAACATCAAAGTGGACAGAGAGGAGCGTCCGGACATTGACAAGGTCTACATGCAGTTTCTACTCATGTCCAAGGGCAGCGGCGGCTGGCCGATGAGCGTTTGGCTGACGCCAGAACTGGCTCCACTCGTAGCGGGCACTTATTTTCCGCCCTCAGCGCGGTAAGTCCAATAAGATTTCAAACGACAAAAAAAACTATGTTCGGCGTGCCGAAATAATATAATAGAATATTGAAGAAAAGTTGTTCATATAAAAACATTATAATCATCCGATTTTTTCTATGAAAACTATACATATATAGTTGTATATATAGTTTCCCGATTTCCGGTCAAATTTAACCAAACTATTTAAAGTATAATTAAAATTGCTGTTAAAACTAAAAAGTTTTTCAAACAAAACTTATTTTTCAACGTATTGTTCCCTATGACACCATGGTCTGATTTCAATCAAATCAAGGACAAAAACGTATAATAACATAAAAAAGTGCGTTCGATTTCACTTGAGAAGCAAGAAATATTTTCACAGAACCGTCAACAGATTATTTCTATGACAGCTATTAGATATGGTAGTCCGATTTGGATTAACATTTGGTCAACATACATACATATTGTATGTATAAAGATCACTCTCCAACTGTAAATTGCTGAGTATGATGAATATTTTTTAAAATTAATAACACAAAACATGAAGAAGTACATGATTTATTTTGCATCAAAACATTTTAAATGGACAACAAATACCAATTCACAGTTACATCGATTATTTTCTTAGAGTCCACATCCAAAGTTTGGAGCATAGATTCATTGATTTTGGTACCGCTCACTGTCATCTTGATGGGAAGCGTACGCTGGTTTAGCTTCTGGCCAATTTGTTGACGCACTTCATAAACAATACCAGTTAGTAGCTTTTCCGTTAAGTTCTCAAATTGATAAAGACGTAACACGTGCAGTTTGGGGCAGGCAATTATAAGGCGAAGTAGGTCATTGTTGGTAAAGTATATGCTGTAACATCCACCGAGTTCCAGCTCCTTCAGTTCCTTTAACTTGCAAAAGGCATCCAGTTCAGGATCACTTATTGGTTATTCTTTACTTGAGGTCCTCTACGCCAAAAACGATCCAAAAATTTTGAAAAAGTGCGATATGCGATGGCAGAGGTCGACTTTTTTGCAGGAATATATGATAAAAAGAATCGCGCGATTTTTTGCTTGAATAAACTTGACCGATTCCTTGCTAAAATTGGTCGCGGCACCTCCAAAATCAACAATCCCCTCCACTCTGTTTACTCAAAAAGGCACCGATATGCATTATCGATAACCGAACGCGTCGCGTAGGTATCGGCTCAACTTAAAATTGCTTTTTAATATATATTTCCGCAAAAAGTAAATATTCCAAGCCCAGTTTTGACATCCTAGAATTACTTCGAGTTTTTAGAGCTTTTTTGAAGCTCTTTTCGATTTCACTTGGGGTAGCTGTAACGAAACATTACCGATTTACCGATTGTTTTTGCGTGTGACCATTTTGAATAATTAACTTTTCAACTGGAAATAGACATGAAGCGGGCGAGGACCTTTTCAGTGTAAATCGATAGAAATAATTGATTGATGATACTCGAATGCTAGCCAATGTTTATCACATCACTAACAAAAAGAACACAGAATTGTAATTGCTGCAAATAAATAAAAGGCTTCACAATAAAAACAATGTCTGACGAACACAAATCTAACGCTCTACCGGTTTCTTTACTGATGCTTCCGGATGATTCCCTGATGCATATAATAGACCAACTACCGATGTCCGATTCAATATCCTTTGCGCTCACCTGTAATCGGATCCATGACATTTACCAGAAAAGGTGGCAAAATCAGTATGAACAAGTCACCTTGCACGAACTCTATACAGGACCCAATAAGATGCCCTTGTGGAAAATCCTCAGTTTTTTTAAACTCTTTGGCCATCAAATTAAGAGAATCTGCATCGTGCTACCAACGAACCATCGCCAGGAAATCATCGAGAATCTAGGCGCTTATTGCATCAACTTAAAATCAGTTCTTTTCTGCAAAACATTCTTAACTGCAAGCGAAATGCGCAAGATCTTATTGAAGCTGACTCAACTTCAGTTTCTGGATTTTTTAAATTGCGTTTTCGAAGATGATTGTCTAGATCTGCACCACATGACGCAGCTCAAGAGGCTCTGTATAACAAAGAATGACAAATTGACTGCCTTGAGTATGGATTGTTTACCAATTTCAATTGAGAAGCTGGATCTTTATAAATGTTATGATCTGAAATCGGAATTATTGCCTAAGATCTGTAAAGCGCTGCCGCAGCTGAAGGAGTTATTCATAGTTGGGATTGACATAAAAAGCAATATTTTTAAGGATTTCGTCAGCGGCAATTGTTGTGACGCCTTGGAGTCTCTTTCCCTTGAAATCAGGGATGATAATGTGGAGTACGAGGCCATAGCTATGCTGCCAGGTCTAAAAAAACTTAGTTTGAGAATGGATAAATATTACCCAAAGCAGACTCGACAGCTGCTCACAATGCTTGTGACACACAAATCGCAACAACTGGAGTCTTTAAAGATCGGCGGTGATGACAACCGTGGATTAGGTGATCCCGACCTGGATGCCTTTTGCAAGTTAAAGGAACTAAAGGAGCTGGAACTGGGTGGATGTTACAGCATATACTTTACCAACAATGATCTACTTCGCCTTATAATTGCCTGCCCCAAACTGCACGTGTTACGTCTTTATCAATTTGAGAACTTAACGGAAAAGCTACTAACTGATATTGTTTATGAAGTGCGTCAACAAATTGGCCAGAAGCTAAACCAACGTCCGCTTCCCATCAAGATGACAGTGAGCGGTACCAAAATCAATGAATCTATGTTCCAAAATTTGGATGTGGACTCTAAGAAAATAATCGATGTAACTGTGAATTGGTATTTGTTGTCCATTTAAAATGTTTTGATGCAAAATAAATCATGTTCTTCTTTATGTTTTCTGTTATTTATTTTTAAAAAATATTCATCAAACTCAGCAATTTACAATTGGAGAGTGATCTATATACATAGTATGCATGTTGACCAAATGTTAATCAAAATCGGACTACTATATCTTATAGATACAGCGCAGCGTATCGTATAGCTGTCACAGGAACAATCGGTCGAAGAGTTCATCAAGAAAGTTTTCAAATTTTAATACTAGTTAGCATAGAAACATGCGGACAGACGGACAGACAACTAGAACATACTCTAAAGGTTATACAAACTTAACGAAAAGAAATTAAAGTCTATTCTTCTTTATATCAGTTATGGCATGCCATCGTTCACCTTGGTGCTGCAGTCGATAGCCAAGAAGTGGCAAGCTGATCGGGATTCGTTGATGAAAGCAGGCTCCTCGCTGCTCAAGGCCATGGTGTCCAATCAGAATGCAGCTGCTATCGCAGAAGCTGCCTTTGAACCGGGCAGTGCGGATGCAAAGTTGGCGGAGGCGTTGCGCGTGCACAAGCAACGGTTTGATCAGCAGGATGGCGGTTTTGGACGGGAGCCCAAGTTTCCGGAGGTGCCGCGTCTCAATTTTCTGTTTCATGCTTATTTGGTGAGCAAGGATGTGGATGTGCTGGATATGGTGCTGCAAACGCTGGATCATATTGGACGCGGTGGCATCAATGATCACATCTTTGGTGGCTTTGCACGGTATGCCACAACAAGGGACTGGCATAACGTGCACTTTGAGAAGATGCTGTATGATCAGGGTCAGCTAATGGCGGCCTATGCCAATGGTTATAGATTAACCCGTAGCGACGATTTTCTGGGATATGCCGATCGTATTTATGAGTATTTGATTAAGGATTTGCGTCATCCCGCTGGTGGGTTTTATGCTGGCGAGGATGCCGACTCGTTGCCCACTCACAGGGATAAGGTGAAGGTGGAGGGCGCCTTCTATGCCTGGACCTGGCAGGAGATACAGCAGGCCTTTAAAGCGCATGCCAAACGTTTTGATGATGTCACCCCGGAGCGCATCTTTGACATATACACTTTTCACTATAATTTAAAACCCACGGGCAATATCCCACCCGCCAGTGATCCGCATGGTCATCTCACTGGCAAGAATATACTGATTGTGCGCGGCTCCGAGGAGGACACATGCACCAATTTCAATTTGGAGGCGGCAAAGCTCAAACAAATGCTGCAGACGGCAAATGACATACTGCACACCATACGAGATCAGCGTCCACGACCGCATCTGGACACCAAGATCATATGCGCCTGGAATGGCCTAGTCCTAACGGGTCTCTCCAAGCTGGCCAATTGCGGCACAGCCAAGCGCGCCGTGTATCTGCAAACGGCAAAGGAGCTGCTGGAGTTCCTCCGCAAGCATCTTTACGATGCAGATAGTAAGCTGCTCTTGCGCTCCTGCTATGGTGCAGGCGTGCAGGATGCCTCCCTGGAACAGAATGCGTAAGTTGGATGAACATTTATATTGAATTAGCTGGTATGAGCAGTTTTTTATATTTTAGTGAAAAGATCGAGGGCTTCTTGGACGATTATGCCTTTCTCATCAAGGGACTGCTGGACTATTATAAGGCTTCATTGGATAGTAGTGCTTTGCGCTGGGCTAAGGAGCTGCAGGAGACGCAGGATAAACTCTTCTGGGATGAACAAAATGGCGCCTATTACTTCTCGCAGCAGGATGCGCCCAATGTCATTGTTCGACTCAAAGAAGGTGCGCTTTGTATATTTCATATCTGCTCAATTCTAAGTCTAATCTTGTAATGCAGATCATGATGGTGCTGAGCCCTGCGGCAACAGCGTCGCCGCACGCAATCTCACAGTTCTGGCGCACTATTACGATGAGGATGCGTATTTGCAGCGTGCCGCCAAGCTGCTCAATTACTTTGCAGATGTCTCACCCTTTGGCCATGCGCTACCCGAGATGCTCTCAGGATTGCTGCTCCACGAGCATGGCCTAGATCTGGTGGCGGTGGTGGGACCAGATTCCCCCGATACCACACGTTTTGTGGAGATTTGTCGCAAGTTCTATATACCCGGAATGATCATTGTACATTGCGATCCGCAGCACCCGGATGAGGCATGTAATCAGCGTGTCCAGCAGAAGTTTAAGATGGTCAATGGAAAGACAACCGTTTATATTTGCCACGATCGCGTCTGCCGCATGCCGGTCACCGATCCCGCCCAGCTCGAGGAGAATCTGATGGCCAACTTTTTCAAGGAGCGCATCTAAATTAAGTAGTTAACAGTTTGACATTACTCGAATTAGTACATTTAGAATTATGTTATTATTATAACCAATATGTTATTATTTTTAAAAGCTTTTAAAGCTTTAATTGGTTCTCGGAACTAGTTGTATTTGTAGTTTTAGTCTTCTTATTATGATACATGATTATTTTATGTAACCCCATCTTTGTCTGAATAATATAGACCTTACGCAAAATACTTGTATACCTAAATATTTGCTTTTAAATGGTAAATATAATAAAAATTACATTATCAACAATAACCGCATTGTATTTTTATTTACTTTTCGTCAAAAAAGCAAAATTTGCATTGCAACGTCTAAAATTTCACGATCGAATCTTTTTCGAGTCGCAAAACTGGCGATGCACCAGGCGAACAAAATTCGCAGAAGGTCGCTAAAAGTATAACAGTTGCCAGAAAAGTATAACAGCCGCCGTATACGTATAACGTATATTTAAACTTAACAGGTATATGTTAATAACATAACATTATTATGTTAAGTTAACATAATTCTGTTAACATAACAGAAAAATGTTAATAACATAATCTGATTATGTTATTAACAGAATTCATCTATGTTAATAACATTTTTATGTTAAGTTAACAGAGTTATGTTATGTTATTAACATAGCTCTGTTAAACACAGAACTGTTATACAGCGACTGTTATACTTTCTTGGCAACTGTTATACTTTTTAGCGACCTTCTGCGAATTCTGTTCGCCTGGTGCATCGCCAGTTTTGCGGCACTGAAATTTGATTTTCGATCGATTCAAACAGAATTTTTGCCAAGCAGACTTTCTTTACTTCTTTCTGGTTGGACAACTTATCTTTTTTATGCTAAGAATATTGAAATCGAATTATGCTGCTGATAAATAAAAGAATATTGATTGTTTTTTAAACATTTATTTATTTAAAATCATAGTTAATTAATATTATATACAAAGATATGCAATTATATATACAATTAAATAATAAATAATACATAAAAACAAAAGAATTGCAACGAAAATTACAGAATATTTACAATAACTTTATAAAATTAATACAGTAATTTAATTTTACTTAGTAAATAAAATAAAGTAAAGGAATTAATTGCGTTGTTGCTTGTATACTTTGCATTAAATAAAATTAGGATCAGGGTGGGTTAAGTCTTCATTTTGGGACACTCTCAGCTGGCCACGATCAACTGGCCTTGCGGCTGTTCCACGTCGTTAAATTGAAGATTTGGCAATGATCCTTGGAGGTGCCATTCTTCGAAGGTAGCACCTTGTCTATCTTGTTTCTTGGTTTCCATTATGCAGCTAGTTCTGTGAAGTAAATAAATTCAATACATTAAAAATTAAGTAATTTATAAAAACAAAAGTTTTTTCTTTGTTCTAAGTGTTACCTACCTAACTATTAAAAATGCCATCAACCCATTCGACTCCTTCCTATGCTAGTGGATGAAAACATCTTTGAAAAACAGGATCCGATTTTTTTAAATTTACAAAGAAAGGTTGGGAAAAATATGATTTTAGGAAAGTGTTTAAATGCGACTTTTCCAAATATACCTTCAGCGTAGATCTTTACAATATCATTCTGGATCATATTTATAAACAGCCGCTCCAAATATGTGTCTTGTATGTATAAAATTGATATCTTAGAGGGTTCCGTTTAGTAGCTTTGTTTATACTATGGAATCACAATCTGATATCTTGTTTAAGAAACTTTATCTCAAATACAAACATTAGATCCGTTTATAATATAAAAAAAATAAAATTCCAGGCTCAACTTCACAAATACAACACATTATTTTGTGCATTTATTGGAATCGTTTGTTTTGGACCTCTGGGCGAAACGATCTGACAACAATTGAATACTTGACATTGTGCTTATCGTTGTTGTTGTTTTTGTTGTTGCTGAACGCTGCCCAGGAGCCGCACAGGCGTAAAAACTAAGCTAAAAACTAAATGCTCGCCCTGCGCTGCGCTTGGACTGTACTGAATATGAACTTTGCACATATTCAGTCATGGTGTAATTAACTAAGGTGTTGTCAATGGAAAGAGTTGAGTTACCAATTGACAGCAACTTTTGATGAAAACTTATCAGTTGGTAACTATTCGCCTGACAGCAACTCTTAGCTAATTGCACCATGGTGTAATTAAATAAGGTGTTGTCAATGGAAAGAGTTGAGCTACCAATTGACAGCAAGTTCTGATGAAAACTTGTCAGTTGGTAACTACTCGGTTGACACCACCTCTTAGCTTATTGCAGCATGTTTTTCAGCCAAGACGCGACGGCAATCAGCGCAAATGAACTTAAAGTATGGAGAGAACAGTTTGGTAAACGGTAATCATAATCATAATCGTAATCGTAATAATAATAATAATAATAATAGTAGTAAGTAGTAATCGTAATAAAAATAATTTAGTTGAAATTCACATTCATCACATTGGTTTGCACTTGGCGGCTAACCATTTGCCGCTGTCTGCCCGTTCCCGTGCCTGCTGTGGTGTTGTTGTTAGCGGCTGATGTTGTTGCTGCTGCTGCTGCAGCTACTGCCGCTGTTGCCTTCGGTCAGGTATCCGCATCAGTGAAACTCATGGCCGCATCAAAGCTATCCACAATTGTCTCCATCCGCTCGTGATGCTCGAACCGTGCAAACTTGCGCTCCATCCGTGTGCACGAATGCCGTCTGGAGTGTCGTGTGCGTCGAAAGAAACGGAAGCGGGTATCCTCCTCCTCCTCGTCGTATTCGGGTGCCGAAACGGAATCCTCATCTGTTTCGCGCAGAAAATCCTTGGGATCACGATGTATTTTAAAGATCTTTGTGGCGCCATGTAGCTTGGTTATGTTGCGTGATGCATTGATTATGCCACGCCCACCGCCACCACCTCCCAAATGATGTTTGTGCGTGCGATTCTTCACTGCCGTTAAACGATTTGTGATGGATACAACATTGAAGAGCTTGGATAGTTCAGAGTCCACGCAACGTGCCTCTCGACGCAGGTTTTTCCCATTTTTCACATAGATAAAATGATTAATTTGATTGATTTGATTGTCACCCAAAGAAACGGAACCGCCACCAGAAACAGAACCAGATCCAGAAACCAGACTGGCAGTGGGTGAACTGGAGCTGGTGTTGGTGCTGGCGTTGACGCCGACGCCGACGTTGAGGCTGCAGTTACCGTTAGAGTTGGATGACGACGTTAGCAGCGTTGGTGTGGAGGGCGGCGCGGGGGGCACGTGCGGCATTGTGTAGCAACGCTGACGTCCCTCATACAGATTGGCAACATTATACCGGCTAAGACGGCACGATTCCGACTCGATTTCTTCGTGGTCTGAACTCGGCATGTCCATAGCCTGCGTATGTATGTGTATTTGCAAGTGTTTGCATGTGTGTATATGTGTGTGTGTTGTTTGTGTGTAGTGGTTGGTGTTTTGAGAGTGGGTGCGTTCGCGTGAGTGGGCAGAAGACGGGGCAGAAAACGTTGTTTGGGCGTTTTAATAAACGAAATACTTGTATAATTATATGTTTTGTAATATGTTTAGGATTAGGATTACCTGCAGCAAGCCCTCCACTTCCGAATATTGACGATCTGTCAGACGGTGCAGTTGTTGTTGATCCATTTTTGCCTTAACAACAACAACAGCATAACAAAAATACGACACTTCGATAACGATGACGATACTTGAATTTTTTCTACACGGCGACACTGCGCATTGCGCAGTCCCAGACGATAACGATATACCAACATTGCGTGCATAAGACCTCGATTACAAAATTCAATTAACTGCATGCAACTTTTTTAAAATTTTATTAATAGGTGTGTATTACTGCTAGTGATGCTTATATTGCCATGTTCTGGTCAGATCTAGTTTAAGAAGTAAGATATCAGATATCTTTGTGCTATTTTATTAAATTCCTCTTTGGCCTGGTTTTTGCTATTCACAGTAAAGCACTTACATAGCGTTGCCACATCTATTAAAAATGTAAAACAGCTGTTTTGCCACAAACATATCGATTGTTATCTTAGTTATCGATATTGCCGCTTCTTCTTCCTCTTCTTTTCCGCTGAACTGTCAAAAACGTAGGTCGCAAATAGAAATAATTGCAATTGTTAATCTACCAAAAATGTTAATATTACCAAGCCATCAACAATTGTTTCGTTTGGCAATGCTACAAGAATATTATAAAAATTGTGCTATAATGAATATTTTATGTTTTCATGTTTATCTACCCAACAACTGAACGCCGACTTTGTGAACAACAGTTTGATAATTCGCCATGGCCAAGTCAAAGAATCATACAAATCACAACCAGAACAAAAAGGCCCATCGCAATGGCATCAAGCGCCCAATGCGTAAGCGCCACGAGTCCACTCTGGGCGTAAGTATTACTTCTATTATTTTTACTACCAAGAGTAGCCAGAAATCGGAACTAATTCCCGTATTTCTTTACAGATGGATGTCAAGTTTCTGATCAACCAGCGTTATGCTCGCAAGGGCAATCTTTCACGCGTGGAGGCAGTTAAGCGCTACGAGGAGCGCGTTGCCAACCAGCAGGGCAAGCCTAAGCCCGTTAAATTGTAAATTCCAGGACCCGCATACGAACTTGTTTTTGAGTAAAAATCGCGTCTTAGAATAAAGAAAAACATTTTAACAAAATCAATCATATTTTATTTACAAAACATTGCATGTGCCGTAAACAACTTTTAAACAGCTTTTAATAAGTGTAGAAAATCCAGAATTCGCATCTGGATGCAATTGCAATAACAACAAACATCAGTTGTTAGACGTAAACATATGTTTACAGTGTAAACTTTATACGCATATTAATGCTGTAAAAGCCAACCAATGATCCCAAGGGTATTCCACATTCAAATTGGATCAGTTTTGAATAGAAAATCAATTTCTCATTAATTGATTGTATCTCGGAACCAGCATTTTTAAATTGCTCAACTTCGGCAACCGATAACCCAAGTTCTTGGAATCGAAAAGATCGTATCAGATCCTAAACATTGTGCCGGTTCAACTCCGGCTTAATTGTGCTTAATGTTTATAAAACTCCGCTAAAAATAATCCCAATTATGTATTTTTAGTTTTCAATGAATACAAGTGGTTCGCACTTGTAAACTAAACTGTTACGCTTTCAATTATTTTTCCTTGAATCGGTGAACACCGGAACTAGATCCAAAATAGGATTTGAGACACTGATTCGAAAGTTTAGGACTTATTTCTTTGAATAGTTAAAATAAATTGAGTTGTTGGCATGTATTGCCACCTTAATAAACTACATTTTAGTTTAAACTTTAAACAAGTAAAGAATTCAAGCCCAAATCTTGTTAGTTCAGGAATACCATATCTTACCTACAGTTGGCTTATCGATAATTGCTAAACCTTTTACCGCTCTTGGCCTTATTATGCATATTTATAATTGGCCAATCTGGCAACATTCGGCCATTTGCCAAGCAAACAATACGCTGACTTAACAATTGCATGAAAAATTCGTAAATGCTTTGCCCATTGTTTGTTGGGTAGCCAAACAGCAGCGAACGTAGAACTGTCGTTCGCTTGGCCATATATATATGTAATTAATAATTTAATAATAGTACAACTCATAATAGAGTGCCAAGAGACATAGTGTCATTATTAAATAAACTATACTATTTGCTAATTATGTAAACAGTGTGCTAGTTCCAAAATATTGAATTTTATAGTGAAAGAAGAAACGTTTTTACGTTTTTTGCACAGTGTGCTGCGTTTTGCTATGTGAATATGTAGATGCATATGTATGTATATTATACTATATTTTTTATCGCGTTCGTGACAGTGTAGTTAAGAAGCATAGAAATAAGTTTTACATATAGATTTCAAACAATTAAAAGTGTAAAGAGTGTGAAGCAGCAACAAAAAGAAATCTGTTTTATCGACGTTTCATTGTGACATACACACGTGCGACGCACACAGATACACAAACACACACACACACAGATACACACGCACACACTAACAGCGCTCAGCTGTGCTCAGCTGTCATTTGTTGTCGAATGTGTTTTGGAGATCCTGCCAAAAAGTGTTTGGTTTTGCCCGGCAGGGTTGCCACCATCGACAATTATCAACAATTGATTCATTTGAACGGTAAGTGTTGTATTCATTTTGTATTCATATTCATATTCGTATTGATTTAATTATACTTTTGTTTTTACAGTAAAATCGATCAAAACTATCGAATTGTTGTGTAGTTGAATATATATTTATGTTATTTGCTTTTCTGGGTTGACTTTAATAATAATAAATACATAGATAAATACACGAAACCATACAAATTACGAACTTAAATCAATTGCACAGCCACGTTTCTCAATCATCCACAATTTGTATAGAGTTTTTTGCGTATTCATCGTAGTTGGTGTTAATTTTGTTTAACGATATTGTCATTTGTGTGCGAAAACAATTTGCTTCAAAAAATCATGACGGAAACTAAAATATGAACTTCTCTTTTGCACAGTCAGGCCAATAAACAACAAACAATAAGGTTTATTTAATATTGCGCATTTATTGCGTTGTCAATAATAAAACAATTATACAATGAAGGAAGCCAGCCGTCATAATTTTCATTCATTGTGAGAGTTCTATGTTTCAATTTTTCCATTGTTTTTATTATAAGTAGCATTTTTTATTTGTGTGTGTGTGTTTTCAGACGTATACGGAATTTCGCATTAATTCATTCGGAATATCGCCTGAATTCATTTTGAATTGCAAACGAATTCACTCGGAACTTCGCATGAGTTCATACGGAATTTCGCATGAATTCATTTTGAATTGCGAGCGAGTTCATTCTGGAATCCGCATGAGTTTATTCGGAATTCATTTGGAACTTCGTATAAATTCATTTCGAGCTGCGATCGAGTTCATGCCGAATTGCGAACCAATTCATTCCGGATTCCGCATGAATTCATTGTGAATTGCGAACGAATTCATTCGGAACTTCGCATTCGAATTCATTCTGGAATCCGCATAAGTTCATTCGGAACTCATTTGGAACTTCGCATGAATTCATTTCGATTTGCTAACGAATTCCATCCGAATTACGAACCAATTCATTCCGGATTCCGCATGAATTCATTCAACGAATTCATTTCGTTCATTCGGAATTCATTTGGAATTTCGCTTGAATTTGTTAGTTATTTTGAACATAAATTCATTTGTCCTTTCTGTTTTCTATGTTTTACATATTTTCAGGCAATTTATATTTATATGCATTTTTAATTGAGGGAATTGTTAAATCAATAACGCCTTATAAGTAATGACCATGCAATGGGTTACTTTATAATCTATCATAATTGAAATGAATATGTCATAATGCTCGCCTACTCGAAAATAAGCTCACTTTATCGCTTGCCATTGTCATTTGTACTATTTGCCAAGCAGCTCGCACGGAGCTTATCAACGAAAATGAAAATGTGAGCGATAAGAAATTTAACTTGACTAGATACTACTATGTTCATACTATTTTTATTTTTGTTTTGTTTTGTTTAAGCAATCTGCAATCTGACGCGGCGCTACAACTTGGCATATTGCATTTCACAGTTAATCGCGTTTGTTTGTTGTGATTAATGCTCTTGTCAATATTTTGTCGCTTCCTTTATAAAACGGAAAATGTCATATCATGCGTAAAAGTAGAGTTTTCAAACCATAAATGGTTGACGTGTTAACTTTAATTGATAAGCAGTAATATCATCATTAATAAAAGCTCAAATGTAATTGATTAAGCTTTAAGTATTCTCATCATCATCAATCCTCAATGAATATGTTTGCAAAGCAGATGTTATTATTTACTTTAAAGTGCTAATTTGTATTGTTATTGATATTAATCAATGCTATGTACAATTGATAGAATCGAAGTTGATAGTTGATTCATAACTTTATCAATTTCCATTTGTTTCATTCACTTAATTTACTATTGAAGAAAGTTTAACTTAAGTTTAAAGCCAATTTGCATTTAATCATAATTTATAACTTTTAACTTTTAAGTCTTTTTTGAATCTAATCTAGTCAAATCTAGGGTATCTGTTAGTCTTAACATGCTGCAAAGCAGCTCAATTGTATTTTGTATCAAGTTAATAAATTAATGTTAATTTGTCTGATCACAAACATGTTGAAACTAATAAATCATATGAGCTGGAGATAACCATTTGGCCAAAATGCTATTTTGCAGTTACGTTCGAAAGCCTGAAAGTGACACAGTTTATTATTTTTGAATGTGCGCTGCTGTCAAACGAATTTGTTCAACTTATACATCAAAAGAATATCAAAACCAAATCAAAATGAATCAAAATATGCCAGTTATATATTCCATATCGCGTTTTATGGAGACTCATTTGCCACACGAATCAGGTGGCATCAATTTGACGCAAGTGAGTTGAAATTTCAAGTCTCCGTTTGTGCAACTTAAATGACTCAATTCTTTTTAAATTCTAAATACTTTTTAAAGCAAGAAATACAACAATATATTGTTCTTAATAATAGATTATTGCTGCTTATTGTGTTTGGCATTTACATACTTAGCTATTGTTTCTATTTTTGGAATTGTTGACAGACTTGTGGCAGACAGAGCACAATTTTATTTCTATTTTTTTTTTGTTTTTAGAATTTGTTTGGCAAGTTTTTGGTTTAAATGTGTTGGTAGCTGCATATGTGTGCAAGTGTTTATCTTTGTTAATAGGCATTTTTGTAGTATTTCAATATTTTGTTTCGGTACTTTGAAAATTTTAATATTTTTTATAATAATGGCATGCAGCATTAAAATGTAGTTATGATTAAAAACTAGTTATGGCAGACATATAATTGTTTACATACCCTATAAATTTGTGAATCCCTTTAAAAGCTGACTATCTCTCATGAAAGCTAGGAAACCAATTCCGTTTCTGTTCAAAGTTTGCAGAAACAGTATAGATTGCTGTTCCAAATTCGTACTCGTTTCCGAACTTGCTTTCGATTGGAAATCAGAACAGTAATTCGTAAATCTTTTCGCAAATCATTCGTTTGTACTTTTCAAAAACATACGGAAAACGAATACTTTTTGTTTTTATTAGGACTGTTTCCAATACAAGTCAATAGCAATAACCATTTTTATGTATTTTGTAATTAGTATTTTCTGCAACAATAAGTATAGGAAGAGGGAAAGAGGAAGAGTAGCGCATTTTTCACATTTTCTTATTTCAGTTGACAGCCGCAAAGTATGCTTTATAAAATTACACAAAACACAAACTAACATCTTTGCGATTTGTATACTCTATACAAAATTCTAAGAATGTTTCACTCAAACCAACCGATCTGGCAGGAATCGAAATGGATTGCTACAGAAAAGAGTTGCCATACAATCAAAATAAATATCTGAACAGCGCAGAAATTTAAATCAAAATTATTTCTGTGGTGTGGCAACTCTAAAATCAAAATCTCTGCAGATTTCTGTGACAGCTAAGAACTGGAATTTGGTTTGAAGACATTATCGTGACACCGCCGTAAACAACACACTTTTTATAGATTATCAATAAATTTTAAAAATTAAAACAGTATGAAAGTGCATACAATTTGTGCATAATTATAAATACATATACATACATACATACATACATATACATACATACATTTAAAGTACTTTATGCAAACATGAAATGTTTTTCTTTGCTTTGTGCTTTAGGATGTCAGACAAAGTTACTCGGCATTGCTTATCAGTCAAATAGATCACTAGCTAACCTTAAGAATACTGTAAAATCAGAGAGAGTAAACATATACAGCGAGAGAGAAAGAGATTGAGAGAGTTACCTGCCGTGAGTAACTTTTGTTGTTCCCCTAAATGACAACACTTTTTACGATAACCAAATATAAAGTTGCCTTTGTCATTGTTCATTTTTGGCGCTAGCTTTTTAGTTAATGTGTGCACTTGTTGTACGTTGTACGAGTTGTATGTATAAGCGGCGTTAATGTTGCGTTAAGTTGTTGTATTTTATCAGATATCAAGTCAGCAGGCTTCAAACAATAGTTCACGACTAGCAGATACCATCTTGAGAACTTACATATACGT
This sequence comes from Hirtodrosophila cameraria, assembly GCA_949708635.1. NCBI lineage: Eukaryota > Metazoa > Arthropoda > Insecta > Diptera > Drosophilidae > Hirtodrosophila > Hirtodrosophila cameraria. Next base: position 1,276,073 of record OX453089.1, read on the forward strand.
TCATGAAAAGGCTATATACATGTGTCAAATTAGAAAGAAAAACCTTAATATATTTATTGAATAATGCATATGTACATCATGATTGTTGTACATCTTTAAACATTGACGCTTTTTTAAGTATAAAACGATTTTCTTGACTGGGTATCGAACCCGAGGTTTTGAGAATCGGAACAAAATGCCTTCCCAAGAGGCTATAGTCGTCCACACTTATGAGAGCTAACTTTTTTCTCCTTTATTTTATTTAACTTTGTTGGGAAAATTAACTTTTTTTTCGTGTTTTTAGTGAAAGAACAGTTTTGTATGCATTTTATTGTGCAAAACTTTATTTAAGAAAGAAGAAAGTAGAATAAAAACTGAACTTTTAGATTCAGTTCAACACCAGTTTATATTCTTGACTTTGAATATGCATAACATTATAAAAATTGTGATCAAAATTCGAGAGAATTGTACAAACATAAACTTTTCTGAAATTTACAACACCCAAAACTTAACAAAAGTAACTCTTTGGTCTTGTTATCTGCTGTAAATTGTGTTTTTTAAGATTTGATTTTTAATTTATAATCGATTAAGAACAATCAATGTGGATAGCAGTCCACGCTAGTGACGAAGCAACACGAAAAGTGTGAAAGTCGACTAGCATCATATGTATATACAATAAGAATGAAAGATTTGCTTTTTGTGTCCGATCAGTATAAGTAAACAATGCCATTATAAAACTTATTCTGAGGCTCTTGGTGTTTAATGAGAAATATAAGTTTCTCTTCTGAGATTTCTCAATTTTGTTCATATTTTTATGTTTCTGAGAACACATTTAATATAGATAACTTCATACAGATTGATTGATTGCTAAGGCTTGTATTAATAGTATACCCCTTTAGCAGTTTAGTCTATGTACAGGGTATATTAAATGTAAGGAGAGTGTTGAAACATGTTCTGAGCTGCATTATTTGCTATCGCTGCCAGTTGACAATCCTGCTGCCAGTTTAGTTTTCCAGCAGAGCGCGTCGCGTGGAGCTCGACAATATTTAGCAGAGCGACATTTAATATTTAATGTTGTGCAAAACTGAAACAAAAACAAAAAACAATAACAAAGATTAATTAGTATAGCTGAAACAAGGGGTTATCAGCCGTAAATATTTAGATTTGTTGCAAATAATTTGCTGTGAACTGTAATTGGCGTGTTTCCGTGTTTATTGTGCTTTGATTGTTTGCTTTTTGTTGTGTGTGCAATAAATGTGTGTAAACAAAAACTGAAAATATATTTACAAAATGGGTCGCACACCCAAATTAAAACAATTGGGACGCGCCTACTCGGAGATGTCGCCATTAAATCCACCCACTTCGGCCGATTCGGTTGCCACAACGAGCACGAATCAGGAACGGCGTGATTCGAATGGATATGGTAGCCTATTTCCATTTGGTTTCTTTCGCAGCTCCTTTGGTCGCAGTGGTAATTCCATACAGGTGTGTTCTTAGCTAAACTAAACTACCATATGTTTCATTAGTTCGATATATGTTTGTTTATTCGTGGGTTTATCTGATAAGCAATGCGGCAGCTGCAAATAGATACGATACTATTTTTGCTTAACAGAGCAGTCAGCAGTCGAAATAAACATATGTTTAAACATACGCAACTGTATTTAGTTGTTATATAGTAGCTACTGATTAGAATTCTACAAAAACAAACTGTAAATCGATAGCGCCAGACTTGTGAGTAATATAATACAATATAATACATAACTTATGTGTGCAAATAGCATACAAAAACTGTCTGTCTGTTTTGCTTCTAAACGAATATGTTTTTGAATATTTACTTGATTTTCAACTAAAGTCAATTATTGTTGTTGTTAAAGCAGTGCTTAGACGTTGCAATTCAATAAATTTGCATGCGAGACAACGTTTAAACAGCCCCTGCAAAAAATTGCACAGTTGCGTCCTACAACACATACTTATACACTGGTAAGCATAAGTATTTTGACAAAAGTATGCGCAAAATTTACTCATATTTTCTCACAGTGTAAAATAACAAAGGACCAAACAAAATTTCAAATATTTACAGCTCTTTTTATGAACAGCATTTATAAACAAGTAAGAATGCTCTAGTCAAGTATGCCCGACTGCGAGACTTCCTGCTCCCAACTTGCATTTCAAGCAGTTCAGCGGCAACACAAGCAAGCAGCGCACTTAACGTGCCCAGTTCCTGTCAAACTGTTGTTTCTATCTGCTGAGACGGAGGTAATAGTTTCTTCAAATCAAAGCTTTATCTTTAAAATTGTGGCTGTGGGAGTTTTTTTCGATTTGCGGGGTTGCGGGGGGGATGTTTTCGAAATTTTAAATAAACTTGATCTGCGTACGGTGTACAGGAACCTCCATGCCAAGTTTGGTGCCTCTAGCTGTTATAGTCTCCGAGATCTGTGTGTCATACGGACAGACAGACGTACAGACAGACGGACACGGCTAGTTCGTCTCGGCTGTTGATGCTGATCCAGAATATATATACTTTATATAGTCGGAAATGCCTCCTTCTGCCTGTTACACACATTTGCAGTACTTCATAACTCCCTTTTTCCCATTTTTAATGGGAACAGGGAGTAAAAACGATTCACAAAAACATTCCAAACTTTAAGCGGCAATTCGGCATATTTAACAACACCAATTCGATACATTTTACAACACTATAGCAAATGTTGCATCGTCTAAACACCGCTTAACAAAGAAAACAAAACAACAACTAGAAAGGGAATATATTCATGATGTTTGTCAGCCCTGGTCGTGTACTTTTCTCTTGAAGCCTGAAAGTATGCAATACTTTTCGAAATGAATTCAAACTTGAAGTCAAACGCAGACGTCAGGCAGTTCTCTGTAATAGACTAGACTTCAATTGTTTTTATACCCTGTTAACCTTGCCAAGCAGAGTATATTGGGTTTGTGCGTATAAAACTTACAACAGTATGAGAATGCAGTGAAAAGCTTTTGTTGGTCATTAGTTTTCGACAGAAACTTTGTTATTTGTTTATGAATGAAGCTATTAACAAATTATTAAGTTAATATGCTTGTATTGAAGGTCGCATGCATGGATTGTCAATAGTTTAGGCAGATAGTTTTGTGAAGCAAAATAAATGCTCATAGAGTTGACAATGTCAACTGGGTAAAAAATAACAAAACATAAAAAAAAAAAGATAAATTTCTAAAACAATGCAAACAATAAGCAAATCTTAACTAAACAAAAGCTTCATAATGAAGCTGCATTGTTGCAATTAAAGCGCATTGAGAGCGTCTACAGCAAAGCTGTAAATTACTATTGACAGACACTGTCGAGCCATAATAAAGTTTATGTTATGAACAGTTCATAATTGAAGGCATTCTTTCATTCTTACATTCTGGCATTCTAAGCAAACGCCCTCCACGGGCCGCTTCACTCAAACTTAAAATCAAAATCAAACTCAAAGTCAAAGTCAGAAACTTTGATTCAGTATTATTTGTTACGCAGCATGGAACGCGTCGTCTTTGTGGAAAACTGCTGCTTAGCAAAAGTGTTAAAATAATTATATAGAAAAGTCAACTAATTGCCAAATAGGAAGTAGAACATTTTTCGCTATACTCTGTGTTAATATCCGTTGCTTATCGGCGCGCTTATCGGCTCTATATGGACATACGTATATCTAAGACAATTGTTTGCTCAATTAATTAAAACTCAAAAGCAAACTTTGCGTATCTTTGTGCAATTCTTTTTTCATATATGCTAGTTGCATGCAACGTTTGCCGACACAGTTCATTTAGAACGCCTCTTCGAAGCGGTCGATTCAAAGTTTCAACAAAAAGTTGATTTCAGTAGCCTGCTTAAGGCATTCCAATAGCTACAAAACGGAACTAAACATTGAAAATTTGGCCAAAATGTTTAAGGCACGTTTAAAAACGCATCCGGGCGAATCAGAGGTGTGTGCTATGTTCAAAGAATATAAAGTATATATTTAACTAATCTTTAATCAGTGTAAGAATTAAGATAAGCTTAAGTTAACAAGTTTCTAAGTGTGTTAAGTATATATTAGTTAGAAGTGATTTCTTCATAGAAGAGTCCTTACTAAAGTTTACTGATTAATCGCATCTGTTTTACAGATATTGTTTAACATTAAGTCAAAAGCAAGTATATTGTTCAATTTTACGATATCATAATTATTTATTCTTATTCTTTCACTTTTTCCTTAACCCCCTTTTTAAAAAAACAAAAGCAGCGAAACTGCGTATCATATTGTTAATGTTCTGTATAATTGTTTGCATCTTTTTGAAACATTTCTGTGTATATGTATTTCTGTACATACTGACTTATATGCAACATCAGCAGTTAATGCTTAATTTATTCGTATGGGGAAACTGTTCATGTTACTCACACACAGATTGAATCCTCTTCTGAATGTCATTTCACTTGTTGCTGAGTCAACAAATGAGACAATTTGTTTGACATGCTCTTCAATAAAGTCAATTAGACATGGCAAAACATTTATTGAGTTCTTCTCCCAGTTCATGTTATACTGCAAATGCAGCCAAATTAAATACAAAATTATTTTTAAACCGTTTTCTCATATACAATACATATACACGACAAAGCTGAGAAAGTGAGAATACAATTATTCACAACGCAAAATACGAAAAACTATATTCAGATTGTAACAGCTTTCAAATAAAACTTAAAAAACTTCAGCTTAAAACGGATCTTTTCCATGTCAGCTATGAAATTGCAATTGAAAAGCTTTCTATTAACTAAGTACAGTCAAAAGAAATCTTAAAAATTGTTCAAAATTATTCGAATCAAAATTATAAACTGTTCTAAATTTGGAATATCAATGGAAAATTTTATTTACAAAACTTTTTTAAAGAAACATTTTTATATTTTGTATTTTCATCTGCAAAAAACGATTTTATATAAATAAAAAAAATTGAAATATTAAAAATGAAAATGCAAAAACAAAAAATTGTTTACTAAAACAATTTTTGGTTTGAAAATGTAAATATTTTTAATGAAAAACGACTACCATATATGGCAGCTATAACATTAACTGGACTGAGCTTTGAATTGTGTTGGCAGCGCCTTATAAAAAAGTGGGCAGGGCAGCTTAACTGCTGTATTGCTTGGAATTTTTAAGGAAGTGGGCAGCACCCCAATTCTATTTATATATTTATGGAGAAAGATTTGGTCCTAACGAAAACGAAATGAATTAAACTGAGAAAACGGTTTTGCAAGCACAACAAATAACATCAAAAAAACTCAAAACATAAACAAAAAAAAAAACAAAAGTCTACATAATTACTAATCAGTTATCGCAGCTGAGCTCTCTCCACAGCCAGAGTGCGATATTATTAGTCATAAACACAGAACGCGATAAACTTCAGAAGAAGTGTCAGAAAGAACAGCAATTTGAAGAAAGAGAGTGGAGGAGTTGAGCCTAACAGAAGATGCAGGCGCATGATAAAGCGCTTAAGCTTAACAAAAAAGCAGCAGCAGCAACAAAGACAACAATAATAACAATGCCTGACCCAGAGGCAACAACAACAGCAACAACAACAACAACAACATCTGCAGTCAACAGTTCAACAGACTCCGCAGCTGCAGCTGCAAAACAGCGCACGATCAGCGCTTTGGTGCGTGGTCTTCATGACACGGGCATCAGAGATTTGCAGAGCTTGCAACGTCCGTTGTTGGAGTGTGAGGAGCGTGTGCTGAGAATTGGTCATGCCACAAATAAAACGAAGTTAGACTTTGGTTTGCCCTGCCTTGTGATACAGGAAGAGGAAGATGCAGCTGAGGATGTGGCAACAAGTGGCAATGCTTTACTGTCGCCTCCTGCCACACCAAGACGTTCCCTAACACCAGATAACGATGCGTGCAACGGCAACAGCAACAGCAGCGATCAACATGATCATGATCATGATCATGATCGTAGCACAACACGACGTTTCAGTCACTTTAATCTGGCCTTAAGACGCTTCTCCCACATTCACGTACATGTACTATACACAATTTTATATCTGATATATCTGTGTGTTAACTTAATTATTATCAATCCTAACGATCGTTAATGTTCTTGTTATTGTTATTGCTATTGCTTAACCCTAAACCAAAGCTACTCTCTTGGCTCAGAAACCCGAAACCAATACCAAAACCGAGAGCCTGTAACCTGTCCTGGTTCGTGTGTTTGCATTATGTCTTTACTTTACTTACTATCTAAAAATAAACATGCGAAGCTACTTTTCTTTAACTTTACCTACCTTTACACCCCCTCCACCCTCTGCTCTGCAAGTCAATTCTCATAAGCTGTTGCATATACGATCCAACAAGTTTAATGTTCTTAACCGCTCTTGTTCTTGTGCTGCTCTTTATTCTATTCATGAGTTCCAAAAACTTAACTTTATAGGCTTAGTTTATTATGTTTATAAAGACATTAACTCATTTATAACATTACAAATAGGCGTTGATTGTTTTATTGCAAATATTTAATAATAGCAATTATTGGGATTTTGATAAAGTGGTTTAGGTATATAAATTGGATACGAATCACAAACAGATCTATTATAATTATAAAAGAAATATTCATTTTTATTTCTGAAATTCATTTCTCAAATATTCATTCTTTTTTCATTTGATTCCTTAACAACTTAAATGAATATCTCAAGTGCGTGATTTCGGTTTAGTAACAAAAAAAGAAACACAAAGCAAATATCACGCAACATTTAAACTAATACTTATTACAACCACTTGAAAAACAAGCAAATCAACTTGAAATTGGCCATCGTTTATAAAGTGTCCTAATGCTATCTTGAGTTGTCCATCAATGCGCTGTTTTTTCAGTGTTTTGTCTAAAACTAAAGACAATAATGTATTACTTAAAGGCAGACAAGGCTATAATAATGATTACAGCTAAAAGAAAGTCGATTGGAAATAACTTAACATTGAAAACATAACTTTGAAACAAGCTGTTCAAATTGTTTTAATCAATTTAAGTAAATATTTATTGATTTACGCTTGACAATCTGTTGTTCTCTTGCTTTAAGCATATTGCCAAGGGTTCGCTTTTATGTACTTAACCCAATTTTAAAGTCACTTTCGACGAATCAACCAAAAAATACCCAATTTCTTTCACTTTAAAAATGTTTATTCAAAGAAATGTGACTAAGAAAACAGCCACATTAAACGTTAAATGCATTATATATAGTTTTCTTGGCTGCTCCTTCCTTTTTATACGGATAAGTTTATTGTCTAATGCAACTAGTTCACCTCAAAGCGTTTCTTTCCATTAACTAATGGTCTGTGCAAAGCTAGACAAGCAAAAGCGTGCAGAAAAAAACAAATATCGAAGAATAATTGTAATTCAATTTGCAATTAACAAATGCGTTGCAATATACTTAAGGTTGGTTACTCAACAGAGTTGTGCATTCTAGTTCAATTGAGGGAATCAGTTTGGTTGTTTTGATAAGCGTTTAAATACTTCACTTATCACATTATCTAATATGTATCTACATACATTATATAAATGATCTAATATATCTAAGTAAAGTGAAAAGTAAAATTAAACGAACTATAAACTAACTCAAATGATCAAGATGACCTAAATTCTAACTCAAATGAATAAAATATATTAAATTTATATATTAAATCAAACTAAATCGTTACGAAAATCATCAAAATCTGACTCAAATGAACGATATGAACAAATATACAAATCAAAGGCAAAAAAACGAACAAAAATGTATTCAAATGAATAAAAGAACTGCTATGAAAACTCATATGAACAAAGCGAACTTGGACTCATATTAACTTGTTTTTACACAAAGTAACAAAATAAACGAAAATCTTGCTCAAAACAATAAAGCGAACTATTATCACACTCATATAATCAAAATAAACTATGTATAATGTGGCTCAAATGAATAAACCGAAAAAAAATATCATTCAAATGAACTAAAATCTTGCTCAACACAATAAATCGAACTTAAATCTTGCTCAAAACAATAAAAATTAATTGAATCGGACTCATATCAAGAAAACGAACTATTTATTAGGAAGTCAAATGAACGAAATGAACAAAAATCGTACTGCAAAAGAACAAAACGAGCAAAAATCGTACTCAAAAGGAACAAAATGAACGAAAATCGTAGTCGAAAGGAACAAAACGAACAAAAACATTGCTCAAAAGAACAAAACGAACCATATTCAGACTCAGATAAACAAAATGAACTATGTAAAATGGGGCTCAAATGAATAAACCGAACAAATAGAATATACCTCAAATGAACTTAAATATTGCTCAACGCATTAAATCTAAAATTAATTAAATCGGACGCATATCAAGAAAACGAACTATTTATTAGGGACTCAAATGAACGAAATGAACAAAAATCGTACTCCCAAAGAACAAAATGAACAAAAATCGTAGTCAAAAGGAACAAAATGAACAAAAATCATTTTCGAAAGGAACAAAATGAACAAAAATCGTAGTCGATAGGAACAAAACGAACAAAAATATTGCTCGAAAGAACAAAACGAACCATGTTCAGACTCATATGAACTTAACGAGCTATGTATCTGGAAATTCAAATAAACAAAATGAACGATAAAAACGGAATGTATGTTTTGAGTTTGTTCGTTCAGCTTGGCAACATTTTGTGAACCAGTCAATTACAACACTGTGACTTGATGCCTTGTGGCAGGCTGCAGTTCTGCAGTTGGCCTTTTCAATGCCAAACCGCAAATTAAAGAGAAACTTTGTGTATGCAGCACAGTGTATGTTATTTATGCTTATGGCTTAAGTCGTTGCTGTCTTTAAGAGTAGAATTTTGCAAACACAAAAAGCTGCTAGCTGCATTGGTCATTGGTCAACTGTTGCGTTGGTCATTTGGTCAATGGTCAGCTTACTCAGTTTACTTTTTGGATATTCTCGAGTCTCTCCGTCTCAGACTCAGTCACAGTGTCAGTCTCAGTCTGTGGCAGTGCGTGTTCAAGACAAGAGCGTGCCGCGGAAAATGTAATGTGTTTTGTGGCAGCAACTGAAAGGAAAACACATTTGAGGCCTAAATATAGCCAAATTGGCAAACACGTTTCGAGTGTTGAGTGTGAAGTGTTGAGTGGAGTGCTGCGAAACAGACATACACCTAAAATTACAGCATTTTGTAACGAATTGTAACTACGAGATACTGTATCTGCCAGATATTGTATCTACTTACATATGCAGTTTATAATCAGCTTGTTTTGTGTGTTGAGTTTTGCGTGCGCGCTTTAAATTTGCACCGTTGTTTGGTTGTTTTAGTTGTTGTTTAATTTGATAAGCAGCAACAGCAGCAACAGCAGCAGCAACAACGTCATGCGATACACCCGATACGACTGAGACGAACTAACTCAGTCGACTTTATAAGCCAGTCGACCAAATGCGACCAGTCCGAGCAACCATTCGATATGCTTGTAGCTTCCACATGTAGCTGCTTCATTCGTTTTTTATTTGTCGCATTCAAAGTTTATACGTTGTGGCGCGCAGAAGTGTTCTGCAAGATACACTCTCAATAAAATAATAATAAAAAAAAGAAACAATTAAATAATAAAAAGCATTTAAAAATGCATTTTATTTGTGTTAATTAAAAGGCACGCGCACTTGTCGACTGTTTTCAATTATAACTACGTGTTTTTTTTTATGGTGCCGTTGGTCTGCATTGCAGTTTCTGCGTTAAACATGGCTAAATAAATAAATAAATAAATAAAACATTTTAATTTACAATTATTTAACAAGTGCCGCTATAAACTAAAACAAAATGAAATTGTCTAAAAGTTTGGACGAGCTAATTTTAAACGCTTCGCGTTTAAGCTTAAATAATCTGCGTTCGCCGTCCAAGAAAAAACCAAAAAGTGTTAGTAATCCATATTAAATTAAATATAAATCTTAAGTGTGTAAATATTATAAATATTTCAACAGTGGAAATTCGCTTTAAGATACTCTAAGAGAAACATATAAACGAATAAACTATGTACAAAACTAATAACTAATTTACTTGGAACAAATTTTTTGAAAATATCTGTTTGCTTTAATCTTTTTAAATAAATCAGATGAATAGAATTGCAATCAATTTAAACGTAAATAATTCTTATACATCTAGAAAATAAATACGCAAAAAGATTTGTTTCTATTTTCAAATGAAACAACACAACATCAATAAAAGATTCGGCAAGAAAAGTAAACGGAAGTAAGAACAGGGCTGAAAAAATTTGTGAAAAAATGCACTGATTGTGAGAAAATTATAAAATATATATTACACTTTCAATCATTAAGGTCAATAATGTATTGAGAAACTCTTCTTCAAGTGGAGTTCGAACCACAGAACATAAAATACAAAAAATCCTTAAATATATATTACATTTAATCATTAAGGTCAATAATGTATTGAGAAACTCTTCTTCAATTGGAGTTCGAACCACAGGACGAAAATATATATTACATTTAATCATTAAGATCAGTAATGTACTGCTAAACTCTTCCTTAAATGGAGTTCGAACCACAGAACATAATATACCAAAAATGAATTGATTGTGAGAAATATATAAAATATATATTACACTTTCAATCATTAAGGTCAATAATATATTGCAAAACTCTTCCTTAAATGGAGTTCGAACCACAGAACATAAATATATATTACATTTAATCATTAAGGGGAATGTATTACAAAACTCTTCCTTAAATGGAGTTCGAACCACAGCATCTAAAGTACCTTGTCACAAGTGGTCCTTGCAAAAAATCATTGTTTCGATTATAAAAAATAGTCTCAAGTGTTTCTTAACGCAATTCAAAAGTCTTGTAGCTTACAAGTCAAGTTGAATAAATCGCTAGAGTTAATAATAATAGCAAGTAAACATACGATATACTTAAATCTTAAGCAAGAATGTTGTTGTTTACCACTTGTATGCGAATGTAAAAAGTGCTTAACTTGTTACGCTTAAATGCGTTTTAGCATTATATTCTATTAAATACATACATAAATATATGTATACATATGTACAACTTATTCACACCTGCACTTAGATGGCACCTCTCAGAGCTAGACTGTTTACAAAAGAGTTCCAAAATCAATTCGATATTGTTACAGATTTTCGTAAAACTCAGTTTGCGTTTGTTTCTTGGAAACTGTCACATTTGACATTTAGACATTATTTAAATAGGTTTATGTGACACTTAAGCTACTGCAAAACGTGAGTGTAAGCCTTTTTTTAGAATGGCTAATATGGTAATCTCTTTATCGTTATCATTAATTAAGCATACATGGCCATATATCTATTTACATAAGTACTTCAAAAAACCAAAACAAAACAGACCAAATGAAAACCGTCATCAAAAAGACTCGCTTTCGTTTTTATTTTGACATTTATTTAGGCGCCATTATCAATGCTATTTCTGACAGCTTCTTGTCTCCGACAGTCAAAGAATTATGAACATTAAACTTAACATTCAATTGACAGGCCAAGTTAACCCAATAAACACTTATTTTTATCAATTAACGAAACGCATTTCTTATCAATTTCACCGTTATGTCTCTGGCAATGCTGATGAATCACAGCAATCAAATTTTATACTCATTTGCTGCAAAAAAGGGCTGTATAATTTTTTGTAGCCAATTTCTGCTTAAAAGCATATTAAGTTAAAAATACTGATTAATTTTAACTAGAGCGTAAATTATAAACTAAAAATAGACTCTTGAAGAGTTGAATTGACTTTAAAAACTCAATCTAATAAACATAATAAAAGATATTCCATTAACAAACATTATTTTTAAGTTAATATCAACAGTCATGTTAACACAGTTTAAAAGACTGTAAGTAACATGTTAAAATGTTAATTTGCTAACATAAAAATGCTAGTTAGTCACAATCACAACACAGCTCTGTAATAAAACGCTGTATTGGTTAACTTTTAATACTTATCTTTCGAAATGTACATAATTAAAAACAACAATATTTTCCCTTTCTCCCAAGTAAAATATATTAATTAAGCTTATGTAATATTTTGTTGAACAAGAAACTTTCTAGCATGTTAATTGTATATTCAAATAAAGTTTGAGTGTGTTGATTTCTTGTAAATTAAAATTGTGTTTGCGTTCAAGTTTACGTAACCCAATAAAACAAATATACCTCCAACCAACCCCATAAATTTAATTTAGTAGAACAAAACTAATCTTTAGAATTGCATGCTGTTTTTATTTTGCTTACTCTCAAAACAAATTGTTCAATTTTGTCTTCTGTTTGTCTTCATTTAGAATATAAATCGGTACGGAGAATCCATGGGTTCACTCGGACATCGCGCATTGCTGCAGTACATCGATAATAATGATATATCCGGTCTTCGCGCTATACTCGACAGTCGTCATCTAACAATCGATGATCGTGATGAGGTAAGTGGAGTGCACTACTTATAATAAGGAGGAAAAACAATGATAGTTTAAACTATCGATACTATCGATTGTTCTAAATTGCGTGCCGAGAAACTTGAACTAACAATGTATATCGTCAACGTTATATCGATATTTGCCTTAAACAAATATATCGCTCCAATATTTCGTCGGCAGAATATCGATATATCGACAATCCTTTAAAGTGACGAGTTTGAAATAAACATGAATTAAGTCAGAATAAAAAAACTTTCGATATATCGAAGCCCCATTAAAAGCAATATCATATCGGAAAATCGGAATATTTTTCATTAAAATATCGATGTTTGAGTATGTTATACATCCCTTACAGTGATCGTTAAAGCTATCGATATTATCGATTACACTCAACTACTTCATAGTTGCGAGACTAGGAACTAGATAGATTTTGCCAGGCTCTACACTATACTAAACACTTTCCATAATTTTGATAGAACTCCACGACTGTGCTCATGGTGGTGGCCGGTCGAGGTCTAACTGCATTTGTGCGTGAGTTTTTGGCCCGTGGTGCGGACGTGCAGGCGGAGGATTTGGACAACTGGACGGCATTGCTATGTGCGACGCGGAACGGACACTTTGATGTGGTGCAACTGTTGCTGGATAATGGCGCCGATGTTGAGCATCGTGATATGGTAAGTAGTTCAAGTTTTTTGAAGTTTATAATTTAGTAAATTCATGAACTACTTTCAGGGCGGCTGGACAGCGCTGATGTGGGCAGCGTATCGTGGTCACACGGATCTGGTGCGCTTGCTGCTGGAGAAGGGTGCGGATGGCAATGCGCATGGCAATTATCATTTGGGCGCATTGCTTTGGGCCGCTGGACGTGGCTTCAAGGATATTGTGGAGCTGCTGGTGCAACGCGGCGCCAAGGTGAATGTGGGTGATAAGTATGGCACCACAGCGCTGGTTTGGGCCTGTCGACGCGGCAATGTGGAGATTGTGGACACGCTGCTCAAAGCGGGTGCCAATGTGGACACAGCCGGCATGTATTCGTGGACACCGCTGCTGGTTGCTGCCGCCGGCGGGCACACAGATTGCGTTAGTTCCATACTGGAAAAGAAGCCAAATGTGAATGCGCTGGACAAGGATGGCATGACGGCGCTGTGCATTGCAAGTCGTGAAGGCTACACGGACATTGCTGCCTCTTTGATATCGGCCGGCGCCTACATAAATATACAGGATCGTGGCGGCGATACGCCGTTGATACATGCAGTCAAAGGTGGACATCGCACGGTGGTTGAAGCGCTGCTCAAAAAGCACGCTGATGTGGACATACAGGGCAAGGATCGTAAAACGGCCATTTATACCGCCGTGGAGAAGGGTCACACGCAAATTGTCAAACTGTTGCTATCCACCAATCCTGATCTGGAGTCTTCGACCAAGGATGGCGATACACCATTGATACGCGCCGTGCGTAATCGCAATCTGGAAATTGTGCACATGCTGCTCGATCGGAAGGCCAAGGTAACCGCTAGCGATAAACGTGGCGACACCTGCCTGCATATTGCCATGCGTGCACGCTCCAAGGCTATTGTGGAGGCTTTACTGCGTAATCCCAAGCATAGTCAGCTTTTATATCGCGCCAACAAAGCAGGCGAGACGCCCTATAATATTGATTCGCTGCATCAGAAGACCATACTGGGTCAGGTGTTTGGCGCACGGCGACTCAATACTAATGAGGATTCGGAAGGCATGCTGGGCTATGAGCTGTACTCATCTGCTTTGGCGGATGTGCTTAGTGAGCCCACATTGACCACGCCCATTACCGTTGGACTCTATGCCAAATGGGGCAGCGGCAAAAGTTTTCTACTTAATAAACTGCGCGAGGAAATGAATAATTTTGCCAAACAATGGGCCGAACCGCCAGCCAAAACAAGTGGTCTACTCTTCATCGTCTGCCTGCATATATCCCTGCTCATTGGCACAATTGTAGGATTGAGCTGTTGGTCCTCCTTGTGGGGCTCCTTGGCAGCCGTTGTCTTTCTGCTAATCGCATATCTGCTGCTGGCAGCAGCCAAGTACTTCAACTATCAAATGGACATGTTCTGGGCATACTCGGTGCTCCATGGTCTCGATAAGCGCATTTCACGACTACGTCTCATACTCCAGGTCACCTTCTGCCATCCGCCTGGACCACAAGCGGACTCTCAAGCCAAACCTGTGCGTTTCCACTTTGCGGAAGCAAGTGCTGCTTCGCCCACGGGCGATGGTGCCGTGGCGCATATGTTGGCCGCTCTGCTGGATGCCATAGGTGAGCAGATTTTCACTTGCGAATTCAATTTACTTTTAAGAGCGTGATTATCTAAACCTTATAACAACTTTATAATCTAAACTATTTGTAACCCAATTTTTAGGCAGACTAAGATATCATTTCAATTATTTATAAATAAGTCACTGATTATAAATAGAAATAATTTTAAGGGTCATAGCTTGTTATCTATTTTCAAATTAATCAAACACTTCTGCAAAATGTGCTTAAGACAACTGTTTGAACGACTATAGATTATTGTATTTTGATTCATTATTCCAAGTTTTCATTATCTCTTGCAAATCTCAAAAGAACCTTGATATTTAATATCTTTTTCTTTATTTGCAGAGGCACATTATGGCTGGCTGTCCACTCGACTGTATCGTGCCTTTCGTCCCAAGTGCGTCAAAATGGATATGGGCTGGCGCTGGCGTCGCTTGTGCTGTTTACCCATAGTGCTACTCTTTGAGATTGGACTGATTACACTGGTGGCAGGCATATCCCTGATAATTGCCTACTTTACACACGCCCAGGATGTTGACGCTGAGCAAATCCTGGTTGCTCTTTATGTTATAGCTGCCATACTGCTGACATTGATCTGTACGCATCTGCATGTGCTGGCCAAGGTGTGCGGATCTCTGTTCATTTCGCACAAGCGTCAGTTGAAGAGAGCTGTGCGTAGCAGCGAAACGGCACCGTTGACGATGCTGGGCGCTGAGGTGGCGGTGTTGACGGATATGGTGAAGTGCTTGGATGCATTTACCAATCAGCAGAGTCGTTTGGTTGGCGTCGTTGATGCTTTGGATTCGTGTGATACGGAACGTATATTGACGCTATTGAATGCTGTGCAGACGCTGCTCTCGGCACCGAATCGACCCTTTGTGCTTTTGATATCGGTGGATCCGCATGTGATTGCCAAGGCCGCCGAAGCGAATAGTCGACGTCTGTTCACCGAGGGCGGCATTGGTGGTCACGACTTTCTGCGTAATTTGGTGCATCTGCCGGTTTATTTGCAGAACTCGGGATTGCGCAAGGTGCAGCGTGCTCAAATGACAGCGTTGCTGTTTAAACGCAGCGGCACAGAGTATCAAATCGATGAGGGTGGCGGTCCCACGCTGGGTCATTCTGTATCCGCGCGCCGTCTGTCCAATGCCTCGGAAATCATGTCCAGCCAGGAGAAGCTACGTGCGCCGCACAATCCGCAACGCGCTGCCGGCGGCGGCAAAAAGTTGCGTCTTTCCGAATCAGTTGCCAGCTCAATTGGCTCCAATCTGCATCGACTGGGCCAGAATCCGCAGGGTGTGCTCGACTTGTCACGCATTGTGCTCACCGATGATTACTTCAGCGATGTGAATCCGCGCAGCATGCGCCGCCTGATGAACGTCATCTATATAACTGTGCGCCTGCTAAAAGCATTCCAAATAGACTTTAGCTGGTATCGTCTTAGTTCCTGGATCAATCTCACCGAACAGTGGCCTCTGCGTGCCAGCATGATTGTTTTGCATCACGATCAGTTTATGGACACCAATGCCGATGAGAACATCTCGCTGCAAAGCGTTTATGAAAAGTAATATACTAAACTTTATAACATTTACCAACTTACTCAAGCTTTTAATCTTTTCCTTTTCCAGAGTACGTCCAAAGCTCGCCTGCCTGAGAGAGGCTGCACCTTTGTTGGAATTAGATCGCGATGAGCGCAAACTGGACGCCTTTCTGCAGCTGCATAAATCCGATTTATTGGTTGCAGATTTGCGCATATTTTTGCCATTTACAATCAATCTGGATCCATATCTGCGTAAGGTGTTGAAGGGTAAGTTTTAAATAGTATAACTTCAGTTGAGCAAGCTTTTTATATATAACTTATCTTTTACAGAGGATCAACAGATCATTGAGGACGAAGGCTCGATTGTGCTGCACACACGTCCCAGCGTCTCACACAGCATACGGCCGCATCTGGCGCCCACAACCTATGTGCCTTCTCCCCAAGTTTATCCCCCTTATCAAATGCTACAGAATGAGTTTGTGACCAATGAGCTGAGATCGCGTCATCTTAGCGCAATTGAACCCACAACACCACTAATACCATCGCCCAGCGATTCTTTTGGCGTGAGTAGCTTTCAATTTTTAAGTTTTGTATAGCCTTGTACAAACTTGTTTTTCCACAGGACGACATACTGCAAACGAAGCTCACGGATCTCACCGTTGAAGGCATCATTAGTCTGCTGGAGCGCATTGAAGATCTAAAACCAACGCTACAGAAACTGGCGCCCGTGCTACGTGACAATGCCATCAATGGACGCGTGCTAAAACACTGTGAACTAACCGATCTCAAAACGGTATGTACTTTGTGTATTAATTAACTACAGCATTAGCTTAACTCTTACTTTTGCATATCTGACAGGTACTTGGCCTTAGCTTTGGCCATTGGGAGCTCTTTCGTTTGCTGATTACAACGCTGCGGGATGCTGAGCGCCTGCCACGCAAAATACGACCACAACCTGCGATTGCAGAGTCGCCAGCCAATGTGCCTGTGATCAGGGATGTGACAGATAACCTGCCACCTCCGCCGCTCTCACGCAGAAACTCAGTCAGTCATATGGAGAAACAGGTTAGTTTATAGTTATAAGGGGTGTGAAGGTGTAGAAATCGATCATAGATTATATATGCTTCTATATCTTACTTTGTTTCTAAACAATGCACACAATTGCAGTCGAAAATTCATGATTATGAGTATTTACAGGTAATAAAGTAAATTGGAAATCCATAAATTCAGTTTCTATTTAATATGTAGTTAAGTTTAAATTTGTTGTAAGAAGTCATATTAAATATATAAGTATTTTTTAATGCACAGGTAACACTAGAGGAGCAAATGATTTGTGGCGCCCTGCAAACACTCAACGAGGAAGCTTTCGAGGATGTGGCGAGCAGTGAAAGACCCAGTCCATCCGGTTTGCCAACAGGTGAGATGTTAGCTGCAGCCGCACAGCTGCAATTAGCACCGATTCGCGAGTCTTCGGAGTTTGGTTCGCCATCCGATGAGCAAAAAATTAACAATTTGCTGCAGTATCACATCAACAACAACAACAACAACAACAATAGCGGCAGCAGCAGCCCTGGTGTACAACAACAAAAGTATTTAAATACAAGCGCCAGTTCGCATTCGCTGCAAAGTTTGAGTGCCGTCGCCTCTGGTGGTGCCTCTGGTGGTGCCTCTGGTGGCCTCCAAATGCGTATGGGTAATGGCCAGAGCGGTAGCAACGTCGATTTATTAAATGTTGGTGGGGATGGTTACGGTGGTAGTAATAGTAATACTAATAGTAGTTATTATACTAATCAAAACAGTCCAGCACGACAAACAATAACCGATGAACTACTGATCGAACCCATGTCATCCTATATGACGGTGCCAACGGTGGTGGTGGTGCCAAACAGTGATAAAACTTATGACGATACGAAGTTATAAACACATTCAACTTTTAGTACTTATATGTATCCTATACATTCTAACAAACATATCTGTATTAAAAACAAACAAAGACATGAGCTTCCTCACCAACGAACATACTATGTTAAAGAAGAAAAACAATCCAAGCGGGAATCAATTTATATAATATGCATGCACTTTTTGTGTATATTTAAAGTAATCTTAATGTCTAGAGTTAAGAACAAATAATAATATTATTAATAGGTATTAGTTCACACATGTATTCGGTGTAACTTCAGGTCTGGTTCTGAAAAACAAACATAGTCCTACGCTTAAGTAAATATTTTATTATAATCACATACTAAACAAATAGCTGGTTAACAATTTATATATATGTGCCATTTAAGCAGTTTTTAATGCTGTTTTTGGGGTTTGTTAAAAAGTTAAAACGCTTTTGAAATTTTTCATTTAAACATTGCTTTAATAGAAACATGGCTTTTATACCATTTAACGCAATTATACACGGCTTTCTTCTTAATTCCATTTTCGGAAACCAATCAAAATTTTGCTCAAATGGAATTTAGAACCAGTCTGTTATTTTAATTTTATTTCTTTTTATCATTAACGCTATCAAACGTTTATAATAAACATGAAACTCTAAAAAAAATAGATGTACCCAAGCGTTAACTAATTAAATGTAATAGAATTTTTTGTTGTTCAGTATTTTTGTATTGTAATTATGTATTAAATAAAACGACTGCACGATTTTTAAAAATTAGTTATAAGTTGCTAAAAAAAAAAAGAAAGTATAACAAGAACGACTAACAATCTAAAACGATGCTGCTTCTACCAAGCTATTAACTTGAAAAGAAACGATTAAATAAATAATCATACGAACAACCTTTGTACAATTGAATTTTATTGTAGTTTGTTAAATAACATTTGTTTAACTGCTTATTGGTTTAACTGGTTAATTGGTTTGAATTGCTTTTTAAAATTAAACAAAAGTTATGTGTAAAATTTGCCTAGTTATTTTGTTTGCATGCAACTAATTGTTTATTTTTTGACTTAGATTAGCTTGTAAATAATAATTAATCAAAGGTGCTGGATATGTGTACTTAAAGTTATTTGTAAGTTTTATAATGGAAAAGGAGCTCTGCGCTGCCATCAATATCATCACAAAAACTGTTAATGAATCTCAGGAGCATTCGGTTGCTAATTTTATCCGTTTTATGTACTTTTTTTTCGTTTCATTTTGTGTACATAATTAAAATGCTAACTTTATTTTGCTTTTTTCAAACATCAATGTGAATTTTAGACCTCGATTTGTCAAATGCTGGCGCCCTGTTTACCCAAACGCTGCATACTTCAGGTTCACCCATGCAACAACGTCGGGATTCAATATTAAAGCAACAAGGCAGTGTCAAATCTGAGAAGCGGGTATCGATCAAACAAACGCACAGCGGCACCAATCTGGTCGGTCTTAACAACAATAACAATAATAATGCTAATGCCAAGCTATCACCAAATGTGGAATATGTAACGGAACGGCAAATGGAACTGGCAGCTGGCCAAGGCAGCAGCAAAGGACGACTAACAACCAAGCCGCCATCAGGTAAGTTATAAAATAAATATTTCTGTATATTCGAATAACCTTTCTTACTCTACTTTTAATTAGGTCCAAGACCAGCGTCATTGATCATTACCAAAAATGATTCAACCTCACAGTTTCAGCTGCTGCGTTCCTCATCTATAGAATATGAGGACATTGAGGCACAACAGCATGCGACAATGCGTGCCATTAGAAGCACATTGCTCGAGCAGCAGGAGGATGAGTCTGCACCTTTGGTGTTTACCGTTCGCAAATAATATTATAGAATAGAATAGCCAACAGAAAAGAAATTCAATGTGTGCTTTTTTTAATTAGTGCCAGTTAAATTAAGTTACCACAATATATAGGTTGTAGTTGAAAAAAACGCGTGTGTGTGTCACTTGTTAAAAGTTGTAATCAAAGAATGTTGATAGGCAATTGTTCAAATATGTGTACTTACTATTATGAATTTAATGTGTGCATACTATGTGAAAAGTATGCATATGACAATTAAGACAAATAAATTTATTAAAAAGCTTTACAAACCAATTCAAAGGTCACATATTTATAAAGGTTTTTTATTATTTCTTAATAATTTTAGAGAACTTTTCTTAACATGGAACTCTTAACATGCCTGGAACAATTTTAGTTTCTTAAATTTTGTTTTTTCAATTTCCGTTACTTCCTCAGCTGTAACGTTAGCGCAAAAGTTTAACGTAAGCGCAAAATGCTCACGTGACGCAAAGGTTTTGAGCTAGCTCCGTGCCGATAACTGCTAAGTTATCGATATCGAAATACGCCTTATATTGTTGTGGA
Source organism: Hirtodrosophila cameraria (assembly GCA_949708635.1). Lineage (NCBI taxonomy): Eukaryota > Metazoa > Arthropoda > Insecta > Diptera > Drosophilidae > Hirtodrosophila > Hirtodrosophila cameraria. The sequence goes on from OX453089.1 coordinate 1,296,611, forward strand.
CTTGTTTTGTGTTTGTTTCTGAAAAAAAAATGATATTGTACAAGTTTGCGTTTTTTCTTAGTACTGAAAAAACAACAAATATTAAAGTTATTATGTAGCATTGGGCTTAGAAAATGTGTAAAAGGCTGTTAACTATCAATTGCCATTATTCATAGTTAATATGGATGTAAGTAAATGAAAGAATTATGTTAATAAAAGCAAACGTGCAATTATGCACACTTGTACACATGCATACAATATGTACATATATATATCAATACCATGAATTAGAAAATACACATGCGTGGTCAGCTGTTTTTTGTTTACCAGCGCAACCGAGGGTGCGACATTCTCAAAGCCGACAACAGCTGATTGTGCGCACGAAAACTTGAAAGGTCACCTTGAGCTCAATAAAAAAAGAATTGAAGAATTTATTTATTTGCGGGTAAAGTTGTATTCAGCGGCAGATCATAAGTTATTGGTGAATAAAATTTATTAAAATAATATTGAAAAAATAGTTATAAGCCAAATAAGTAAATTAACTATGAAAATCTAGCAAAATAGTTATAAATAAATGAATGTGAACACATTTTAAGCTAAACGTTAGACGAGTGCAAGAAAATAAATATTATCTAAGTGTTTACGCATAAATATAAATAAATACATTTTGTGTTCAATGTAAAAGACTCTTTTATACAAAAGCGTAGTAATATAGAAGAGGGCTTTAAGAAAAAGTTAATAAACCGTTAATATACCGTTAGTGAATGAAAAATGTATATGCATCTACCTTGAAATACATATACTTTTTCTGATGTATGTAGGTATGTATGTTCAGATGTATGTATGTAGGTCAATGGACGCCATGAATTTGATTTTATTTATAAACTTTTAAGCGAAATGTTTACTTAAAATTGAGTTCGAAACAAACAATAAATAAAAACAATGCAAAAACTTTTTTGCCACATGAATAAATGATAGATAATGTGCATAAACAAGGAAGTAAAGTTGAATGTTGCTAACCGGAATGAAATTGAACTAGAAATAGCACTTCTGTAATCAATTCGAGTGGGTTTTAAAGGTGTATAGATAGTCTTATATTCAGACGTGTTCCCATTATCCCTACGATTCGGATGTGAATTGAGAAGTAAATGAAATAAGTTGCATAGAACATCAGTTGTCTTTTATCTTAAATGACTTTTAACAGATGCTGTAGTTTTTAAGGTTCTGCGGATTCGTAAATAGCAACATTAACAAAATCTTCTTTATACAAACTTTAAACTGACCTTAGACTAAAATGTTTAATAGATTTCAAATCAATCTTACCCAACTAACGTAAGCTTCTGAGTTTTCTTATCAGTATTACCCAATGAACTTTTAAACCCAGCACGTAAGCTTTGCATGCAAAGAATGCATCAAAGTCAGGGGCGAGGGTGCCGCAAAAAGCTTAGGAGAAAATACCGCAGCAATCTTAAAGCTTATATTCACACTTACTTTGTATGTATTGTGCACTTATTAAGCTCGTTTGCATACTTGAACACATTTATATATATTTTCTTTTTTATTTTTTAAATACGTATTTATATTCGTTTAATGCTTCATTTACGATTTCAAATTGCGCGACTGGCATCAGTTTTTTTTAGTACCCGAACAGCCGGCAAACTTACGAATCGGAGCGTGATAATAAACATAATAAATATGATATCGGAGGGTTTCAAATGGCTGTATCAGTTCCTAATGGGTTATCAGTTCTTTCGCTGGCTACTCAATTACTATGTGCAAGTAACTACGGGTCCAGAGACGGAACCGGGAATGCAACAAGTGCAAGATTTTAATCAGTTGCCGGCTCAAGTGAATGCTGCTGCTGTACAAGAAGAAGCAGCATTAAAAACAGCTGTGCAATTGAATACCGCGCCAGTTAAGATTAGTTCTAATAAGCTTAGCGGTGCCACAACAATTATGGGGAATGCAGGCAGCAGTAGCATCAGCAGCAGCGGCAGCATCAGAAACAGCAGCAGCACAGCACACAACAAATCTTTTCAAAAACGCCACAGTGAGGTATGATTGCAATCGCTGATTGTAGTATAATTATGTAGTACATATATATATATATATATTTTATATATATATATATTTACTTACAGATGCATGCACATAGTTATATGCGTGTATTAGTTAAAAAAAACCTAGCACAGACTTGATATTGAAAAAGTTATTTCAAGTTTCAAACGACAGTTTCAGTCTGTGCCGTGTGCTCCTCGTGTTCTAGTGACTAAAAAAACAATATCGTAATATATTTCGAAATTGATTAGTTTAATATTATTCAAGTGCTTCCACTGTGGTGTTGTAACTGATTGCTTGTGTGTGTGTGTGTGGTTGTGTGTGTACCATTAATCTTTTATTGTAATCGCTAAACCTATCTTGACTAAAAATAGATTGGCGCCTGTCTTTTTACAAAAATAGCTAAACACGGTAGAAAAATAGATCTTATTGAATAGTTTTCCAATTAAATGGTTTTTTTAACTTGTTCTTCGCTAAGGAACCTTCCTTGTGGGTTATGTGGCATCAAAAAATTCTAAATATTACATTTTTACTGTAAATATTATTAAAATAATGTTTTCGGAGTTCCATTTTTCATTAATTGTGAAATCAAAAATAGTTTTTATACTATCTAAATGTCTTCCTAAACAAATTCTCAAGAATATGGGGCTAGAAATCGATGTTTAGTCTTGATAAAATATCTTTAACGATATTAATCTATTTTAAAAAAATGTAATTAAATTTATTGTAATTTTTCACACTCTTGCGTTATATTTGAACATAGAAAGCACTTACTGTAAACTGACACACTTAAAATTGAAATATTTTTGTTCAACTTATGACACAATTCATTAATTAACAAACTTGAATCAAGTTGAACAGATCATGATTGTTATTTCTTGATTGGGGTGACATTGAGAACGAATTGAATTGAAGCGAATCGAATCGAAACAAATTGATTGCCTCAAAGCAAAGCTTTATAAATTATACATATCTGTGTGCTCATCTATGTACTTTTGTAGATATGCGTAAATTAGTTTTGATAGATATCTTTGGCTTGCTTGCAGAGTTTGACAATGAGCAAGGATACGGAATCGCACAGCATACCCATTGCGGAGGGCACAAATGCCGAGCATGTGCTTTATCGCTTGAAACGCGGTTCCAAGCTATTGATTCATCCGGATGTCTCGCTGCTGGGTCGCAAGATCCTGCTGCTTACCAATTATCCTGCCGAGGGCAAGAAGTTTGTGCGCACGGAATATCGTGTTTTAAGCTGGCAGCTTAAGGATGGCAAGCAGGTTACCTCTGTCATGCATCCGGAGGCGCATGTCGTTGATACGGACATCTACAGCGAATTGCAGCTCAATATGTCGGGCACCTATCGTTTCTACTTTAGCTTTGCCGAGCGGTATGTGCAAAATAATTTGATCAGAGAAAAAATTTAACAAATATTTCCACAGCGAGGGTGATGTGAATGCACCAGCCGATGGCGCGCTCTACGTGCAGGTGGAGCCGACGCTGCATGTGGGTCCAGTGGGTGCCCAGAAGATAATACCACTTAATTCTGTGCGTTGTCAGACGGTGTTGACCAAGCTGCTGGGTCCATTGAACACGTGGGAGGCCAAGCTGCGCGTGGCCAAGGAGTCTGGCTATAATGTTATACACTTTACGCCAATTCAGGAGCTGGGTAGTTCACGTTCCGCTTACTCGCTGCGTGATCAGCTGCGGGTCAATTCGCATTTTGCGGCCAAGAAGGGCGATAGGGTCACTTTTGAGGATGTGGAGAAAGTTATTAAGAAATGCCGCCAGGAATGGGGCGTAAGTAATTGGAGTATTATTATATTTTCTTAACTCTTTTATAATTGTTATAACTGCTCCGCAGGTGGCATCCATTTGCGATATTGTTCTTAATCACACTGCCAATGAATCGGAGTGGCTGCTAAAGCATCCGGATGCGACATATTCATGTGCCACATGTCCCTATTTGCGTCCCGCTTTTCTGCTAGATGCTGCACTGGCACAGTGTGGCCTTGATATTGCCGCTGGGAAGCTGGAGCCTGTGGGCGTGCCTGCCATCATCGAAGAGGAATGCCATTTGGAAGCTTTAAAGTACCAATTGCATAATGCATATCTATCCAAAGTCAATATCCACGAACTGTATCAGTGCGATGTGATGAAGTATGTGAATGAGTTTATGACACAGGTGCGGACACGTGAGCCGCCGAAGAATGTGGCAAAGCATACACGCTTCCAAGAGATACAACTGATACAGGATCCGGGCTATCGACGCTTGGCTAGCACCATTGATTTTGAGCTGGCATTGGAGATCTTTAATGCTTTCCATGGCGACTGCTTCGATGAGGAGTCACGTTTCCGCAAATGCGCCGATACTTTAAAACAACATCTGGATTGGCTCAATGAGCGCGTGCGCGCTGAGATTAATGGTTATCTCAACTATGCCGTGGAGAATTGCCTGGCGGGTGTGCGCTATGAGCGTGTGCAGCATGATGGACCGCGTGTTAAGGAGATCTCCATAAAGCATGCTGTTTTTATGACCTACTTTACGCATACGGGCAATGAGGGCAAGACGCTGACGGAGATTGAGCAGGAAATGGCTGGCAAGGCGGGTGAATTCTTTATGGCGCACAATGGCTGGGTCATGGGCTCCAGTGATCCGCTGATGGACTTTGCAGAGCAGCAGGAGGGTCGTGCCAATGTCTATCTGAAGCGTGAGCTCATTGCTTGGGGCGACAGCGTCAAGCTGCGCTTTGGCAAGCGACCCGAGGACAGTCCCTATCTGTGGCAACACATGACCGAGTATGTGGAGACAACGGCGCGCATTTTTGACGGCGTGCGTCTGGACAACTGCCACTCGACGCCGCTGCATGTGGCCGAGTATCTGCTAGATGCGGCACGCAAAATCAATCCCGAATTATATGTCGTCGCTGAACTCTTTACCAGCTCCGAGGGCACCGACAATGTCTTTGTCAACCGACTAGGCATTACTTCTCTCATACGTGAGGCTCTTTCCGCATGGGATGCTCACGAGCAGGGCAGACTGGTTTATCGTTATGGCGGTGTACCAGTTGGTGGCTTCTATGCGAATCCCAATCGCGATGTGGCAAACAGCGTTGCGCATGCTCTGTTTATGGATCTGACGCACGATAATCCCTCGGCTGTGGAGAAGCGTTCCGTCTATGATTTGCTGCCCTCGTCGGCTTTGGTTGCCATGGCTTGCTGTGCCACAGGCAGCAATCGTGGCTACGATGAACTCGTGCCGCATCATGTAAGTCTCAATTCTTAAATTTTGAAACGAATCATAACGTGCTCTGCTTGTCTTACAGATTCATGTGGTGGATGAGGAACGCTCCTATCAGGAATGGAACAAAGGCGTTGATAATAAAACGGGCATTGTGGCCGCCAAGCGTGCGTTGAATATACTGCACGGTCAGCTGGCGGAGGAGGGTTTCAGCCAGGTCTACGTCGATCAAATGGATCCCAATGTTGTCGCCGTTACGCGTCATTCACCCAGCACACATCAGACCGTTATTTTGGTGGCTCATACAGCGTTTGGCTATCCACATCCGAATGCTGGCGCCACCAATGTGCGTCCGCTGCGTTTTGAGGGCATTTTAGATGAGATTATACTGGAGGCAAACCTAACTATGAAGAGTGACAAGCCTTTTGATCGTCCAGCGCCTTTTACCAAGGATGCGCATGTGATTAATGGATTATCACAGTTCCAGTTGTCTCTCCAGGAGCATATACCACTCAGCAAATCCCAAGTGTTCGAAACGAAGTCCCATACAGATGGCAACAATACGCAGCTTAACTTTGCCAATCTTCGTCCTGGCACAGTGGTTGCCATAAGGGTATCAATGCATCCCGTTGCACGTGTTAGCTTTGATCGACTGCAGCAGGTTACAAATGCATTGCGTGTGGAGTCTGGTGCACAGTGTGCCGAGCTGCAGGAGATTGTCTCCAAATTGGATTTAACTGCATTGAGTCGTGCCATCTTTAGCTGCGATCAGGAGGAACGCGATATGGGCCTGGGTGGCACCGCCTATGATATACCCAACTTTGGACCCATTGTTTATTGTGGCTTGCAGGGCTTTGTCTCGCTGCTAACCGAAATCTCGCCACGTGATGATTTGGGGCATCCATTGTGCAACAATTTGCGTGATGGCAATTGGATGATGGGTATGAAATGATTTTATAATGATCTCTCTATTTGTGTTGGGAGCAAGCTAATTCATTTTGACATTCAAAAAAGTAATGACAATGAAAAGCAAGATTCATTATAATTGAAAAAGTAATGATAATGAAAAATATTATAATTTGATGTAAATACCAAGGCCCAAAATACATCACACAGAATATTTTGATTAAAAGTGCACAAATTAATGATAAAGCACAAGATGACAAACAATAAATTCAATTACCAATTTTAAATTTTTCAATTCTAATGAAGTTTTTGTTAAATTTTCAATACTAATGAAAATAATAATGATAATACTCTCTATAATAAATCTTCTCTACATTTTCTTTAGATTATATTGCCGATCGTCTAAACAACTTTGATAACTTAAAGCCGCTTTCTGTCTGGTTTAAGACCACCTTTGAGCCATTGAAGGTTGTGCCACGCTACCTCATACCCTGTTATTTTGATGCCATTGTTAGCGGTGTTTATAATGTGCTACTCAATCAGGTCAATCAATTGATGCCCAGGTGAGTGTTTACTGCAGCATATACTTAGCAGATTGCTTAAACTTTTTTTTTGCTCAGTTTTATAAAGGACGGACATCATTTTCCGCAAGCTCTTGCGCTTTCAACGCTGCAGTTCCTTGCCCAATGCAAATCAGCGAATCTGCCCGGCTTCAGTCTTGCCCTTAGCCCACCGAAGCCACCAAAGCTTTGTGTGACTTTGTCCGCCGGTCTACCTCACTTCTCCACAGGTAAGTGTTTGATGTGTGTCCAACTGTAATATTTATTAACATTCATTTACTTTTTTCAGGCTATATGCGCTGTTGGGGACGAGACACGTTCATCGCCTTGCGTGGCACTATGCTGCTAACTGGTAGATACAACGAGGCGCGCCTTATCATCATTGGCTTTTCATCTGCATTGCGACATGGCCTAATTCCTAATCTATTAGATAATGGCGCAAAGCCGCGATTTAATTGCCGCGATGCGGTTTGGTGGTGGATGCACAGCATTAAGCAGTACGTGGAGGAGGCGCCCAAGGGCAGCGATATACTCAAGGACAAGGTGTCACGCATATTCCCCTATGATGATTCCGAGCCACATGCGCCAGGCGCTTTTGATCAGCAGCTCTTTGATGTGATGCAGGAGGCATTGCAGGTGCACTTCCAGGGATTGCAATATCGTGAGCGCAATGCTGGTCACGAAATTGATGCTCATATGGTGGATCAGGGCTTTAACAATCACATTGGCGTGCATCCAGAGACGGGCTTTGTGTTTGGTGGCAATAGCGCCAACTGCGGTACCTGGATGGATAAAATGGGCTCCTCCGAGAAGGCTGGCAATCGTGGACGTCCCAGCACGCCCCGCGATGGATCCGCGGTGGAATTAATTGGCCTGCAATATGCCGTATTGCGTTTCATGCAGGGATTAAGTGAACGTCAAGCTATTCCATACACAGGCGTGCAGCGCAAGGGTCCCGCCGGAGAGCTGACAAAGTGGACCTACAAGGAATGGGCGGATCGCATACAGAAGAGCTTTGACCAGTACTTCTTTGTTAAAGACACAGATACCACATCGGTGGCCAATAAGAAGGGCATCTACAAGGACAGCTATGGCGCCACTCAGGACTGGACAGACTTCCAGCTGCGTTGCAACTTCCCCATAACGCTGACAGTTGCGCCGGATCTATGCAATCCGCAGAATGCCTGGTGTGCGCTGGAGCAGGCCAAAAAGCATCTGCTGGGCCCGCTGGGCATGAAGACATTGGATCCCGATGATTGGAATTACAGAGCTAACTATGATAATTCCAATGATTCGACAGATTGCACCGTGGCACATGGCGCCAACTATCATCAGGGACCTGAGTGGGTCTGGCCCATTGGTTTTTATTTGCGTGCCCGTCTTATATTTGCCAAGAAGTGTGGCTATCTGGATGAGACCATTGCCGAAACTTGGGCCATACTACGTGCTCATTTGCGGGAACTGCAGACATCCCATTGGCGTGGCCTGGCCGAGTTAACCAACGATAAGGGCAGCTACTGCAACGACTCCTGCCGCACCCAGGCTTGGAGCATTGGCACAGTGCTGGAGGTTCTATATGATCTACATGCGCTTGGTGCGGATATTTAAGAACCGAAAAAGTACCTGGAGCCAAACTCAACGAATCTCTCAACTGCGGAGAAACATACATATATAATTCTAAATTAAATAAAACAAAATTATTCAGAAATTATTGTAGCTGCTATAAACAATATATGGTTTATTGATACATTTGATGTGCATAACCATAAAGTTATTTGTTCAATTTGTTACCAATGTTATTGATCATCCAAGCTCTATTAAAGTTCTTTAATCTCGAAACTCTGTGATTTTTTTTTTATCAGAAACTATGAGAAATAGCTGTCTCTTGCCACACGCATACAGGAGCACTTTGGAGCACAAATAGGTCCACTCATTTTGTGATAAACATCGGATTGAAGGATCGGGCAACTTGATTCAAGTTCCTTACCAACGGGCTTGATCTCCAGTTTCAACTGATCGGACTGTACAGGTGGATCTGGTGCTTCGATGTTTAGTTTAAATTGATTAGGGACTTCAGTTGGTTCTGGTAGCTTTAAAAGTTCTGCTTCTTCAGCTGGATTTTCCAATTCCATGTTTATCACATTGTTTATGGTTTCACTCTTTTGCTTTCCTTCTATTTCAAAAACTTCGCAGTCTCGAGTTGTACTTTCGTCCGTCTATCAAGTATACATTCCTTATTTTTATTTGTTATACTCTTATATTGTCTAAACTTACATTCTTGCATTTGTTAAAGACTTGTACAGCTGCGGCACAGGTCAACTCGTATGCGCCATGCAGAACTATGTTCTGTACAACATCTAAAACATACGACATTTTTATGAATGTTTAATCAGCGCGAACATTAACATTTGACAAGATAACAACTGAAATATCTAGGAATTTTGAAAAAATATATTCCTACATAGATGTATTTACACTTGCGTTAAAAGCAAAGTTAGAAAAATTATGTTCACACCTTTTAAATATTGTATGTATTTTATTTTGTTCAGTTTGTCTTCAGATCTTTCAAAACTTAAGATTGAAAATTGTTAAAAATAGGTGTATACAATTTTTTATCGATCTGTAATCGAGGCGAATCGTTACACGTTTTAAAAATATTACAACAAAAACTTTTTGATTCTTCCGTCTTAGAGCACATATTTTATGTTTCTTTTGCTTTTTTATAAAAGCTAAAGATTTCACCTTTTAAAAATAATTAAACTATTAGGGTCGAGCTACCATTGTGTTACGTTTTTTTTTCAAATGTCTTTTTTTCTGGAGAAAAATGGCATCCCGTAGCTGCATCTCTGATGTTCCACGTTCATCATCCGGTATTGCGGCTGAAATAATATACTGAATTTACTAAACTTAATTTTAACAAAACATTTTTATATATTACCTAGCAAAGCTTTAAAGAAGTTCTCAACGCTTTTCAGCGCCTTCTTTTTTTGAAGTCCATCAATATTATACTCTTCCACAATTTCATTACAAAGTATATGTTTTAATCCCTTTCGAACTCCAAGAGGCCCCATACGAAATTTAATCGTCTTCACCTTTGAATGAGGCATATATTTGAGTACAAAAACAAAATATACCATATTGTTACACATATATCTTACATATAAGCCCATGTTCTCGGAATCGATTTCTTCATTCATGCGATGCATATCCTCTTCCGTCTGCAGTGGAAATCTTGATTCCAGAGACTGATCGTCCGCATCTATTTGCAATAGCTGGCTTATCATGACCTTTTGCTCGGCAAGTGCCTCGACTGCTATTTGCAATTGACCTATAAATAATAAGTAATTAATTTTAAAATCTGCACATTTTACAGACATTTTCAGCGCACCTCGCAGGTCGTTGACCTCCTTATTTAGAGTTTCTGAAAATAATAAAATATAGTTGTAGTATTTACAATGTATGTAGACGGTCTTGATTTTCATCATACCTCGGATGACCTTGACTTCCTTCTTTAAAGTTGCTAAAGATAATAAAATATAAATTTAGAGTTGACAATATATTTAGATATTCTTGTGTTTTTTATCGCACCTCGGATATCCTTGGCCTCCTTTTTTAGAGTTGCTGAAAATTATAAATAAATTAAGCGTTGATAATATATTTAGCATATATTGTTTTTCCATTGTACCTCGCGTCATCTTGCTCTCCTGCTTAACAGTTTCTGAAAATAAGAAATTGCTAATGAATTTTAGTTTAAGCGCCTAAAACATATATTTTTATAAGTCTTGCCTATCATTTCCGCAAACTTTTTCTCCAATTGATCGTTGGCATGAGAGCAGTGGTTGCCACAAGTGGATTCCTCTGAAATATATAGAGCGTTTAAGCGTCGTTACATAGATAATCCATTGAAGGATGCTTTAGACTTCGATTGAGTTAATTTCAAAAACATCATAAGGATGTATGTACAATTTGGGAAATCGTATAAATATGTATTTTTATCAATTAATATTTTTTAAGCATGATGTTTTTGCAAAACCAATTCAAATCAGATAGCTGACATACATAGAAGACCTATTTCTGCATTTAAATATTATCGATAGACGAAAAACAATAAATAATATCGATAGCGCATCGATAGTTTAGCACTTGTGCATTGGAACTTATTTATGAACATATGTTTTTAACTATACTTACGTTTACTGCCGTTGGCAAAAGCGTCTGGCAGAATCCACTCTTCCAATTTGACTTCACCTATGTCTAGCTCGCCACACGTCGTCTCCATTTCAATGCTATTCATTTTTTTAAAATATATTTTGCACTTAATTTTGTTTACACTGCGTTGTGGACTGCACACACACAAAGTGGATATGAAAAGGAATCAGAAGGCGATGCAACAAACGAGAGAAACAAGCGTTTGTTGTTATTTTACTCTACCTTGTATTTGGTGGATGCCGCTGACCCATTTAACGCTCAATATAGAATTTCGGCATACCCTTTTAAGCTACATGTACACATTTAATTTTATATATTTATTGTCACGAAATGTGTTACGCAATTAAATTTATTTTGGAATCAGTCGGGATCAGTTTAAAATGCAAGCCGATGTCATATATTAAAGATTTATCTAATTTTATTTATTTAGAACTACGCCAATGCTTTCATAAAACCAATTTGAGTAAACATTTCTGAAAGAGTATTTAATGTTCGGCATCTTGCTTCTATGTTTCTATTTCGTTATACACGCTCTCTCTTGCTGAAAAAACTGAGAGCATAAGTGTCACTCCCTCTCTCTTCTATTTGCTGTTCTTTCTGTTTTACGCTGGTTCCGTTTGCATTACTCAGAAACTGATACAATGCTACTTACCGAACTAGTTCCTTGCGAGCAACAAACGTAATGACAAATGACGGAACTACGTGGATGTGCTCCACACTAATTCAATCTATATTATTATTATTATTATTGTGATTATTATCACTATTATAATTAATATATTAATGTATTTATATCAATGTTTTTTTTTTTACTTTTAAATTTTAACATATTAAATTTGATTTATCTAGTTGGACACTCTAGCATTTTTTTTAGCGATGCATTTTCTTTTAAAGAACCTATTCTTCTGACGCTGAATGGCATCCCGTAGCTGTGCTTCTGGTGTTCCATATTCACATTCCGGTATTGCGGCTGAAATAATATGATGAATATACTTAGTATAAATTTAATAAAATGTGTTCATATGTTACCTAGCAGAGCACAAAACACATTCTCCACACTTTTCAGCGCCTTCTTCTTTTGAACTCCATCAACATTATACTCCTGAAGAATTGCGTCAGACAATATATATTTTAATCCCTTCCGAACTAGAAGAGGCCCTATAAGAGTTTTTATAGCCTTCACCTGTGAATGAGACTCAGTTTAGTACAAACTCTAAAAAATACAAGTGATATAAATCTTACATATTGGTTCATGTTGTCGGGGTTTATTTCTCTGTTCAGGATAAGCATAGCCTCTTCCGATTCTAGGGGAAATTTGTCTTGTAGAGACTGTTCTTGCACTTCTTGTCGTAATAACTGGCGTACCAACAATTTTTGCTCGGCAAGAGCCTCTACTACTATTTGCAATTGACCTATGAATAATAAGTATTCAATATTAAATTCTGAGCGTTTTACTGAAATATTTAAAGACGTATATTTGCAAATAAATGAGTTTTTTTAACGCACCTCGAATGACTTTGACCTCCTGTTTCAGAATTTCTGAAATTATAAAAAATAATTAAAGCCTTTAAAATAATTGTATGAATGTAGTCAATTTTTATTTTATTGCACCTCGCGAAATCCTGCTCTCCTGCTTCACAGTTTCTGAAAATAAAAGATAGCTTTGAATAGTATAGTTTAAGCGCTATTCGTATTATTCTTACCAATAATTTCCTCGAACTGTTTTGTTAGATGATCCTGGACGTTAGAACAGTTGTTGCAACAAGTATTTTGCTCTGAAATGTATTATATGTTTATTCATTCCATACTAGACATCGACAAAGATAGTTTAATAAATTTAGTATCGATAGTGAACTGGATCGAATATTGAACTGAATTGAACAGTGAACTGGATCGAAAAGCGGCGATAATGCTTTCGGGTTTTCCAGCTCTAGTTCTTGTAACTTTGATCAGACTTTATACCTACTATTGATGTCAAGGTCGTCATTGTCCGGCAAAATCCATTCCAAGTCTTCTTCAGTAACCGTTCCTTCTACTTTTATTTCAACTTCGTTTTCATCATTGCACACTTCCATTTAAACGCGTTGAAGTTTACCAAAAAATAAAATATCTTGCTCTTCTTTCTGCAAGCGATGTTATTATTATGCTACAATTGTCCTCTGTTGTGTTGATCTGTCACAATTGTGTCACAATTAGTTATTATTCACTTTATGGTTTTTTAGAATGTGTTGTTGGCTGCACAAACGGAATAAAACCCTTTCGAGTTTTATTTTCGCACTTGTTATGGACGCTCTTTCTTACTAACAAACACTGAGTGCGTCATTTGCTCACTCTCTCTCTCTCTCTCTCTCTCTCTCTCTTTGCTTTCAATTATGCTTCACACTTACTCCGCCTCATTACTGCTGAGCTATTACAGAACTACTTACCGAACTGGTTCACTGCGAGCGAAAAACGTAATGGTGAATGACGGAACGACAAGGTTGTGCTCCAAACCAGTTCCATCTGCAAAACCTGCTATATGCAATGCAAAAAACGACAGAAAATAGCTTTTTAATCAGCTGATACCTAGAGTTAACAGTTTTTGACGATTTTGCCATTTTTGATCTATTTTGCGGAATTTTATTGTTTTGGGGTGGATCTTGAAATAAAATGAATAATGTACGAATAGGAAATTTCATTAATTAATTTTGATTTTTGTCCAAAGACGTAAAATCGACTTCTTTTACGTTTTAATTTTGCTGTTTGTGAACGCATGTCCTTCGGTAACTTCGGTTTTTGCTTATTTGCCACTAAACTAGCGGTCCTCTAGAACAACTTTTTTTACTCACATGCCATTTTATGCTATTTCGAATCAAACTGCATCAAATGTTCGAAAAAATCGCAAAATTTAAAACGAACAACGGCATTTTTCCTGGAATTTTCTGCCGCGATTTTGTTGTTGTTTTTAACATTTTTCTAACTTAGCCTTAACATTTCTCTGTTAAAAGCCCGCAATTTTTGAAAAATAATAAAATTTCTGATAAATTTGCAGATCTGGCTTTTTTTTACATAGCCTGAACTAGCTACGAAAATCGCCAAAATACATACAGCTGTTTTTTGGCACGCCGTCAAAAAACGAAGAAAAATTATTAAATTGAGCGTTTTCAAACTTTCAAATCTTTCTGAAATAAAAAGAAATTGAACGTTTTTGTGTCACTGAAAAGAAAACTCTTTTCAATTTGCGATCGCCTTAACAAATAAAACAAATTTAACATTTACATTTCGCGTCGTCAAAACAACACAAAACAAACACGTTGCAATTAGGAGCCTGTGTGTTTAATATAATAAGTAAAAATTACAGTTTTTGGTATAAATATAATGTCGATGCCAAATGAAGAACTACCAGCTTATATCCTAATGCTAAACGATGATTGCCTCAAGAATATAATGGACATGCTATCGAGAAACGATTTCATATCCTTTGCGCTCAGTTGTAGCCGTATCCTTGGCGTATCTCATGAGCAAAGGTGCAAAGATCTGTTTGAAGTCTGGACTTGGAGGAATGCGATAATATACCTTTGTATAACAGGGTGCCGTTTTTTCCATTTTTCGGACATTTTATTAAGGAATTAAATATTGTTGGCGCATTTTATTCAACATTCAACGACCTGGACTTGTTGGAACTCGTAGGAACTTATTGTGTCAACATAAAGTCAATCAAAATCATGGACACAGAAATAAGTATACTTGACATGAGAATATTTTCAAAGATGAATCAGCTTGAAAATGTTGGGTTAATTCGCTGTGGTCTCAAAGATGCTGGTCTGCTGGAGCTGAATCATTTATCGCAGCTTAAGAAACTTGATATTTCATATAATTCCGAATTATCTGGCTTGAATATGAACAGATTGCCAGCCTCAATTGAGTCGCTATCAATTTGGTACTGTTTCACTCTGCGTATGAAATTATTGCCAGAGATCTGCCAGGCTCTGCCAAAGTTAAAAGAGTTGGAAGTTTACGCGCTTCCCGAATTAAAAACCCTGTTTCAGCAACTAGTCAGAGACCATTGCTGTGACTTGCTGGAGAGTGTTAAATTTGGCTTACCTGCAGAAGATTATGATCAGGAAGAGGGGGATGCGGAAACTTACTATAGTCTCAAGTTGGGAAGAGATGTATCCAGATTCGTTCAGCATGCTGGTGGAGCACAAGTCGAAGCAACTCGAGTATTTAGAGATTGATGGTCATGTAACTACTGATGCGATGCTGGAGATAAGCAAGTTGAGTGCATTGCGAACGCTAATATTAAAGTGCAACACTCCATTCGCAGATCATCAACTAGATTATATATGCAAGTTGAAGCAACTAGAGGAATTTGAACACTATTATTGGAATAATATCAGCAACGATGCTGTACTTCGACTGGTACCACTGGTACCTGCCCCAAACTACAGAAATTGAATCTTGGGGATTGTGAAAATATACCAGGCACACTACTATCTGAACTTGTTCGTGAGTTGCGTCCACAAATTGGCCAGAAAGAAAACCAACGTCCGCTTCCTTTTAAATTGTTTTTAAAGAAATCCAAAATAACTGAATCGATGCTGCGAAATTCGGAAGTGGCATCTAAGCAAATAATTGTTGTAACTTTGCTAAATATTTAAGTCTATTTATTTTTTTGGAATTTGTACGCTTATATATTTTGGATTAAAATATAATTGGCCATAATTTTCTCATTATTTTGTATTACCCACTTGTAAAAAGTTTTCTTTGGTAATTTATTGAAATTTTTATTTGATATAAAAATATATTTTGTAACAAAAATAAAGTAAAAAATGTTGTGGTTAGGTGCCCCTACTGCAATATTCTCTTTTTATAAAAATTCTCTTTTTTCAAAAAAAATAAAAAAAGAGGATATTGGGTTTGTGAAATGTTCTTTCGTCCGTCTGTCCGTCCGTATGAACGCAGGTTTTTACTCATTGTTCCCATTAAAAATGGCAAAAAGTACTGCAAATGTGTGTAACAGGCAGAAGGAGACATTTCCGACTATATAAACTATATATATTCTTGATCAGTTACAACAGCCGAAACAAACTAGCCATGTCCGTGTATCCGTATGAACACACAGATCTCGGAGACTATAAAAGCTAGAGGCACCAAACTTGGCATGCAGGTTCCTGTAAACCATACGCAGATCAAGTTTATTTTAAATATCGGATGCACCCGCCCGCAAATTGCAAAAGACTTCCACAATTTTAACACCAAAGTTATGGAACAATCTATTACCCCCGTCTCAGCAGATAGAAACAACAGTTTGACAGGCACTGTACAAGTTAAGTGACCTGCTTGCTGGTGTTGCCGCTGAACTGCTTGAAATGCAAGTTAGGAGCAGGGAGTCTCGTAGTCGGGCACACTCGACGAGAGCATTCCTTCCACAGCATCTGCAAAACTGTATGCATACAAAATTGCAGAAGGTAATTATATTTTATTTTTATATCATATAGTTTCTAGTCAAGCTTTAAAATATGTAAATGGTTTTGTTGTTAATAAAGTCAATTACGATTGTTTTGTTTGCATTTGTACTCTTTAAATAATTAGTATGTTTAGGTATATATTATTTTCTTTTTATCGTTTAAATTTCAACATATTAAAATTGATTAATCTAATAAGTTGGCATTAGCAAGTTTTTTAGCGATGCATTTTCTCTTAAAGAACCTCTTCTTTTGTTGCGAAATGGCGTCCCGTAGCTGTATCTCGGATGTTCCAGTTAAACCTTCAGGTATAGCGGCTGAAATAATATGCAGAATATACTTAATATATTTTTAATAAGACATTTTCCTATGTTACCTAGCAGAGCACTGAAAACATTCTCAACACTTTTAAGCGACTTCTTCCTTTGAAGTCCATCAATATTATACTCCTGAGTAATTGCGTCAGACATTATATTTTTTAATCCCTTCCGGACTCCAAGAGGACCTATGGCAGCTTTTATCGCCGTCGCCTGTGAACGTTAAGCACACTTAAGTACAAATATGGAGTATATATGTATATCTTACATATTGTTCCATGTTATCGGGGTTTATTTCTTCATTCAGCAATAACATATCCTCTTCCGTTTCTAGGGGGAATTTATTTTGAAGGGAGTGATCATAGACTTCTTGTTTTAATAGCTGGCGGATCATCACCTTTTGCTCGGCAAGTGCCTCCACTACTATTTGTAATTGACCTATAAATAATAAGTTATCAATATTAAATTGTACTTAAATTATATTTAAATACACTCAAATGAGTGTATTATTTTTCAACGCACCTCGAATGACTCTGGTTTCTAGCTTAAGACTTTCTGAAATAATAAATTATAAATAATGTGTTTAAATTATATATATGAAGAT
The DNA here is from genome assembly GCA_949708635.1 of Hirtodrosophila cameraria. Taxonomy (NCBI): domain Eukaryota; kingdom Metazoa; phylum Arthropoda; class Insecta; order Diptera; family Drosophilidae; genus Hirtodrosophila; species Hirtodrosophila cameraria. The sequence continues at coordinate 1,313,929 of OX453089.1, forward strand.
TTTTCAACTCACCCCGCGAAACTCTATTCTCCTGCTTCACAGTTTCTGAAAATAAAGGATAGCTTACAAATATATAGTTTTAGCGCTATTTATATTATTCTTACCAACCATATCCCCGAACTTTTCCGTCAATTGGTCGTTGACGTTAGAACAATTGTTGCACCAAGTATCTTGTGCTGAAATATCATTGGATAAATTTGTTATTTTTATTCATATAATTAGACCTGGATAAAAAAAAAGTTTATGCTATAGACAGTTTAGATCAACTTCAAATACATCATGAGCTGTAAATGCATCTTTGGCAGATGATAATTTATTTATTGACATGGCAATATTTTGGTTATAAGTCAAATAATAGTTGATAGGTCGATAGGTCTATCGATTATTTTCAGCTCTAGTTCTTGTATTTGATCAAAGACATTTATACTTACGTTTGATGTCAACGCCGGCATTGCTTGGCAAAATCCATTCCAAGCCATCTCCTATAACTGTTTCTTCCACTTTTACTTCAACTTCGTTATCCTCATTGCACACTTCCATTTCAACGCGTCGAAATTTACTTAACCAGATATCTGTCTCTTTTTTCTTTAGGCGCTGTAAATGTCGTTTGCTATACATATTATTTTGCAGGTATTGGCTATTATTATCTATTATTTTGTTGATTTTTCACACCTATGCCACAATATCCATTATTAATTTAGCATTTAATTATGTTTTATTGTTGGCTGGACAAACTATAAAGTGGAAATAGAAGACGGGGTAGCAAACGGGTTAAACACGTCCCTAACAAAACTGAGAGCGTAAGTTGCTCTCTCTCGCTCTCTCTCTCTCTTCTGTTTGCTTTCAATTCTGCTTCACACTGGTTTCGTTTGCATTACTCAGGAGCTGGTACAGAGCTACTAACCGAACTAGTTCTTTACCAGCAAAATACGTAATAGTTCATGACGGAACTATGGAGTTGTACTCCACACTAGTTACGTACGTATGACGTATAACTTCAAAAGCAATATTTATATCTATAAGGATGAAAGGAATATCTGATAAGGAATGTTATATATGAGAGGATTTTATCGAATGAATAAGTATATCCTATATCTGTCATTGAAAACAACCCAAAAAACTGGAATTTATTTTTAGTTTTATTAACTTTAATGTTAACTATGCCAATTTTTATTAATTTCTGTTAAGCAACATCTTCATTCTGGTTAAAATCAGATTAATGTATCGTATGCCAATATGCGAGGGTATTTAATATTGGACTCCCTGAAGTACAGTGTTCATTCTAACAATAGCATGATTTCAAATAATAGCTTACAGTTTATTGCTTAGCCATAATATGTAGCGTACTAAATAAATACATAACTATCAATATAAATAAGTTATACTATATATATATATATATATATATATAATATGTATATGTACATAAAGCTTTTTAGCCGTGTAAACATCACACTGGAGCTGTACGCATAAGATCCATACATATGTTTTTATAACACACATATTATTTGTATTTGTACGTAGTGCTTTCAGTTCAGTTCAGCGCACTTTTAGCTTTTATCAAGTTTTGTTTTTGATTTCGTAGTCATTGTCGTTATCGTCGTCGCTGTTGTATCCTCTTCAATATCCTTAACAGATTTCAGTTCACGTCCTATATTTTCAACCTGCAGGCCAAGACCGACCAGCGCACCGCTCTTAACCTCATTCAGTTGCGGTTCCTGCAGGCAATTCTCGTTGCCATCTGCATCGCGCTTGATACGCAACAAGGGCTGCGTTGTTGTAGCCTGTAGCACCTTGAAGTGCAATAGCTCTCTTCTGATGGCCTCCACATTGTCCTCTTTTGTGGACTTGTTGGCCAACACTTCAGCGGTTAGGTTGCTGTGCAATTTGGCTTGAGTTGAGTTGGCCAACAAGGCTAGTGGCAGTGGTAGTCTTTGGGACAGTGCATCAGGCGTTGCATTCTTGAGCAGCTCACCCTGTTTGTAAGAGAGAGGTTCAAAGACACCGGCATGCGCTTCCAGCTCCTCACGAGCGTGTGCATTTTCTGTTAACATTTCTATTAATGAAGCTGGCTTACGTTCCTTAACTGTATTGATAATTTGTTTGGGTTGAGGCTGAGGCAGCAGCAGGGACTGCGACTGCTCCATTTTCTTTTGTTCATCATCTTGACGATTCGTTTCCTTGACTTTATCTAGCGCTTCTGCCAGCTCGTTGACAGCCAAAGGTTTGGGATCATCAGGATTTTGTTTGGCCAATTCATCGGTTAACTTATCCACGCTGCGTTCCAATAATTTCATTGTCCTTTGACTTTGTGGTATGGGTTTGGCCAACTCCTCATTCAGCTCGTCCACGGTGCGTTCCAATTGCTGCATTTTCGCCTTTAGCTCTTTTTGCGTTTCACGCAACTCGTCTGTGTTTAATTTATTATCCTTTTGCTCCTCGGCTGTAATTTCCTCCTCCTTTTTGATGGCAGCGCCATCTATGCTGGCCATATCCAATGCCTGCGCAGGTATTGGTTTAGTGGGCACCACACCTGCTGCAGCAGCATCTTCCACTTTGATTTGCGTTAAGTTTTTCTTTTCAACTGTAGCAGCTTCATTAGCTTCAGGCACTTTTGGCGGGCCTTTTGGCTTTTCTAAAGCTTCGTCTTTTTCCATTATATGGGATTCGTCAACAGGTAGCGGTGGCATGGGTGGATTATCTGAGGCAGAGCTTATAGCATTTGGTTTTTCAACAATTTGTATGCTGTCTGCATTCATTTCACGCCTTCCGTCTTCAAGTTTTTGTAATACATCCTTAACTGCAGCTTCATTTGGACTTTTTACCAAATGTTTGAGGATACCCGAGTTCTTTAGTTGTATTTCTGCAGCAGCTGGGAACTTATCATTGGGCAAAAGTGGTGTAACCATTTGCAATCCATCAAATTGTGGACCAGAACTTTGTGCATCGATTGCATTCAAATTTGCATACGTGCCGAGTATCATCAGGCAGAAGCCGCTGACGAACACAAATTGTGCTAGGGTGCGCTCTGTGGACTCCTTTTTGATAATCTTGCGGAAACTCGAGGCTGGAAACATAATGCATATAGCAACGCCAATTGTAGATCCAACCAAGCCAATGATCAGCTCAACCGATGGAATCACAAGTGCCACGCACAAAGAAAAGATGACAATAAATAGCGTTATTAAACGAAATCGACGCTCTGGTATATAATTGGTATTTTCCGTATGTCCTTGCTGTATTTGAAAATATATAAAATTATATACATTTGTAATTGTATTTAATAATAATTTAGAAATGCTTTCGCTAACCTTTCTGTACAGCAAGGAATAGATGCTTGCTCTGCAGGGGAATATGACCAGGGGAAAGCTAAATGCAATCGAAAGCACAAATCCAATTTTGATAATATCGCTGCCAAACGAGGGCGACAAGTTAATCAATATATTACCTGCAAGCAAAAATGTATTGAATTATTATAAAAAGAATAAACAAATAAATATGTTCTTATTTTTGACTTTAAGACTGATTTTGCGGATAGAATTTACATAAATTTGATATGCGATTTAGAAACAATTCCGCAATATCTTGCCAAAAGTGAAAGCTAGAACAGTCGTTAATATAAAATACAAACGCTTTACCAGAAAAGCTGTGCGTACAGTACGCCACATAGCCAAAAAAACCAACGGCAATATAAACCAGAGTACAAATCCAAGTTGCATTGCGTACAATGCCATTTAACTTATCCAGGCTTTGGTTGTTAATGCTGTCAAAGACCTCGAAGAGCTGCCTGTAATTAATTAAGTAATAGATTAGATATAGTCATAACATATATCAAAAAAAACAGCACACACACACATTTGACAAGATAAAGCCATGCTAAAGATGGGCAAACATTGCAAGACACCTGCTGGCTGCCAATAGATAACCTTCTCAGTCCAATCATTGGCGACAATATGCGTCTCCGATTCGAGTACAATTTTGAGCATAAGGCAGACATAGAAGCCAATAGATGCAGTACACACCGCAGATAAGCTGTCCACATTACGCAGCATGCCCAGCGGCAGAATGCAACAGAAGGTAACCCCCAAGATGACCACCAAACGTAGATGTTTATGCTCAGCCAACTCCAGGTTAAAGAGTTTGGTTACAATTTGTGGTCCCAAGTCACCGACGACGACAAAATACGTTATACACGTGCCGATAAGATAGCCGATGATGCAGAGTTCCGCTAAAAGTTTGCCGGAAGTGCCGAAAGCATGCAAACCAAGCAGTTCAAAACTTTTGCGACGTGTCAGCAACGATGTTTTAATCAGATAATGGCAACAGACGCGTGTTATCCAATTGCTCAGGATTAGCAAAACAATGGAGAGTATAATGCCACATTTTTGAAAGCAGAATGGCATGGCCAATATGCCAACGCCAATAATGCTATTAGCCAGCGTCATAACATGGCCCGAATGCGAGAACATCATGATGCAATTCCAATTTCACTTTCTCCCTTTGTTGATGATGATGATGAGTTCAGCAAATTTCGTCTATGTTTTGTTAAGGTCCGATTTGCATTCGTCGACGTTTCGCCCTGAACAAAGAATAGATAGTTACATATGTTTCCGTAGACTGATAATATATTGCTTTACCACTCGTCGTTATCAACCCAATCGTAGTTAGGCAGTTCGAACGCACTTGTGCAAGCAAAAACACAAACAAATACAAATACAAATAAAAGTAAGACGATGGCAGTTGGCGTTTGGCGTTTGCCTTTGTTGTTGGCTTACATTTGAGCAAGCGAATACTTTTTCTGTTATTAAAAATACATTTAAATACTAAATTCGGTGGAAATTGCGTTTATATCAACGCATCTCGATTGCGTTCGAGTTTTAAAACACAATTTTGGTAACGTGTCAGCATTTTTTCTTTCTTCTTCTTTTTTATACGCCTGCCAAAAAACAGCTGTATGTATTTTGGCTATTTTCGTAGCTAGTTCTGGCTATTTAAAAAAAGCCAGATCTGCAAATTTAACAGAAATTTTATTATTTTATAAAAATGGCGGGCTTTTAACAGAGAAATGTTAAGTTAGAAAAATGTTAAAAACAACAACAATATCGCGGCAGAAAATTCCAGGAAAAAATGCCGTTGTTCGTTTTCAATTTTGAGATTTTTTCGAACATTTCATGCAGTTCGATTCGAAATAGCATAAAATGGCATGTGAGTAAAAAAAAGTTGTTCTAGAGGGCCGCTAGTTTAGTGGCATAAGCAAAAACCGAAGTTACCGAAGGACATGCGTTCACAAACAGCAAAATTAAAACGTAAAAGAGGACGATTTTAAGTCTTTGGACAAAAATCAAAATTAGCTAATGAAATTTCCTATTCATATATTATTCATTTTATTTCAAGATCTACCCGCAAAACCATAAATTTCCGCAAAATAGATCAAAAATGGCAAAATCGTCAAAAACTGTTAACTAGGGATCAGCTGATTAAAAAACTAGCTATTTTCTGTCTTTTTTTGCATTGTATGTTCGTTCTTTCTTCTTCTTTTGTGTCTTACTTCTCAATTTTGCCCAAAATAAATGTTCCAGGGCTGATAAATTAAACATATTTTCGATAACGAACAGCTGCAATAATTATCGATACACCGATTAGTGCAGTATCTGCATTTAACGAACAAAAATAAACACAAAAACTAATCGGGATTATTGTGATTTGATTTTTACTGCTGATGAAATACAAATCAAAGCACAGCCAGAGATAAGCAGATAAGGAAAGGGCGTAGTGCAATAAAGACAACAACAAACACCATTTGCATCATCATCAACATGGAAGCGGAAGCACGAGCAACACCAAAATCAAACTCACTCAACGTCTTGTGTGAAATTTGCAACGAAGTGTACAAGGTGGATGATAACATCGTTTCAACAGCAAGTTGCGGTCATATCTTCCACAAGGATTGCCTTTATCGCACTCTCACACGTTCGCGTCGATGTCCTCTGTGTGGCGCCACCTGCCACCGTCAGCGTGTGCATCGCGTTTACCTCAGCTTTGCCGCACGCACCGAACTCGATGAGATGGAATGCATGCAAATCCAATGGATACCCATCGATTTGGAAGATCCCCATGCTATGACGGAGCTATTTGGTGCCATTCAATGTGGCACAGATCACGATGGCTTCGATACGTATGTGGCACGTGTTGCGCTGCATAATGATCTCCTGCCTGCAAACTATGTGCCCCAAAAGAAGGTTGTGTACACACCATGGGGTTGCAGTGCACATCGACTTGATACCCAGGTGGATCTATTGGTGCTGCAGGATTGTGATATTAGATGGGTGCCAGCTGAAAATGGTTATGTTCCGCCGAATGCTCTACAAACGGGTTACTCGGAACTTGGCGAGCATTTGTATACCGGCCGTGCTGTCTATCAGGACTTAACTATCTTGGGCAAAGTGCATCCATCTCATAAGCTTTTATATATGCCCTTTGGTAGCGAAGAAGTCTCCTCGTCCAGCTATGAAGTCTTGGTCCTTACACCAAGAGAACACGCTGAGCGTTAGGCAAAAATACAATTCTATTTTATTTGGTGCTTCCAATATTACAATGTTATTTTCTAATCTCAACTAGAGACGGGCGTAGCAAACAGCCAATTTGACAGCCGTTCCAAGATTTTTTTTTTGTGAATACCAAGTCCTTCGCTTTTATCCAATCAACAAGTTATTTTTTCTTAATTTTTCTATTTATTTCGTTAACTTAGCTGTTGTTTTCAAAGCGAGAGAAAAGCTCAAAAAACGGGCAAAAACACAAATTCAATACTAATATAAAAATTTAAATAATTCGTGTTTTAAAAAATTGATATTGAAATGATCGAAATCTTCAAATTTGATGCAGCGCGCTCATCTTTAATCTCAGCATTCGTCTTGAAAGCAGTGCATGGATTTCAAAAATCTAGCGCTGTTGAAACTGTTTTTTAAAAATACATATAGTGCTTAGCTTCAAATATATATTTCAAATTTCAAAACAAAGTCTTGGAAATATTTTTTATTAAAATTGTTAGTGTTAAACTATATATATGTATATATATATATATATAGATACGATATATTAACTATATATTTAAACGCATGTTATGCTTAAAATACGTATATGTATTCCGACTAAAAACTATGTATTTATATATTGTATTTAATGTTGTTACTTCAATTCTCTTTCTGGCTTTTTGTTGTTTCAACAAATTGTCACATTATTAATGCGTTTAGATTTTCAATTTTTTGTATTTTTTGTTTTCAATTATTTATAATAACTTTTGTTGTAAGGTATGCATGTATATTTTCTCTTAATAAATCTTCATCTGAATTTGTAACATGACATTTAGATCGTACATATTTATATATTTAGCTAAAAATACATCGTGCTCAACGTGCATTGTAACATAATTAAACTTCTTTTTATTTATTATTCATATACAATTAAAATAGAAATAGGATTTTTTGTATTCATTTTTTTTTATGACTTTTTGTACTTAGTTTCTAACAAAAAAAGTGTATAAAACATGCTGGTGTGTAATTTTATGTATGTACCTATTTATAATTGTGTGTGTATGTGTGTGGGGGTGTGTGTAAGCTGATCAAAACTGTCGTGGCTACAACAGTTACTATTTACAATTCATTAATGGTTTAGCAAACATATTCTATTTCCGATTTACTATGTGTATATATATATATAATATATACATATATATTTATTGAGCCTGTCTTCATTTTGTGATTAGATTGTTTTCATTTTGTTTAGGCGGGGTTGAAGATTAGTTGCAAAAATGGCCACGAGTTAAGTTCAACATTTGAGCTCAAATTTGAATAGATTAGAAAACACGCAGTTTTATACAGAGATAAACACAAACATATTTTAAATGAAACAACACAAACCTCTTTAACTAACAATTCAAAGTGGTATACACACAAAGAAAAAAAATTTCAAGTTTTTGACGGATTAGATTGTTGTCTAGAAAAACGTTTATGAGACGATAAGTCTCGCAGACTTGAAACAAACTATTACAAATTACTTAACAAAAAATCCTACTCGTGCTTATTGTAATCACTCCATGAATTCATTTATAGCTGCTACTACTGCTGCTGACGACGATTGTTCTGCTTGTTTTTCTTGCAGCGTTTGCGTCCGTTTCATTTCTGCGCTGAAAGATAGTTCATATATTTTGTGGTCTGCTGTGCATTGCGCACCAGCTCGCTTTCATCCTTGCCAGACGCCTCGTGCCAGTTGTCAGTTTGCTGCGCATGTTGCTGCTGTTGTGGTTGTTGCTGTTGTGGTTGCTGCTGTGGTTGCTGCTGTTGTTGCTGCTGCTGCCCCTCCTGCGGCTGATGTATGTTGGGCTGAGAGCGACGCGTAAAGTTGCGATGACGCTGTGGATGATGTTGCTGCTGATATTGATGATGTTGCTGCTGGTGGTGTTGATGTTGCTGTTGTTGCTGATGTGACGGCGGCTGGCGACGATCGAAAGTGCTTGAGGCTTCGCTAGCCAGACTGCTCTGACTGCTGTAACGCGGAAATTGACGCGGTCCGCCAGCAGCAGCAGCAGCACGAGTTGGACTCTGGCTAAAACGATACGCAGACTTCCGAGCGCTGCCCTCATCCATTTGAGATTTGGGTGGGCGTGGCAGCGTGCGTGCGCGTGAGGAGCTGCGACTGTTGGACTCCGGACCATTCGAGTTGAACGCACAATTCTCATCTTGATATGCATTGTTAATAGCCGTATTTGAACGACGCCACGTTTCGCTGTGTATCTTATGAGGATGTTGCTGCTGCTGCTGATGTTGCTGCTGCAGATGCTGCTGCTGCTGTTGTTGCTGTTGCTTTTGAAAGCGAGGTGGCTTGTCGTATGTGTTGCGATTGTGACTGTTGTTGTAGCGACCGCCGCGTTGCTTATAGCTATTGCCACGCTCATAGTTGCTGATGTACGAGCGTTCGCTGCGTTCATCCCAATTCGAGTTAACAATATTGTTATAGTTGCTGCCACCACCAAGATTACGCTCATAGCGCTCCTGCGAATGCTTCCTGCGATCCTGTATGCTATATAAACGCAGATTGGCGCCACCCTCGCTGCGCACACTATGATTATCATCATCGCAACTAACGCTATAACGCCGCTGTTGATCCTGACGTGAACGCCCACCATTCGATTGATCCGCATCGTTGGCTCGATTGAAACGTGTCTTGCGCCAGCTGGGCAGCGGCTTGGACTCGTCACGATCCTCGCTGCTGGCCATGGATGGATACTGATCTGAGCTTATGCTGCTACAAAAGAAACTGCATTAAAAACCGGATCGACTACGCGCTGGAAATGAACTTACTCTGTTGGTGGAGCCTGCGGTGAGTGTGGCGACTTCAAAGGACGCGGCACATGACGCGGCTGAAAGCCACGTCGGGCAGGACGTCCTGTGCTGGATGAATCATAGTTTTGATATGCATTTGCAGTCGTATCGCTTAACTGTGCCTGCGGCTGCTCCTCAGCATTAGCTGTTGCTGTTGCCGTTGACTCGCCATAGCCAATGTCACAGAGGGAATCTTCGCAGACCTGTTCGCTCCATTTCTTGGGTGTCTCCTGTGCGGAGGAGGTATTAGCGCTGCTGCCGTTCTCCTCATCGCTGTAAGCGTCTGCCTGTGGCTGTATATCGGCACCATTGTTACTGCTATTGTTATTACTATTGTTGCTATTGTTATTATTGTTATTGACGCTATCATCCTCCTCATCATCGACAACCAAATAGTCAGTGTACATGGCCTCCAGTTCATGACCAACATGCTTGAAATGGCTATAATACAAATCGAGCACCATTAAAAGCATGGCCTTGACTTTAGAAGTCAAGGCTGGTTGCATGATCAGATGACGCCTCACATGATACAATAACTGATCAATTTCAGCCTTGTGGCGTGTACGCATTATTTCGCCATTGAGCGTAATCTGTGAAAGGACGAGACGCGCCAATCGTGTGCTCATCACCACCGATATGTCATTGATCTCGCGCGTTAACAAATTAAGCAACGAGTCGCCCAAAATTGTTATCGGCGCATTGTCCGCCAGTCGCACACGATGATAATACTCGCCCAGCAGCGTTATCGAGTTATATAAACGATTCTTGTCATGCAGACGATATGCATCCGCATTTAAAAAGTTTGTCTCCAGTATCTTAAGCATTGCGCTGCGCACTTTTGTTTCCTTCATCGCCAAAGCATCGAAGTTGCGCGAGGAGAACAATAACGCGAATTTGAGTGCCGTTTCGGCGTCAATTAATGCCTTGTTGTTCATATAATCCATGGATTCACTGCAATAAATTAAATAAAAATTGTCAGCTACTTAAAAGTGGTATGAAATAATTGAAGTAGAAATTCTTTTTGATTTTTTGACTCGAAATTGTTGTTTTTTCGAGTGCCATGTTTATTGCACTTTGACATTTTAACTGAAATTCCTTAAAAAAAAAAATACTTTAATACTTTGTTTTTTCTCTTTGTTCGTATTTTTTCGACAGCTTCGACTGAATTCCACAACGAAACTGAATATCGAAGAAATAATAGCCAAATCGAGCCTAAATTTCAGGCCTACTTAAAAATATTTTTTGTTTTTGATTTTGAAAGTATCTATGTTTTCTTTTCTTATTGTCTTTATGGATGATCATCGCCTTTCTGGCAGTTTCGCATGCAGTTATCGTTTTTATGATCGCCGTGAGTGGGCCTCATTTTATACGATCAACAATAGATATAACTAGTTATATATTTTAATATAAAAACAAAACATACATATATGAAACAACTAAAAACAAACAAAAAAAGTAAGAATACTCTAGTCGAGTGTGCCCGACTAGGAGACTCCCTGCTCCCAACATGTACTTCAAGCAGTTCAGCGGCAAAAATCATGTGTACCATATGTGTACCAAAAATCAAAGATTTATCTTTAAAATTGTGGCTGTGGGAGTTTTTTGCGATTTGCGAGTGTGGGGGGGATATACAAAAACCTACATGCCAAGTTTGGTGACTCTAGCTCTTATAGCCTCTGAGATCGACGCGTTCATACAGACGGACATACGGACGGACAGACAGACGGACATGACTAGTTCAAGAATATATATAGTTTCTACAGTCGGAAATATCTCTTTCTACCTGTTACATACATTTGCAGTACTTTATAGCTCCCTTTTTCCCATTTTTTAATGGGAACAGCGAGTAAAAATAGTGTTACTAAGCAAAAAGTGTAGTTAAATTAACTAATTATCTTAACTTGCTTGATAAGCAGCTTTAACTTTTGTTTGTGCTGTTTAAATATAACAAATAATAATATTTTATGTTCATATGTTTTGTATGTAGCAATAAGAAAACGTGCAACATTCGATATTTTTAACCACTGGCGGGAAAATTGCGTATTTTTACTCGCGCTCTCAGTCTCTATCCCAGTGTAGATCTTTTTTATTATTATTTATCAGCGAGTGAACAGGTTTATTCTTAATTTTTTATTCTACTGTTAAGTTGTTATTTTACTTCATTGTCGTGCAGAACAAATAATAAAACTCACTAAAAAAGTAACTAAAATTCAACAGCTGGTGTTTAAAAAATTCAAAAGAACGACAAAGCTAAGAAAAACCAGAGCAAAGAAAAGAACTAGTTTGTCAAGTTAACATGTTAACTCAACACTATTGCCAATTTCTAAAATTGTTAATATTCTGCAAAAATTAATTTTAATATGAGAATTGTTTGAGTTGCGAAAATGCTTACAAACATTTCTAAATTTTTGAACACTAATATGTATATTTATTTATATTATGTGTATATTTACATCACAAATGTACATAAAATAAAATGTACATATGAATTTATATAAATATGTAAATACATAAGTACATGCTAACATATATACATATGTATTAATCATCAATGGACGACGCCACGCGCACACACACACACACATGCTAGAGACATACGCACACTCTAGAGCTGGGTCGATTTGAACTAGTTCTAATGACTTGTTCTTTGAGTGGAACTGCTGAATTGTCTCTTCGGTCGTATTTCCGTTACTTTATTTTCTGTTTCGTTTCAGCAGTACCATTGAACATTTAAGTTTTAATTATGAAAGATTCGGAAAGGAACGATTAGTTCGTTTAACCGAGGAGCCAAAGGAACAACTAGTTGGATTATTCGGAAATGAACTGAAGCAACAATTTGTATTATATTCGAAAAGCAACTAGAATGAACAGCACTAGCACGCACACACACACACACACACACAGACATGCATACATATATACAAGTATATACATACCATAGCATCGATTCGTCGCGCACAATGTTGCAAAAATCAGCTTCGATGGCCTTTATTTTGTTATTGAGGAGAATGCCATCGTCCTGTAGATTCAATCCGCGCATCATTGATATAATGTGATCGTAGGCACAACCACCTGTTGGTATCATCAACGCTGTGGCATTGTTCGAATTGAGCAGATTACAAACTTCGCGCAGCGTTTGCACCTCGCTGCCAGCGCCGACGACGACGCTGCCGCCGTTGCCGTTGCCATTGCTGCCGCTGCCGCTGCCACTGCTGTTGCCGCTGTCCGCACTAACACTGTTGTAATTGTTGTAAGTGTAGGCGGCGCTGCTGTTGCTGTTACTGTTGTTGTGATTATTGCTGCTAATCATATTTGTATTAGCCATATTTCTTGTGTATCGCAAATATTGTTGCTGTTTTTTTTCCTTCTTTCTTTCTGTTCTAGTTGTTTTATTTGCGTTTTTCACTGCCTCTCTGTCTCCGCCGTCTATTGCTGTGTTTTTGGTCTGTGCTGGGCTACCAAAAGCAACAACAACAACTCAACTTATTATTTTGCGCAAATAAGCGTTGACAAAGGTGTCGAAATGCGCACAAAATTTCACCTTTCATTCACTTTGCGCAGCTGCAGGAACTCACCCCAGTCTTTATTTATGTAGTATTAGTGCTTAACGTGCTTATTAACGTTTGATGCACTTTAACTATTTATTTTTACCTTTGATTTTTATTAATTTTATACCGAAAATATAGCGAATGCGTTTTGGTTCCGCAATGAGCATAAACGGCGAACCAAGAAACCAGTCAGCGAGCTACTTCACGTTCACCTGAACCTGTTGACGCACTGTTAATCGCGATAATTTATTAACAGTGTAACAGTTGACGAAAGCAATTCGCGACGAAAGAAGAAGAATTAAAGCCCGTTATGTTTTGAAATTGTTAGAAAAAAAAAGTTGAAGTCTGCTGCTGAGTCGCAAGAATTCAGAATATTATATTTGAAATTTGTTAACTAAGTGTGTAAGTCTCATGTTCTAGTTTTGATTTTTCTTAAGTTTAAAATCGCTTTAATGGACCTATTCGAAGGCGCACGTCCTTACTACTTTCGGTTTTTGGCCATTTTGCCACTAAAGTTTTGAAGTTTTTCGCAAAAGTGTTTATTTTCAATTATTTAGAGTATGTATTTTATTTGAAACTCGTTAAGAACGTGTTCTGTAATCTTTATGCTATTATTATTTAAACGACAAGCGTATGTATTCGTAGGAGTATTCGTAGTTTCTTCCCTCAACGAATTGAAGTAATGCATTTTCACCTTCCATGCGCCAGTTCCAGGGAAGTTCCTGTAAAGAAAATATAAACATTTGTATTAAAATGCACCTTAAAAAGCTAACAATGCACTTACTGTCTTTGACAATTTATTTTCAAACAGATTTACTAGCAGTGGCTTGTTGCGGTTACGGTTCTCTGCAATTTCTGATGCTACAAATGTATAATCGTCGAAGTCAAACTTACATTGCTCGAAGCTTAAGAGTTCTACGTTTGGAATGCTATGCATTAGGCAGTCAAAACTGTTCCGTTTTAGAATAGTGCAGTTTTTAAAAAACATTTGTTTTATGTTTTCAAATGTCTGTGTATTGAAATTGAGTGTTTCCAATAAATAATTATACGCAACGATTTTTAAAACATCCACGTGAAGCTTAGATCCCACGACCGCATGTAATACATCTTCAATACAGTTGCCCGCCTCAATAACGTTGAAACGGTGACTAGATCTCCATAATTTTTGGCAAAGATAATGAAATGTTCCGACATAACTTCCGCAAACGATGAGCTCTTTCATATTATAAAGCTGGCTTAAATGAGGCCCAAATATGGATAAAAGTTCGTCAGTTTCTACTTTGATTGCTTGTAAACTTTTCATATATTCCACAGGCCATTGCATTACGTTCGATTGAAATATATTTCCTCCAAATAAGCACAGATTTAATTCTTTAAGCTGATGTGTTCTCATGATGTTATTTAGGTTTTCTAAAGCAAACCCACTGCAATATGACAGGGTAAGCCGTTCCAAAAGTGGAAATTCATCAAAATGTAATCCTGAAAAGTTTCCGTGAGGACTGAACGTCTTTAAGACTGGAAAACTGTGAACAATTTTTGGTATCGCTTCATCGGAAAGTTTTTGCTGAAAGCCAATTGTTGCAAAACGAAAATCATGCACTTTTGGAAAAACGTTGCTGACAAGAATTTCAAACTCCGCAATTGACATCATTCTTAAACGCAGCACTTCCACCGTTCTGCGAACGCTTTGAACGAAATAATTCCAATCCTCCATTGAAAATTGTGCCTCAAACAATGATACGATAATGGTTTTGTACTGAGACCACACAATTGACATCAAGTCGTAGAATCGTGGGTGTAAATCTATCATGACTTTCTGTGATTTCAGATCCAAATAGCTTAGTATGCGTATCATAATATCATCACATAGTACCTCCATTTTTTACTAGAAGAAACAGATTTGAAAATATATAATTGATTTAAATTCTCACACGCTTTTTCTTCGAATTAAGTTTTTTGATAGTCAGATTTTATATGATTGTTAAAAAAGAGCCCAAATCTGCAATTAATGTTTGAAACACTCACTTTTAATTATACCAAAGGTGTCAATTAATAAAAACTAGCGCAAATTTTCATCATTTTTGCTTTGTGCTTCTTCTGCCACACTTCAAATGAGCTAGTTGCTTTAAGGAAGGAAGCCACACGTCAAATGAAATGAGCTGGATTATTTATTCATTTCAATTTAACATTTATTTTTGGAAATCACTCAAAATGGTTCTGTTAAAACTATTTTCCTGCTGTTAAGTGCCAGCAGTTAATTTAAAAAAAAAAAAATCAAAAAATCGGTTTTATCCAACACGTTAATAATATATATGTTTTAAAATAAGACCTATTTTTTTACACGGACTGTTAAATAATTTTCAGATATCTATGCAAAAACCACAACATAAGCCATATCAGGAATGCCATTAATGCAATCGACTCTTTTTTGCGTGCGCAGCCAACTTCACGCAACTCATTTTGGCGTTAAGAAATTATAAACAGCTGGATTAATGACGGTCTGGCAGCACGTAACGTTTTTTTAGTTATTCGCAAGAGAAAATTTATAAACATGCAAAAATATGACAAAATGGAAAAGATTGGCGAGGGCACTTACGGGACAGTGTTCAAGGGCCGCAATCGGGATACTATGGAAATTGTGGCACTGAAACGAGTACGTTTAGATGAGGATGACGAGGGTGTGCCAAGTTCTGCGCTGCGTGAAATATGCCTACTAAAGGTTTGTTCAAAATGCACTGTTCGCACTGGAGGCGTTTTTATCAACGAAATCTTAACTCTCACAGGAATTAAAACACAAAAATATAGTACGACTGTGCGATGTGCTTCACTCGGATAAAAAGTTAACGCTGGTATTCGAGCACTGTGACCAGGATCTCAAAAAGTACTTTGACAGCCTGAATGGAGAAATCGATATGGCAGTGTGTCGTAGCTTTATGCTGCAACTGTTGCGCGGCTTGGCTTTTTGTCACAGGTTGGTGTTGGTGTATAATGCATTTTCAACCCTTGCAGTGCTTAAACTTAGAGATGGCAACACATCGGGCTTATCGATAGTTCTTAATTAGTTTCACTCGATGTTTTGTTCGATGTATCGATAGTGACATTTTTTACCCAAAAATATTGTCCACAACTTAAATTTTTGAATTGAATAAGCTTTAATAATTATTTTCGGAGAAAGTTATTATGGATAAATTTATCTTAAAAAAATTGATTTTGGTAAACTTTTTATATTTATTTTGAGCACTTTTTAGAATTGTAAATAATTGTCAACTCTATGTATACATTTTTAGCCACAATGTGCTGCATCGGGATCTAAAACCGCAAAATTTGCTCATCAACAAGAACGGTGAACTAAAACTGGCTGACTTTGGACTGGCCCGCGCCTTTGGTATACCTGTCAAGTGTTATTCTGCCGAGGTTGTTACGCTCTGGTATCGTCCACCGGATGTCCTTTTTGGCGCTAAACTGTATACGACTAGTATTGATATGTGGTCAGCTGGTTGCATATTGGCTGAATTAGCTGATGCAGGTCGTCCGCTTTTTCCGGGCTCGGATGTCCTTGATCAATTGCTGAAAATATTCCGCGTGCTGGGAACACCAACCGAAGAGTCCTGGCCTGGTGTCTCGCATCTCTCCGATTACGTTGCGCTTCCATGTAAGTCGCAGAAGCAGAGCTGTTCCTGATTCCACTTTCAGATAGAATGAAATATCCATTAATTACTTCCATTTTCACTTTTGTCAAGTTTTTGTGGATTTAATTTACTTCACTTTGATCAACGATTGTAATCTCTCAAAGTTGAGATACGATTCATATCACTAACTTCATGACTATAGTGAAAAATTGAAGTTTTAAGGGAATAAACTTTCGCAGAATGTTTCAAATAGTGGAAAGTTGAAACCGTAACAGGCCTGAAAATATTTTTCTAACCAATAATTTTGGATTAACATTATTTTTGTTTTATTCTCCCTTTAGCTTTTCCACCAATTACGTCGTGGAGCCAACTTGTACCAAGACTGAATACTAAAGGCCGTGATTTACTTCAAAAACTGCTCGTGTGCCGTCCGAATCAGAGAATTAGCGCTGATGCTGCAATGCAGCACCCGTATTTTACAGACAGCTCCTCTTCGGGTCATTAAAAGAAAAACAAAAAAACAAAATCAAATTCACTAAACGACTGTTTCAATAATATTTAAATATAAATTGTACTTTTTGTATAGTTTAGCAACGTATTTTTAGTTATACACACATTGTTTTGTCCTCAAATCAGTGCAATTCTATTAAATAGTTTTTACCAAAAATTGACCATACAAAATGTAATGAAGAAATGCCATCAGTTGTAATATTTTAATTAGTAATTACATACGAAACAAATTGTAAGTACATTTTTAAGAACCAACAATTGCAACTGTACCTAGTTCACATACTATTTATAGAATTAATTATATTCATAAATATACATACTCATTTCAAATTCAAATATCTTTTATGTAGTGGGCGATTAAGAGCACACAGCATCAGCTAAGGGTTAAATCAAATGCGCACTGCGCACACGCACGATAAATTTTTAAGTAGTTTTAGTTGCTTTTTGTGTGTTTGACGAACCGGTCGCATTTCACGTTATTTATTTTAAAGCAATATTTGCGATACGATATAAGTGTGCCTATTATTGATAACGAATCTCATTCTATCAATTAAGAACAGTGCTGTGTTTATGCGGGCTGAATCCAAAGATTAAAAGAATAACAATAACAATAAATCCAACAGCGAACCAAACTCGAATATTTAAGTTTATTTAAAATGACTTGGGGCTTTGTGACTTGTGGCCCTAATGAGGCACTTGTCGTATCAGGTAAATGTTATTCTAAATATGTGTTCATATTTCTTAAAAAGGATTTTAAGCAAATTGTATATTAAAATGGTGGTGGGGGGCAGCACCCTCAAATGACGTCAGTGCTTATCGATTTTTATGTACAAGCAAATTGAAAGAGTTCGAAGCCGTGCGTGCGCACTAAACGAACGCCGTTGCGACGACATCACATGCATATCGTTTGTATGTGTGTGTGTGTGTTTCTGCATGAATTTTTTTAAATGTTGCCGGTAACTTGTTTTGAATTTGAAAATGTTTATTACTTTTTCCAGGATGCTGCTATATGAAGCCTTTGCTGGTGCCCGGTGGCCGCGCCTTTGTCTGGCCAACGATTCAACAAGTACAGCGGTAATTAATTAAAACACCCTTGAAAACATGACATCACTAGAGATGGCACACTTAACCCTTAAATTACTAAATTATTTTTCAACTAAGGATTGTTGAAAACTTTCATTTGATAAAGTTAAAATGAATTTTGGAACAAATTCACCATCAGTATTTATTTAATTTTGACTATTAGACGCCACTAGAAAAATATGTTTATGAATAATGAATTAATAATAAAATTAAACATTTACTTGGGGTGTTTAAGTTGAAAAAAAGAATTGTTCAAGAAGAAGAGAATACACTGAATAGAATACTCGACAAAGTCTGTTGTAATAGTCGCGTTAACATAAAGTTGATGACTTAGGAATCCTGTTTGTTCCTAATTTTTGTTTCAATTGCCACATTTCTATTATCTCTAATAAAGCCAAAGGGGTCCTTGGCTTTGTCAAAAGATGGTCTAAGAAATTCACTGATCCTTATACCACTAAACAGCTTTATGTCTCCCTCGTTAGGCCCATTCTGGAATATGGATCTTGTGTATGGTCTCCATATTACCAAAAATTTCAAAACCAACTTGAATCAGAAGCAGTTCTTAATCTTTGCTCTTCGTGGACTTAATTGGGACTCTTCTTATGAAAGTAGGCTTCGTCTTATCAATCTTCATTCACTTAATAGCCGCAGGATTTGCCATAGTGTTATTTTTTTGCATAAACTTCTTTCTGGTGAAGTTGATTCAAGTCCACTTGTCAGCCTTATTAGTTTGTCAGTACCGTGTCGCCTTACTAGACATTATACTCCTCTTTATCTCAAGCCTTGTCATACTAACTACGCTCAGCATGAATCTTTCCGCAGTCTTTGCTTAATTTATAACAAATACTACGATTTTCTCTTTGTCAACATGAAATGGTTTAATATAGCTTTATAGCTGGCGCGTTTTTATGCAACTCAAGTTATAACTCAGTAAATTAATATTTGCAATTGCATTAATAATTTCTTAATTCAATTAACCATATGCTTCAATAACCGATTAATAGACATTATGAAATAACATGTTTTTACTTTTAGCATTTCATTGAACACGATGACGCTGCAAGTGGAAAGCCCCTGCGTGTACACCAGCCAAGGTGTGCCAATCTCAGTGACCGGCATTGCCCAGGTGAAGGTTCAGGGCCAGAACGAGGATATGTTGCTGACTGCCTGCGAGCAGTTTCTGGGTAAAACCGAATCTGAAATCAATCACATTGCGCTGGTTACATTGGAGGGACATCAACGTGCCATAATGGGCTCCATGACTGTGGAGGAGATCTACAAGGATCGCAAGAAGTTCAGCAAGCAGGTCTTTGAGGTGGCTTCCAGTGATTTGGCAAATATGGGCATTACCGTTGTGTCCTACACCATTAAGGATTTACGTGACGAGGAGGTGATTTATTCCGTTACTTAAACTTATAGCTGTGCTATGCGCTTACACAGCAGCTTTTGTGTGACATGTCCAAATGCGAATCTTTTTTGTGGTTATTTTCTGATCGGTTTCCGTTTCCCATTTAGCTAAAAAATATTTAAAAAACGGAAACCGATCGAATTATATGTTTATGCTCTGGTATGAGGTTGATATGCTGAAGATAACTTATCGTTTTTGAGTAACTAAAATATTATGTATTTTTGCATGTACATATCGACTCATGGTTATACAAAAACCAGGGCGACTCCAAGGTGCGTATGGCTTGGTCCGTGTTTTGGAAGTCCACTTGATCCATTACATTGTGGCTTGTCAATTTGGTAACACGATATTTTTATTTTGTGTCATCTTTTAGGGCTATCTTCGATCTTTGGGCATGGCGCGCACGGCAGAGGTTAAGCGCGATGCACGCATTGGTGAGGCAGAGGCACGTGCCGAGGCCCACATTAAGGAGGCAATTGCCGAGGAGCAGCGTATGGCTTCACGTTTTCTAAACGATACTGATATTGCCAAGGCACAGCGTGATTTTGAGTTGAAGCGTGCTGCCTACGATCTGGAGGTGCAAACGAAGAAGGCCGAGGCTGACATGGCATACGAGCTTCAGGCGGCAAAGACCAAGCAACGAATCAAGGAGGAACAGATGCAGGTGAAGGTCATCGAACGCACCCAGGAGATTGCTGTGCAGGAGCAGGAAATAATGCGACGCGAGAAGGAATTGGATGCCACCGTGCGCTGCCCGGCCGAGGCTGAAAAGTATCGTCTCGAGAAAATTGCTGAGGCCAACAAATTGCGTGTCGTTATGGAAGCCGAAGCTGAGGCTGAATCGGTAAATTTGATATGTAGTTGTCTTACTCAGCTGCTAAACTTATATATCTCATTATGTCTTTGCAGATCAAGATACGCGGCGAAGCTGAGGCATTTGCCATCGCAGCCAAGGCCAAGGCTGAGGCTGAACAAATGGCCATGAAGGCTGACGCTTATCGCGAATACCGTGAGGCTGCCATGGTGGAGATGCTCTTGGATACGCTACCAAAGGTGTGTTCTACCTTTTGAAGTAACATTTGAAATGCGTCTAATACATCTCTCTCCAATTTGCTTGCAGATTGCCGCCGAGGTGGCTGCCCCACTTTCACAGGCCAGAAAGATTACAATGATTTCCAGTGGACAAGGCGATATTGGCGCTGCCAAGCTGACGGGCGAGATATTGTCGATTGTGAACAAAGTGCCGGATTTGGTTAAGAACATTACTGGCGTCGATATTGCCAGGGTACGTTCCAATGCAGAGTTTATCTAAGCAAAGAATACAAAAAAAACAAACAAAAACAAATGGCAATCAAAAGACTTGGTAGAGAAATGTAGTAACATTATAGTGAAGTTATACTTCTAAAATGTGGCAAATATTGCATATATATACTATGTACATATATATTGTTTTTGGATCATATGATTTGCCTTTTCTACATACTTTTTTTCGCCTTAATTTGATTTATCTCTTTTTGTTTTTCGTTTCAGTCTGTGCATGCTGGCTAAAATGTCCGAATCCAAAATACTCTCGAAAAAACAAACAAAAATATTAACACAATCGTTCTTCATAACCAATGCAACAAATGCGCATTTACTCGTTTTCCTTCAACAAAGAATTTTTGTATGTAACAGTGTAATTTTGCACCAAAGTCAAATAGCAAAAAAACATATTTTGTATTTAATATAAATGTAAAAAATTCAAAATGTATATGTATTTATATATGTCTTTATACAACGCGTTCTACACAACCGTGGAATAAACATTTTTCCTTGAACCAAATAAATATAATATTTTTCTCCAATCATTTGAATCTGAAATAAAACCGCCAAACAATGGTCTCCATTAATTGCAACGAAAACCAGCTGGCAGCACCGATACTTATCGTTGAGTTCCATCTGTGGTTATATCGATGATTTGTGAGTATTGGCAAAAGTCTCAACCCTAATTAACACACGACTCAGCACTTTTCGTTGTCAACGCTGCCAACGCGTTTGCTTTCCAATCAAGTTGGCAGCCCGTGCAGACATTTAGCTAAATCATTTGTGGTTTTGTACAAAAGTTGTGCTCGATTTTTATAAGCATTCAATTCAATTAAAACGCGCCAATTGTATATTTAAGTTCTAAAGTTCCATCACAAATCATTTATTATGGCTGATTCGAAGGGGTAAGTGTTTTATGCCATCAAGTCGAGCGACAAATGAAAGCCGACACAGCAAAGCTGGCGGTGAGACAGCTTCAATTTCGCGCAGTCATTGGCCCTATGAGAGAGAAAGAAGAAAAAAAAAACGCTAAAGGCCACATAAGTAGAAAATTTAGACGGAGAAACTTGAACACTGTAATATGGCTAAAACGATAAGTTTTGGCTTAAAGCAAATGTCTTTTGTAACTGCTATCAAGCCAGAATGCATAATTCACACACGCACACACACTCGGCTGTGCGTGCATCTGTGTGTGTGCGTGTGTGTGTTGCGAAATTGGAGCAAGCCAATGAAAAACGCCATTTGTTCATTCCTTGTTGGCTGTTGTTGTTGCTGCTGCTGCTGCTGTAGCCCTTTGTCGTTTCTTTTTTCATGTCCATCGTTTGATCAATCCGAGTTGAACTAGTTCCAATGACCTCTGATGTGAATGGAACTACTCAGATGTATCCAGGCTAATAGTTCCTTTAATGTTTTTTTTGTTGCGTCCCTAGTCCTATTATTGTTCATTGCACTCGTTTAAAGGAACTAAATGAATGATTAGTTCCTTTATTCGTAAAGGAACGATAAGTTCCTTTATCCTGAAGGGAGCTACTGAACTTTATTCACAAAAAGAACTGGCATGCCCAACTCTGCAGGACTTTTAAATTACGGTTAAGATCGGAAATCGATTATATTTATTATACATCACAGTGGGCCAGGAAAATTACAGTACTTAGCTAGTGTTTTGTTTGATGTGTTTTTAAGATAACGTTGCGTGCGCTCAACGCTTGTTTAGTCAAAAAAAAAAAAATTGAATAAAAATCGGGCATAAAACCCAATAAAAAAAGAGTTATGTCGAGTGGCAATGATGAAAATAGCGCCAGCAGCTCGCACCGTTCTCTTGACCAGCAGCCTTCTTCCCACTCCGGCAACAACAACAACAGCAGCAACAACAATTATGATGTCGATAAGACCATGCAAGTGGATATCGATTACACAGACATTGTGCGCAGTTATCGCAATGAGCAGGATGACAAGCTAAAAAAGAAAGCACAGTTGAAGCACCCGAAAGCACAGAGTTCCACTGACAAACGGTGATCTTAGGCAATAATCATTAACGATAGGCAGTGCTAAATATTGATTACTTGTTTCAGCAGCGATGACCTGGCAACGGCAATTTTGAAGCGCAAGGATCGTCCCAATCGTCTGATTGTTGAGGAGGCTCAGAATGATGATAATTCGGTCGTGTCGCTTTCGCAGGTAAAATACCACGTCAGCAAATCGATTGCTTAGCTTATCTCTTTCTCACTCTCTCTCTCTGTTTCTCTCTGTTCCTCCGATTAACAGGCGAAAATGGATGAGCTGCAGCTCTTCCGTGGCGACACCGTCATTCTGAAGGGCAAGCGTCGCAAGGAAACCGTCTGCATTGTGCTTTCGGATGACACCTGCCCCGACGAGAAGATCCGCATGAATCGTGTTGTGCGCAACAATCTCTGTGTTCATCTATCGGATGTCGTTTCTGTGCAATCCTGCCCGGATGTTAAGTACGGCAAGCGTGTTCGCATCTTGCCCATCGATGATACCACTGAGGGTGTTACGGGCAATCTGTTTGAGATCTATTTGAAACCTTATTTCTTGGAGGCCTATCGTCCCATTCACATGGGCGATAATTTCATTGTTCGTGCCGCCATGCGACCCATCGAGTTCAAAGTGGTTCTCACCGATCCCGAACCCTATTGCATTGTTGCACCCGAAACGGTCATCTTCTGTGATGGTGATCCAATCAAGCGTGAGGTAAGTTAACACCAATCAATGTCACTGTGGCTGTTCTACTTTATTCTATGCTGTTTTAAGACAATATATACGATTTTTACGTTTTTTTTACTCCCTGTTCCTATTAAAATTGAGGAAAAAGGGAGTTATAAAGTACTGCAAATGTATGCAACAGGCATTAGGAAGCATTTCCGAATATATAAACTAAATATATTCTTCATCACCATCAACAGCCAAAACGAACTAGCCATGTCCGTCTGTCTGTCCGTCTGTCTGTCTGTATGAACGCACAGATCTCAGGGACTATAAGAGCTAGAGACACCAAACTTGGCATGCAGGTTCCTGTATACCATACGCAGATCAAGTTTATTTCAAATTTCGGATAACTCCCCCGCACCCCTGCAAATCGAAAAAAGCTACCACAGCCACAATTTTAAAGATTTGATTTTTGTGACACATATATGTTTGATCAACGTTGATCGGTTGCGTAAATTTCAACACGATCGGATAAATAGCACCAAAGTTATGGAAAAATCTATTACCCCCGTCTCAGCAGGCAGAAACAACAGTTTGACAGGCACTGCACAAGTTAAGTGCGCTGCTTGCTTGTGGTGCCAATGAACTGCTTGAAATGCAAGTTGGGAGCAAGGACACACTCGACTAGAGCATTCTTACTTGATTTAAGATTTACTTTATAAATTGATCAATTTATTCAATTCCTTAATTTTGTTTAACTTTTATTTTATAGCTTTGACTGAGTTTATCGGGTTGTTCCTCTGTGGAACTTGTAGGCTGTAAGTTCTACAGTCAAAAAATTAAGTAAATATGGTATTTTTAGCGATCAGGGTATCCTTCAGCCAATAGAATAATCATTTCACACACCATAAATTATTTTCAATGTCAATGCTCTCTAAATATATTTTGTACGTTTTGTGCCGCAGGAGGAGGAGGAGTCTCTTAATGCCGTTGGCTATGATGATATTGGTGGTTGCCGCAAGCAGCTGGCCCAGATCAAGGAGATGGTTGAGTTACCGCTGCGTCATCCGTCGCTGTTCAAGGCGATTGGTGTGAAGCCACCACGTGGCATACTGATGTACGGGCCACCTGGTACGGGCAAGACTCTGATTGCACGCGCTGTGGCAAATGAGACGGGTGCGTTTTTCTTTTTGATCAACGGTCCGGAGATTATGTCGAAGCTGGCTGGTGAATCCGAATCGAATCTGCGCAAGGCATTCGAGGAGGCTGAAAAGAATTCACCGGCAATCATTTTTATTGATGAGATTGATGCAATTGCTCCGAAGCGTGACAAGACCCATGGTGAGGTGGAGCGACGCATTGTGTCGCAGTTGCTAACGTTGATGGATGGCATGAAGAAGAGCTCGCATCTGATTGTCATGGCGGCGACCAATCGTCCCAATTCGATTGATCCGGCGTTGCGTCGATTTGGACGCTTCGATCGTGAGATTGATATTGGCATTCCGGATGCAACCGGTCGTCTGGAGGTGCTGCGGATACACACCAAGAATATGAAGCTGCATGAGGATGTTGATCTAGAACAAATTGCCGCTGAGACGCACGGTCATGTGGGTGCCGATTTGGCTTCGTTGTGCTCGGAGGCGGCTCTTCAACAAATCCGTGAGAAGATGGATCTGATTGATCTGGAGGATGATAAGATTGATGCTGAAGTGTTGGCCTCTCTGGCTGTCACTATGGAGAACTTCCGCTATGCGATGACCAAGTCCAGTCCATCGGCATTGCGTGAAACGGTTGTGGAGGTGCCCAACACCACCTGGACAGATATTGGTGGCTTGGAGAGTGTCAAGAAAGAGCTGCAGGAATTGGTGCAATATCCAGTCGAGCATCCCGACAAGTTCCTCAAGTTTGGCATGCAGCCCAGCCGTGGAGTGCTCTTCTATGGACCACCTGGTTGTGGTAAGACTTTGTTGGCCAAGGCCATTGCCAACGAATGCCAGGCGAATTTCATTTCGGTCAAGGGACCCGAACTTTTGACCATGTGGTTCGGTGAATCCGAGGCCAATGTGCGCGACATTTTTGACAAGGCACGCTCGGCGGCACCCTGTGTCCTCTTTTTCGATGAGTTGGACTCGATTGCCAAGGCTCGTGGCGGTAATGTGGGTGATGCTGGTGGCGCAGCCGATCGTGTCATTAATCAGATTTTAACTGAAATGGATGGCATGGGTGCGAAGAAGAATGTCTTCATTATTGGCGCTACCAATCGTCCCGATATTATTGATCCGGCCATATTGCGTCCGGGTCGATTGGATCAGCTAATTTATATTCCATTGCCCGATGACAAGTCACGTGAGGCTATATTGAAGGCCAATTTGCGTAAATCACCGCTGGCCAAGGAGGTCGATCTAACGTACATTGCCAAGGTGACGCAGGGCTTCTCCGGCGCCGATTTGACTGAGATCTGTCAACGCGCCTGCAAGCTGGCCATTCGTCAGGCCATCGAGGCTGAAATACGTCGCGAAAAGGAACGTGCCGAGAACCAAAACTCCGCCATGGACGTAAGTTACCAAAAACCTTATAATATCCTTTAATTTACATGTATCAATTTAACTACTTCACTTAATTATTTTAAGCAGATGGATGAGGAGGATCCCGTGCCGGAGATAACACGTGCTCACTTTGAGGAGGCAATGAAATTTGCTCGCCGTTCCGTTTCCGACAACGACATTCGCAAATACGAGATGTTTGCTCAGACTTTGCAACAATCCCGTGGCTTTGGACAGAACTTTAGGTAAGCATAAAGAAGCTTTAGAAGGAGTCATGAAAAAAAGTAAAATCCGCTTTGGATGCAAAAGTTTGCGAAAATAGAATTGAGAAAAAGACTCCTAATTAAAACTAAATGATTAACTAATGTTTCTTTTGTTTCTTGATAGATTCCCCGGACAGAACGCCGGCAACACCTCAGGGTCTGGCAACAATTTGCCTGTTAACTCGCCAGGTGACAATGGCGATGATGATCTTTACAGTTAGATTTCTAGTTTTTACACAAGACAAACCAACAATTTTATAAATGAATTTTTCCTCCTAAAATCAATCAAACCGATCAACTAAAACAACAACTTTTAAAACAAAACACACACACATTCAGTCTGGAGGCAAAAGCGGCCAACCAACTGCAGCAGCAGCACCAACACCACCCACAACACCCGCAGCAGCAGCAGTAGAAAGAAACAATCTTCATAGGACAGCAAAAATAAATTGAAATTGAAATTTTGATACCAACTGTGGATCAAAAAATATTGTAACTTGTAATTGGCGCAAAAAAAAAAAAAGAAATAATATTATGAGCCTCACTTATCATTCGTGTATTATCGGTTCGAGCTGAACGGCCGATATCGAAGTTCTATATACATTATTATGATAATAAACAATACACATACACACATACATATAAAGATAAATACATACATATATTAAACAACGTAAAATTATAAGTGTATTTGGAGCTACGTTTTTAAGTGAATAAAATTATAAAGTCGGAAAAATCCTTTTTTTTGTTAATACAAAATCAAGTGTATCTCGCAAACCAAAAGGATGATTTCAATGTCCTTCGGCCAGTTGATGGTCCTGATAATAACGCGTCGTTTGACACAGGACTCATGAGGATACGCAAGGACACGGGCGAAATATGGCCATTTATTTGTATTAAAGAAAGTCCTTTTAAATTGGCTGCTTAAAGGACTATCGTCCTTCGGATAACATTTTCAGATCTGGCAGGATAAACACTTTTATTGTGCCAAAGCACATCCAAATCGTCCTTTAAATGACCGAGTTACAGTCGATTTAGTTCATTTAGTTGAACGATTTTCTGCAGCAACCTTCTGCTGATTTCTGTTCACCTGGTAGCTGGTCAAAATTTTCGTCAAATTTTCTGGCAAAAATCGAAAAACAGAGAAACCGGCTTTGCGACACTGTTTTTGTTGCATACTTTTAGGAGTTTTTCCTATTTTGTATGAAACCGAACGGAAGCACAAAATCTTTTGTATCTTGAAAACGAAAAGGACGATCCGAAAGTGCTTTAGCCAGTTGATAGACTTTAAGGATTCGAGGATTAAGGCCATATTTGTTGATATAAATTGAAAATCGTGGGATGCCATTCGATAGTCCTGCTCTCTGTGAATACAAAATGTTATGTCCTTTTGAAATGCAGAAGGGTACTAAGGAAAGTCCTGATTTTCTTAAAAAAAACTGCATAATTTTTTGTGTTTAATCGCTTTTATTTAAACTTTTATATTCATTCGTCATGTTTGCTTTTGCAATGTTTTTTATTTTTAGCGCCAAATTGCTCGGTATCTGAAGAATAGTATAGTTATACGATTCTATAAATTAGTTTAGCTATGTACGATATATCCAAGCCAATATTGACGAAATTCAAATAAATCTTTTGGCATTGGTAAAATGAAAAGCAAAACAAATTTGGAAATTTATAAACAGCAGCATCACCGGCATTACAATTGATTAAATTTGTTACTTAATTTATAAAACGCCTATTGCAATTTCCAATGAAATTTAATTGTTATTTTTAGTTGTTTTCTTTTTTTGCAGTGTCTACACTTTAGATATTCTCATTAAATACATACATACATATTTTGTTTTTGTTGTTTTTTTTTTGTTTGTTTTGTTTATTTTTGTTACACATAATGAAATACGCTTTATGCAATAATTACAACACAACAGTTAAAATACAAATAGTTTTAATTGTTACAATTAGCGCTTTTCCTTTTGAAATGTTTATGTTTTCTTTGAGCTTTGCTTGTTGATTTTAGTAAGTGTATGTTTATTCGTGTGCGTGTGTGGCTGTTGGTGTGCGTGTGTGTTGTATTTGTTTGTTGTTGAAGAAGAAAATGGCCAGCACTTTCAGCTTATATAATTATGTTTGCTACATCATTTCTATTATATTTTTATTATTATTTTCATTTTGAAATAATGTACGCTTTTGTTTTTTCAAGAATTTGTTACTTTTAAAGTCTTGAACATAGACTAGACACCAATTATATAGGATTAAAAATATTTTTTTTTATTTTTTAGTTTACTTCCTTTTTTTTATAAATTTTTCTTTTTGCTTTTGTTACGTTTAACAATGTTTAAATTTATGATATTTGCTTGTTTCCATTTTGTTTTTAATTATATTATATAGTTTTGTGAACACCTTTTCGACTGTTGGTATGCCAGCTTAAATTGTTTATATATAGCTATATATAATATATATTGTTTGTTATTGATTAACTGTCTAAGATTTGTTTTAGTTACGCATTTTACAAACAATAAAGTAACGTTTTATAAAGTACTGGAGTTTTGGGTTTACCATATATATTTAAGCTCATTCAGTTATAAGTAAGTATATAAATACAGTTATATGTATGTATATATATATATATATGTGTATAGGATAGATAAGAGTAGAAAATAGAGTGGGGGCCAAACGCATAGATAGCAACTGTTTGAAAATTGCAAATAAAACTCTACTAAGTACACATCTAGGCCATTGATATTGCTTTTGCTTTTGATTTTGCTTTTGCTTTTGCTTTTGCTTTCTAACTACAATATAGTTATCGTGTCTAGCCCATTAATAACCCAAAACCAATACAATATTTTTAAGAACTGAGCAGTTTTGCATAAATTTGCTCGCTAGGTTTTCGTATTTGTATTTCAAAGTGTTTTTTTTTTTTTTTTGTTTTTTCTAAGTTGATCCCATGCAACATATATGTTGATTGTGCCTTTAGCCTTTTCTTTGTAGAGCCAATTGAAAATATATATTTTTAAATAATGATATTGTGTTTGTATAATAATTTAATTTTGCTTAAATTGAGATCAATTTGTTGTGTTTTGGGTTGCCGAAAATGTTATTTAACTGAAAGATGTTGAAATTTTGAAATTGCTGTAAAACATTTTGGAAGAGCTCGCTGGAAACCCAAATAAAAACCAAAAAAAATGTTTGATTTTGTTGTCTTATAGTTATTTTAGGGGTGGGCCATAACATTTCTTTAGCGTATCTCAACTAATTTAAACAATTTTCAAGTATTTTATTTTGAATTAAGTGCTGAAAACAATTAGCCAGCTGTTTTTGTTTTTAGTTTTTAGATTTGTTTTGTTTTCGTTTTCGTTTTCGTTTTTGTTTTTGTTTTTGTTTGTTTTGTAAACACTGCAAGCAGCAATTTTACATATAGACTAGTACAATGATTGGTTTTTACTTTATTTTATAAATAAATTAGATTTGTTTTATGCATATGTGTGTGTGTATGTTTACTTTATATAAGTATTTGTATTTTGTAGATATAAACTCTTTGCTTGATGTGTGTTTAGTTTAGCTTAGTTTTTGATATATGCAAGTTTGCGCATCATTTCTTTTCTATTCTTTTAAATATTATTTGTTTTATTTTTTATATATTTATTAGTAGACTATAAACTTGGTTGTTTTGTTGTTTGTTTGTTTTGATTGCTTAGCGTATTCAATAAAAATATGTAGCAGCCAAACGAAACTTGTATAGTTTTTGCTTTTATATTGTGCTAAATCAATGGATAACAAATTAGTATTATAATAATAATAATAATAATAATAATATTAATAAAAATAAGAGAAAAAAAAAAGTAAACAAGACTATAAACTATGCACTTAACAATTTTTTTCTTTGAGCTTATAACACACAAAAAACAATTGTTTTTTATTTTGAATTTGCTCAAATGAGTTTTTTGTTGTTGTTTTTAATTAAATATATTAAATTACAATTGCTAATACATACATACAATAATTGTTGTGTGTGTGTGTGTGTGTGAAACAACATCTCATTATCATTATTATCAATTAGCGTATTATCATTATCATTATCATTGTTTTTGAATTTCATTAAACAGCCTCAGCTTAAATTATAATTAAAACAAGTATTTACTTTTTTTTTTTGTATAGGTCCATGTGTATGTGTTGTGTGTGTTTGTGTGTGTGTGTTTGGTTTGCGCTTGTATTGGTAATTGTTGTTGTGCTTTGTGTTGTTGTTTTTGTTGCTGCTGTTGTTGTTGTATGTATGCCTTAGTTTTGTTGCAAAGAGTCCTTTAAAAACCCATTAGCCTGGTTGTGGTTGTTTTAGCTGCTGTTATTGTTGTTGTTGTTGTTGCTGTTGTAATTGTTGTTGTTGCTCAGACTTTTTATCGTGTATCGGTGATATTATTTTTGCTGCCAAATATCTTAACCAGCTGCGACTCATAGTCGTCAATATTACGCTTCATAATATCCATGCAGGGTCCAAGCAGACGCTCAAATGCTCTCACATCGAGGACTGTGTATTATCGAAAAAAGAGTATACAAATATTAGTCATATATATGTATATATAGATTTGTGTTACCCAGACTAACACATAAAACGTGCACTTAAATTTATGAACTTGCACCATAAATATTTAATAAGCATAGGGATAGATAGGTTATAATAATAAATATAAGAGATGGCAAAACAGAGATGACACTGTCCTTAATACGATATCGATAGTTTTCAATTAGGTATTTCGATAGTATTATTTGTTGTGGGCGAACATGTCCTAATATAAACATATTTCATTTTACGTTTTAATCTATAAAACTACTATTTTCTTGAGCTTGCAAAGCTGTTATTATTATTTTGTAAGATTTTGAATGTTTTGATATAATCAATGTCTATATTTTCCAGAACACAGTCCATGACTAATCGATTAGTCGGGTCCAAAAATTCGATTGGTGTGAAACATTATCAAATCAACTTATTGTTTTCATTTCAATCAGCCATGTTCCGAATTCAGTACGTTTTTGAAAAGCAAAAACAAATTTATTCCAAATGATTTCCGAATTAGTGTTGTGATTTCCGATCGGAATGGTTTCGTTTTCTCTTTTTCGAAACCGAGTGCGAAACATAGTTCGAAACCAAGTTCGAAACCGAGTTCGAAACCAAGTTCGAAATCGTGTTCGAAACCGAGTTCGAAATCGAGTTCGAAACCGAGTTCGAAACCGAGTTCGAAGCCGAGTTCGCAACCGAGTTTGAAACCAAGTTTGAAACCAAGTTCGAAACCCAGTTCGAAGCCGAGTTTCCGTACAAAAAGTTTATTTAGTTTTCATCTGGAACAGCTACGTTTTCTTGCATGTTTTCGCTTCTGTTTAACAGACAGTTCTTCAGATTAATATTATAATTGTTCTTTGACTTTCATCTAATGAATAAATTAACTAATTCTTTTCCAAATAAGATGAAGAATATAAGAAAATTGAGTTTCAGAAATTGTTTCTTTTGAATTCCTTGTGTAATCTGATAATTACTTTTCATTCCGCCGACAAAAATTGAAAACTTTTTACAACATTTTGAGTACTTCAGAACACCAAGCAGTTCGGAACAGTTTTGATTATATTTTTAAACATAACTACATTTTTCAATAGTAGAAACGATAATAACGATCTTTTTGCCAGCTCTTATAAATATGGATTAGTAAATATGACGGAAAATTAAAATTGCATGCTCTCTCAAAGACACAGAGACCAGTCGATGACCCACAAAATTGCATATTGCCATTAAATATTGAACCAGTTTCCAAACCACAGGCGCCTCAACTCATAAATATAATAGAGAGCTTTGCGCTTACCAATCACAATGGGAATGTTTTTTGTTTTTGCTTTTTGGAATATTATTTTGTGGTGGATATATTCAGCATGTCTGTGTCAGCATCAGACAGTTTTTCTCTCTGTGTGTATAGGTAATATTTGTGTGCCTATTGTGTTTGTGTGTGAATTTTGCAATAAAAGAAACTGCATATAAATTGAAATTTTATCAACAATTTCCGGTGTACAAAAGTTAGCATTTTGTATTATAGATAGTAAAACGGTAGTTAACTACAATAAATAAATGAAAATTTTAGTGAAATTTATTTCTGAAACTATAATTTTTAATCATAATATATTTTGTTGCACAATAAATTTGTTGGCCTTTAAATCAAGTGCAAAAATATAACATTAGCTTTAACTATAACTATAATATTTTAACTTGGCTGGCTGCTA
The DNA here is from genome assembly GCA_949708635.1 of Hirtodrosophila cameraria. Lineage (NCBI taxonomy): Eukaryota > Metazoa > Arthropoda > Insecta > Diptera > Drosophilidae > Hirtodrosophila > Hirtodrosophila cameraria. The sequence goes on from OX453089.1 coordinate 1,346,517, forward strand.
TTTGCTAAGCAGTTTTAAAAGCACAATATTCACAGATTGGTATTACGACGAGCCATTTCGGTAAACATTTGCTCATACATCAGTATATTACGCTTGAGGACATCGGTTAGGAAGCCCAGGATTCGCTCAAAGGCATCCGTGTCTAGGACTGGACGGAATTCAATTAGAGTTTTACTACTCATTAAGTATCAAAAAACAATTGGGGTGTATTAACAGTATTACCTGTGTGTGCAAACTTCATATTTTTGTAGTTGTGTATCTGGATTTTCAGATTTATAAAACTGCCTGGGAAACGCAAAGTATGATCTTTAACGTTAATATAAAGTTAGATGATTGCCAAACGAAAAAAAAGTCTGTTCTTTTATCAGCTACAAATTGTTCCCTGAAAAACTCATTCGAAAATTCTGCAAACTTTGTCAAAATTTCTTTAAAATTAATGCCAAAATAGTGAAAAATTTAAGTTCAATATGTAAGAACAAACTTTAACAAGTTTTATAAAAAAAAATGCAATAAGCTTTGCAAATTTTTTAAATTTTAAAGATAAATAGAAAATTATGTCATAATGTCCTTCTTTGTTATACTTATATTCTATATATTATATTACACTTAAAACTAATTTGCTTAGCTTAACAGACAGGACGCATACGCACTGTGTCTATATCTGCTTTTCCTAATGAAACGATTTTGTTCCCGTAAATTTAAATAAAAGGAAAGTATCAGTTTCAGTTTCAGACGTTCTAACAAGTCTGCGCTTAAAAAAACTATGCTTTTCTAGTTGTTAACTGATACGCATCAGACTAACTATAAAAAAAGAGTTTGCACACAGCTATTGTTGTAAAGTAGGTATATGTATATACACCCCACTAAAGTAACATTCTACTCTACACATAATCTACAAAGCCTGCAGGCTATCAAAGTAAGCACGCAGATCAAGTTCGAGGTAACGATAATCGCAGATGCCGCGCTGCAGGAGACGGCTGCAGCGGCCCAGCAGACGCTCAAAGCAAACAAAATCTAAAACTACAAAAATAAAAGCACACACACACACACACAACATAAAACACACACACACATACACACAATAGTGCAAATGAACGTCGGGGTAAGTGCATAAACAAAATACAGAAAAACAGAAAAAAAAAAGAAAGAAAGAAAGCATTAAAAAAGCTGGCTAAGATTTTGGGCCAAAGCGAAGCCAATAAGCGTTTAAAGGTTTTCAATGTTTAGTTGAGGATTAACTTACATGCCAGCTTAACAATGCCACCCGTGGCATAGACAGAAGCAGCACGTGGCCGATGTGTCACCAGCGCCAGTTCGCCAAAGTATTGGCCCTTGCCCAGCTTTGATATCTCAATTTCCGTATCCTCCTGATCCATGCGCACCGATACAGTGCCCTCCTCAATAAAGTACATGCCATCTGCAGCATCACCTGTTCAAATGAAACAACAACAAAAGCAGAGTATGTTAAATACATATCAAAAGATAGCTTAGATTGAAACTTACCTTGTTTGATAATACGCTCACCATCCTCGTAGGTCTTGGAGACCAAAGCATCGGCTAGATTCATGCGCTCGTAATTCTATTTAACATTTCAAATATACATATATTTTAAGGAGTTTTTGCTTTTGAAATACTTAAAGATTCTCTGCTCACCTGCAGCGCCTTTAGCATAGGCACACTGTTCAGCAGCTCCTCGTACATTTTTCGCTTCTTGAATGCCGACTTGAGCAATATGCGTCGGAATGTCTGACGATCCATGGCCCACAGCAGTCCAACTGATTCCGCTTGTACGGTGGCCGCTCTACAAATTTACAAAATTTATTAACTATTTATAAATATATAATATATATGTAGACTATTCTTAAAAATCGAACTCTAAATTCAAAATTTCAATGTTTTATAGTTTGATTAATACATATGTATATAATGAAAGGTGTTTCAATACAAATCACTGCTTTGGCTTTAAACACTGACGACTGGGAATCGAACGCTAGGTTTTGTGTCAGAGCAGAATGCCTATCTATCGTCCACTTATAGTATAGTTTGTTATATATACCAACATGTATACCAAGTTTGGTTACTCTAGCTTCAAAAGTGTGGAAAAAAAACTGCGCGCATACGGACTTACAGACAGACGGACGGACAGACGGCCATTTCACAAACCCAATATACTCTTTTTTCTTTTTTTTTCAAAAAATTAAAAAAGAGTATAAAAACTATGTACATACAGTACATTCCGTTTTTTACTGCGGCTATCTATTCTGTCATCTCAAAGGTCTAACGTATCAGGTAAATATCAACAACTGATTTTTTTATTGCTTCCACTGGGCAGCGCAAGGAAGCTCAACATGGCAGAGCCTTGCAGAGAGTACTGCAAAAAAAAAAACCGCCCACAGGTAAAAGTATTGTCCTGCCACGACAACTCAAAACCAAGTTACCCTTGAAAATCTGCACTGATATGGCCACACTAGAGCTATCTCTAGGCTTCAAAATTTCGATAGAAAATACCATTGTGAACTCACAGACAGTCGAACTATTGAAATATTTTCAATTAATATGACCTTAAAGTTTTGCAAATATCTTAAAATCGATAAAATGGGCCTTACTCGGCCCTTTCAAAGCCAATACTGATTATGCTTTGGCACACAAAAACTCTGAAAATCAAGCTCAACAACAATTCAATAAATAAATTCTGCTTTAGTAACTGTGTTAAGCCTGTGTATAAGTCAGAGCTACGTATAACATTACGATATAACATTAAGATAATGATGCCGTCTAGAACTAACTGCAACCCACTAGAATATTGTCTACACATGTCTAGCCTGAGAATAGTAGCTAATCAATTTTGTAGGCCCATCGAAAATTTTCAAGTGTCAAATTTTGAAATTGAGAAATTAGCACATTTGGTGGCAAATAAATGAATAATTGATAAAATGAATAAAGAAGATATGGACACAGTTTATCTATCAATATACAAATATACAAATCTACAAATATACTATATTTATTTATACAGTATCGAGTTTGTTTGCTTACCTGGGCATATTGTAGAGCAGCGCTAATTCACCAAATAGTCCAGTGTGATTGTAGGTGCTAATGTGTTTGTCATTAATATAGACTTTGTAGACGCCACTATGAAAAGCAGATGAGAGATCAGAAAATGAAGAGTGTGAAATGAATGCAAATGTATTACGCATACGCCACGTGCTACTTTTAAAGTAATGCTGCCTACTTGCAGGCTGTGAAGCCACATGACGTATACGTAATGTATTTCGTGAAACACTTACGATTCAATAACATAAAAGTTATCGCCATCATCACCCTGGCGTATGATATAATCGCCAGGCTGCACCTTTCGCTCGAACATTGCATCCAGCACTTGGTTCATCTAGGTGGAAATAACAGAAGTATAAATAGATATAGAAACAGAAACGGAGAACGTGAAAGAAAGCCAAAGGGTAAGTATTTGCAGCAGGATAAACAGCCAAACACACAATCGCTCCACAAAACAATGTGATTCGGTTTATGCGGTTTGTCAGTGTGTCTGCAAAACCCGTCGAAAACAGACGAGATTTATGAGTTAAAGACACACACACACATGCACCCACACACACCTGTTCCTTCTCCAGCGAACGGAAGAGCAGCACATTCTTAACAGACTCAATGAGTCGTGCCCGCTGTTCATCTGTCTTGGGGAATATGGCAGTGGCACCCTCATCATCATCATCCGCCTCCGGATCGTATGCCTCGGCGAACACTGATTTGCGACGTGAGCTTTGTACTACTGGTGGTTCCGCTAAAAATAGAATGCAATTCAAACGATTAATATCTGAGAAACAGTAATCAACTTTGATTAATCATAAATTAAACGATTTTTGAATAAATAAAAACATTATACAGAAAAAGTTGTGTTAGCGTTTCACTTAAGTTACGAACTTCTGATAAATACTTTAATCGATTTCAATAATAAATGATGTATTGTAATTAAGAACGTTTCAGAATTCCAAGCTTTCATATAGATTAAGTTTTTTGTATTTCTTAGTAAATTTAGTCTAAAGTTCTTCGTTGATCTGCCTATTAAACAACATTATAATTTAGAAAGAACATTTTGTTGTTTAAAAATTATCATAGTTTCTTGAATTTTTCCAATTTTTAAAAAACCTATTAAGCACTTCATAACTCAAATATATATGAAAAACAAGTAAGAATGCTCTGGTCGAGTGTGCCCGACTACGAGACTCCCTGCTCCAAACTTGCATTACAAGCAGTTCAGCGGCAACACAAGCAAGCAGTGCACTTAACTCGTAAGCTGCTTGTCAAACTGTTGTTTCTGCCTGCTGAGACGAAAGTAATAGATTCTTTCATAACTTTAGTGCTATTTATCCGATCGTGATGAAATTTACACAGCTGATCAACATTGATACCACATATATGTGTCCGAAAAATCAAATCTGTATCTTGCGGCTGTGGGAGTTTTTCGCGAGGGTGCGGGGGGATGCATCCGAAATTTGAAATAAACTTGATCTGCGTAGGGTATACAGGAACCTGCATGCCAAGTTTGGTGTCTCTAGCTCTTATAGTCTCCGAGATATGTGCATTCATACAGACAGACAGACAGACAGACAGACAGACAGACAGACAGACAGACAGACAGACGGACATGGCTAGTTCGTCTCGGCTGTTGATCCTGATCAAGAGTATATACAGTTTATATAGTCGGAAATGCCTCCTTCTGCCTGTTACACACATTTGCAGTACTTTATAACTCCCTTTTTCCCATTTTTAATGGGAACAGGGAGTAAAAAGTATAAGAGCCAAGCTCGAGCTTTTCAAAATTTTCAAATTTGAACATATTTTTGCATAATGGTATTTCAAAATGTATTGAGCAAATACAATAAATTATTAATAATTTAAACTTGTACTTTGAAAGCTAAGAAACATAAAGTTCTGAATTTTAAGAAAACTTTGATGTTGGCTTCTAATTCGATTAACATTACACAGAATTAAAGTAATTACAAAATATATCTTAAACTTAATAAATTGTCTGCTCAACTTTGCAAATTATGAGCGTTCATTAACTTGGCCAACTTTGTTTTTTGGCCAAAGTGGTTTATATAATGCGTCTAATTAATGAAAATGGACAATTAACTGACATGGTCGACTTGGCCATGAACATGGGTATGTGGCTCTATTAAGGACAATGTCCTGCCCAGTTGACTTTCATGTTTGCGCGCATTAGCTTAACTATACTGTGGAGAGTGGAGGTTTGCTTAGTTAGGAGGTGGTTAAGTTTTTTAGCTTCACATGGCACACACATAAATTGAATTAAATAGCGACAGAGTGAAGAAAAAGTAGAAAAAACTAGACAGGAGCTCTCTGTTGATTAGATCCCGTGAGCAGACAGCTGCCGGATGCGGTTCTACTCATATCATCATCATAGTCATCATAGTCATCTTGAGGCCATCATTGGCCTGGGGAATGCTTTGCGTCAGCAGTCAGCAACGCTTTTCTTGCTATCCAGCTGCGTCAAGTTGCAGCAACTGTCTCAGCAAATCGAATAGACTTGTACACAGAAAAAAAATAATGATATGATACTAATGTGGCATGTTGAATAATAAGAAATCAATTTGATATGTATTATATTTTCATTATTTATATCAAAAGGTTTAAGCGTTTCTCCAAATATCAAAAGCAATGTTTCTTTCTAGATTAAATAGATTGCAACCGAATTTACTTTTTCATCTACGATACACTTTTCTTTACTTTTTATTCTGATTTATGTGTTTTACAAAATTGAATACAAATCAAAAAAATATTCTTTTATAAAAAACTTAGATTCAATTTGATTTTCTTTGCGTGTAGAAGCAAAATGAAATGCACTTGTTCCAAATGAATGTGAAACGCAAAATGGCAAGAAACGGGGAGGAGGAATGGAGGTAAATAGGGGGTTTTGAAATGTATCCAGCTGCCCACACATCAAGCGTTTTGAGTTATGAGTATGTACTCATAAATATCAGCACATAAATACAAAAGATACAAAACACATAAGTAGATACATATAGGCATAGATATAGATGCATCTGTGTGTCTGTGTTTGCATCTGCATTTGTTATAATTATGCCTAGATGGCACTTTTACAGCCGTCTACAAATTGCAAAAGCTTTAATGATATATCAACAGCAATAGCAACAACAACTTGCTTGACTAGAAACGCAAACAAAATGTTTGCAATTTATCATGGCAACACTTGAGAATTGAGGAGAGAAACAGGGGGGAGTGTTGAGGAAAGGACTGAACAAACAGATGGTCAAGTGAGCCACTAAACCAATTGCAGTAATTATTCATTTTCTTTGTGCATATATTGAGTTTGCTTTTTTACTATTTCTATAACCTATAATCTTAGAAAATGAGTAAAAAAGTAGAGAAGCAGGCATCTTCGATTTTTTTAAATTATTCCGATTTTTTATCAGCATTCACGTCTAAATCAATTCTAACAACGACTTGTCTGACAGTCTGTTTCACTCTGCTTACTGCTATTCGATTATTACTCCCTGTTCCCATTAAAAATGGGAAAAAGGGAGTTATAAAGTACTGCAAATGTGTGTAACAGACAGAAGGAGGCATTTCCGACTATATAAACTATATATGTTCTTGATCAGGATCAACAGCCGAGACGAACTAGCCATGTCCGTCTGTCTGTCCGTCTGTCCGTATGAACACACAGATCTCAGAGACTATAAGAGCTAGAGACACCAAACTTGGCATGAAGGTTCGTGTATACCATACGCAGATCAAGTTTATTTCAAATTTCGGATACCCCCCCGCACCCCCGCAAATCGCAAAAGACTCCCACAGCCACAATTTTAAAGATAAAGCTTTAATTTTTGGTACACATGTATGTTTAATCAATGTCTTTCGGATAAATAGCACAAAAGTTACAGAAGAATCTAGTACGACCGTCTCAGTTGGCAGCAACAACAGTTTGACAAGCAGTTTACGAGTTAAGTGCACTGCTTGCTTGTGTTGCCGCTGAACTGCTTGAAATACAAGTTGGGAGCAGGGAGTCTCGTAGTCGGGCACACTCGACTAGAGTATTCTTACTTGTTTTTTGTACAGTTTTAACAATTATCGTAAGTAATGTGAACAGACTTTATCAATTAAAGCACCTATTCCCCAATAGTAATAGATATTCAATAGTAAAAGATAGTGATAGTAGTAGTAGACAGTGAATGAAGATATTGATAGTGGCTTAAGAATAGTAAAAACGAAATTATCGATTGGCTTCTAGCAATGTCACCACTCGATAGTTGATTGCGACAATTTACAATATCGATAATATCGATTTATTTGAGCAATTCAAAAACACAGTAAAAATTAAGTATTTGGATATAGTTTTAATGCCCATCGATACTATCGATTACATCATCGATCAAATACAACTGCAAAACATATACATATATACATTAAACAGCTGTATATTCATTGTTACTGTCACAACTCGATAGTTGATTGCGACAATTTAAACTATCGATACTATCGATAGTGCAACAAAAGTGCTCATATTATTTAAGAAATTCAAAAACACAGTAAAAATGAAGTATTTAGCAATAACTTTAATCGATTTTATCGATTACTTCATCGATAAAATAAAACTGCAAAACATATACATATACATATACTTATACATTAAACAGCTTAATTGTTACTGTCACAACTCGATAGTTGATTGCGACAATTCTAAATATCGATACTATCGATAGTGCAACAAAAGTGCTTATATTATTTAAGCAATTCAAAAACACAGCAAAAATGAAGTATTTAGATATAACTTTAATGCCTATCGATACTATCGATTACTTCTTCGATCAAATATATCTGCAAAGCATATATATATATAAACATTAAACAGCTGTATATTCATTGTTATTGTCACAACTCGATAGTTGATTGCGACAATTTAAAATATCGATAATATCGATAGTGCAACAAAAGTGCTTATATTATTTACGCAATTCAAAAACACAGTAAAAATTAAGTATTTAGATATAATTTTAATGCCTATCGATACTATCGATCAAAAACACAACAAATATACAACAGCTGTATAGTCATCGATATTGTCAGCACTCGATAGTTGATTTCGACAATTCAAAGTATCGATACAATTGTATATCGATAAATTTTCAATTCAAAAGCTCAGTGAAATCGAAGTATTTAGCGAAAATGTTAAAAACTATCGATAATATTGAATACTGCTTCAATCTAACTCGCAGATCTCAACTATAGAATCTTTGCTTGTTTTTTGTTACTTTCATATCTAAATCTGTAGTTACTTAAGTATATATAGTACTTATATCTGTGTAGCTATAACTATCTGTGTCTGACCAAAATGTAATCTTTGTATTTGGAGTGTTTTTTTTTTTATTTTATATAATTTTGTTTTTGTTGCTTACCAGCCAATAAATTGTTAGACACTTGAGTAGACATTGCACTGCACTCGATTTGTTGTGTAGTTGTTTGTAATGTTGTTGTTGCTTTAGCTGCTGTTTAGTTTTAGTTGTTGTGTTTGTTTTGTGCTCCAATATTAGTTTCAGTTTCAGTTTCTGTTTGCAGTTTGCAGGTTTTTTTTTATTCAATTGCGTGAGTGAGAAAAGTTAAAAACCTGTTATGCGCACAAAAACACGTTTCAAATACAGCAAAAAAAAAAATGGCAAAAAAAGACTCAAGGTGAAAACAGATGTAAACGCATACGCATTTAAAAAGATTTCGCTGTCATACGATGCGTATGCGTAATAAATATTTATGCACTTGGCCTAAACTTAAGACTCGACTGCCATGTTTTTTTTTTTTTTCGACTTTAAGATACATTTTTCATTTGAAGAAATCTCGTAGCTCAAATCACAACACACACTTCAAAGTTCGCACTTCAATTTATCATCAATGGCTAAAAAAACATATATATATATATATATCTGCCATATATAATTGTTTGCCTTGCTATTCGCTGTTAAAGTCGTGTCAAGTGTGGCACTTGGCCTATTGCCAGTTTTCAGTTGCCAGTTTAATGATGCAATTACACACACAATCACACACACACACACACACATACAGATACACCCACACAGACACAGACACACCCACTCACAGCAGGCAGTCTGGAGTATTTCCACTGCGTATATCCTTTAGCTGAAGCTGTTAAAAGGATGTAGAAAACTCAATTGCATGACTGGCGACCAAGTATTTATTACAGCATCCATTGAGCACAAGACAGAGTAGGACAACGGACAACGGACATGGCACAAGGATACGACGACAAGGATTGTGAACACAGCTCACACATTTCATTTCATTTGCTGGCTAACATTTTGCTTTAAATTGAAAATGAGTGTTCCTGAATTGTTTGCAGTTAATCAATTTATGAACATATTTCTATCTCTAATGCTCTATGCCAATAAATAATATTTGAACAATTTGTTAAGTTGCATTTCAGTTTCTATGAATTGGCAGCTTAAAACAATTTAATTGGCATTTGTTCTAATTATTTTGTGTATTTCAATTTCAATTTTAACTAGATTTGAATCTTCCTAGTTGCACATTTGCACAAAGAACTTGAGGTCTAATACAACTTTTTACTCCCTGTTCCCATTAAAAATGGGAAAAAGGGAGTTATAAAGTACTGCAAATGTGTGTAACAGGCAGAAGGAGGCATTTCCGACTATATAAACTATATATATTCTTGATCAGGATCAACAGCCGCGACGAACTAGCCATGTCCGTCTGTCCGTATGAACACACAGATCTCAGAGACTATAAGAGCTAGAGACACCAAACTTGGCATGCAGGTTCCTGTATACCATACGCAGATCAAGTTTATTTTAAATATCGGATGCACCCGCCCGCAAATTGCAAAAGACTCCCACAATTTTAAAGATAAAGCTTTGATTTTTGGTAAACATATATGTTTAATCAATGTTGATCAGCTGTGTAAATTTCATCACGATCGGATAAATAGCACTAAAGTTATGAAAGAATCTATTACTTTCGTCTCAGCAGGCAGAAACAACAGTTTGACAAGCAGTTTACGAGTTAAGTGCACTGCTTGCTTGTGTTGCCGCTGAACTGCTTGAAATGCAAGTTGGGAGCAGGGAGTCTCGTAGTCGGGCACTCTCGACAGGCCTGATAATTAGAAATTGATAATTGAATTGATTAGATAATTGATAACAATTATCATCAAATCAGGTAATATTACTCAACTTATGTCTTGAAAATATCTTGCAAATATGTTTAATTCTAATAACAAATGAGATGAATGTGAATGTTTTTCTTCAATTTTGAAAGATTAAGAAAACCAGATACAGAGTCAATACTTTACATAGATTCGTTTAAGACTTGCTGATATTATAATGTATTGATTGTTTGAACAAATCGAAATTATGTATATGCATTATTCTATTAGCTAATGCAAATGTGGAAATGCCAAGCATGCATTTCTTAGCTGAATAATTAAATAGGTTATTAATTGACCAAATTGCTTTTGAACATTAACACTTCACTGAATATGCAAATTTGCGGCATAAGAAAATTGTTTGGTTAAATGGAAATGATGAAAATTGATGCATTGCCTTAAAGTAGCAAGAATAAATGCTTGCACATTTCTGGCACATATTATTTGCACAGCAATAATAAAATCAATTTGGCTTAAAAGTTGTTGGTAAACCACACACATATACAAGCACACGCACACACACAGCAAACACAGAGTATACAAATTTAATTAAAAATGGCAAATAAAAGTTGACTGCATTAATTTCATTAGCAAAATGAGACGACGACGATGACGTGAATAAGACTCGGCAAATGTGAATGCTAATGGGATGTTGATGCTGCTGATAATGATGATGATAATGATGATGATGACACTCGGTTAACCGACTAAATGATTGACTGACTGTCTTTTCAGTGTCTTCTTGTGCACGTTGTGAGGCCTGTTTGGCAACTGAAGCCCTTGTTGAAGCCGCAGCAGCCTTTGAGCAGCAAAAATGCTTTCACACAAAACGTCAAACCGCAGCGGAAATAGTGCCTGTAAGTAGGCAACAGGAGTGTCTATGTGTGTATAAATACACACACACACACATAGAAACAGTCGGCAGCTATAAAAGCAACGCGTCTATCGACTTTTATATATACTCGTATACGAGCAGCATAAATATATAGACAAGAGACAGCGAGCAGCGCTTTGTCTCGATTAACATGAACATTTTTGTTTTTATATTTATCATTAAGCGCAACAGGACACACACTAACACACACACACACACACACACACACACACGTATATACACAACACAACATGGCCAGCAATTTCCGTGAGTTTACCTCCTGCAGAATGCCGCTGGCATGTCAATAATGTTGAAATGTAACTGCCAACCAAAGTCATGTCAAGTGGGCGTGGCATCTGGCTCCCTTTACCCCCATTCACTTCCACTCCCACTCCCACTTCCACTTGCTCTCTCCTGTGCCTGCTGAAGCGTAAGCCAGCCAGCAAAACTGCGAAGCTGCTGTGCATCAGCATGCTTCAATGGACGCTCATTGATACACAGTGAGAAAAATATTAGCTCAAAAATAAGCTAACTGAATTTTATATTTTCTTAGTTATTTTTCCATTCGAATCATTTGGTTATAAGCTCTGTGTCATTCTGTATAAATAAAATAAAACGAATTGAAATATAATGAAATGCTTTTGATTCAATTTGCACAGATGAAACAATATTTGTCGCTTTTAACTGAAACTAATGAAATTAATAACCACATCCCTTTTTTTTCCTGTGTACATATCTATACCTCTCACTCACTCCATCGCTCTCGCTCAAACTGTTTGTGGGCAAGATGAACGTAAATAAAATGTACAACATGCCCATCACTCATACATACACACACACACACACACATATACATACACCGGCACACCTTATTAAGCCACAATTTGGCACCCACAAAAATTGTTTGTGCGTACCACACGCCGTATGCTTAATATTTCACTTTATACCAAGCTGTTTGTAATCGCTTAAAGCAATTTTAAATACGTATAGCAATAGCCTGCCTGCTGACCATAAATAGACATCAAAGCGTAACTCCTACGGCAATCGATGCAAAGGGGCGTGGCAAGCACACACACACACACACACACACACACACACACACATACACACAATGTTTTGTATATTAAAAATCTATGAGCTATTTGCGTGCTGCTTTCGCTTAGCTGCACACGCTTGCAACTTTTTGAGGGCTTCACTGAGCAAAGCCCATGACAATTTAAAGCTCTCAGCTTAAGCAAAAAGATATAAAACAAATAAAATAGTGAGACGATACTTTTGAAATTTAAAATTAAATACATTATGGATTGCAATCGATGTTTCTTTCTTTATCGAAAGTCTTTTTACTATCGATACTACCGAAGCAATAAATCTATGATTTCTATTAACTAATCTAAAGCCGTACAACTTGGTTTAACTTTACAATAAACAATCAATTTACGAATTACTGTTCTGATCTCCGATTGGAATGGTTTCGTTTCGAAACCAAGTTCGAAACCAAGTTCGAAACCAAGTTCGAAACCGTGTTTTTATAGTAAAAAGTCTATGACAACTAACATCTAGCAGGCATTGCTGAATCGAAAACAGCTACATTGGGTTTGTGAAATGTGTGTCTGTCCGTCTGTCCGTCCGTATGAACGCAGGTTTTTTTCACAGTTTTGAAGCTAGAGCAACCAAACTTGGTATACATGTTGATATATACCATAGGCAGACAAAGTGTCAAAATCTCCCCCGCCCCACCCCAACCCCTTCCCCCACAAACCTCAAAAACCTATATCTTCCACAGTTTTACAGCTAGAGTAACCAAATTTAGCACAAGGACTACTAATCACATCCTTGATTGATCTGACTAACAAAATTTTGAACACACCCACCACCGCCCCCACAAATAAGCAAAGTATGAATCTCCCACACCCCTTGTTCAATTTAATATTATATATGTAAATTGACTTTAATCTAATGAATAAATTGACTTGTCCTTTTCCAAACATTATGAAGAATAAAAGAAAATTCAGTTTAAGAATGTAGGTCCTGTGTAATCTGATAATTACTTTTCATTCCGCAGACAAAAAAGTAAAACTTTGAAAAACGTAAACGTTTTGAGTACTTCAGAACAGCAAGCGATTCCGTATCTGCAAATTTCGAACGGAATACAAATTGGGAATTTGCCTGATAAATTATGTTTCTAAATTGAATTCGATATAGTTAAGTTTTACTGTATTATACTTTGACAAAGGGAAGTTTTACTGTCTTTATTTTGGTAGTAACAAAAACTTGGCATTTAAAATGTTGGTACTTTTCTGTCGAAAATTGTAAATTGTCTTTGTAAAAATGTTTTGCTTTGAGTGACAAGCTACAATAAACATTTACATATAGTTTAAGCTATGAATATCGATACTATCGAGTGGCAGCACTATCGATTGCTTTTACGCTTCAATATATATATATATGTATTCATGTGCATAAATTGAGAATGAGAGTGAGAGATAGATGAAGCCAGCGAGTTGAGTTGATGTTGTTTGCTCAGCACTTGAGCTGTGTGCGCAATTAATAGATTTTTAATGACAGACGCAGCGCAGTGCAAAGGATACCGGAAACAGAAAAAAGGATATAGAGAAGCAGACATAGCCACAGCAGCAGCAATAGTTAAAGAAGGAGAAACTGGCAAGCAACATTTTCTCACTTGACACGGCATCCCTCAAGCGCTGCGTGTTTGATTAACCGGAAGATAAACACGCAAGGCAAGAGGCAGCCACTGAACAATGCACAGGACACAGCGCAAGAAAGGTCCTGTGATGCTCGTTCTGAGAACTGAGAACTGAGAACTGCCGCCTGACAGCTTTATCAACATTATTATTTCATTTGCTGTGTGCTGGTCGAAGATGTCTGACCTAAAGATCCATGGATACTTTGTGAGATGCGTGACCAGCTGACGCTAATTGTCCGCGCACGTGCGTTGAATTATATGAAATAATGAGATTAAGATACATATTTACAGATACAGCTACATATATATATATATATATTGTATATTGTATCTAAACAAACAGCTACAGTTACACACACAGCTTAAAGTTGGCAGCAAGTGAAACTTCACAGCCCGAAAAATAAAAAAACAAAAAAGTTTTTAATTCGGAACAACAGCAAAGAACAAACTGTATTAACTTTATTTTTGTATACCCTGTAGTTGTGAAAGTGAATGTAACAGACTAAAGAAAGCCTTGGACAACTTATAAAAGATTTTCTTGCTTTTTGCATAATTATTCAAGATATCTCTCAGTCGAGCACTCTCAACAATTCCTTGGGCATTTAACTTGTTTATGCTTGTGGCTTTGAGTTTTATAATTAGAAAATTTTGATGCAAAAGTTTTTGGGCCAAATTTTTGGGCCGAAAACCCGCAGCGGTTAATTATGCGTATTGCGCATACGCCACGTTTGACGTCAACTTGCATGACGGCAATAACAAAATAAAAGTTAGCAACTAAAAATATATATATGTATATATTAAGAACTAAGAAAAACGTTGTTGAGCAAATTCCTTAAATGTCGCTCCAATTGACGCACAAACATGACGGAGCCTTGCAAAAGGACTTGTTATTTTTGCTGTCAGGACACGCAATGCTCGCATTGCTCATTTTCAGGCATGCTCAAATAATATAAAAGCAGCTATAGTTAGTTGAACAAAAATACATACGAGTAGATTTAATAACTGCTTTATTTTAAGATTATTTCTAATCTTTTGCCTTGCGACGCATATCGCAAGTTGAAAGAACTTTGCGATTGGAATTCACTCGAGTTCTGTTTTGAGCACGTGAATTGATAAGCATATCAAAAAGGAATTCTATGCTTAAACTAAATAGCAATTCTTTATATTCTTTGAAGTTTTTTTAAAGGCAATGCTTTTATAATATACTTGTTTATAATATGAGTATTTATAATAAACTTGATTGATAAGTCGGCTTAATAAAATCAGTTTTAATGGAATTTCTCAAGGATTATAGACAATTAAAGTCTCTAAAGTTTATATGAAGGTTTTTCGGCGTAGTGTAAGATTGTTTTAAACTTTGGTATTGGTTTCTCTATATGATTAAAACGTTAAATTTAAGTGACTTTCCTAGCTTGAAGTTTAAATCTTCACCAAGTCATCAAGTCAACGCTTAATGTTAGTTACCATACTCTAAATATAACTAATAAGTATTACGTGGATGTTTGAAACTTAAACATTGAACAATTATCACTTAAAGTGAGTTTTTTGTCAGCTTTTAATAGGATGATTAAACTTCACCAAGTCACCAACTAACTCTTGAAGTGACTAAATTCCCAATATTTTTATATTAAACATTTACCAAGTCACCAACTCATTTTTCTATGTTTTTCAATTGCCTTTTCCAAACTTTAAAGCTGATAGCTTGAAGTTTATTTCTTCACCAAGTCACCAAATAACTCTAGAAGTGACTTAATTCTCAATATTTGTAGATTTAAACATTTACCAAGTCACCAACTCATCTTTCTATGATTTTCAATTGACTTTTTCACGCTTCAAAGCTTGAATCATAAGCTTTCACCAAGTCACCAACTAACTCTTGAGGTGACTTACTTTCCAAGTTTTTTAGACTGAAACCTTAACCAAGTCACCAAATCATCTCTCAATATTTGTAGATTGAAACATTAACCAAGTCACCAACTCATCTTTCTATGATTTGCAGCCTAATTGACATTTGCACGCTTCAAAGCTTGAATCATAAGTTTTCACCAAGTCACCAGCTAAATCTTACCAACTTTTTAAGACTGAAACATTAACCAAGTCACTAAAACATCTTTCTATGATTGACACTCGTAATCGTAGATTTTACCTACCGTCACCATCTTGTGAGTTGAGGCTCTGCTGATCATCATTCACATATTCGCTACTAACTGGGGGCGGGCGATGAGCCTGCAGTTTGTTAAAGTAATCGGCAGCAAAGTCAATAAGATCCGGGGGCTGTTCAACCAGATACGAGATGGAGAACTGCAAAAGAACCTCCTTGAGTTCATCGGGTACTTGAATGCGTCGACTTGAATCGCTTGACATATTTGTGCTGTAAAACAGATAGGAAATAGGAAATAGTAAATGGTTTATTTAATTATTTATAAACAAACAAACGCTAATTTGATTTGATTATACGTCAGCAGCTATTTATAGCTATTTGTCAGCAAACTTTTATGCATGTTTATCTATTATTAATAGCATTCAAAATAGATTGATGCGTTGAAAAAGCTTACAGCCAATGCCAATTAACAATTGAAATTCACGCTAAAAATAATTCAACATTTATGCATTGCCCACTTCAATGGAAATACAAATTCAACTGATAAAATATTTGTGGATATTGTTTTTGGTGGAAATCAGTTTTGCGTTCAAGTGTCAAGTGTATGTAGGGCATGGGAATATGGAAACTTGGGAACAGAAAACAGAGCACAGAACGATTACCAAATCAATTTACGTATAATTGCAACAGAGACATGAAAATCAAGTAGGCAACAATTTCAGCAATTTGAAAGACCTGAAACTGACGTTGACATATTGTATACGATGCCCAGCATGAGATAATCATAATACCGAGCAATGTACATGTGATGAAGTATAGATAGACTACACTTGAGTTGTGCATTGGCGTTCAGTTGAAGGAACAAGTTGAGTGAACTAAATGTTCATATTAAGGCCTGTTCTCAATTCCTGGAACTTTTTATTCCGAATCGTTTTCGATTCGTTTTAAAGATCAGTTTGAAAACACTCTCTCAAAAGCACAACTTTTTTAGCCGTATTTTCCTTTGATATTCGGTATACAGAACAGTTAATTATTTCGATTCCAAATGATTTCTGAGATTAGTTCGCAAGCATAGTTCATTCGTTCGTTTCTTTAGTTTATACGTTCGTTTAGTTGTTGTTCGATTGTTGATTTAGTTTGATGACTCGTTTACTTAGTTCTTTTGTTTCCTTAGCTCGTTCGTTTTGTAACTTAAGTGAATTACATTTCTGAGATTTCTGAGATTAGTTGCTGCTTAAGTTTAATGAGCTGTTTACCTTGTTCTTTTGTTCCCTTTGCTAGTTCGTTTTGTAACTTCATTTTGTTCAATCGAAACTAATTTTCTAGAAAATTTTTCTCTGACGCGCAAGCAGTTCATCGAACTAGCTCAATTGAACTTATTCTAAATGATTTAATGCTACACTGTTCTAGAGCTAAGAGCTCTATTCCGCTTAAATCCCCGCTGTATGCCCATTTGAGTAATTTGTCAGCCAACGCATGTGTCTGACCTCGAGCCAGTTGACTGGCCGCCTCTCGTTCAATGGTCATTTTTATTTTGGCGACCCGGGGGAGCAGCTATTCCCAACAGCAATAGCAACACGAATATGAACACCTCTCATCAGCAACAACAACAATAACAACAACGTCGTCGGCTCATCAACAACAATACAAATGTCAACTGAAACAACAAACATTACCATAACTGTAGCTCATTTGAGTGCTTGTTATCATCCGCGTCATCATCATCAATTTCATTATGATCATCATCGTTTGGCGCGTGATTCAACGTTGCACAATTTGTATATTATTTTGAATTTTGTATATTTATTATTTTTGTCAGATTTTGTCGCCGGTTTGTTGCCTTCGTAGAAAATGTTGAACGTGAGCTACATGTTAATTTCATGTTTGCAGCGGGGCGCCAAAATTACATCTACAGGTAATGTATATGTATATGTATATGTATATGTATATGTATAAGTATGTACAGCTTACATATATAATGTATGCATAATTTGCGCATAATGCACTTTTTTCACAGCTATACCGATAAGACACACGCGTATCTCAAGATACGACTACATAGTATTTATACAAAAATGCACTTCAGTTCTCTTGAACTTTATGACATTCGCTCAAGTTAAAAATTCCAGCATTTTTGAGTATAATCAGAGTATATGAAAAAAAAAAAACAATTACATTAGTTGAAAAAATAATGTTGCATCCATTGATATTGATATCTAGCTGTACCAAAGCAACACTTTTCATTTATTACAAATTTACATCTTAAACCCAATGTTTAACCAAGCAGCACCTTTGACCATTTGCACATTCAGTTCCTGCGCTAGGAATTACACAGGGTGAACTGGCTTGAATACAAAAGCCTGGTCTGCTTTCTATGCCAATGCCGCAAGGAGTTCCCAAGCTGAGAGAAAACAGCATAATGTTCATCTAGATCAACAGCAAACAATACATTCTGATGTATTCTTCTATCATAGTGTCTTTCAGCAAGAAAATGTCTTAACTATTTATACAAGAAGTTACATACGCATTCAATTTATTTACTCATTTGCATAGCGAATCACATTTATAACGCTTAAAGTCAAGCGTGCATAATTTCTAATTATAATTCAACACATCAGCTTAAAGTTGTTTCACTAAAGTATATGAAACATTTGCCAATTGTTCCTGAATGTATATTTGATTGTCTACTTTTTAGGATGAATATAATCTAGCGCAGCATTGCTCATCAGCTAAACATTCGGGTCCTTGAATAATAGACTCGCAGTGTGCAGTGCTTTTCTCACAAGTATAGTTGGTACCACTCGGTTTGGGTATGCCCTCTCCGCAAGGCTTTCCTGCGATCACTTCGAAGCCATCATTCATCCTACCAAAGCAGCACTGTTCATCGACTAAACATTCGTGTCCCGGAATAATAGAGTAGCACGGTACATTAATACTCTCACAAGTATAGTTGGTACCACTTGGCTTGGGCATGCCTTCTCCGCAAGGCTTTCCTGCGATCACTTCGAAGCCATCATTCATCCTACCAAAGCAGCACTGTTCATCGACTAAACATTCGTGTCCCGGAATAATAGAGTAGCACGGTACATTAATACTCTCACAAGTATAGTTGGTACCACTCGGTTTGGGTATGCCCTCTCCGCAAGGCTTTCCTGCGATCACTTCGAAGCCATCATTCATCCTACCAAAGCAGCACTGTTCATCGACTAAACATTCGTGTCCCGGAATAATAGAGTAGCACCGTACATTTATACTCTCACAAGTATAGTTGGTACCACTTGGTTTGGGCATGCCTTCTCCGCAAGGCTTTCCTGCGATCACTTCGAAGCCATCATTCATCCTACCAAAGCAGCACTGTTCATCGACTAAACATTCGTGTCCCGGAATAATAGAGTAGCACGGTACATTAATACTCTCACAAGTATAGTTGGTACCACTTGGCTTGGGCATGCCTTCTCCGCAAGGCTTTCCTGCGATCACTTCGAAGCCATCATTCATCCTACCAAAGCAGCACTGTTCATCGACTAAACATTCGTGTCCCGGAATAATAGAGTAGCACCGTACATTTATACTCTCACAAGTATAGTTGGTACCACTTGGTTTGGGCATGCCTTCTCCGCAAGGAGTCTTTTCAAATCCTTTGACAAGTGCCAATGTCATCCAGATGAACAGCAAAGATGCTTTGAGCCAACACATTCTGAGCTATACTTCTATTCAAGTGTCGTTCAAAATAACAGTTTCTTAACTATTTCTACAGGTACAGTTTAACGGTTATAGTCTTTAAGCGTGTATAATGAATGTTAAATGCCTTGCATAACAAAAAACAAATAACAAAATAATTTAATGCATTTTCTTTCAAGGTCGTACAGTTAAGTGATAAATGAATGTTTGAATGTGATAAAAGTAGTGATTTTTAATATGAAAATTATAAAATAAGAATTATTTTTTGATTTTTTTCATTAGATTGGACATATAAATCTTATATATAAAAGTTGGAAAATAAATCTTGTTTTTGATTTTTAAAGTTGATTTGAACCAAGCAATGCATCACAAAAGTTCATATAGACGGACAGACAGACAGACGGACGGACGGACGGACGGACAGAAGGACGGACGGACGGACATTTCACAAGCCCAATATACTCTTTTTACTCCCTGTTCCCATTAAAAATGGGAAAAAGGGAGTTATAAAGTACTGCAAATGTGTGTAACAGACAGAAGGAGGCATTTCCGACTATATAAACTACATATATTCTTGATCAGGATCAACAGCCGCGACGAACTAGCCATGTCCGTCTGTCCGTCCGTCCGTCTGTCTGTCTGTATGAACGCGTCGATCTCAGAGACTATAAGAGCTAGAGACACCAAACTTGGCATGCAGGTTCCTGTATACCATACGCAGATCAAGTTTATTTCAAATTTCGGATGCATCCTCCCGCACCCCCGAAAATCGCAAAAAACTCCCACAGCCACAATTTTAAAGATAAAGCTGTGATTTTTGTTACACATATATGTTCTATCAATGTTGATCAGCTGTGTAAATTTCATCACGATCGGATAAATAACACCAAAGTTATTGAAGAAGCTATTACCCCCGTCTCAGCAGGCAGAAACAACAGTTTGACAGGAACTGCACAAGTTAAGTGCGCTGCTTGCTTGTGTTGCCGCTGAACCGCTTGAAATGCAAGTTGGGAGCAGGGAGTCTCGTAGTCGGGCACACTCGACTAGAGTATTCTTACTTGTTTTTTTTTTAAAGAAATTAAAAAAAAGAGTATAAAAATGCCGTTTAATTCCGTTTAAGTCAAGTTTATAAGTTGATGCAAACATTTTTCAACTTATTACAGAAAATAATTTGCAAGTTTGCAGTTTTGACTATATTTTCTTTTGCACACATTTAAAATGTAATACTAAACTAAACGGCTTGCTTAAAAGCACGTTTTAAGTATATATCAAATGTAGTATTCCCAACGACAACTTTTTAATATTTAGTTGCAGTTTTAAGCAAAAGTTTGAAGGCTTAAGCTAAGTTAACTTCTTGGCAGCATAAAAGTTATTCCTTTAGGTACAACACGAGCTGTTTAAGTACATATACTTAACTCCCAGCCATTGCAATAGTTAAAGTACATTTATTTGCTATCCACTTAAATGCTATACACTTTTCACATAGTTCAGAGGACAACGCGTTGCAGCAACTTCATTTTGAAATCAGTAAAACATAAATATTTATAAGTTTACGCCAAATATGCGTAATTATGTAAATTGCGGCATTCAGCTACAGTTATTGTTATGCCACACAGCCCCTACTCTAGTTCTTAAGCTGCCTGTTTACCCTATAGCCCCCACCATATACTCCTCTTCAGTCTGCTCGCTTTTCCGCTTCGCTGAAAAGTTGCCCGCAACATTTTATTTGTCGTAATTTTGGGAAATTAATTTTTGGCTGGCTGACGGCAACAACAAGGCATTCATAGAGAGAGCAGCAGTTAAGGCATTGTTATTGTGGGGATCAACATATATATGTATATACTTAGTATATACACCTACCTACATACGCATCAGTTTGTTTTTGAGCCGAACTTTTTCAATTAAGTTCATTAATATTCAACTTTGCCTGCGGGCAAAAAGCGACGAATAAATAAATATTAAAATCAAAATTACAAACTAATAAAGGCTGCCACCAGCCTGTGGCTGTGTTTGTATATTCTGTCTGTGTGTGTGTGTGTGTGTGTGGGTTTGTTTGTTCTGTCCACAACTGCCAATTGCCAATTGTCAGTTGCCACTTGCTACTTGCCACCTGCCTTTTGCTATGTGCCACCTGCCTCTTGGCTGCCAAAAGGCTATAACAATGTCCTGCAGCCAGGTAAGAAAATAATTGCTGCATTGCTGTTACGCCTTTTACACCCCGGGGCAAAAACATAGCCCAACTCATGCATAATATATACGAAAATTGCTTTGTTTTTCTCATGCATTCGAAATTGTATCAGCAAACTTTATGAATTTCAAGTTGAGCACAGTTAATCCGATTAGTAGCAGAAATTTGAAAATAATTATCAATCGATTATAATCAATTTTATGTAACAAAAATAGAATTTTATAAATGTTTCAGTCATTAAACCATTTTGTAATAGTAAATGATGGAACTAAGTGAAAAGGAAAGACCATATTAGATCTTAATAGAATGTCTGTGTGGACTTTAAATGCATATTATTAAACTTTGTAATTGTTTGTAATTGAAATCGGGTCTTAGAGTATAATGAAACGGAAAACTTATTTACGTCGTAAAAAACCTATTTAATTTGAAGAAGTTATACATAGATATTATTTGCATTTAAGTAACGCTTAAATTTATATTTAGACCTGTTCCGAATTCAGTATGCTTTTGAAAAGTAAAAACTCATGTATTTCGAACGATTAACGAATTACTGTTCTTATTTCGTTTTCTCTTTTTCGAAACCGAGTTCGAAACCGAGTCTATTTAGTTGGCAACTAGTTACCATTGCTGAAACGAGAACAGCTACGTTTCCTTGCACGTTTTCGCTTCTGTTTTGCAAACAGTTTTTATACCCTTGCAGAGGGTATTATAATTTTGTCACGAAATGTTTAACGCATTGAAGGAAATGTTGTATATTCGTGATCAGCATCAACAGCCGAGTCATGTCTGTCATGGCCGTCTGTCCGTCTGTTTATATGCGAAATAGTCCCTCAGTTTTAGAGCTATCGTGATGAAACCTGGCACAGATGCTTATTCTTTCTGCAAGCAGTACATATGTCAGAATCGGCCAGATCGGACCACAATAACATATAGCTGCCATAGGAACGATCGGTTTAAAAATATGTTTTTGTATGAAAAACTTTTTTGTTTTGCAAGACAACTCAACTAAACTCAATATGTCTCAGTTTAAACACTATCCACATGTGTTGGCAAAATTTCATCAAAATCGAACCACTATATCTTATAGCTGCCATAGGAACGATCGGTTGAAAAATAAGTTTTTGTATGAAAAACTTTTTTGTTTTGCAAGACAACTCAATTAAACTCACTATGTCTCAGTTAAAACACTATCCACATATGTTGGCAAAATTTCATCAAAATCGGCTGACTATATCTTATAGCTGCCATAGGAACGATCGGTTTTCTTATGCAAATCTTTTCTGCAAGGGTACATATCTTCGGCACGCCGAAGATAACATTCTTTCTTGTTAAATTTAATATTGTAAATGTTATTTGACTTTATTGTAATAAATAAATTGACTTTTCCTTTTCTTTGAATTCCTTGTATAATCTGACAATTACTTTTCATTCTGCAGGCAAAAGAGTACAACTTTTGAGTACTTCAGAACAGCAAGCAACTCCGTTTCCGCAAATATCGAATGGAATACGAATTCGAAACAGGCCTGCTTATCAATACATATTCCCCTCTTTATTTTCTAAAATTTTTGTAGTAAGTTAACTATTTGTAAGCTTGCAAATATTCTATAGAATTTCTGTAGTATTTTTCTCTGTTTTGTTTAACTGCTGAACACACCTGGCAAATGATTCAAACAAGCGAGATTATCAAGTAGAAAAATGAGACAGAAACCAGCAAAAAAAAGAGAGAAAAACAATTTGCGACTAGGCGACTCAGTGACTTTTGTTTGCAGTTGATGCCGACGTCGCCGCCATCGACAAGGCATCCAATTAGTGGGTCAAGGTGGTTTACTCGGCGCACTCGTAATACGCAATGCAGTGCATAAATAAATTGCATAGATACTTTGAAAATGTAACAACTTAAAATAGACGTAAAAAAGAAAAAACTGCGTGAGCTGTTCAAACGCAAAGCGAAGTTCAACTTTGAGATAAAACAGATTGAAGTGGTTTCAACTGAATGCACGCAACAGTAACAGATAGAATTTATGGGTGGGAGTGGCAGTATGCGATTAGGGGCAGTTCCACAAACAAAACACAACAAAAAAATAACCAACAGCAAAGAAACTAAAGCCATTTTCATTTCCTCACAATTTCCGTTGCAAGTTCCGCAAAGTGCGCGAAAGACGCAGCACGACAAAAAAAAAAAAAAAAAGACTAGACTGAAAAAAAAAGAAACGTGAGATTTGTAGTTTTAAATTGTGTACCCGGCGTATACGCAATATCATCATGGCAGAACACATACAGAATTGCTATTCCTAACTGCAGACAAATTGTCAGCCAGGTGGCGGAGATTGCAATCGCAAAATCAAACAGAGACAGTTGTTGATTTTTAAATGTTCGAACTGTGAAATTGCGAAATCAAATGGAAGTCTTTAATGTCTGTAAAATCAACTTAAAGTATAGAAAGTCACGTTCAAGAACTATAAACTGTTACAATACTAAAGAGCTGTGTTTTTTTCTGGCTAAAATGCACTTATCTGAATGATATAATATAATATATATTTAAGGTTGTTACCGTTACTCAAAGTAGTTTGGATATACGAATTTCGCACGGATGGAATTTTGAATTTAAACAATTAAGTTAATTGTTTGAATGATAGCAAAACATCGATTTATAAATCGGAAATAAAATAGATAAAACTTCAAAGAAATCATTTTTAAATCTTCTTCAAAGACCGCACAACTTTGATCCGTTTTAGTTTGGTTCCAAACAGGCCAATTTTGAAAATATCTTTAGGAAAAAGTAAGAATACTCTAGTCGAGTGTGCCCGACTACGAGACTCCCTGCTCCCAACTCGCATTTCAAGCAGTTCAGCGGCAACACAAGCAAGCAGCGTACTCAACTTGAACAGTGCATGTCAAACTGTTGTTTCTGCCTGCTGAGACAGGGGAAATAGATTCTTCCATAACTTTGGTGCTATTTATCGGATCTACACATCCGAAAGACATTGATTAAACATACATGTGTACCAAAAATTAAAGCTTTATCTTTAAAATTGTGGCTGTGGGAGTCTTTTGCGATTTGCGGGGGTGCGTTGGTGCGGGGGGTGCATCCGAAATTTGAAATAAACTTGATCTGCGTATGGTATACAGGAACCTGCATGCCAAGTTTGGTGTCTCTAGCTCTTATAGTCTCCGAGATCTGTGCGTTCATACGGACAGACAGACGGACAGACCGTCGGAAATGTCTCCTTCTGCCTGTTACACACATTTGCAGTACTTAATAACTCCCTTTTTCCCATTTTTAATGGGAACTGGGAGTAAAAAGAAGGCTAAAGATAAGTGAAAATGTAGCTTTTATGCAGTATATTGTATCTAAGGCTGTTAAAACTTTGAGAATAGTTGTAATAGACTACTAATACCATTCAGTCATACATTAATCAACCGTTAACTAGTAATTATAGAGTCAAGTACTTTAAATAAGCGTACAACTACACAAATGGAGATTGCGTTAACTGAAACTGGTATTGCAAGGGTTTTAGTTTAATTAAATCATTCTTTATTCTAAATCTGTTGAGCAATTTTGCTAATGCGCTCTATGCGGCAACTGTCTGCTGCTGGCTTGCCACAAGTCTTGCCCATTACACGCACAAACACAGATACACACACACACACAGACAACCCCTTAAACAGCCACCCAGCCAGGTAACAAACGAGCAATTTTAGCAACTCACGTTTTCAAACCACAAGCTGGCATATGGTCGCTTCAGTTACGCTCATCATCATCATCATTATCAACATCATCATTATCAACATCATTATCATCATTATCAAGATAATAATGCTTTAGCAGCGAATGCAGCGCTTTGCTTTTATGGAATTAACCAACCTAATTTTGCCATTTTTGTCGCCATTGCAGTCGGCACGAGATCTGCACACCTGCCACCACAATTCCCCCTCCCTCTCAACCCCTCTCCACTCTTTGTGCACACCCACTCTACTTATGTCCAGGTGTGTTTGATGTGCGCGTAAAATTATTATGGTCTAGTAACTGTGTGAGTTGAAGCCATTTCCGGCTGCATTAACAACAGCAGGAGTAATGCCTCTTCTCCACAGGATTCACATTAATCAGCAGTTGGCTATGTACATTTGTGTGGGCTCTTAACTTACAGAGAATGGGGTACTAGCTAGAGCTGGCAGCTAAGCGATAGTATCCAAACACGAACTAGAAAACTATCGATAGAAAGCTTGCCTGCTGCATCGATCTTATTTTCCATTTTAAGTGAAATTCTGCAAAATTAATCTATAGTTTTTATAGAAAGTTTTATCTTTTCCATTCAATGTAATGCTTTCTTGCTGCAACAATCGATTTTTTTCACTTTTATGTGATTTTCTGCAAAATTTATCGATAGTTTTTATAGATCGTTTTATCTTTTCCATTCAATATAATGCTTTCATGCTGCAACAATCGATATTTTTCACTTTTATGTGATATTCTGCAAAATTACTCGATAGTTTGTATAGATAGTTTTATCTTTTGCATTCAATATAATGCTTTCATGCTGCAACAATCGATATTTTTTATTTTTATGTGATATTCTGCAAAATTACTCGATAGTTTGTATAGATAGTCTTATCTAAGTGGTAAGATAGAATCGAAAGCGACAAACGAGAGATCCTCACTTTATTGCTATCGATAGTTTTATCCAACATTTTGCAGCACTAATCGAAAGTTTATTTAGTACTAATCAAAATGCATGCTTAAACAAATAAGTTTATGTGAAATAATGACAATGTATCAAATTGATTTGAAGTCTCATATAACTTAATATTTTACTAAATTGAATTTCCCTTTGAAGGTAGTTTCAGTCAATTTCGTTGTGAACTCTATAGATTGGCAGCACTATAAATAGATTTTGCAGCCATAATAAACCTGGTTAATGCCACATCGATTGTACATGCAGCATTGCATTAAGTGAAAATTCAATTTGTAGCTAAGTAATAATTGCATTTAAAGTTTGTCGCAAATGCAATTCACATGCATAGCACTTGGCCATTGATATATGGCTTAAAAGGCTGCTGCCTTACATACACAATATCAAACTAGACACACACACACATATGATGACATATGTGCACTCTGACCTTGGCAACATTTTATTGTTGTCTCGCATAACACAAAAATCAACCATGCGACGACCTTGAAGACTTTAGACGTTCTTGCCACAGGCAACAGCAACTGGCAACAGATGATGACAAAAAAAAAAACGTGGCGAAGAGAAAGAGAATCCTGTTCCAGGTAATAACTGTAAATGGCAAGCAGCTATCGAGTTACGTCAACAGGGAGAGACACCTGTGCGTGGGTTTTAAATGACTTCATAATGGAATTTTGGAGGCAGGTAAAAATATATAAAACACTACGCATAATAAGCTAAAGTGAATGAAAGACAGTGCGGGAAGGGGGAGTCTGATGAGGCAACAGTTGTTGTTGTTGTTGTTGTTGTTGTTGTTATTGTGCTGTTGTCAGGTTCTACATAGCTACTTATTATGTCCAGCGGCATGTTGTGACTGCTGCTGCCATTAAAAGAGACCCCCTCCCTCAATTGACCTCCTCTGACAGCCAACTCAAGTGTATGGGCTTTTCATGAATTGGGTCAAGTGTTGATGGGCGGCTAAATCAATTCCGCATATATGTATACATAAATATATATCAAAATAAAACTGCATGCTCAGTCATGCTAGGCATGTAACGGTTACTTGTAGTTGAATCTGAAATCAATGCTGGCCTAAACTGAACTATAACAAAGCCAAAGGCTGAAGGCTTTTAAAGGCTCAAGGATATTAGCTCAAGTGCATTGATAAGTATTTTTCTGATGGCCAAGCAAAAGCCCATAAATACTACTTATGTGGGTCAAACCTTACGACTTGAACGAAATATAAATTGGTTAACCAAATGTATTGTAGCTTTATAATTGTTATAAGGCGACTTTATAGATCTATTGTAGCAACTTTTCAATTCAATTTATTTCCGTATTGTAACAGTTTTATAGATTTTCTTGTTATTCTGTTTATAAAACACTCTAGAAGCCTCGATTTAAAGTTGACGATTTGCATCCATAATAAAGGCTTTGAAGTAGAATCGGATTACCTAAAGTCTCTTCATTTTGGTTTAGTTTTATGAGCATGTTGGGTTCCATATCTTTCTTCAAAGCTTTTGTCATACATAAAAAACAGAAAATTTATAATCAAATTTGCGGTTACGGAATTGCTTGCTGTTCTGAAGTACTCAAAACGTCAAACGTTTAGGTTTTTATACTCTTTTTTCAAATTTTTTGAAAATAAAAAGAAAAAAGAGTATATTGGGTTAGTGAAATGTCCGACTGTCTGTCTGTCCGTCTGTCTGTCCGTCTGTCTGTCCGTCCGTCCATATGAACGCAGTTTTTTCCCACAGTTTTGAAGCTAGAGCAACCGAACTTAGTATACATGTTGGTATATACCATAGGCAGACAAAGTGTCAAGATCTACCCCCCACCCCCACCCCTTCCACCACATAACGCAAAAACCTATATCTTCCACAGTTTTATAGCTAGAGTAACCAAATTTGGCACAAGGGATACTTATCACATCCATGATTGATCTGACTAAAAAAAATTTGGCCCACAAAGAGGGTTTCATATACGAATGCATCTCCAACGTTTAACTAGAAAATCTAGTTTGGTTTTCATGCTCAAAATAGTTGAAAGTAGTTAAAGTTCTGCTTATTTGTTCATTTTTTGTTAGCAATTTTTGTGTTTTAAAAGTTAAATTCTACACTAAATGATATGCTTTAAAATTGCTTTTATGTTACAAATTGTTCTGTAAACATTTTTGATTGCCATGACGCAAATATGCAAACACGAACACACACACACACACAAACACACACACACACATTGGAAGTGCAAAGTAAATCTGTTGAAATATTGAAATTTAATATGGTCAGTTGAAAAAAGCCAAAAAAAAACGAAAACAACAACAACAAAAAACACAGATTTTGAATTGCTGCAGCAGCTGCACCTGGTCAACAACAAATTAAACAAGAAGCGGCAAATTCAGCGGTCAGGCAAACAACAACAACAACAGCAACAGCAACAAAGCGCTTTTCTCGGAAATGAAATTGAAAATGAAAATTCCACTGGGCAGACACTTGAACCTACTACTACTAATAAAAAAGTTCGCCCGCATTTTGACCAGATTTTATGGCTGCCCTGAAAATTTGCCAGAAATGCATAATTAAAATTAGATTTTCATTGCAATTTGTTCTTTTCGAGCAGCATGTAAACAAGAATTTGATATGCCCGCTGCATTCAAACAATTAAATAGTCAATTTATGCAGCACTTTAATCGTTTGCCACTTGCCACTTGCCGCTTGCCACTTGACTTTTGATATGGATATGCACACAAATTGTTCATTTGATATACTAAATATGTTTAGAAATATGAGCGTGTTTATTATTTGTAGATGCTAGCTTTAACTGCACTTCCCAGATTCTGGAGATTCATAAGTTTGTCAAAACTAAAGCAATTTCCATAGCCATGTTCGTCTGTCTGTCCGTCTGTCCGTATGAACACACAGATCTCAGAGACTATAAGAGCTAGAGACACCAAAGTTGGCATGCAGGTTCCTGTATACCATACGCAGATCAAGTTTATTTCAAATTTCGGATTTACCCCTCCGCACCCCCGCAAATCGCAAAAGACTCCCACAGCCACAATTTTAAAGATAAAGCTTTGATTTTTGGTACACACATTGTAAATTTCATCACGATAGCTTCATAACTAGCACCAAAGTTATGGAAGAATCTATTACCCCCGTATCAGCAGGCAGAAACAACAGTTTGACAGGCACTGCACAAGTTAAGTGCACCGCTTGCTTGTGTTGCCGCTGAACTGCTTGAAATGCACGTTGGGAGCAGGGAGTCTCGTAGTCGGGCATACTCGACCAGAGCATTCTAACCTGTTTGATTATTATTCTTATTATAATTCATCAGGTCATAATGCCCAAACTAAAAGTATGTTAAGCAGTAATTCTATATTCCATTTTTTTGTAGTTTTATTTACAATTTAGTTGTTTTAACACTTAGTTACAAGACTTAGCTTCCTAATATATTCAATTCAAATTCAGTGACATTTAGCTATATATATATTCTTAACTACACATGGTCATAGTTGCTTTTCTTTAACTGTTGTACGATTTTGCATTTTGTTCGTTTCCGGTCAATGCATCAAAGTGGCAAGCAACAAAAAAAAAAAAGAAAAAAGAAAAGCAAAACAAATGAAAAAGTAGCAAGAAGCAGCTTTGCTTTTGGTCATGCGACAAGCACTTAATTTTCCGCAAGTCAAGCAAAAGCAAAAGCTGTGTCCTTAGTGGGTGCACACACACACACACACACACATACGCACACAGACACAGATACACATGCACACACACAAAGATATACAGACAGAAGACGACTTGCATACTCGTAGTAAAGCATAAAGACGCCCCTCTAAAGCAAGCGCCTCGCTTCATTGTGACAGCATAAATGACACATACACAGACACACACACACATACTATACAGTCACACATACACGCACATATACATCAAAGCAATTTCAAGGCATACTTCAGGGCGCTGAGATGTAGACGAAAACGAAGACGAGGACGGCGACTTAAACCCAAAAAGCAGAGACGAACACACGGCAAGAGTCGAGTAGCGCAACAACCGTAAATGTCAGAAACAGCACACACACATACACACACATACACACATACATACACATGACGCTGGGAAGCTTAATAAAAAAATGTATAAAAAATACGAGTCCCGCGAGTCTTTGACGCAAATTTCTGTTCGTCACGCAACTTTAATGGCAAAATGCTTATTTGTTTTTGCATTGTGTGTGTGTGAGTGTATAGAAATGTATGTGTATGTGTGTGTGTGTGCATTCAAGGTGTGTGGCTTGGTCCTTTCGGGTGCCGTTCATCAGGCTCCAAAGCGGGTGTTAAGGTAAAAAGGTTATCAGCTTGAAAATGTTTGTCACAATACGACGCCTGGGTATTGATTTATTAACGCGCTCAATGTGGATAAGGACGAGTAACGAGTGATAAGTAACGAGTAGCGAGTAACGAGTAACGAGTGGAAAGGGCAACCACATGTCGTATGCGTAATGAGTTGGTATTCTAAAGGCATTCTTAACTGACTCATGCTGACTCATGCTTAGAACAATTGCGAATTGTCTGCGTATGTTAAATATGCCTGCCAAAGGATATATACAAAGCAAGCACATAAATAAAGGACTCGCAATGACATTGCCACGTTTTAAAGCTGTCAAAATGTATTTGACAGCAGACAGCTTAAAGTCCAACGACTTTTGTGTATATCACCAAAATTTGTTGTCAATTCGCGACGCAAATTTTGTGCGAGTTTTGGATTTTTTTTTATTTTTGTGTATGTCAATTTGTCAGTTAACCTTTGACGTTAGCTATCTCTTTTGCTCGCTGCGGCTGCTGTCTCCCTCTGTCTTTGTTTTTTGATTCAATTATATTGTAAGCTATTGGATTTGTTCTTGCATGCATAAAGTTTAAAATCGTTTTGCAATATTTCAAGGCATTGGCATTTTATAGTCGTTTTTTTGTTCTTTTATAAAACATGGCGCATAAAATTGTCTGGCAAATGAAATTTATTTGAGTTCATCTTGAGTTGAAAATTCGATGAATATTTGATTTGAATTGAATCAAAGTTAAGCTCAAGTTCTTGTCGTATCTACTGTAAAAAAGTTGACAACATGTTCATATTGCTGAAAAACTAGAAAACTTAGAGCGGGAAGAAAAGGAAGCAACAGTCTAGTGACGAAAGTATATTCAGGAGTTTTGGATAAAAGTTGAAATGTGACAACATATTCATATTACTGAAATTCTTAGAAAACTTAGAGAGATAAGAAAAGAAGCCAACAGTCTAGTGACGAAAGCATATTCAGGAGTTTTTGACAAAAGTTTAAATGGGACAACACATTCATATTGCTAAAAAGAACTAGAAGAAAAGGAAGCAACAATCTAGTGACGAATGTTCAGGAGTTTTGGTTAAGAACTTAAATTTTACAACATTTTCATATTTCTGATAAAAACTAGAAAACTAAGAGGGAGAAGAAAAGGTAGCAACTACCTAGTGACGAATGTTCAGGAGTTTTGGTTAAAAACTTAAATGTGACTACATATTCATATATCTGATAAAAACAAGAAAAACTTAGAGCGGGAAGAAAAGGAAGCAACAGTCTAGTGACGAAAGCATATTCAGGAGTTTTGGATAAAAGTTGAAACGTGACAACATATTCATATAACCGAAAATCTTAGAGAACTTCGAAAGATAAGAAAAGGAAGCAACAATCTAGTAACGAAAGCATATTCAAATTTAATGACGAAGGCTATTTAAAGATAATTTTAATAACATATTAATATATTTGAAGTTTTGGTAATAGATGTTAGTTTTTTTGCGTTTTCTGACACTCCGAGAGACACAATTTAATAAACCATAAAACTATTTTTCGCAGCTGATGCTAAACATAAACTTTTACATAGTTCATTCTATAATTGTTTGTGTCTTAACTATGAATGCAATTTTATGCGACAGTTTTAACCAAGGTTAAAAGCAGACTCTTCGCCCCCTTTGCAGTTAAATCTCGCACTTAACGTGATTGACCTTAGCTAAAAGTTTGTCGCAAAGTTAATGCTTTTAAAACAAATTCATGAAACAAAAGCCAGACTGTCAGGCAGCTGCGCTAAACTTGAACTTGCCTAGGCCAAAAGGAAGGGAGGTCAGTTCGCAGTTCTAAGTCTGGTCAAAATGTACTAAAGAGAGGAAGACAAAGAGATAAAGCTAAGGCTATAAATAAATAGTCGCCTTAAATATGCAAAATGCCCACGCAGAGTTTATAGCAAGCTCTGTTCTTAAGGCTGATATTAAAACGAGGATGATGTTGATAATGATGATGGAATGACAAACTGCTCGGCCGAATGATTTGGCGCTCATTAGCGTTAAATTAGAGCGCAATTTGAAGTCAAAAGCAGCTGCTTTAAAATACTTCAACACACACACACAGATACACACATACACAGCTTTGTACGTCTGTGTATCTGTGTACCTATTTAACTAAATACGAGTATCTACAACGATTATGTGTTGTAACAAAACGTTTATCTACGAAGTACATGACGCATTTGTCGCGTCGCCTCCATAAAATGTTGAAAAATTTGTTGTTGTCGCTTCTGTTGTTGTTGTTGTTGTTGTCGCTGTTGTTGTTGTTGTTGTTGTTGTTTTTGTTGTTGTCGCTGTTGTCTCCGTTTAATTTTAAACCCACTTTTTGGTGAATTTGTTGCGCGTGGCTGTTAAACGGCGCGTGCTGAAACCAAACAAGACTTACAAAGAAGTACAAAAAAGTTTGGCTCGAAACGTCCCGACTGCTTTATACTCTATTTCTAGTATGTTTTTTTTTTGCTTTTAAGAAGTTTATTAATACTTCTCGCATCAAATTTAGTAAATACAGCTATTGATATTGACGAAATTTTTTAAACTTTTCCAATTTGAACTTTGAAATAGATTTTGCGGAATTGAATTTCACTTAAATGTTAACATTTTTACTAAAAACGATATTAGAGTTAAATTCATCTGCCCTTGAATCAGCAGCTAAACTACAAAATGTAACCTCTCAACATTTCAGGCACATTCACTTTCGCAAATCTTGCCCAAAGTGAAAACCGGAACAGCTACATTTGATCAGTTGCGGGCGTATAGGAAAAAATCAACATTGCTACTAACTTTCAAGTAGAACATTAGAAGAACACATAATAAATTTGATTTGACATGCCACAAACAGAATATACTCTATTAACTATTTAAGAAACAGAGTATATATAAATTAGAAGGCAGCTCAACTTGCGCATGAGCGTGTTCGGCTTTTTATTTTTTTGGCAATTAACAACATGGCAAGTGGGCGCAGATAATAACACAAAGTGGGAGGAACAAAAGCAAGGAGAAGTTGTGGCAAAAGAAAAAGAAGCAGCAGCAGCAAGAAAAACTGAAACGGAGAAATTCAGTGTCGATTACTGTCGAAAAGTTCCAGTTGGTTGCGTTGCGTTACTTTGATTGCATGCTATTCACTCGATAACTGAACACACAACACACAGAACACACGCACACACCTATATGTACACACACATGTGCAAGCGTGCATGTGTGCGTGTGTGTTGGGGTGATAATTAAAAATGTTTTGTTGCGCCATTAACGAGCCGGAAGACAAAAGCAATAACAACATCAGACAGCCATAAATATCTGTTAAATTTGTGAGAGACAGAGTCAGAGAAGGAGAGAGAGGATGAGTGAGAGTGAGAGAAAGGGATGCATATATTCAACCACTTACACACACACACACGCACACACACA
Source organism: Hirtodrosophila cameraria (assembly GCA_949708635.1). Taxonomy (NCBI): domain Eukaryota; kingdom Metazoa; phylum Arthropoda; class Insecta; order Diptera; family Drosophilidae; genus Hirtodrosophila; species Hirtodrosophila cameraria. The sequence continues at coordinate 1,380,726 of OX453089.1, forward strand.
TACGATAGTTGCAACCAATTAACATAGCATACATTTCAGAGTTCAATCATTTCTGCATGCCATACAACTTCCAAAGATACAAATACACATGCAAGTGTATCTGTATCTGTATCTGTATCTGTATTTGTGAACAATTGCAAAAGATACACATACACACATATATATGCAAGCGTGCGTGTGAGTATATCTGTTTCTGTGTAATTGTCTCTGTCTGCATGAATTGCAATGCAATTCGATTTGGCAGAGCGCATTAGCTAATTAGCTTTAATTAGATAACGTGGCTTTCAAGTTGGAAGTTCAGTGGCAATACTAATTGGAAAGCAGTTCACATTGTATGCTGTGCAAAAACGTTCTTAAAGGACTACTGCATAATTACGATTGAAGTGCTTACTTAGTTGCTGTAATCAACAAGTTAAGTGTTAAACAAGTGACGCTTGGAATTATAATCATAAAGCAGAAAGCTTGATCTGCTTTCTATTAAAATTATTCGAAATCGTAAGCTATTCGGGCTTGAGATTAAATGAAATTAAGAACTTAACTTTAAAATGCAAAAACTTTTGCAATAAAAGCCTTTTATTAAACAAAGAAACACTAAATCAATTATTGATTCGGAGAAAAAACTACTCGGAAATGGTTGAAAACTTTGAAAGTGGCAAAATGCTATCTTTAAAAGTTATTTAAAAAACCATTATCACTGTGGAGGACAGTCCACGCTAGTGACGAAGCAAGGCGAAAATTAATTTTATTATTTAAAATAGTTTTTATCTTAATCAGTAAATACTTCGTCAGAACTTTTGTGGCTGAATATGCTTCGTCACTAGACTTTAACCTCGCGTAGAGGTGTTTTTGACAATAATTACAAATATAAACTCTTTTATATAATACGTTTTAATCAGTTTTTAAGCGACTTAAAGTCTCTGAATACTGTTTCTATTCTTATTCGCAGACCCTGTAAAAAGCCTTGAGACTTTTGCCACACATGGTGCTTTTTATAATACACTACACAGTCGTATAATATGTGCTTATAAAGTGGGTCGCGGCATTGCAAAAAAAAAAAAAAATCGCCAAATGGATAATTATGCAAAAAAGGCAGTTGAAAATTGCTGCTTAGAAAATGCAAAATGGACGCCGTGCGCGAAACAATAGGAAGACAAACACACCTTCGCCCCTTTTTAAAAAAGAGCCTGCCCCTTGACCCCTGCTGCTGTTTTCCGCTATTCATTTCCTTTTTGCATGTGGGTTAATGTGCAAAATGTGCTAAACAAGCGTCAAAATGTAGAACAAACAAATTTCCATTGCCAGTTTGTGTTTATATTTTTGTTTTGTTGTTATTTCATTTTGTTTTGTAAAAGGCCACTTTGGCATTTTGAAGCACATTTATGCAAATGATGTGAACGACAAATGAAATTGCATTTGCAACTGCATTGGAAATCACTTAACGTGGCTAACGCCAGCAACATCAACAACAACAACAACAAACACAACTCCCTGTCGCCCAGGTGCCATTAATGTCATGCCCAGCATGTGAATTTGAATTTGAGCATGAGCATGAGTATGAGTATGAGTAAGCACACCTTATGTCACAGGTTAGACTCCAACTCATGTATTCCTATATGTGTGCATGTATGTGTGCATTTATGTGTGCATGTATGTGTGTGTACAGGATGTGGGCACAGCAGCAAACCAAGGCTGTGGCTGCTGACGTCAAGTGTGTGTCCTGTCCTGTCCTGCTCCTGTCATTGGTCAAGTGTTGGTAACAATCCACACACACACACACACACACACACATGCAGAAGCACAGTAGAGCTGTGTAATTGAACTATTAAGTTCCCTCTTTCAGTTATTGCTGAATGAACCAGTGAATAAGTCACTTGTTCATTGTTCTTTTAGTTCGTTTGATCAAAATAAGTTGAAGGAAATCAAAACCTTTTGTCCTTTTCACATGACATTTGTTCGGTTTTTGAGCCAACTCAGATAATATTTTGGAATAAATGTGGGAATACCATAAATGCTGGAGGTATTGTAGCTTTTGTGTGAGCTGGTCACACTGGCCGACAAGGATATCGATACACGGATCGCGAGGAAAAGTTATCGAGGCGTAGGAGAGTAGAGTAAAATTGGTCTATGAGATTGGTGCTGCATGCATGTGTTTGCAAGTGGATTGGCGCAAACCATCAAAGTTTAAGTCAGTGATTAAGTTAAAGTTTAAGTTCAGTGAAGTATATGTTAATTTACCATTAAATTCATAAAAACCCGTTTAAATAAATAAACATTTTGTGAAACCCACATAAATCATGATCAAAAAGATATTTCGCTTCAAAATCGTTTCAATTTTGAATAAGTTATAAGCTTAAAACTTTATTCACTTTGGCAGGATAATTCACCAATTTTTATTTTTTTTTTTAAACATATTTATTGTTTATTACATATGTCTCCTAGACAATATAAAAGTTAAAAGTTGACGGTGATACGTTCTTAATATAAAACGATTTTTTTGACTGGTAATCGAACCCGAGATTATGTGTGTTAGAGCAGAATGCCTTCCCACCAGGCAACAGTCGTCCACCGATTTTAAAAGCTCAGAAAAATACTCGATTTATACAAAATTTGAATGTTTGCAAGCGATTAAACGCAAAAATTCGAGGCTTAAACCTTTTTATTCTTTATGTTCATATTTTTGTTGTTTGTTGTAAAAACAACATAATGAATTCGAAAAAGAATTCACAAAAAAAGGATTCACTCACAAGCCACAATCAACTGACTTAAAAAAAAAAACAACAATAAGACTCAAACGAGCAAAACAAACAAACGAACTAAATGAACGGCATTCAAGAAAAGAGTTCATTGAGCTAAGTCGTTCAGTTGAACATATTCTATGCAACTCAATGCAACTCTGACTCATTATAACTCATTATAAACAATTCAATATACTACTCCAAAGCACACATGACTGCATTTGAAATATGCACTTAACATTAGTTGGATTTGCTTAGGCCCAACTGTATAAACAAATTATAGATATAGTACTATATACATACAAATTGACAAACTAGCTGACGTCAAATGTGTCGCAGAAGTATACTTAAATATGCAGACCAGTCTGCGTATTCCCCCTTCTGCCTTGTGCCTTGTGCCACCCCCAAAGTCTCAAGTCTCAAACAATTCACCTACATAACAAACTGTGCCAAGTCGTAAAGATATCATATATGCCGGGCAACAGAATTTCAGCTGTCACTGTATCACAAAAACACAGCAACAGCAACAGCAACAAAGTTTGAAACACTCGAGTGATATTTGTCAGAGCGATAAATAAAAGTAAGGCCATTTAAACGACACACTCGGCCATATGCATATTTAAATATTCAAATGTTTCAGCTTGTCGCACTTATTTTACGTAAATGTGACAGAAAAACAAAACTACGAATAATATACGAGTACACGTTAAGTAAATACACTCAGAAAAACACACGAAAGAAGTTCTAATTAAATTCTCTACAAAATAATGCCAAATTTCTTTCTCAATGTTTACTTAAGATCGTTTACTTTTTAAAAACAGAATTAAAACTTCTATATTTTTGTATTTTTACTCCCTGTTCCCAATAAAAACGGGAAAAAGGGAGTTCTGAAGTACTGCAAATGTGTGTTACAGGCAGAAGGAGGCATTTCCGATCAGGATCAACAGCTAAGACGAACTAGCCATGTTCGTCTGTCTGTCCGTCTGTCCGTATGAACTCACAGATCTCGGAGACTATAAGAGCTAGAGACACCAAACTTGGCATGCAGGTTCCTGTATACCATACGCAGATCAGGTTTATTTCAAATTTCGGATGCACCCCCCCGCACCCCCGCAAATCGCAAAAGTCTCCCACAGCCACAGATTTAAAGATAAAGCTTTGATTTTTGTTACACATATATGTTTAATCAATGTTGATTAGCTGTGTAAACTTCATCACGATCGGATAAATAACACCAAAGTTATGGAAGAATCTATTACCCCCGTCTCAGCAGGCAGCAACAACAGTTTGACAGGCACTGCACAAGTTAAGTGCACTGTTTGCTTGTGTTGCCGCTGAACTGCTTGAAATGCAAGTTGGGAGCAGAGAGTCTCGTAGTCGGGCACCCTCGACTGGAGCATTCTTACTTGTTAACTTATAAATGCTTTCAAAACAAGTCAATTTTGATTTTGATTTCTTTAAAATGTAGTTAGCTAGCGTTTTTTCAAGTGTAGATATACGGAAAATGTGACACTAACAATGCTAACAATGTGCAAAAGTTGAAAATGTTGATGAGAATGCTTATATGCATGCCAAATGTGAAAAATTTGATTGTGGCTATGGGCACTTAACCCAAACTGAAACTGAAAATGAAAATGAAACCAAACAAAGCAGAACAAAACTGAATACAACCCAGACAATTTGCAATTAAATGGCCAACAAATTGTTTGCTCAGCGCTTTGGCAGAGACCGCCAAATTAATTGCATAATTTAAAAGAGATTATTCAAACGGTTTGCCAAAAATAAATGCTCAACATATTATCGCATTGTTATTGTTAATACATTATTGCATTACATTTATACACACACATTGTTTGTTTGCTAAGTTTAGCTAGCTATATTTGTATTTTCTAATTTATTATGACATCAAATCATTTTAGCTTAATTAAGCACATAAATCAATAACAAGAATGTTTCTCAAGTACAAATAGCCACAGTTTAAATGAGATATGCTTAGACAAGTGAAAAGATTGAGAATCTATACCCCTATAATCAGTACTTCTTATATGTAAGATAACTTTTAGAAGAGATAATAGCTTAAGTATTTATTATAACATTATGAAATTTATCAGGCCTGTTCTGAATTCAGTACGTTCCAGTACGAACGATTTACGAATTACTGTTCTGATTTCCAGACAGAATGGTTTCGTTTTCAAATTGCTGAATCGAGAACAGCTACGTTTTCTTGCACGCTTCGCTTCTGTTTTCGGACATTTTTTTTAATATTTCTGAAATGTCCGTCTGTCCGTTCGTCTGTCTGCCCGTCTGTATGAAGTCAGGTTTTTGTCCACAATTTTGAAGCTAGAGCAACCAAACTTGGTATATGTACATGTTGATATATACCATAGGCAGACAAATTGTCAAGATCTCCCCCCACCCTAAGCCCTTCCCCCGCAAAAAACTATATCTTTCACAGTTTTACAGCTAGAGTAATTAAATTTAGCACAAGGGTTACTTATCTCATCCTTGATTGATCTGACTAAAAAAAATTTTGCTATTGTCTATTTTTCTGCTGAAAACACCCTTTTTAAGTTTGCAGGATGATGTCAAATGTATAACAAGCTAATTAATTGTATATCATTCAGCAATTATGTAATCAAAACATACTTTATACATTGAAAAAAATAAAGAAATGTTATCAATAAAACAGAACAAATCGGCTTAAGAGCTTAACAGCAATTACATCATCAAATATCAGTTAATTAAAAATGATTATGTAAGTATTGCAGATTATTTGAATTATAAGTTATGGAAATTCTTACTATACAAACGATTATGTAAATGTAAAAACACAATTAAAAGTTAAAGCTCAAACAATCAATCTAACATTTGAATATTATTATTTTTAATTTGAAAAGTATTACTGATGCAAAGTAGATAATGAACAGAGACTTTGCATGAGATTTTCATTAGCATTTCGCTTTGAAAATGTGTTTACAAACAACATAAACAACAAGCATAAAGTTTTATCAATGCAAAACCGTGCTTCAAACTTTACGCAGTAAAAACAACAACAAAAACAACAATAATAATAATAATAAAAAAAGGCACACACATGCCACGACCACACGCCATTGAGCAAAGGACAATGCAAAGCGAAAAAAAACTGTTGCTTATGCCACATATAAAAAAAAAAATATATATATATATATATATATATAGGAAATGGGAGCGAAAGCGACAACTTATGTTTATTTATGGCCGCATATGTTGCGCAACTGTGTGTGTGTGTGTGTGTGTGTGTGGGGGGGTGTGTATGGTTGCTCATGCGTGTGCACACACACATGTATATATACATATATATATATCTGCACTTTGAGCCGCACTACAAAAGCGCAACATGTAGCTGGAAGCCCTTAACTTCCACAATACAAAACACAAAAGGCGAAAAAGTCGCATAGAATTCCAACTTAATATGTGAAGTGCAACGGAAACTGAACTGTAAATATACATATATACTTCATATATATACATATATATACCTGCATATGCTATATATACTACTCTACATACTTCCATGTAACAGTTTTATATTCTTTTTTCTCAGCTCAAGAATTTATGCACAGTGCCACAAAAGTTGACCCAACTTCTTAGCTATGCACAACTAAAATTCCAGTTTTAAGGACTTCATATTCTGTGTGCAGCAGCCAAAAAGAAACAAGTTAGAAAGCTTTTGACTTATTTTTCTAGAGTACTCAAGTTACAGATACCCTCTACTATATTCAGAATTTAGTCGTTGCTTCAAAAACTTAATATTATTTGTTTTTAAAGCGAAACTTAGAAACTTAGTGAAATTTCGACTTAAAACTAATTTTCTGATTTTAGCATGAAAAAAAATTATAAAAATTTTAAATAACTATTCACTCGTTATAAAGTATGCACTATATAGGAATAATCAAAAATCTACGTTCAACAAAATTTTATTAGAATTCGATTATAATGCAGAATATAAATTTAAAATATAAACAATAATTATGTAATTATATCAAGTCTTGATTATTAAAATTCTGGTTTTGCATCAATTTTTGATTTTGAATTACAGAAAAGTTATGAAAAATGGTAAACAGACTAAAACTGAATATGGAAATTAAAGACATAGAAAAATTTTCAATTCAACTAAGACTATTGACTATTTTTTCGAAATATTCTTTATAGAATGTTTGAAATCATTTTCTGCAGTTTAGTTAGGCTCAGTTTTATTATACACCTTTTAAAGGGTAAAGGATGCAAGTAAAAAGAAAACTGAAAGACTGGAAGAGTCTAAGAGTAGATGAGCATGAGAGTGGAGAGTTTGAGAGCGAGTCAAATGTTATCCCTGGCTGCTATTCAAGGGTCGCTTGGATCGCAACAACTTTGACAAATTTACCGCACTTTAAGCATCTAAACATGCAGCAACATTTTAAGCTGCTCAAGATAGCAGCAACAATGAAATTTGAACCTTTTTTTTATATATATATATAATTTCTGGACTGAGCACACACATCAAAATTGATGAGAAAAAGAAACAAGAGCAAAGGGTAAGAAGAAAAAACAAACAAACAAAAAAAAAAAATAAACAAACAAGGCGCATTCAACGAAGTATAAACAAAAACAACAAACACAACGATAACAATGTTGAAAACATAAGCAAACAATTTTAAGCAAACAATGAATGTCAATTTTTTAAAAAACTTGCAGAATATCTTTGAAAAAAGAGAAAAAACCAATCAACATGCTGTTTTTTGTAGCACTTTTTGTGCCACAAATTTGCACAATTTATGCTCATGATATATGCAGCAAGGATGCAAAAAAAATACATCCGAAAACTCAATTGAAAGACTTCAAAAGTTTACCCTTTTTTTTATTTTCTTTATCATTTCCTTCCTGATTAATCATCCTATTGAAATATCACACCCCAAGTTCATTGACTGCCAAATTGCATTCGACTGAAGCCCCACACACAAAACTGATTTGATTAGATTTTAAGAGACTTGTGCGACTAATTGATGTTTTCGACTCATCTGTCTGTTGACTGTAACTGTGACTGTAACTGTGACTGTGACAGTTGGCATCAACTTTTGGCAGCAAGT